>CM048848.1:31239805-32439805 GCA_026545225.1 Cornus controversa
AAATATATACAAATAACATATCATTTTCATGTTCATTTATGCCCCAATCATAGTCTAGCATGCATTCACTCTACTCTAACAATATATAGTCACATATATATATTCAATTCATGCATAAAAGCCACATATGCATACTACACAACACTTACCTTGTAGAGGTCGTGCCCAATTCTGACCGATTTTTATTTTTTATCATTTATTGCTTTATATTCATTTTAAATGATGTTTAGCATGTTTTGAACACGAGAAACATGTTTGGGGAGTTATATTATGATTTTGGAAACTTTTAAAAAAAATTAACTTTTTGGTCAACGGGGCCCCGAGATGAGGTTTAATGAGTCTGAGAATTTTGGGAAAATTTTGGAAAATTTTATTTTTGGTTATAGACCAAATTAAATGTTTAGAGTGTTAAGAAAGTGATTTCAAGACCATCGGAGTTTTCAAAATCGAAAACAGAGGTCTGAATGGTACACTAAGTGGCCCGGGGGCAAATCTGTCATTTCGTGCCCCCAGGAGTGAGATAAATATCAAAGGGTCTGGGATATGTCATATTTATAGATCTCATTCTCTCTCTAGCTCACCCACTTCATCTCTCTCTCTTCTCTCTAGATTTCGGAGTGGTTAAGGTGTGATTTGGAAGTTCCCGAAGAAGGGAAGTGCGTAGAGGACATCAAGGGCTTCGGTTTGAATTGAATAAAGTCCACGACTTGTGAAGTTGAAAGGGCCATATTTTCAAAGTTGGCTTTCAAGCTTGATATTCGAGGTAGGGGTGAGAAATTCTTCCTTACTTTGATTCTATAGGTCCTTTAACTGTGACATGAAGGATAGATTCGAGATTTCATGAGATTAGGGTTTGGTGTATATGTATATATATATATATGAAAATGTGATTTATGCATATGTATATGTCTAACATGCTAGTTAGGGCTTATATACGTTGGATGTGTGAAATTGAGACCATGAATGCTCTTTGATGAAATTGTGTTCATTTGATAAAAATGTGAAAATCTAAGTTTCTATATAAAATTGTGCATGAAAGATATGATTTTCTTGAAAAATACATAAGCATGATGATTTTCATGAGATGAGTAGAATGACATTGTGACAAGCTTGAGTTGAGGAAGAAAATCCATTGATTTGATGAAATGTATTGCATTTTGTGGGATATGTGCATTTATGTGATAACATACACTATGTGAAAAGCGAGTTTTTGGGGCATGACAACATTGAGAATTAAGATAAGGGCATGGATCCCTAGGGTGAAAGACCCAAAACTTGGCCAAGTGGATGGCGCATCCGTCAGAATAGTAAACCGAGAAGCGTAAACAAAGTTTAGGTGCTGAAAAGACCCTTACTATTAGTGTGATAAACCAGTCTCCATTTGAATTGATTTTTAAATTTATGTGGCATGAGTTATACATATGAATTGAGACTTATTCAATTTGATATATGTGTGTTTACATTAAAATACGAAGCATCACGCATGATTTATAAAACGTGTTTGTTTATGGGTACAAAGCATGAATAATTGTCATATAGATATATAGTAATTTCATATGCATCCATGCATGGCTGGCTGAATTAGAGTAGCGTTTGGTGGATCATTCCTACTAAGCCATCGTGGTGCTCACCCCTATTTCCAAACTCATTTCATATAAGGCACCGATGGAGGATAAGGCATGATTAGCTTGATGGACCTTTTGGAGTTCTTTTGGACCCTTTTTGATATGTAGATAGATGTCCATGCCGGCTTGTGGCATGTGGACTATGATAAAAATTTCATATTTACATTTGGATTATGTTGGCATATTTAAACTTAAAATGTAATCACCATGTGTGGCCTAGGTACACTATTAAGGGTTGAATGTGTATGATGTTTGTTGGAACATAATGCCTATGTTTGAGATTCAATATATGAATTTTGGGCATGATCCACTTTTCTATGAATGTTTTTATGGTGGTTTACTTACATTTATGGAAGGATAATTGTATGAGCTTCAGTTTGATAGGTCATGGGGCTGGTTTAGATTTAAATTGAGTAAGATATGTATGTTTTAGTGCAAGAGTTCAAAACCTGAACTATACCCGTTGATTTGAGCATAATCCGAGTTGTGAGTTGTATTTTTAGGTGTTTCAAATTGGGTTGGAAACTAAACATATTGATGATGATCCATGTCAAATTTTGGATCAAACGGACTTACGGATTGAGAGATAATAAGATTTAAAGTCAGGTTGGAAATTGGCCAAGTACAGGTTGCAGAATTTTAGCTTCTGTATTAATAGTGTTCGATCGCATTTTACAGCACTCGATCGCCCTTTTAAAAGACACAAGGGTTTGGCCTCGGGAGTAAAAGCGCTTGATCCCTTTTTAAAGCACTCGAGCTCTTTTACAGCAAACATTGACAAGATTTTGCCCAACTTCAAACGGGCATATCTTCTTCGTTTCAAATTAGATTTAAGTGTTCTTTTTTTTGAAATTGAGTATTTTTAAACTCTCTTTCCAATGATGTAGGTTTCAAGTTCAAAATTTTCTCACATAGGGTATTGAGTTCTGGAATTGGGTAGTTTATTTGTATAGTTCCATTGTGAGGGGTACTGATGTGTATACGCCAATGTAACACCATAAGTTTAGAAAGCTTCCATAACTGAACGGTTTAAGGTGGGATTAGGAGTGTTGATGCTTGACAATGACAACATGGTATCCGAGCGTGGTACCATAAAGGGATTATAGATTTGAGATGATGATGTGATAACACTGTTCACCTTCTGATCCGGGAGCATCAGAATTTAGGGCATGACATAGCTGAACATGTTATCATTTAGCACACATTGCGTGGATTCAATCCACCACACACACACACACACACACATATATATATATATATATATCATATACACTTCACTAGCATGTAAGGATAAAAGGAGGACAAACATACTATCACAGCCCACCCAAACCCTCTCATACGTGCTAACACATCCTAGACTTCTCCGAACCCAACGAAACCCTAGATTCGATAATTAAACAAGAAAATGCACCCCTACCTTGAATTTGAAGACCTTTGAAACAATCTTCAATAATCCCACCGAGGTCTACGTTGTTGAAATCTTAGATTGTTCAGTTCAAACCGAAGCCCTCATCCCGTACTACAAGTCGTCCTTCACCGACAACTCAAGAATCCTAGCCGAAGCCTTCTGAAATGTAGAGAGAAGGTTGAAAAATGAAGTAGGAGAGAGAGATATGGTTGGGCGTGTGTTGTTCTATGAGAAATACAGAAATTCTCCCAGCCACTTGATATTTATATCACTTTAGGCGCAAAAAGAGCAAAATGCCCCTAAGCCACTTAACGTACCCTCCCGACCTCCTTTTTCAATTTTGAAAGCTCCTATGGACTCGAAATCATTTCCTTAACTCTCTAAACATTTCTTTTGGTTATTAACAAAAAGAAAATTCAAAAATTTTTTGGATTCCAGAGCCAACCCGGTCAGCATCTCGGGTCCCCATTGACCCAAAAAGTTAAACTTCTCCAAATGTTCCATAAACTTCTCAAAACCTTTATACCACCTACCAAACATGTTTCTCATACTCAAAACATGTTAAACGTCATTCAAAATGCATTTATGGCAATTATGATGAATAAAATGCAAACCAGACAAAATTGATCTCGATCTCTACAACCTCCTCACCTTCAAGAAATTTTGTCCTTCAAATTAGAAACATGCCTCAAGTGGTAAATAACTCGGGATACTTTGAGTGGACTTCTTATTCTCACTCTCATGTCGCCTCCTCGACTCTGTGATGCCTCCAAAGTACTTTGACCAAAGGAATGGTTTTGCCCCAAAGCACTTGCACCCTAGTATCCAAAACATGTATCGGTCTCTCCTCATATGTCACATCCTCCTCCACCTCAAGATCTGTCCAATCTAGCACATGTGAAGGATCAAGCTCATACTTTCTCAACATCAAAATGTGGAAAGTATTGTGCACACTTGACAATTGTGGTGGCAATACCAAGCGACAAGCCACCTCACCCACATGATCTAAAATCTCAAATGGGCCGATAAACCATGGTGCTAGCTTCTCGCTACACCCAAATCTCATCAGACCTCATCGTGGTGAAACCTTTCGAAAAACATGGTCCCTTACCTCAAATACTAAAGGTTGCCGCCTTCTGTCGACATAGCTTTTCTGATAACTTTGAGTCGTAAGCAACCGCTGCCTTATAACCTTTATCTTTTTCGTAGTCTCTCAGACTATATCTGGCCCCAATGCCACTGTCTCTCCAACCTCTGTCCAACAAACTAGTGACCTACAAGGTCTACAGTACAAAGCATCAAATGGAGCCATCTCAATACTAGCTTGGTAGCTATTGTTGTATGCAAACTCCACCAATAGAAGGTGATCCTCCCAACTACCTCAAAAATCAAGTGTACATGTTCTAAGTATATCATCCAAAATCTGAATGGTACTCTCTAATTGACCATCTGTCTGAGGATGGAAAGTCGTACTGAAATAGAGGTCTGTATCAAGTGCAGCCTGAAAGCTCTGCCAGAACCATGATATAAACCTTGGATCTCTGTCGGACACAATGAAAACTGGCACTCCGTGCAGTCTCAAAATCTGATCGATGTAGAGCTGACTAAGAGTATCCACATCATCTGTCACTCGAATAGGAAGGAAATGTCTGTCCATTATAACCCAAACGACGTCATGACTCTTCCTTGTCCTAGGCAACCCCGTCACAAGGTTCATAGTGACATGCTCCTACTTCCACATAGACACTGGTAATGGCTGTAACAAACCCACCAGTCTCTGATGCTCGGTCTTCACTTGTTGACAAGTGAGGTACCTCACCACAAATTGTGCGACGTCTTTTTTTATATCTTTTCACCAATATTGTATCCTCAAGTTGTGATACATTTTAGTACCACCGGGATGCACTACAAGTCTAGAACTATAAAACTCTTTCGAAATCTCATCCCTACAAGCCAATGGGACAACTATTCTGCCTCTGAACCTCAAACCTCCATCAAAATGGATAACCCAATCCTCTACCACTACGCCACTCAACATCTGAGTGCAAATACTCTCCAACTCACTGTCATGTCTTTGCTCCTCAACCACCCTACTTACTAGAGCTGCTTGTGTAATGAGTGTGAACAAAGTAACCGGTTCACCACCCTCATTAAAGTACAATCCCATTTCTGAGATGTCTTCCATCATCTTCCACTCTCGGATAGCAAAACTAGCTAGAGTTCCACGTGATTTTTTGCTCAAAGCATTGGAATCCACATTAGCTTTCCCCGGGTGATACTAAAGATCGAAGTTGTAGTCTTTCATGTATTCCACCCACTTTCTCTACCTTATGTTCAAGTCCTCTTGGATAAAAGGGTACTTTAAGCTCTTGTGATCAGAGAAAACCTCAAACTTTTTCCTGTACAAATAATGCCTCTACATTTTCAAAGCAAAAATTATCTCCGTTAACTCCAAGTCATGAGTTGGATAATTCTGCTTATGTGTCTTCAACTGTCGGGAACCATATGTAACTACCCTCTTGGTTTGCATTAGTACACGTCCCAACCCCTCCCGTGAAGCATCACATTATATCATATAACCCAAATCACGTTCGGGGATAATCAATATTAGAGTACTAGTCAACCTACTCTTCAACTCTATAAAGCATGCTCACAAGCATCATTCCATACAAACTTTACTCCTTTACGAGTAAGTTTAGTCATTAGCCCTGCTAACTTCGAAAAGTCCTTTACGAAAAAACCGGTAATATCCCATTAGTCCCAAAAAACTACGTATCTCAAATACGTTCATCGATTTTTCCCAATTCATCACTGCTTCAATCTTAGAAGGGTCCACTAAAACTCCTCCTTCCGACACTACATGTCCTAGGAACTTCACTTTCGTTAGCCAAAATTCACATTTTTCGTATTTGGCATACAAACGGTGGTCCCTCAAAATCTGCAATACCATCCTCAAGTGGATCTCATGCTCCTCCATAGAAGAAGAATACATGAAAATATCATCCGTAAATACCACTACAAATCTGCCCAAGTACACCCTAAAGACCCAGTTTATTAAGTCCATGAATGCTGCCGGTGCGTTTGTCAAATCAAATAGCAGTACTAGAAACTCATAGTGGCCATATCTAGTCTGAAAAGCTATCTTCAAAATATCCTCGTCTCTTACCCTCAACTAGTAATACCCCGACCTCAACTCAATCTTCGAAAAGTACATTAAACCCTTAAGTTGATCAAACAAGTCATCTATCATTGGTAAAGGATATTTGTTCTTGATCGTAATTTGGTTCAATTTCCAATAGTCTATGCATAACCGCAAAGATCCGTCCTTCTTCTTAGCAAAGAGGACTGGAGCTCCCCAAGGTGATGTACTCGGTCGTACAAATCCCTTATCCAATAATTCTTGCAATTGATCTTTCAACTCCTTCAACTCTACCAGTGTCATACAGTATGGTGCCATAGAGATAGGCGCGGTACCGGGTGTAAGATCAATGCTAAAAACTATATCTCTCATCAGAGGTAACTCTGTCAAGTCCCCTAGAAACACATTTAAAAACTCACCAACCACCGGTGGAAACTTTCCACGAGTCACAACCTCATCCTCTTTGGCTAATAGGCTAGCTAAAAAGTATCCAACATCACCCCAAATGCCAGAACTAAGCAATGACGGAATATAGAAATCATCCCGCTCTCCCACAAAATAAAAGCAATTACCCTCAGGTGTGCATACTATCACTCTTCTACGGAAACAATCAATCATGGCTCTAAATGTAAACAACCAAACCATACCCATAATGACATTAAAAGCGGTCATATCTAGTACCACAAAGTCAAACACTAGTCAACGTCCCGCAACTTTGATCTCACAAGACCGACACACTCTACCTAGGGTAACTCTACCCCCAACAGGTGTATCAATGGACAATAGTGTCTCCAGTGATGACACCTCCAGCCCCAAGGCATAAGCAAAGGCACAGATATGAATGAATGCAATGCTTCTAAAATTATCAGTACCCTAGCCCACGAGATAGAAACCAGGAAAATACCTCTGACCACTGACGACCCTAGTACCTCATCTACCTAGGCAAGTGTAAAAACATGGCCTTGAGTTTGCTAAACTCTCTGACTAGCCCCCTAGAAACCTAACTGCTGACTAGAAGTCAGCATAGGTCCTCTCCCTTCTTGAGATCCCAGAACTGATTGTGTTGGTTGAGGTAGTGGTAGTGCCCTAAAGCTAGACTGTACTGCAGTTGTCTGTATAGTCTTCTGCTGAGACCTTGTACCACTCTGTGCCCCCAGCCTCTATGGACAGTTTGCCCTAACATGTTCGAGCTATTTACGATGGAAGCATGTACGTTTCCCCACTGATACTGCTGGCACTAGTGTCACTGCTTGCCTCTGAGGGCACTCATATCTGTAATGGTTAGTCTGATGGCAATGATAAAACACTATCGTAGATCATGAAGATCCGGTAAGCAAAGTCATTAAAGGAGTCGGGCGAGCCTGCTGCTGCCCCTAAGAAATCGACATACTCTTTATGTGCCTCTTCTTCCCCTGATTACCAGAAGATGCTCCGACATTCTTCGCTTGCTGTTTAGAGTCCCATATCCTTTGGGTATCTATATCATCTTCCTCTGCCACTAAGGCTCTGTCAACCACCTCATCATAGGTTTTCAAACCTAGGATAGGCACTCTCTTTCTGATAGAGGTCTTCAACCCCGTCACAAACTTCTTCACCCTCAACTCTTCATCATTAACCATCTTCAGGGCAAAGTTAGCCAAGGATGTAAACTTGGTCTCATACCCCATAACATCCATGTCCCTTTGGACTAAGTCCATAAACTCTTGCCTTATCTGGTTTTTTGCTGAAGCCGAAAGAACTTATCGAAGAACAATCTCTTAAAAGTCTCCCAATCCATAGTCTCGGTATTGTGGGTACTTCCAATGAACAGCCACCACCGATCTGCTTCTCCTTGTAAATGAAGCGCTACCACACCTACTCATAGGTTCTCATCAATCATGAGAACAACCATAAGCTCATGAGTTTGATTTATCCAACTTTTCGCTGTTAGTGAATCACGTCCACCCTTATAAGTAGGTTGTTTAAACTTCATATACTCCTTTATAGCAACCATTTTTTGGCTCAAGGCAACCCTAGGTGTTGCCTGAACCCCCTCTACGAGAGTTTCCCTTGCCATTTGGCTCATGGTATCTGCCATATCACGCATGAACTGTGTTCTTTCTATTGGCTCCTGTGGAGCATCTGCGCCTCTATCTCGCGTTATTCTTGGTGGCATTTTGCTATATGCACAACAAGAAAATTCAAAACCAAATATTTGTACACTTATACCATTTTCACCATGCTTACACAACATCATGCCAATTCAATCTACAATTAGCATGTTATTGAAAGCGTAAGCAAATAACCATGTCTCGCATAAGCAATTTATACACTTAAGGTCTAAATTCTTATGTTTCACTCTTTAGCCTCAAATGAACACTTAATCATTTCTTACCCTTTGTCGAAGGTATTCATACCTACAGCTTTGATACCACTTGTCACAAGAAAATCTGAGTCACCAGAAACTCTGTCTCCGAGCCCAATTTCTGAGGATAAGATCTGTCCATCAACCCCAAATGAATGTTTTAATCCGTTATAACACCAAAGAAGCTTAATTACTCTCTTACATAATCATATGTAGACCTCAACACCTAATAACCTCAATGGGCCCCTCACATTTCCATGCTTGTAGAAGAACACAGTTTCTAAACCTGCAATATTTCACATAATTGAAATCATCATTTCACACAATTGAAACTTAGATTATGCGAAGTCTTAATTTTGCATGATCAAAAAAGTTCGATATCTCAAGGTGCTTGCGAAATACTAACGAAGTACTATTGAAATTTATCCTCGCAAGGGACTTTTGCCATCTCCAAAGACCTACAATTTCTCGATTGTGCGAAATAGGTATTTCACATAATCGAAACTTCAATTATGCAAAATGGACATTTCACACAATCGAAATATCTTTTGCAAAATTTTCTGCAACTTCCTACCTGGTTCCTTTTGTGACCAAACACACCCTAATACCCTCATATCCATATATAAACATCTATACATCATTCAATATGTAAATAGAACATAAATTCATCATTCATACATCCCAAAGCATGTATTGTATCAAATCATACTTCTCCCATATACAATTTTCCAAGTTCATGGTCTCAAGAGAACTACATTTAAGTTCAAAAGCATAAGGAGTTCAACTCCAATTGCACATTCCATAACCACAAGTCCTTTCTCAATATTCTTACATAACATAGTCCAATTATACAACCAAGTTACAATTTGTCCAAAAGTAACTACAATTTCAAACAAGTCACATGCCACAAGTCGGCATGGATAGCCATATATCTACACAATATCCAAAGCGAAATCAAAATGCTACAAGGAGCTCCACTTGGATGCTCATATCCTGTCCATCACTGGCACCTTATCTGTAAAGAGTTTAGGAAAAAAGGGGTGAGCACTCAACGACTCAATTGGAATACCCCAACCCACCTAGCCATCAACCCGATACCGACCTACATAAAATGTATGTCGCTACACTACATGTCACGTTCATCAATCACATGTTCATTTAACTCAATGCAATTTAAGAAGTAAATGCATTACTTTTCATATATCATGCTTAGCAATTTGAAACACGTAAGCTGCTAGATAAACATATGCATTCTCTCTCTCTCAGCCCTAATTCGATGCCCCAATATAATTGGTCAACTCTGAATATCATATGACTTTTGGACCCCTCCAATAACAACCATGTGATTGGGACATCTTCGAGGGATCATACAACCTTGGCAATGTATTAGTTTGCCAACATGTGAGTGGGCAACTTCGAGGCTCATTAGCTTTTGGACATACTCCAAATCTAGGCTTTGGCCTTGGTATGACTAGACCACTCCAAGGGTCATACCTAGTGGATGATTGGACTACTCCAAAGTCCCGCGCACATCCCCCTTACACCATTTTCCTGCAACCCCTCACATATGCATACTACACAACACTTAGCTAAATATGTTATCATTTAGCACACATTACGTGGATTCAATCCACCACACACACACACACACACACACACACATATATATATATCATCATATACACTTCACTAGCATGTAATGATCAAAAGAAAGAGGAAAAACATACTATCACAGCCTATCCAAACCCTCCCATACGTGCTAACACATCCTAGACCTCTCTAAACCCACCAAAACCCTAAAATCAATGATTAAGCAAGAAAATGCACCCCTACCTCGAATTTGAAGATCTTTGAAGCAAGCTCCAAGAATCACACCAAGGTATACCTTGCCAAAATCTCATATTGTTCAGTTCAAACCGAAGCCCTCATCCCGTACTACGAGTTGTCCTTCCCCGATAACTCATGAATCCTAGCCGAAGCCTTCCGAAATGTAGAGAGAAGGTTGAAAGATGAAGTGGGAGAGAGAGAGATATGGTTGGGCATGTGTTTGGTCTATGAGAAATACAAATATTCTCCCAGCCATTTGATATTTATATGACTTTAGGCGCAAAAAAACCAAAATGTCCCTAAGCCACTTAACGTACCCTCCCGACCTCCGTTTTCAATTTCAAAAGCTCCTACACACTCGAAACCACTTCCTTAAACCAAAAATAAAAATTTTCCAAAATTTTTTTGAATTTTCGAGCCCACCCGGTCCGCATCCCAAGGCCCGGTTGACCCAAAAAGTCAAAATTTTCTAAATGTTCCAAAAACTTCTCAAAACCTTTATACCACCTCCCAAACATGTTTTCTACACTCAAAACATGCTAAACGTCATTCAAAATGCATTTATGACAATTATGATGAATAAAATGTAAACCAACCAAAATTGGTCCCGATCTCTACAAGATGAGCAAGGGTCGGACTTCCACATTCTTATCCCTTGAAGTCTAAGTGAGGTGTTCACTTAGCAAAGAGAGAGGGGCTTGTAAAATTTTGTAAGATGTTTGCTCTTCACCCGTGAAGAATAGCTCTATAGTGGATTTAGGAATCCTTGAGAGATGTCTTTGAGGCATAGACGTAGGCGAGGTGTTGAACCATGTAATGAGCTTTGTGTTTGATTCTCTCTAACCTTATCTGTTTTTACTTTCAGCTTGTATAATTGTTCCCTTCATATCTACTAGCTTAGTTTTTTAATGTGAGCAATTTAATCGAAATATTTTCATAGCTTCCCAAAAGACCCAATTCACCTCCCTCTTGGGGTCATTGTTTGGGCAACGGTGTGGTCAAAAATAGAAAAAAGCTTCATGAATTTGACAGATTATTAGTCAAACACCATTTTGATGAGATTTGTTGTCCCCGACTCCATGTCAATGTAGAAAGGACTCCAAAATCTCATGTCGGGTATAATTCTCCTATAATAATTCATAAGATTTTTTTTGTCAATCAAACATATTTTTGTAATAAATAAAAAAGAATAAAAAAAATTACTACTAAATCCTACTTTTGTTTTATAAAAGACAAATAAGTCCTATAAATTTTTCATAAGACTAACAAGTGCTACTTTTGAAATCCTTTTTCATTTACTAAGTTCTAAACTACTCCACTTTCCACTTGTACCTTATCAAATTAGATTTTGAATTTTGCAATTATAATTTCTATTAAAAAATTGATATAAGCCAAATTTTCTATTTGATTAGTTAAACATAGCTAAAAATTTTCTATTAGCAATTAAAAAAAATTCATTTCTATTTTCAAAATAATTAGTTTATTTTTCAAAGGGATAAAATTTTAATAACTTTGTTTCAATAAAAAGGTATTGTAATATTTTATTAGATTTTTTAATAGAATTTTTAATTTTTAATTTTTGTATATTAAAAATGATTAGTACAAAATCTACAAAATATTTTTTGAATTGAATTGAATTAAATTAAATTTATAATATAATAGTTATTAATTAACTAAAACATAATTAAACCAACATTAAAAATAAAAAATAAAAAATAAAAAGATTTTATCGGAGTTGCTTGCTGAAAAAGAAAAGACTCGATAGTCGTCTCCATCATGAAGACTCCATTGCTCTCTCTCTCGCTAATTAAACCCTCACAAAACCCCCAAACCCTAAGCACTCTCTCTCTCTCTAACCATTCGAAATCAAATCAATGGAGAAATACTCTAACCGGCCGCAATCGCGAGAAATCGACTGTGAAAACCCTTTTGCTTCCGACTACAAGGTGAAGTTCATGTGCAGTTACGGTGGCAAAATTCAGTCTAAACCTTACAACAATCAACTCACATACGTCGGCGGCGACACCAAGATCTTGACGGTCGATCGGAATATCGGATTCTCTGCCTTCATGTCCAAACTCTCAGCTCTATGTAGGGGCATCGAGGATGTGTGTTTCAAGTATCAGCTACCGGGAGAGAATCTGGACGCTACTCTGATCTCTGTAACCAACGAAGAAGATCTCGAGCACATGATGCTCGAGTACGATCGGCTGAACAGTGAGATATCGGCCAAAAACGAACCACCGGCGAGATTGAGACTCTTTCTCTTCCCTCTTAAACCTCCGTCCAGTTGTGGCTCGAACGATATAATGGTGCTGGCTCCAGTACTGATGATCTTCATGATTGTGGTGACGGTGATGTTAGACTCTGAACGAGTCCGACGACGGTGATGGCTATGGCGATGGACTAGATGTCGTCTCAGAGCTTTTTTTAGTAGTCCTCTTTTGCCCTTTTTGATTTACTTTTCTTTATTTTTTCCAAATCTATGACATTGCTTAACCACCCATGAACAAATATTGTGAATTTTGGGTCAGTTCTTGTAATAATAATTTATTACTTCGCATTTTTTTTAAGGAAAATGCTAGATTCATGAATTAGTATTTTGAATTACGTAAATTGATTATTTGACAATTTTTTATATTTTAAAAGTAATTATTTTAAAAAAATATAAAAAAACAAAAGAGAAAAAATAGCAAAACTTATCATTATACAATCTAAATCGTAAAATAACACTCAATAACAGAGAATTGAAATTAAATTTTATGCTCGCATCTTCCTTTGAAAGATCCATTCTATTAAATTTTCAAATAACTGAGACAAGAAACTACAAAAAAAATTTTATAATAAAAACTCTAATTTTCTCCATTATCTATATGTGTGAATAATTATATAAACACATAATATACTTAAAGTTTCTTATAATTTTATTTTGATTTGGTATTTTCGATCAAAGTTAAATTATAAAGAAATATTTAGTAAATATAAAAAGAAGTGGAGGGAGTGCAAAAGAGAATATTTATTTTATATATAATAAAATAAAATAAAATAAATTAGAGAGAAAAACCCAATTTAATTATGGTTCTTACTTCCTCATTTAATGTGATTCATTTAGTTTGATAAAATATTAAAAATTACGAAAAGTGTAATATGTATCAAAATAGAGGATATTTGTGTTTTTTTATATGAGAAATGCTAAACGTCATGAAATTATTTCATGAATTTTATCATGAATGATGTGACAGGTAACGTGGAGAGTTAGTATTGGTGGAATTCGGTGATAATATCACGGGACTTTGTGTATGGGGGAATCCCACCAATACTAACTCTCCACGTTACCTGCCACATCATTCGTGATACAAATTCATGAAATAATTTCATGACGTGTAGCATTGCTCTTTTTATATTGTCACGTCATTTTCGAGATACAAATTCGAGATCTGTAACGCTGTTTTTTTTTTAAAAGATGAATGGCTTAATATTATTTATGTGACGTATTAAAAGCCGTCTAAATTTCAATACGGGTCCTAGTGAGCATCTGCTAACTTGGTTCGAGTCCCGTTCCCATGTTTGCCAGGAAAAAAATAAATAAAAATTAAATCCTAGTCCGTTTGTATTCAAATGTGTTGTGTTGGTTGTCAATGTATAGTGCCTTTACCTGTGAGCTTAGATATAATTTTTTATTGCTTTGAAATGAATATCAGAGGATGGAATGAGATGAGGATAGATTCCTTCTTTATCATTCTGCAAATTTTTCCATGTTCAGGTGTTTCCCTGGTCAAACTTTGTTAGAAACTTATATCATGTTCAATATCTTGTGTTCTTTTTCCACTTCAATCATAAAGTTGTTGAATATATGGATTCTGAGATTGGTATAGGGAAAAACCAATTGCTGTTGATAGTGATTCAATACTTAATTGGGATAGAAGCAGGCTTCCTTGTAATTTTTGGGATTTCTCTCTCTCTCTCTCTCTCTCTCTCTCTCTCTCTCTCTCAAAACAGTGAAAACTCCCATGGAACTTTTTGGTAAGTAATAAAATCTTTGGCAAGTACAATGCTTTGAAAATTCTTTTCATAAATATTTTAGTATCCAAACAACAAAATTCAAATTCCATGGATTTTCAGATACAGGCATTTCAAATCCATGGACTTAAAATTCATTCTCAAATCCAAATCTAGGTCCCCAATGCAACTCAAGAAAATGCCCTTATGAAAAAATTATAGTAACTCAATCTTAGGGATTCTACAGTGTTTATAAACTTCACCAATCAATCCCAATAGCTAAGGCAAAACTACTGGAGCCAGTTCAAAATTTCCTCCACTGCTACACACTTTAAATCAGCATTATTTTTCTCAATTAAATTGCAACCTCCACAAAAGAAATATAGCAAAACCCTCCAACAAGATGAAGTGGCTAGTCCTAACATTCACATATTTAAATAATTCAATCTTCCCAGTTAATTTGTATCTCTGTATAAATAAATGTCATGGATCAATCAAAACAAAATGAAAGTGTCCATATGGAGTGATAAAAAAGTTCTCACATCTTGACGCTGCAACGAATGAAGAGAAACAAGAGAGCTCAACGCCATATGTTGTTGTTTTTGCAACAGATCCGATACTCTAGAAACATAAATAGTAACAAGGAAAGTTAAAAACCCATAACTTGGAATAAGGTACTTCTTGACCAAATCTGATTCATCGTATCATTAGAATAAGTATTACAACGAGATGAATAAATGCAGTTTGACGGAAATCTGTAAATGTCACAAGGAAATCCTTTGGGAGTTTCAGGATTAGAAGCTTGTATTTCGAACATTTTTCTGATAGGCATCAAATGGAAATAATTTCCATGACCCAGACATGCTTATACAAACGAGGATTTCAACTTACGTCTGGTGGAGGACTCAGTTCTCCCACTAGCCACTTCCATCAAGTTGTCCATGGGAGGCGAGATGCGCCATGTATTGCTGTAGCATAGCAAAGAAAAAAACAAAAGGTTAAAGCAAGTCTTTCATTTTAGGTAAATTTCCATGCAAATTTTTAACTCCTCGAATTATTTATGTTGAACTACTCTAAACAGTAGGTTTTGTTGTAGTATCTAAACTATTGAGACACAGATACAGGACATTGATGTCATACCATAACATATATTCAATGTACAAGTCATACAAGCATAAATTGTTTGAAAGCTGTTTTTATTGTTATTTTTTTGTTTCTTAAGGGCGTTACTCTAGCTTTGCTTACCTTAATATAAATGGGAGAGGTGAGTGTACAATCGTATACCTATCAGATTTCATTCTCTCCAATGATCAGTCTCTCTCTTATTCTATTCTCTTCTCTTCTGTAAACCTACAAACACTCTTTTATAGAATTCAAATAAAGCCATATATTTTTTATTGAAGTTGGATCAGATACTCAGTTTGGCCACCAACCATACCTAGTGGCAGTTCTCGACTTCTTTCCTTGAACAATCTGCAGTTAGCAGCTGTGGAATTTATTTTATTAGCTGGGCAGGATTAAGCTACCTCAGAAAGAGAGAAAGAACTCCAGACTAAGATGAGAAACTGTTGAATTCTCCTGAAAAAATTTCAATCACAAGCACCCTTTTCTAATGGGAAAATGTTGACCAAGGATGGTTGTTCAAGTACAGCCATGTACAATACCTTTCAGTTCAGCATTTGCAGGACACACCAACAGTTCACAATGTCCTGAGATTGGAATGGCAGACATATCACAAAGTTCATACTGAAGTTTTACCTTGCTAAGGCCTATGTTTCCTATGATCTCAAACCTCAACATGGCAAGTCAAAAGATGCCCAATCATGTGATTTTGTTCTCCCAAACACAAACATCCTAGGAAGCATGGATACGGGACACGGGTACGACGATACGACAAATCTCAGGATAAGAGTATGGCAGGATACAGCAATATAAAAATAACAAATTATATTTTTATATATATCAGAGTTATTAACATTTATTATAAAATATTATGATTATCAAACAAAATAAGAGTTAAAAATCATATTGCATAATTTGGATGGATAAATTTGTACTAAATTATGATATATATCTCAACACTTCTTTTTTAAATAAATTTACTTTTCTTAACAATTATACTATGATATTATTGTTGGAAAAACTACATTTTAATGTTCAAAATTTGTTAGAAATATGTTATGAAGTATTTGAAAAGTATCGGATATATGGTCGAAGTATCGGATACGTGTTAGAAATAAATATATATATTTTAAAATTATGAATACGTTTAGGAAGTACCGGACACGTATCCGAGGTGTATCCGATACGGGTACACATATATATAAGTATATCTAGATCACGTGTTTTAGAAATATTTTAGTGCAATATAAAGAATAAGCTATTTAACATATATAACAGATGAATAAGCAGGGCTGGGACAATAAACAAGAGCATAGAATTCTATATGCTAAATGACTTTAACTGAAAAATAGAAACAGAGCACAGAGAGAAAATTACTCTCAGATCTTGTTGGTCTCAAGATGAAACTTTATAATATGGCATTTCTAGACTCCCAACTAAAATCACCAAAAGGACCCAACATTCAGGGTGTTTAAAGTAGCTTCCATTCATTGAATCAGGTGATTCTTCGTGATTAAAGAATTCAACATCTTCCAAACCTACTCATTGGGGGACAAGCAATTCCCACCGTTCTATAAGTATCAAAATGATTCCACATTGTGTGACTATGCAATTTGACCCCCATAACATTCAAAACTAAATTGTTTCACCTTTTGATGCCACAAGCAAGAGGATTACCAAGAGTTTCGCACCCAATTCAGCTAGCCATTGACACATGCTTTCAAAATAGAATATAAACTCTAATGCATCAAAGAAATAAATTATCCCCACATAGGCCCATTTTTAGGAAATTTCCCATGTCACTGTACCTCAAGACCAACTTTTGGTATCACCAGATGCTAATCCAAAAAATCAACTCCCTTTCTTATTTGAAAAGTCAATTAGCTAGAGCATTGAATGACCAATACAATTGAACTATAAAATTGAAAACTATAGCTATTGCCGTCATTTCCCAGGATAGGGTGATAATAGGAAATGGGAATAATATTATTCCAATTTAGGATTTCAATGGAACAGTTCCATTTTTTGCATTGCTTCCAGTCCCACCCACCCCCACCCCTTAATTTTCTCAAAAGTTTTATTCTTAAGGATTTTTAAATAATACATATGATCCACAAGATGTAAGGGAGTCATATAATTTTTCTCATTTTAAAAACTTTGCAAAAGTAGAAATACAAAAGGGGATATGGTGAATATTGAAGATCAATAGATACCAAAGAATGGACAATTATATTACCTAACTTGATTATTCATAGGTGGGACGGATTGGATATGATATTGCTCATGGAATTAAATAAAAAATGGGTTTAGTGAAGAGTGCTTGTGTGAACAATGTATATCTATAACCATCAAGAGTTGTAGCCTAGTGGTATGTCCTCACCTTCTAAAATAGAAGGGTGAGGGTTCAAGGCCCCATAGAGGCAAAGTGGGTGTGTGAGTTTCTTGCCAAGGTAAACAATAAAAATAAAAAACAAGGTATACGCCATACGGTATACCTATAAAGCTTGAAAGAAAATTTTATAAAATAACTAGTAATCCAAATATGCTATGCTTTATAGGAGAGAGTATTGGGAGTAAGAAATAACATATTCATAAATTGGCAAGGGCAAAATGCAAATGCTACGATAGATGCATGATAAACAAGATAGACAGTGGATTGAAATAGTAGGTGAAGAGTGAAGACATGATAGCATGTGATTTAATTGAACTTGTGAACCTAGAGAGCGCACTGACAAACCGAGAGATTTATATAATGGATTCCAAATTATCAGGGATAAGATTCATGTAATGGATTCCAAATAATCAGGGACAAGGCTTGTTGAGTTGAGTCGTGTATCCGAATGTTTCCTAACTTTTTCAACTAAACAGTATAAACCTTAATAAACAAATGAAAAAGAGAGAACAAATGGCAACCAATGATTATTGTTGTCAACTTACCGCATGATATGCGTATGGGGATTTCCCTTGGCGTTCAAAGTGTTTAGCTATGACAGACCATTCAATTGGTCCCCACTCTTCCTCTTCAAAGCAATTCCCGAGTGCAGCTTTATATAACTAAAAGGAAACCAAAAACTAAATTGTCAGATCCAAAACTCAAACAACATCAATCAAACCCAGAAAATGGAATCCTAATAATAAGTTCTTATGCACCTTAGCCTGATCAGTAAGGAGCTCAGTTCCAGCTGGGTAAGATGCATAGAATTGGTCAGCTCTAGAGTACCCAGCTCTAGTCCTGCAAGACCCATGTCAAAAAATGGTTAAAGTACAGATATATTTAACCACTTTACATGCCATTTAAGTGCTATGCGACTCACGTATTGCTCGTGTAAGCGTAGCTCAAGACCGTGGTGAAGCAATAGAATCCAACATAGGACACAAATCTCCTGAACTTTTGAATCTTCAATATTTCTTTATACCCATCATAGAGCCTCATGATTGATGATCATATGAGGTACATATAATTCCTGAAGATCAAAAAGATGTCAGCTTAGGCATTGAATCGAACATCTTGTATGCATCAAAAAAATTTCTTTCTTTTTTCTTGGATAATAACAACCTTAAGACAATTACACAGTCAAGTTAAAAAAGATGTCAACTTCTCCGCCGCTGGTTTTGCACCAAATCTCTCAGACTCACCGCCGTCTGCAGTGGAGGCACAGTCAAGGTTTTTGAAGAAGTGGGCGTCAACGGACAAGCTCCTGAAGTGGCCGATGGGGGCCACCAGCTTTGCTTTGGGCTTGGACTTGTCGCCGCCAGTCGGAATCGATGGTCACGGTGGGGAGGTTAGCTGTGTAGGAGGAGAAAGAGAGCTCAGAAAGTGGTGAGAACGTGAGAGGGAGGATATTTTTTAGGTTTATGACTCGATACAATTCAAATGTTATTTTTACCCTAACAAATAACACACCCACCTCCTTTACACATATGTGGACTTGATTCCTCGTCCTTCCACTTTGAAAAGTCAGGAGATACCATAGGCCACCCTTGGTAAAATTTCATATGAATTGAAATATATTAAATCGACCAAAAAGGTTCATAGGAGTCTTCACTGTTTGATAAATTCCATTATGACACAAATCCGATTAATGTCAACCCAAACCACTAATTTCGTGTTGGGTTCAAGTCTTATCGATGGGTCATATCATATATTTTGTCATCCCTACTCCCTTGTCTAACATGCCACATGAAGCACAAAGAATGAAAACATCCATAAATTATTAAGTACAAAATGCAAGACAAGCAGCCCTTAACTTATGCAACTATAATAATTGATAACGAGCCTCATCCGAAAAAGCACAAGTAACATATTTATTATTAAACACCCAACCTTAAATTTTCCACACAAATCACTCAAATTTTTCTTTCATTTTTTATTTTGAAAGATAAAATGACGAAGCAGAAGTTATGAAATTATTCGCGCATGAACAAGGGTAATTTTGAATCCACAAAATTAAGATAAACGCAAACAAAAGTTGCAGAGAAATCTAATTTTGTATTGATAATTGAATGTGTTTTTCTGCTATGGCAGTAAATGCATATTTATAATAGAGAAATCCAAATGATAACACCACAAGGAAACCTAACACAAAAAGGAAACTAAAAACATATGGAAACTAGCTAAAATTAAACTCTCTCTAAAAATTAGAGAAAAAAAAAAATAATATGAAACCTAATAAAACTATCCTACATCAGTTACCTCCACTTAAAAAAAACTCTTCCTCGAGTTTAACTGCACATAAAGTGGCTCATCGTATAGTAGTATGAAGAAGAAGAAAAAAATTATACCATTGAGGGTTAGATTTTGATGCTTCAGTAGTGTGCTTCCTTGGACTATCCAACAAGAATGCAATGGTTTTGTCACCAACTAGAGTTTAGTGATGACTTTGAGCACATGCAACGTAATTTTCCAACCATCTTCTATTGGTTAGTCCATCTAGATTTTGACATATGTATTCCCAAAAACTAGGTCTTTGATGGACAACAAGTACAATTAGAGGAGGTATCACTACAGCTTCCTGAATGGATTTGAAACAAATCCCAATATCCCACTGCTCTCTCCATCCACTTGGCAAATAAATCCCAAATAGTTTAAAATATCAGGGGGTTTTAGAATCACTTTTTCATGGAATTCCATCCAAGAAGTAAGTCCAGCTATTATATCTAGATTAGATACTATAGCATCCTCCAAACGTTCCTTAATGCAATGAGCACTGATTCCAATTCAGAAATGGACAACCCAATGTAATTATCTTGCACTTCGCCAACGAGTTCTCCTATTTCAGCTGGATCTCTAAACTGCATCAAACTCTTCTGATTTGTGATCATCCACATCCTTCAAATATGTTTCCATGTCAGTACTTGGGCAATTGGTGTCTCCAAGCCTCACACTGGACAGCTCAATATTACCATCATCTTGGTCTTCAGAATATTCCAAGTCTTCTTCTCTCAAACCATTAGTTATGTCAAAGTGGGTTTCTGAAGATATATTATTAGAAATCTCATCTGCTACGACCAAGGAATCGAAATCTTCATCATCTTCAACTGTGAGAATATGAATAACTTCATCATCTTGGTTGGTAGCATCATTGTCATCTTCAACTACTAGAGGCGAAGCAACAGAATTTTGCTCACAATCAATCACTTGAGAATCACTGGTTGCTTCTACAAATTTATCACTACTCTTCTTCGTTCACTTGATGACAAATGAAACCACTCTGTTGCAATTCTGATACTTGTTATACATCATTTGCTCATAATTTGGTGATAGAAATTTAGCTTTTTGTCAACCTTTTCATCTTGTACCACGATCACACACATTGTTTTCCTTGCCTCATCCAATTAGTTTGTGTTTGATCCCACCAAGCTGAACCACATCCTTTAAACTTGAACGCTACAACAAAAAGTGAGTAGATCAAGTTATTTTTGAAACTCACGATGATATGGATATCTAGAGACTTTGTCATGTCTACCTCGATCAGCCGCAACTCCTCTGAATCCAAACTCCTCATCATCGGAATAATCCTCATTGGTTGGAGGCATATGCGAATATACAGGAACATAACCCATGTTCGGTTGGTTGCGAGAAACATCATCAACACGATCCCAAACTAGACCATGAACCTGGTTGCCACCAATCCCAATACCAGCAATCTGTCTACACCATTTCTCAAATCGCCGTTCTGAGTATGCATGGCTGCCCAACGGGCCTTCACTCTGCAATCATCGTTGACAAAGTGGGTGCTACCAAAACAACCAATTGCCATAAGACGAAGGTAAATCAAAGCTCAGATACCAACTGACGAAGCGGAAGCTATGAAATTGTTCGCGCACAAACAAGGCTAACTTTGAATCCACAAAGTTAAGATAAGCGCAAACAAAAGTTGCATAAAAATCTGATTTTATATTGATAATTGAATGTGTTTTTTTGCTATTACTGTACAAGCATATTTATAACAGAGAAATCCAAATCCTAACAACATAAGAAAACTAAAAACATATGGAAACTACCTAAAATTAAACTCTCTCTAAAAATTAGAGAATAAAAAAATAAATAATATGAAACCTAATAAAATTGTCCCACATCATAAAAGAAATCAACAATTTATGAAATCTAGAAAGAAAGTACATGTAATTAAAAGTGGTAAAACCAATATAAGAAAAATGAATCATGGGACTTGGGCAAACTTTAGAACCTTCTCCCTTCATGGGTTTATATTAATAATTTTAATATGAATACCATGCACCATAAGGTCATTCAGTATTTAATTCTAGCTTCTCTCCTGACCTTACACTTGATCACGTACTTGTTAAGCATAACTGATTTTACATGTTCCTCACAAAGACCATAACAACCTGGTGAAGATAGTTGGAGAGTCTCAGCCCAGTATGTCCAATATCTGACTATAACCACCTTTCTCAATGTCTCATTACTATCCTTTCTGGATCTCTAAAACCATGTTCCTAAAGAGCAAGGTTTAACCATTCAAGTGGTTGACCTTTAACTTGATATACTACATCGAGCATTAACATTACTACCAGAAATCTAGCAAACATTGGACAGCAATATTTGTCATCGACTCAATTCATTCATTCAAAAATTTTAAATATCATCAACTTCTCAAATTTCATGCCATTGTCATTTAATATGGGAAAAAAATTATATTGTTAGTATTAGAAAATAATTGAACTCACACCATGTTCAGAAGATAATTCAAGTTTAACTTAACACAAAATCAGCCATCTGAAACCATTTTGAAATAACATAAAAAATTAAATAAAAGTTCAGTTTTGATTGAGAAGAAAAATATGTAATTCAAACTCCAACTCAGCTAAAAACCTAAGTCACATAATTCACTCAACTTAATGGCGCTTAATTGCTCTGCATGTGAATCAGTGTTTTGAGAGCAAAAAGGCCAAAATATTGCACTCTTGACTTTTTGAATCTGCAAATTCAATTTTAAGAATTCACAAATTTAGTTCTAAAATTCGCATCTTTGATTATCAAATTCAGAGGATTAAGTAAACTGGAATTGTGTATATTTGTTCAAGAATTCGATGACTTTGAAAAGTAAATTCACAGATTAAATGTGAAGTCAGCTAAAATTTCAGTTTTATCCCAACTTAAATAAATCCAAATAAGCCTAATTGAGTCAAAAAGTAACCGGGCTTTTTTTAAAAAAATAAGTAAAAGTAACTAGGTTTAATTTAATTAAGTAATCTCTTTCCTTAACAAGTCAAATAATATAATACTACTTACTTTAAGTCTTTAACTGAGTATTAGAAAAGAAAAAAGAAAACGGAAATAACTCTTATTACTGTTCAAAAATTTTCGTACTGTCATTACGTTTAGGGTTGTTGGAAGTAACCAAGTCATTAATCTCTTGGATTACTCTTGCAAGAACAAGCAATAAGAGGTAAGAATGGACGGAACTCTCTCTTTCCTTATCTATGCATTTAGCTTTTGCACTGTTAAGTTCTTTGTTGTTTGTTTTAATTTCTCTCTCTCTCTCTCTCTCTCTCTATATATATATATATATATATTTTTTTTTTGTTTTACTTTCTATTAAACAAACAGAAAAGATAATTCCTTTCAAGAAAAAACTTGTGTGCATATTATATATGTAATATTCATCTACTTGAATGTTGGGCCCTAAAATAGAAACAAGAGCGACGCATTCATGTAGCTAAAATGAGAATGTTAAGATGGATAAGTGGAGTGAGTAGAAAAGATAGGTTCACAAATGAACGTGTGAGAAAAAAATTAGGTGTGGCATCCAAGGGAGAACAGATTTAGATGGTTTGGACACATACATCGGAGACCTAGAGATGCATCAGTCAAATGAGGAAGGCTAGTTGTAATAAAACATAAGAGACGGAGAGGGGGACCAAAATTAACATGGGATGAGGTTATCAAAAGTTATTAAAAAAGTTAAGTATAGTAGGTGAAATGGCATGTAATAAGAAGGATTGGAGAGAGAGAATGCATGTGGCCGACCCCATTCATATGGCATTAAAGCAAGGAGGAGGATGATGATTTCATCTACCGAGTATTCTACTTGGTACAAAATACTGCTTGCATAAGTACGCCAGTAGGCCTTTTGTCCATCAATTAGATTCATCTTATAAAATAGACTAGTTGCTAACATTTTATTCTTATAGTATTGTTTTTAAGTATGCTTTTAATGTACGATTGTGCACTATCTGATTTTTTTATTTACTTTGTAGGATCATAATGACTGAAGTTGATGAAACAGAGGAGTTGGATGCTTTTTCTTGGGGACAAAACACTAGGTGAAGAGCATCAATTAGCGGATGATATAAGTTCTACCCCATTAAGGAGGTATGTAACAATGGTTGGAACTAGAAAGGATGATAAATGGATATGTAATTTTGGTTGTAAATCTAAACCTTATACTGGAACCTACTCTCGTATGCTAGCCCATTTAACTAGATTGCTTCCTGGACAAAAAAAAAAAAAACCAAGGAGTTGCTTTATGTCCTAAGGTGCCAAAAGATGAGAGTGAGAAAATGAAAAAAGAACATCCACAGCTAAAAGTCTTTCTAGTTTACCAATGGTTACACGATCTTGTACTACCAATCCATTGCGAGAACCTAGCACACAAAATATTGGTGACTTGTTCAAATTATTCTCAAGAGAGGGAAGCACATATAATATAATTGCAAGATATTTATATGTGTTGATAAAATATAATAAAATTGAAGAGAGAAATTAAACAAGAAGATCAGAGGAATATAACTTGGTTCGGTCACTGGGGCCTACATCCACGGCACACAAAGTCCAAAGGGTTACATCATTTTTATTATATTCTCTCTTAGTTTTGTTTACAATGACCACCTCTATTTATAGGTGAAAGAATACACGTGATAAACATGAAAAATACATGAATGGAAGATTCCTAAAATCAATCCCATAAATCACTCCTATCAATCTTCTATCAAGACTTAAATCACTCCAATAATACATTCTCCAACAATGTGGTTGTGGATTTTCTTTCAATGTAGCAAGATCCCCTATTTGCATAGAGCTATTAATAATGCTCCAAAAGGATATAGAGCACCAAACTCTAGAAAATGAGAACCATATTGCTTGATAAAGAGAGGACCAGAATTAATAATGCATTGATGACTGTCAAACAACAGTGGCCTAAGTGTATGGTTTGTATTGTATCGGATGGTTGGTCAAATTACAAGAGTTAGCCACTTACCAATGTATTAGTTGTTTCAGGAAGTAGGCCTGTATTTCTTACTACAATTGATTGGTCTGGGGATGAAAAAACTGCACAATATATTCTTGAAATTTTGCTCAAGGTTATTGAAACAATGGGAACATAGTGTGTTGTACAAATCCTAACTAATAATGCATATGCTTGCAAGGCAGCTGGGGATATAATTCAAGCAAGACATTCTCATATTCTTTGGTCTGGTTGTATGGTTCACACACTTCGTCTTCTCATCAAATATATTGCAAACTCAACGCAATCAGGTGCTAAATTTTGTTGGTACTTGTTATGCCAAGCCAAAAGGAGCAATGAATTATATAAAAAAATCGAAGTTTTGCTTTATACATTTTCAGGACATATGGAAGGATTCCTCAAGAGGGGCTTTTGGAGTGCGTTTGTATTATCAGCGTCTCTTAGGGACGCCGGGAGTCCCCTTTCCCTAGAAGGTCATCTAGAGATCAAAAGCCCCTCCCAGAGTGGCGTTCTTTCCTTGGACATCAGCCCTTGAAAGGATTCTAACGAAGGATAATCTTAGAAGACGGCGACATGTCGTAGTGAACTGGTGTTGTGTGGATGCTGATCAGCGTTGAATGTTACGCATTCTAGCCACTTAACTTATGTATTTTATTCTCTTAGTGATAGATTATTTTGTTATTTTACTTTGTTTTAGTGTTTTCTATATTTTCAGGGCTTTAATAATTATTTCAGTTAAAACCATGACTTTGGGCTTTTAAAGAAGACATCCAAGATGGTTAGAGGAAGCCTACTTCAAAAGGGAATCATTCAACCATTTATTTCAACTCAAATCAGCCCAAGGAAGAGGTCCAAGAGAATTACAATTGCTTAAGAAGGTTTCAGGCCTGAAGCCCAAATCTGCGCATAATACAGTCTTAATGCCGTTTTAGAAAACGGACCAGAAGTCTTATTTCTGAGCCTTAAATCGACATAATTTTCAAATAAGGTTGAACAAAATTTGATTCTGCACACTTTTGTATTTCACGAAAATTTCGTAAATCGAACTTCTAGTGGGTCAAAAGTTGGGCCGAAGTCAGCAGGAAAAACCCACCTGATTAGTGCTGCGGGAAACCCTAATTTATTCCTAATTGGATTAGGACTTTAGTGTATTCTCTTGGGGAATAAAGTGAAGAATAAGAGGCTGAGTTTGGGAGAGGATAGAGGAGAGATTGGAGAGTCTGAGAGGGCTGAGAAGAGAACAGAAACATATTTGCAAAGCTAGTGGAGAACGAAGTCATACGCATAATTCATGAAGATGATGCCTTCTTCCTCAACAGTTGAAGCTTCTTCTTCTACCATGAGTGGCTAGTTCATCCACTAGGTTTCTGATGTAGCCCTAACAAAGCATCAATGGTTTGATTGTTTTAATTATTGGGGACCTTTATATACATGCATAGATTGTGTAATTCAGAGGATTCTTATTATAGAATTGAACAATAAAAGTCTTGTAAATTTAGTTTCAATGAACTCAATCTCTCTTGTTTTCTGTGATCATGAGAGAGATTATTACACAATGGTAATCACTGAATATATTGTTAAGAGCTTTGATGGATTATGCCTAGAGAAGATGAACCATACTGCACCCTATATTAGAGTAGTTAGGCAGATGGCCCATGCCAATCGAAGATAGTCCATGGCTTAGCCTTAATCATGTGTTATCTTCTTGACGGATGAAGGTGAGCTTGTAGCCACCGACACCACTTATGCATGATGTAATTCCCTATAGTTGATTCAATTGACCATTGATTGTGGAGTTAGTGGTGAAGTCAAATACCCTAGATTTCTCTCTTATTATCTTCAATATCTATTTACTTTGATTTATTTTATTTCATATTTTTAATTAGTTTAGTTTAAAAATCAAAATTCTTTTCTTAAATTTAATTAGAATTAATTCTGTATTCTAGCTCATCAGACCATAATCCCTGAGGTACGATACCTCTTTTGATAGCTATATTCTGCAAGGAATTCGTTCGATTGCGATGTGTGGAAATTTTTAATTGATATACTTTTTGAGTCACACTCACACACGAATCAATTTTTGGCGCCGTTGCCGGGGATTATCTATTTGATTGATTAGATTTTACAGAATTAATTTTAATTGGATTTTTAGTTTAGGAATTTTTTTTTATTTTTAATTTTTTTTTTGTTTTTTCTTTTCAGGTGCTTTTGGCTGATATATGCAAGGTCGTCGTTCTGTAGCTGATCATTTGATACCTCTTGATCCTAAGCCTGAACGCACTCTTAGACAATAGAGGAACATCCCTGTTGATACAATTGTGCAAGATGAAGAATTAATTGAAGACATGGCAGAAGAGAGGAATAACAACCTTGTTCCTAATGCTGATGGAGAAAAAGCTAGATTACTTAGGGACTACTATATTCTTGAGACATACACCTCACCAGCAGGTTTTCAACTGCCCAATGTCACAGCACAGAATTATGAGATTAAGTCCAGCATTATTCAAATGCTTCCATCTTATTTTGGGCTGACTCAAGAAGACCCTTCCTTACAAGCATCTGGATGACTTCATTGAAGTGTGCTTAACTACCAAAATTCACAACTTCTCTGAAGATACTTTCAGAATGAGACTTTTTCCATTCTCCTTGAAAGACAAAGCAAAGTATTGGTTTAATTCTCTTCCGGCAGGTTCTATCACGACTTGGACTCAGATGCAACATGAGTTTCTCAAGAAGTATTTTCCGATAGGGAAGACCAATCAGTTCAGACGTGCTATCACTGGTTTCTCTCAACATGAGGGGGAACAATTTTATGAGACATGGGAAAGATTCAAGGACCTTCTTAGGAAGTGTCCCCATCATCAAGTTCCTAAGTAGCAACTAGTGCAGAGTTTTTATGAAGGGCTCACAGAAGCCAACAGACAGATGGTTGATGCATCTTGTGGAGGTACTTTTATGTTGAAGAGTGAAGAAGAGTCATGGACTTTATTTGAAAATCTTAGTGACAACTCTCTACAATATGTGTCCTCTACTCGTTCTAGTAGACCTGCCACTACAAGGAAGACTGATGGGATTTATGAGGTTGGTGCTTCAGAAGCTATGCCAACTGATATTGATTTAATTGCACAGAAGGTAGTAGCAATTATGGCTACCAATCAAACTCCTTCTACTTTAAATTCTTTATTGCTAGGCCCTTGTGAATTTTGCTCTAGTCCTATGCATAATATGAGCAATTGTCCTTCAATGGGGCAATTTTTTGATATTCAACATAAGCAAGTCCAAGCTACATTCACTGGACCGATGAGTCCTCCACGAGGTAATACTTACACTCCCACATGGAGGAATCATCCTGATTTTTCTTACAGTAACCAAGGGGCAGCAATGCAACCATCATATCAACCTAGGACTTTTGTGCCTCAACAGCAATTTCAAACACAAAGTCCTATGGCCCAAAGAATTTCTGCTATTGAAGACAATCTGACACTTACCTTGTCTAAATTTGATAAGCTTGATTCTCTTATAGAGACAATGCAAGCTACTGCAGCAACAGTACAATCTACAGTTCAGCTAGTGCATCGCATTCTCAATCCATTGCCAAACTGGAATCCCAGTTTGGACAGCTTGCTACTTCTTTGAGTAGAAGAGAAGAAAGGAAGCTCCCTAGTCAACCAATTGTTAATCCAAGAGGGATGCAAGCTTCCACAAGCAACCCACACCATGAGCAAGTTCAAGCCATTACCACTTTGAGAAGTGGGAAAATAATTGATAATAAGGTGAGTGAGAAGAAAGAAGAAGAAAAAGTGTAAAATAACTCGCAAGTGTACGAATCTATTGAAGTATAGATCGGCAAAAACGAGGTCGAGCCCAAGGGAATGCTTTGAGAAGAAAAACTAACACAAATTTAAATTAATTTAACACTAATCTAGTTTAAACACAAGTTTAGTTGATTTGAGAGAAATTAAACTAACATGAAAATAAAATAACACTATTGAAATCAAATAAAGAAAATAACTAAGGTTTTGGATTTCACCACCATTAAATCCATGAAGTTTCTAATATTCATTTATTAATTCCCAAAGTTAGAGTAGCAATCAAGAAATCAATCTATTGCTTACTCAAGATTTAACAATAAAGCACTATGAAAAATATATTAAAAGGTAGATTTTCCTTCGCTTCACTTGTGTAAAATTCTAAGCATCCTATGTATCCAATTTAATGAAAAACATAAGATCAAATATTATCACTTTTAAGAAATACAAACTCAAGCTTAGATTAATTATAATACTTTCTAACTACCACATATACATGATATAGATGGTGAAAGAATTATAAAATAATTAATCACAAGAAGCAAAAATCATAAGCAATTAAATCACACACATGAGAATCAATTAATGAACAAAAGAACTTTACTTCATTAATGGAGGTTTCCTCCTCAACCCTAGTTGAGGAGTTTAGTTACACATGGTAGAAGAAGAAGAAGAAAACAAAATAATAAAAGATATAATGAATAAATAAAACCCGGATTGTCTCTGTCTTCTCTGCCCTGGCCTCCACTTCTTTTCTCAAAACAGCCTTCAATTCACCTCTTTATACCCCAAGAGAATACATAAAGTCCTAATCCAATTAGGAGATAAAGTCCTAATCCAATTAGGAAATAATTAGGGTTTTCCCGCAGCCCTAAATAGGTATATTTTTCTACTGACATTCGGCCCAAGTTTTGACCCAGTAGAAGTCCGATTCATGAAATTTACATGAAATACAAAAGTGTACAGAATCGAATTTTGTTCAACCTATGCTTGAATTAAGTCGAATTGATACTCGTAAATAAGCTTTTCAGTCCACTTTTCAAAACGGGATTAAAACTGGATTAAGTGTAGAATTGGGCTTCAGGCCCGTAATCTTCTTAAGCAGTTATAATTCTCTTGAACCTCTTCTTTGGGCTGATTTGAGTTGAAATAAGGAGTTGAAGGGACCCATTAGATGTAGGCTTCATATAACCTTCTTGGATATCATCTTTAAAAGCCCAAAATCATGATTTTATCTGAAATAATCATTAAGGCCCTGAAAAAGACAGAAAACACAAAAATAGAGTAAAATCACATATAAACTATCACTAAGAGAATAAAATATGCAAATTAAGAGACTAGAATGCGTAACATTCAACACCGATCATTAAGCTTAATATTTTCAATGCTGTTGAGAATCCTCCAGGTCAGACTGATGTTTTCTTCATGGACTATGAGGATGTGGCTGAATTTACAGATGAAATAAGGGTGCAAGAAAAACAAAAAGAAAAGAAGGTGTTTAAAGATCAATTTTCTACCATGGTGGTAAATTCTGTATGCACTACACTTTCTAAAACACTTCAGAGAGAGCAATTGTTTGGAGTATCCGATAACTCCACACCATGGTATGCAGATATTGTGAATTATTTAGCCACGAGAAAGTGCCAAGAGACTGGACCAAGCGAGAATGTGATCGATTCTTCTTTAAAGTTCATCATTACTTTTGGGAGGATCCAGAGTTATTTAAATATTGTCCAGATCAGATTATTCGGTGATGTGTCCTAGACCATGAGTTTCAAGATATTCTCAAGTTCTGCCACTCATTGGCATGTGGAGGCCATTTCAGTGCAAGGAAGACAGCAGCAAAGGTACTTCAATGTGGATTCTTTTGGCCTTCTCTGTTTCATGATGCATATGTTTTCTGTAAAACTTGTGATCGCTGTCAAAGATTGGGTTCAATGTCAAGGCGAGATATAATGCCAATGAGCCCTATTCTGGTGGTTGAGATTTTTGATGTTCGGGGAACTAATTTTATGGGACCCTTTCTACCTTCTTTTGGCTACGAATACATTCTGGTAGGCGTGGATTATGTTTCCAAATGGGTGGAGGCCATTTCAACTCGAACCAATGATCACAAGGTGGTAATCAAATTCATGCATGAGAACATTCTTAGTCGATTCAGAATTCCTCGAGCCTTGATCAGTGATGGTGGTTCTCACTTCTATAATAAATTCTTGAAAGGTTTACTTGCTAAATATTTAGTGACACATAAGGTGGAAACGCCTTATCATCCTCAGATAAGTGGGCAAGTAGAGCTGTCCAACCGAGAAATTAAATATGTTCTTGAAAAGATAGTGAGATCGGATAGAAGAGATTGATCATTGCGACTAAATGAGGCACTATGGGCGTATCGGACTGCCTACAAGACTCCTATCGGTATGTCACCATATCGGTCGGTGTATGAGAAAACATATCATCTTCCAGTAGAGATTGAGCACAAGGCACTCTGCGCGATTTAAAAATTTAATTTCGATGCAAAAAGAGCTGGGGAAGAGAGGAAGTTGCAATTGAATGAATTAGAAGAGTTCAGACGTGATGCTTATGAAAGTTCATGAATTTACAAAGAGAGAACGAAGGCATTTCATAATTGACATATATTGAGGAAGTCCTTCTCTCCAGGTGATAAAGTATGGCTCTTCAATTCAAAGCTGCGGTTGTTTCCCAAAAAATTGCGTTCAAGGTGGGATGGACCATTCCAAGTGATTTCGGTTTTTCCTCATGGTGCCATGAAAATTCGAAGCTTTCAAGATAATACTTTAATGAAAGTTAATGGGCAAAGGTTGAAGCATTGTGTGGAAGAATGTGTGCCAAGAAGAGGCGTACAGTTCGTCGACTTGACGGATCCCGTCTATCCGACTTAATCCCTTCGGAGAGTTGATCGTCTCCTACGGACGTTAAATTGTAGGTTTTGTATGTATTTCTATCCTTTAATTTCTTTAGTTTTCTTTGATTTTAATTTTTAGTTTTAGTTTCTTAAGTTTTCTTTCAATTCTAGTTGCGTTTTAATATTTTTTCTTTGAGTTTTTGATATATAAGTTGCTTCCAGAGGATGCCAAGAGGTGTACCGAGGTATTAGGACTCAAGACAGGTGAAAAATCATGCTCTTGGTCGACCTTGGGTGATAGAGACTCAAAATTATCAAGTCTCAGTCGAACTTGGGCGATGGAGGGTCAAACAGGCTTCTAGGAGGGGGATCGATCGCCCCAATTGAGGGGGATCGATCGCCCCTTAATATTTTTCAAGGACGACCACCACCAGCTGGGCGATCGATCGCCCATGGCTGGGGGGATCAATCGCCCAAGCCAAAAACTTGGGCTGGCCGAGAATCCTCCTTATATATGGACACCCACTCCTCCTTTGTTGTTGCCACTTGCATCCTTGACTTCTTTGAGCTCCAATTCAAGTCCTACTTCAACCGGAAGATTATTTTCTTCAATTGGTGATTATTAAACAAGAATTCAACATTGATTATCATCATCATCAACATCAAAACCGGATCAAGAATCACTAGTTCTCAAAGGAAGCTTTCACTTTTTCAAGTTCAACATCAAAGTAAGTGAAGTTTTTCTTTGGTGAAATTGTGCAATTATTTGACATAGCCAAAAAAAGGAGGTTGAAGGTTACAAATTAATTGTGCACACCAAGTGTTCGATTTAATTCCTCAACCACACTTTTTCTACTTCTATGGCACCAAAGAGAGCAAGTCACCAAGGTGCTTCAAGTTCACGTAATCCTCGCCGAGCGAGGTATGATCCAACCACCGGTTCTTCGAGATCTCGCCAAGAAAGTATTCAAGAGAGATGGCATCCAAGGGCTTTGAACTTTGAAACTATGTTTGACATAGCCGAACTCTATGGTATGTTTTTCGAAACAAGATGGGGGATTTTCGACATCCGTCGTCATCGGTCGGCATCCATTTTTGTTCCACTCTTTTCTACTATCTACTCGAGACTTGTCAAGGTATTTTTTCAGAACTTAATGCCGACACCTGATGAGCGGGATGTGTTTACTTCTTCAGTAGATGGAACAATAGTTCGAGTGGACATGTCATCCATTGCTATTGCCATGGGTTGTCCTCATGAGTGCCTAGATGATTTATCTCATATCTATACTCTTCTACCTGACGATTTGTCAGTGGGTAATTTGGTTGCACGTTTGTATGCTAATCAATTTTTTGGGCCGAAAAGGAATGTAGCTTCCAAGTCTTCAATGCCAAATCATTTATGGTTTCTTGACGTTGTTCTACTCAAGAATGTATGTCCAATTGGACATAAAACTGAGAGACGTCAAGAGTGCAAGTGACTGGGAGTTTCCATTCCTGACTATTATTCATTAGTTACTTATTGCACAAGGGTATACAGTCCATAAGGACGAGCTTGCCTTTCTACGTGATCTTTATTATGGCACACATGACTGGAATTTGAGCCGATCTTATATGCACCAGAGAGTTATAGCGGCGCCTGGTGAAGTGTCTCGGTTGGCCTAGGGAGGAGAACATATAGATATACCACCACCGGTGGAAGATCTAGAGGAGATGGAAGTAGAGGAAGAGGAGGTCCATGCACAGGCTGTTGGCCATGATTATCAGTATTTAGAGGGGCAGATTGCTGGGTTGACAGTCTAGTTTGGCACCTTACAGACAGAGGTCTCCACACATTTTGGAACAATGAGGACTGAGATGGCAGATCACTTTCGTGACACTCGCCAAGACCAACTAGAGATGAGGAGGATGCTGCATGCACTGATGCGTCAGGCAAACTTGGATCCGGATGCTCAGTCACCACTACACCATTGATAGGAAGGTAACTATCTTTTGTATTTTATTTTATTTTTAGTTTTTATTTTTTTTTTAATTTTATTTTTCTTTTTGTAGTTAGATTTTTATTATAAAATAAAAAAATAAAAAATAAAAAATATATATATATAATTTTTTTAGGAATTTTCTCTTTCATATGTATTTTCACCCATACTATTTCACTTAATCTTTGGGGTATAGTGGTTTGGTTTGACAAGTTATAACATTCAAGTTTGGGGGTGTGCTTACATTGCCTTCATGCTAGTGGTGTGCTCTATTTTCTTACCACTCATTCTTCGGATATCTGGTAACATCGTTCTTACCCTTCTCTTTGCTTCGATTGGATGTCCATTGAGGACAATGTATAGTTTAAGTTTGGGGGTGAGGCGATGCCTATTTGTGTGCTCAATGCAATATGAGGGGAAATTTCTTTTCTTTTTTTTTCTTTTTCTTCTTTTTCCTTTTCTTTTCTTTTCTTTTTCTTTTCTTTCTTCTCTTTTCTTCTCAGCCGACCATTCCCTTGGTCTTCTTTTATTTGGTCCACAACCTTTCTCTACATAACCCACAGCCACATGTATATAATACATAAAATAAGTATATGTATTTATACTACATGGGCATATTATTATATATACATATATGTATATACATTCATCACATACGCTTGCCCCTCCACATGCACAAAATTGTGAATGTGCACCCCTATTTCTTTATAATTGCATATAAGCCCCCCATATATTTATAATTGAATATAAATATAGGTACCATGTATATATATATTTAGATATATATATACACATACATCCACCTTCCACCTATATAGAAATATATCCACACCCTTTCCGGAATTTAATTAATCCAAAAAAATTCAATCCGGTCCAAATTCACCCGGAATCGGTCAAAATAAATTCCGGTCCTTACAACCTCCCCTCCTTCAAGGAATTTTGTCCTCGAAATTTGCATAGTCATGGTCTTTCCAAAACCAATCCTTACCAGACGTCATTCTCGCCAATGATCGTCACTTTCCCTTTCCACATACCCTAGGCGTTACACTTGCAACACCTAACTCATAACACTCAAGTCTAGCACAATCAGTGCGTCTCAACTGCCGTAAGGCAATATAACCCTTTCCGTGACATGGCTGAGTGACTCCTAAGCTCATGTACTGTTCACTCACGAAATCCTCTGAAGCACTTGCTTCCTAGAGTCCACAGTCTCTACCTCAAGACCTACCCAGTCCATCTCCATCTCTAGTCTAAGGCAACACCTTCGACTAATCATTCCCATCACTCACAGTGATACTTCCCCTATAATCCGGGATCATCAATACTCAAAGTCATTCTTTTATTATTAGACATGACTTTCAATCTCTGGTATATCATTCCCGGGCTTAGTCCAATATCCTGGGCATCGCCACAACACAATCCACGTCAATCCAGTGCACATCACCAGTGCACTCACCAGCAAGGCACATGACAGTGTACCCGCCGATACAAATCACATAAATAGTATACTTGTCGCAGCAAGCAACATAATCCTGCCCAGTCTCATAGACTACAACCCACCGGAATCCAATGCCAAGTCCAGGATCTTACATCCCACTGATTTCATAATCTCATTACTCAAGAGGAGATCCATTTCCCATTTTCATCCTTCACACCAAGGAGCCAACTGACAATTAGAGAGAATTCCTTTCATATCAGCACTTCACTTTAGACAACCCTCACCAATGAAAGTTTGAGGTCACCTACAGTAGCCAAACAGCAGCCATACAGTGGCCGCAGCCCACTGCGTCTACACGTCCACTGCGTCCACCTCTCCCCTTCACGACAAGAAATTATCCTCACTTCAGATACCATATGTTAGGATCCTCGTCCATTATCAACCCATCTTTCTCTTAACATCATATCCACACTATGATCCAACTGCATCAATCATGCGTATATCACAGCACTCCACTAAGGTCAAGGCACATAAGGAGTGCACTCGTCAAAACAAATCATCCAGTCCTGTCCATTTTTGGTGGACTACATTCCATTGGCATTTAGTGCCAAAATTTGGGTTTTTACATACCCTTAACTTCACAATCTCATTTCCTAAGGAATGAATCCAATTTACTCACTCGTCCATTAATCCTAACGGACGTTTCCGGCTTTTCGGGTATTTATCCATTCCTTTCCAGCATCTCCTTTGAGACACCAAGATCCTGACTGCTTCGTCTAGGACCCCACAATTCCTTCCATGCATCACTATTGCAATGATTACAACACAAATCTAAATCACCAAACTCTTGGTTTGGAAAACTACAAGGTAATTCACACCTTCCTCAACAATTCCAGACTCATACTTTCAAAGTATATCACTACCTGTCTATTTCAACATCACAGCCCACTCGGGTTCAAACCTCTACCCAGGTTTACCAATCCTCAAAACCAGAACTCTCTAGGTGACTACATGTCACTACTAACCATGCAACGCAAAATGCAACACAAAAGGGTAATGCACAGTCACATGAATCACATATACCACATAGCACATAACACACAACATGCTAATCAAATAAACACATACCATGCATGATATGACATACGATGCATAAATCAAAACCCTAGCCCTCGGGCTAATACTAGGAAAATACCCCTGACCATACACGGTCCCGGTACTTCCTCTGCCTGAGCAAGTGTGAAACACGGCCCAGTCCCCCTAGTATACACACATACTAGAATCACAAAATCTAGAGTGGTTCAAACCAACCTACTCTCATCCTCTATACTCATTGGTAAACACCTACCAATCTATCCGCCTCTATAGTCTAAGGTAGCAACCTTGACTATTAATACTAACCACTTTCAGTGACATATCCCTACTATTGGGAATTCTTTATCCGTCGTCATCCAGACGAAACAACTCAACATCCACAAGAGCCGACGTATTGTAAGAGAAACGCTAATCCAAGAAAAATGTCTGGCCAGGCCACTTTTCCCAGTTAGCCCAACTCCGGCAATATGCCTTCCTTGTATCCCATCTCAATCTCAATTGTCAACCCAGGCAAAACACTCATCAATCTCATAAGTCCCTAAGTATTTCCAAGGACTTAAACACTCGCAAATTTCCTTGCGGTATCTCTTCATTGCTCACTAATGAGACTTAATCACCAAATCAAATGTCTAAACTCAACCAACTCTGGGAGTTTTACCAACTGAACTCAATTTCATACCAACACTTTGATCTTTCATTAGGATTGCTCAAATCGAGCAAATCATTCCACTACTGTCCATAGGTAATCAAACCTATCGTCTAGACAACTATCAACCATTGCCTATCTCCAAACCACCATGTGATTTGACCATCTGTCCTTAGGTATTCAAACCTACGACTTTGATACTCTAGGTTTTCAAACCTAATGCTTTAACAGCAATCCAGGGTTCCTCAATTCCTCAACTCTATCCCATCGCCCCTAGGTATTCCAACCTAGTGCTCTCATAGCATTTTGGTATTAGGTACATAATCCAACCTTCCCAACCATACACATGATAAGTCCATCACCCGTCGCCCCTAGGTATTCCAACCTAGCGCTCTGATACCATCCTGTCACGCCCCGATTCTCGAGGCCCGAAAACCGAGGTGTGAACCCCGTGAGATCACCCTCACGCTCTAACCACCACCTGATCATGCAACCTCAATTTCCTATCATTTTTACAAAAATCGGGCATGACCCACTCTAAATAATCAGCTCCTGGCATGATATACCTGCTTTACAATTTATATGGACACTTCTGGGCACGTGTCCCCCCAGCATTTATATCTAAGCAATAAAAATGGACACTTTTGGGCCCGTGTCCCCCCAATATTTCTACACATGCATAATACAATCATAAATACATGTCTCAGTCCTTGAATGTCCGTATTTAATACATACATCACATGAATAAATACAATTGAAGGAACTGAATCAATATAAATCACTTTATACATTTAATCCAAATGTAAAGCCTCTATCTATCCACTATCCTGGATATACACTAGATTCTAAGGAATCTAGGTACTACCTCTGCAACCAGTGCTGTCAGTCCCCTAACTAACTCCAAAACCAGCAATACCTGCAAAACCTGGGAGGGGGTGAGCTCAAAGGCCCAACAAGGTATATAGAACCATACTATCACCGCTGCAGCAGGTCGATCCTCACATATTCTCAAAAATATACATACACTTAAATATATCACAATATTTAAGACCATGCTCTACCTAGCATGCATTAACCAATGATGTATATGGCTACTCTAGCACATATGAACATACAAAATCCACAACACATGATTTTAGAAATCGTGTTCAACATGCTTGAAAGCAGTAAACATCAGGCATCAATATGTGTATAGAACATATATATATCAACACATTTACATAAACGATGTAAATCAACTACCACATCTCCTACTCGTCAAGTAGCACATCACAAATGCAATAAAGATGCATTTAAACAGGAAAACATGTTTAACAGATAAACACATAAGCACAAAGGTATTTTTCACCTTCCACGGTCATAATCCGATACATAAGACAAGCATCAAAGCTTGCACATACTCTCACCCTCGGTCCTCATCCGATACCCCACATAATTGGCCTGCTCCGAGGATTATGTGACCTAGGACAACTCCGATAACCAACCTATGACCTGGACCACTCCGCAAGGTCATCCTACTCTGGCAACGTATAGGATTGCCATTATGTGAGGGGACAGCTCCGAGGCTCACATTCATTGGACATACTCTAATTTCCAGGCTTTAAGCCTTAGCATGGCGGGTCCACTCCGAGGGCCATACTTGTTGGACACACTCCGATGGCAATATATTGGTTTGCCAAATTGTGAGGGGGCAACTCCGAAGCTCACAAATGTTGGACATACTCCGATTCTAGGCATAAAGCCTTCGTATGGCGGGTCCACTCCGAGGGCCATACGCAGTGGATAGTTATACCACTTCTCGTGACACGGTTGGACCTCTCCGAAGTCCCGTGCACCTCTTTTTGCGTTAATTTTCCCGCAACCTCCCATATATGCAATATGGATGTATACGTAACTAAGCATTCTATTTTATGCTATCCCAATGCACCAGCTAGTATATAAGTACATAGCATGCATTTCCCTCTACATAAACCCACATATAACCACGTATGTGTCATTTCCCTCCTATACAAGCAATATGGATGCATATATATACAGCATAGTACATTCATGCTTCAACCCATGCTTATGAATACTAAAAAGAAGTATTTGGCATATTTTTCATCACATTCCAACACATATAGCACATATATGTTCAAAACCCGCATAATACCCCTTATATGCAAACAACTTCAACTTAGCCCATTTTTTATCATGCTATAACCAATGCATGTGTTCAATATATGTATATATGAAGCTAGCACGCATCTCACATTCACATTCCCACATATAAACACATATATGTCCAATCTTGCATATAAGTCCTATATGCATGTACACTAGCATAAGTACAGTCATGCTCTCATTCAATGCATGTATTCACTACAAGTAGCTAACATGCATTCCAATCACAATATATATACACATATATATTACATCACCCACATATGTATCAAGAACATATTAAACATTTAGCACATTTCATGCTTTTCAAATGCTCGCCAAAAGTTGTATTGTTACTTAGCATGCATTTCTATCACTGCAACCATATATATAATCACCTATATATATATACTGAACCTCATGCATAAAAGCCACATATGCATACAAGACAACATATAGCTAAACACGTATTATTTAGCATACTCTTCATAGACTTTAATCTATACATACATGCATATCACAATGCAAATAGGTGATAAATCTAACATGTTATCGCTTCCCAAACCCGCACATACATATATATACACACATGCATATATATATCCTCTCACATCCCATGTATGCACAACATCCACCTACACCCACATATATATAAGCACCTATATATATATGTATATACACATACCACATATGATTAAATTGGAACATATGTAAATTACTCAACATACATAAAATATCTGTATGAGATAGAGGCAAGAATCAACTTGCCTTAAATCCCGCTCTCAACCGGTCCATGCCTGCCAAGCTGTCTATTTCCTTGCTCGGTCAAGTCCCATGTCAAAGCCCACACGAGCAAATCCACTGGACCACCTCGTTTCCTTTTAATTTCCGTGTTCGGCCCAATTAATTTGGCCAACTCCAAACCTCAACCCTATTTTTCCATGTACAAGCCCACCATCTATGAGGGCCCAAAACCACAAGGCTGCCATTCGTGGCCCAAATAACCGTAACCTTTGACCGCTACGGGCTACCCAAACAAGGTCCATCATGGCTGCCCAACCCAGTCAAACCCTCCACTATACAAACTAACCGAGCCCCCAGGTCCACCTTATGCATATAATCCGCCTACATACATTAGGACTCACCATTAGAGGTTCATTTTCTGTGAACCCATCACCACAACAAAATGAAACAAACCCATAGGCCATCCTGTCACCACCATCAACCCAAAGCTGAACCGGCCACTTTAATCAGAACGGCTACCCAAAATCGAACCACCAAGGCCGAGCCTCCACTAGTCACTACTGCAACCTCACGGCTGCAACACCCAAACCAGCCGAAGCCACCCTCCACGGACAGACCACTGTCCAAACCGTGAGCTCCATCCTTCAGGCTCTATCCGATCACCACCATTAAAGAGACAAAAGAGAACCGAGCAGAACCTCTACCGAAAACCCATTTGTCGAGCCAAATGAAATCCAGAAGAGAGCACCACCAGCCATACCCTCGGCCAGTCGCTAGCGGCCATACTCGGCCCGTCAAAACAGATCCGACCTCATCACTCAGAACCCAGCGATCCAGCCGAGCTCAACCTCCAGATCGGACCAAACCCAGCCCCATCCGAAGCCTCTGCCGTCGCCGGAGTGCCACCTCAACGGCCGTAATCAGCCGAAACCAAACAGAACCCCGAAACCCCGGCCAACCAAACCCCAGCCGAGAACTCCCTTCGCGAACGGCTCGGCCCGTGGAACCACCTTGAGCCACCAACGTCGGCCCAGCCACTGCCGGGGCTCCACCGTGAGCGATCGGCAGCCCCAGCCACCGCCGGCGCCGGACCACCCCTCCTCTTTCTCGGTTTCTCTCTCTCGATCTCCCGATCTCTCCTTCTCTCTTCTCGGTTTCCTCTCTTCTTCTTTTCTTTTCTTTTTTTTTCTTTTTCTTCTTTTTCCTTTTCTTTTCTTTTCTTTTTCTTTTCTTTCTTCTCTTTTCTTCTCAGCCGACCATTCCCTTGGTCTTCTTTTATTTGGTCCACAACCTTTCTCTACATAACCCACAGCCACATGTATATAATACATAAAATAAGTATATGTATTTATACTACATGGGCATATTATTATATATACATATATGTATATACATTCATCACATACTCTTGCCCCTCCACATGCACAAAATTGTGAATGTGCACCCCTATTTCTTTATAATTGCATATAAGCCCCCCATATATTTATAATTGAATATAAATATAGGTACCATGTATATATATATTTAGATATATATATACACATACATCCACCTTCCACCTATATGGAAATATATCCACACCCTTTCCGGAATTTAATTAATCCGAAAAAATTCAATCCGGTCCAAATTCACCCGGAACCGGTCAAAATAAATTCCGGTCCTTACATTGTACCTCATTAGCGGTTGTCGCACAAAGTCTCAGAGAGTCACGGTCATACCATTAATCAAACGGTCTCCCTCGGGTAGCTCACCCCTAACTACCCTTCCTCGGTGCCTCAGCGATATATCTCTATCTATTCAAGATATAGGTCCACAACAAGTTATCACATCCTATGTACTTAACATGATCAAACTACTACTCAACATAACAACATGTTATCATTTTTGTACATAACATATAGACATATTATTCATCACATTTAATCACATAAACATGGTCTCAAATCAACACATAACACATGTTATCATATATACACTTAACATTTTATCATGTAAGTATAATTCACATGCACATAAGTTCTCATATTCAACTATGTCATTTTTACACGCATTTTTAGATTATCACACTAAAAGGTTCTAACCAATCATTAAACAACGCGTGACCTATCCATTACCCATCGCCTCTAGGTATGCAACCTAATGCTCTAATACCAAGCTATCACACCCTAAAATTTGGACCACCGAGACTCCCCTAGTCCGAGCCCGAATTTTGGGTAGTGAGGTGTCATGATCACCCAATCGCCAAGCCACGACACGATCCAAACACCATGACAAATACTACCAACATCACCCTCAGTTCTTATTCGGGTCACCGAGCTCATTACATACAACAAAAGTCTTTACATTTGTCATATACATCAATCCCTCACCGAATATACTATAATGGTCAACGATCTAAGCTATGACCTCAAAATCAGCAAAAGCATTATTTATACAGTAATTACAATGTACATGCATACATAGACAATTTTAAGTCTCTTAGACATGTCCCTTACTGAAAATAAACATGCATAAGTTAAAACACACAGTCTTTACTAGTTTCGCACGATCGAAACCACCTTTTTACATAATCGAAACCTTGGTTTCGCATGATTAAAATGGTTCACATGATCAAGGTTCTATCGAAGTATTGTCAAAGGATTCCATCTCTCGAAACTTTTGACAATCCACAACCCTGTAATTTTTTGCATTATCAAAATTGAGGTTTCGCACGATCGAAAATCTCGATTATGCGAAATAGGGGTTTTGCACAATCGAAACCTGTCTATAAAGAAAATCCTGTAACCTCTCACTTTGGTTATTTTTGGTCCAATGTCCCTCATTAACGTATCTACGCATCATATTTCACATATACACCAACACAACTGTAATACCCCGAAAAATTTAGGTGTCAATTTAATCTCTTTACATTATTACTTTATTTTATTAATTCATGTGAAATGTTTTTTTTATATAAATTATCATTGTAGGTGAGTTGCTTGTCTTTTATACATGCATTTTATCATTTTATGTGAATTGGTATTAATTGTGTGTTATTTTATTTAAATGTTTTGGGTTGGGCTAGGGAGGAATTTGGGCTAGTATGAGTGGGCTAAGGTTATGTTTAAAATGATGGGCCTAGGGTTGAAATAATATTTTATTTCTATTGTTAGTATTATTAATTTGATTTTAATTAGTTTTAGGAAAATCAATAAAAGAATAATTAAGACAAAAAGGAAAAGAAAAGAAGAAGAAATTAGGGTTGCCGTTATTTTACGCACAGAACTAAGAGCGAGTAAACGAAAGAGAGAAGGGAGTGACGATCGGGTGAACAAGTTGATTCGTCAGGAAAAAAGGCAAGTTTGATTCTTCTCTTCCCCTTTGAATCCGTATGCATAGTCTAGGTTTGAGGATTGTGTTTATTTTGGAAATTTGTATATTATTATTTTTTTCTGTTGATAAATTTTGTGAGAATTAATTATGCTAATTGTATAGATATGCTAGAAATTTGTATGCATTTAATTATGAAATTAATGATTTTGCATGCTAAGAATAATTCTGTGGATTAAACATTAGGATTTTGGAGTTTTGGTACTGTTTTAGAATATTTTTGCATATGTATATACATGTATATATGATTGTATAGGCGGGTGTATATATATACGAACATGAAATTTGGGTCTACTGTGTTTATCATTTTTGAGGGATTTTGTTCCGATTAAAAGGTAGATCTTACTTCCTAGAACAATCCTTGAAAGTTTCGTTATGAACCGTTGGGTAGATTGACGGGAAATTGAGTTTAAAATTTTAGATTTTTGAAACTTGAAATTGGGCGTTTTTGATTTAGTCCGCGAGAGGGGATAATTTTGGTACCAATACGTAGCTTAGATCGATACGAGTTCAATGGTATATTTATATACGCGATTCGGTGCCCGGAAGTGATCTGAAAGTGATCGGAAAGTTTTCCTCCATTGTTGGGAGCGTGAAGCTTCAGGCGGTGGGAAGAAGAAGGAAAGAAAAAGAAAAAAAGAAAAAAAAAAAAAAAGAAAAGGGGGGCCACCCGGACGCCGGCGCGTGGGGGCGCGTGCGGCCGGCGCCGGTGGCCGGAAAAGTATTTTTGGGGCCCACTCTCGGGGGCCCACCTCTGGGTCCGATATGGGCCCATTCCGAATTATTTTATTATTTGTTTTGAATTTTTAAAATTTTTGGAAAAACTTGAAAATTAGGAAAAAATTATTTTTTAAAAATACTTTTAGAATTCTAAAAATTCCCAAATTTTTATGTCAACCTCCTGGGAGCTTGAGGAGCTTGGGGTTTAAATTTCATGTCAAAATAATTTACCATTGTCTTTAAATTAATTTTTAAAATGTCTAAAAATTGGATTTTTCACCTTCTTTAATTTTAGAAAATACTTATGAAGTTCCAAAAATTCCCAAATTTTTACTGAAACTTTCTAGAGGCTAAATACACTTGGGTTTAAATTTTCAACTCAAAATGATCTTCCCTTGTTGTTTAATTTATTTTTAAAGTGTCCAAAAGTGGGGCTTTTCACTTTCTGTAATTTTAGAAAATATTTTTATAATTCCAAAAATTCCCAAATTTTTTTCTGTAACTTTCTGGAGGTTAAATAAACTTAGTTTTAAATTTTCATCTCGAAATGAGCTTCCCTTAGTGTTCAATGAATTTTTAAAGTGTCTAAAAGTTGGGTTTTCACCTTCTTTTATTTGTTGAAAATATTTCAAAAATTCTAAAAAAATTCCAGAATGATTTAATAGGGTTCTGAGAAGTGGAATAGGCCCAGAAACCTAGATAAAAGTTAGGTTTAAACTCTCTCGTAGAATTGAGTGCATTGGAGGTTGAGTTGGGAAATTGTTTCTATAATGGATGCTTGGGTTATTTGGTTTATTTGAATATATTTTCTTTTAAGGATATAAATGCCCATCAAATACTTGATTATAGTCTACTTGTGAACGATTTGTCTTATGATGATAATTTCATGTTGGATGATTTGAAATAACGGTTGTGCAAATTTAAATCATAATGCACCTTGTTATTTTATATTGCATATTGGAATGTATCTATGCATTTTATTTTGGCATGTAAGGATTGCCCGGCGTGTTAGGATCGCCCATACCTAATAAGGTATCTATGTATTTTATTTGGCATGTCAGGATTGCCCGGCGTGTCAGGATCGCCCATACCTAATAAGGTATCTATACATTTTATTTGGCGTGTTAGGATCGCCCATACCTAATAAGGTATCTATACATTTTATTTGGCGTGTCAGGATCGCCCATATCTAATAAGGTATCTATATGTGTATGCACATGTTTTCTTTATTTTGAACTTAAAGAATGTGTTCATTGTTGGATGATAAAGGTGTGTTGGAACAATGTATAAGATGATTTTACTTCTGAAAACATGATCTAAATAGGAAATGACTAGTATGTATATATCTATACCTATTAAGGTATCAAAAGATTTAATGATGGCATGTTAGGATTGCTTAAACTTAATATTATTTTATATTATGTTTATTTCTGCTGAACGTAAGGAACGTGTTCACGTTTGCATAATAAGGGTTTGGGTGGAATATTATAAATATTGACTGTTGTTTTGGAAACACGAAACTGGGTAAAAGAATAACTTGTAGGTTAAATCTATAGACTTATTTTGTGTCCCTTATACTGAGGGCATGTATATTGGTTCTCTGATTGGGATGTAGTAGATAGAACTTGCTCGTGGGTTTAACCCACTTTGTTGATATTTCAGGTTTCAGACAGGTTCCACCGCGAGGATAGAGTTTTAGGGTTTGGTTGTAGCAGACGTCTCATCACAGGGTAGGAACTTGTCTTCTTCAAGAGTCATACTATGAACTTTTGAGACTTTGATTGTTGGTATTAATTTTAGAAATTAAAAAAAAAACTTTTGTTCTTTCTGGTTAAGGGGTCCTTGGGTTACGGGACTTCCAAATTGTATTACCAGAATATATTTATTTATTTATCAATTATTTCAGTTCAATGGGATTTCTGTTCAGCTTTTAGCAATTATTCTATTTCTTTCTTTTGCATCTATGCTTGTTGCTATCAGTGGTTAATATTCCTCAGGTTTTGTGTATGAGACTGGCCACCTCATGCGCGAAATTTATTGGGGGGTATTTCATTTATGCCCATCAAATACTTGATTATAGTCTACTTGTGAACGATTTGTCTTATGATGATAATTTCATGTTGGATGATTTGAAATAACGGTTGTGCAAATTTAAATCATAATGCACCTTGTTATTTTATATTGCATATTGGAATGTATCTATGCATTTTATTTTGGCATGTAAGGATTGCCCGGCGTGTTAGGATCGCCCATACCTAATAAGGTATCTATGTATTTTATTTGGCATGTCAGGATTGCCCGGCGTGTCAGGATCGCCCATACCTAATAAGGTATCTATACATTTTATTTGGCGTGTTAGGATCGCCCATACCTAATAAGGTATCTATACATTTTATTTGGCGTGTCAGGATCGCCCATATCTAATAAGGTATCTATATGTGTATGCACATGTTTTCTTTATTTTGAACTTAAAGAATGTGTTCATTGTTGGATGATAAAGGTGTGTTGGAACAATGTATAAGATGATTTTACTTCTGAAAACATGATCTAAATAGGAAATGACTAGTATGTATATATCTATACCTATTAAGGTATCAAAAGATTTAATGATGGCATGTTAGGATTGCTTAAACTTAATATTATTTTATATTATGTTTATTTCTGCTGAACGTAAGGAACGTGTTCACGTTTGCATAATAAGGGTTTGGGTGGAATATTATAAATATTGACTGTTGTTTTGGAAACACGAAACTGGGTAAAAGAATAACTTGTAGGTTAAATCTATAGACTTATTTTGTGTCCCTTATACTGAGGGCATGTATATTGGTTCTCTGATTGGGATGTAGTAGATAGAACTTGCTCGTGGGTTTAACCCACTTTGTTGATATTTCAGGTTTCAGACAGGTTCCACCGCGAGGATAGAGTTTTAGGGTTTGGTTGTAGCAGACGTCTCATCACAGGGTAGGAACTTGTCTTCTTCAAGAGTCATACTATGAACTTTTGAGACTTTGATTGTTGGTATTAATTTTAGAAATTAAAAAAAAAACTTTTGTTCTTTCTGGTTAAGGGGTCCTTGGGTTACGGGACTTCCAAATTGTATTACCAGAATATATTTATTTATTTATCAATTATTTCAGTTCAATGGGATTTCTGTTCAGCTTTTAGCAATTATTCTATTTCTTTCTTTTGCATCTATGCTTGTTGCTATCAGTGGTTAATATTCCTCAGGTTTTGTGTATGAGACTGGCCACCTCATGCGCGAAATTTATTGGGGGGTATTTCATTTGGTATCAGAGCATTCCAGGTTCAAGTATTCTCGGGTCTGTAGGGTCCGTCGTAGGGTATCTTCCGCGTTGCGTATTCTGATAAATAGAATCTAAGTATAGGATTCATTGTACTCTATACATCTTAGTCTACTATTGGGGTCTTATGTAGATGTCACCCCGTAGGGGGGAGGAAGGCGAATCACAACTAAGGTCAGGATAGTGTTCAGGATGGAAAGGTTGAACTTCCTCTCGATTTGGCAGTCATGGTAGTTTAGGTTATAGCTACAGGAGTGGCGACTGCTCTTTAGAATCTGCAGCCACCACAGCAACCACTATAAATGGTGCATGTTCCATTACCAGTGGAACAGTCTAACAGTTGGGAAGGATGAAAAACTCTTTCACATAAGGGAACTCCTGGACTTACAGAAGAAGGACAGGACAATCGCAGGGTTGGAATAGGAGTTCTCCAATTTATCTTTGTTGCACCTGAGGAGGTGAACACTGAAGAGGAGAAAGTGAACTATTTTGTGAAGGGATTGATTTAGACTACTTAACAGGTCATTGTGGGTAATCTAGCTTATTCCACTTACACTCAGGCGGTTAATGCTGCATTGCAGCACTATCAAATAAGGAGGGATTATAGGAAATGATAGGGGAGAAACGAAATGATAGATACTCCGCTAGCCAGATAGTGGAAAGAAAAATAGAAATAGCAGGGCAATCTATTCAATAGATGAACTATGGGAGAGTCTATAACATCATGCCATATGATGAGCAGACTTCTCAGGCGATTGAGGGTAGGGTTCCGATAAAGGTTAACTTTGATCGTGTTCTTATTTGAGACTGAGGCATCTCACTCTTTTGTATCTCAGTCGTTTGTTAGGATATCGGGTATACTTACTCAGTCGTGTAGTTCTCCACTTACTATAAATACACCATTGGGAGTTAGTACAATATTACGAGAACGCTGTAGTCAAGTCACTATAGGCGTTGGCAATCTCAGGTTCTTGGCAGACCTTTTGGTCCTAGACATGAATTCATATGATGTCAAACTCAGGATGGATTTGTTATCGCATTATCATGCCCATGTCAATTGCCATGATTAGGCAATTCTTTTTGTTATACCGAGTCAGGAGGTGTATTTGGTTGCTATACCGTAATCAAATGAAGGGTCTAGAACTTGCCCATTCTTTAATAGTGAGAAGTCTCCGGAGGGAAATACGATTTTTACGGATCCCATTCCAGTGGTACGAGACTTTCAAGATGTGTTTTAGGAAATTTCAAGACTACTACCGAGTCGTGGGATAGACTTTGTAATTTACCTAGCTTCAGGCACCAGGCCTACTTCTAGATCAGAGGAGGATCATGCCAGACATCTTTGTATCATTTAGTAGACACTGAGAGATCACCAGTTGTAGGCAAAGTTTGAGAAGTATGATTTCTGGTAGAGGGAGGTGAAGTTCTTGGGTCATATAGTATTTGAGAAAGGATAGTGGTAGATCAAAGCAAGGTGTCCGCGATATGGAGTGGGGGCAACCTACCTCACCCATGGTGATTTGTAGTTTTCTGGGGTAGTTGGTTATTGTTGTAGGTTCAGTCAGGGCTTTTCAAAGATTGTTAGCCATCTCACCCATGTACAAAAAAAAAAGGGTGTGCCTTTCGTTTCCAATGATTCTTGTTAGACGACATTTGATGAGTTAAAGAACAGGTTAACAACTGCACCTGTTCTAGTTACCCTTTAGTGTGGCATTGAGTACTTGGTATGTACCGATGCATCATTGTAAGGTCTGGGGTGTGTGTGGACTCTGCCATGAGGACCTGGTGACATTATCTCTTGGGAAAGACTTTTGTTCAACGACCATAAGAGGTTGTAGTATATGTTTTCACAGGAAAAATGTTGATGATATAGCTGATATTTTTGTAGCATGTGTAGTGGTCACACCTACTATCATTTGGAGGGTAATTTCAGATCAGCTTACTGACCCGTAGTGTGTAAAGAATGTGGTTGAGTTGAAATCTGGATAGGTACCATTTTATACAGTGGGTACAGATGGAGGCGGGCATGATGAGTGAGGCTTACAGTTCTCAGTTTTTGGTACGCTTGAGAGGGGATAAGATGTACCAAGACATGAAATGACAGTTTTGGTGGGCAGGCATGAAGAGGGACATAACTATATTTGTCTCTAAGTGCAGCAGTGGTCAGATGATCAAGATTGATCACCAGAGACTGCCGGAGTCTTTGCAACCACTGCCTATACCGGAGTGGAAGTGGGAAAGCCTCTTTATGAATTTCAATGTGGGACTTCCCACCTCACAACGAAACTATGATGTTATTTGGGTGATAGTGGACAGGCTGACAAAATTATCACATTTCTTGCCGTACGCTTGAGTTACACCTTAGAGTAGTATGCGAAGGTTTACATTGCAGAGATAATGAAGCTTCATGGTGTGCCTTTGTCCATTCTATCGGATAGAGATCTGAATTTTATTTCAGGGATTTAGGAGGGTTTTCAGCAGGCAATGTGTACAGTTCTGCACCTCAGTACAACTAATTACCCTCAGACCGATGGTCAGACTGAGAGGGTTAATCAGATTATGGAGGGTATTTTGTGAGCATGTGTACTTAACTTCAAGGGTAATTGAGAGAATTTATTGTTGCTAGTTGAGTTTGTCTATAACAATAGTTATCAAAAGACTATTGGTATGGCACCATTTAAGGCTCTGTACGGACGACTTGTAGATCGTTGGGTTACTGGTTGGAAGTTAGCGAGAATAGGTTTTTGGGTCCTGAGTTCATCAAGGACACGTCAGAAATAGTTGTCCTTATTAGAGACCGTATGCGGACTGCACAGAGTAGATAGAAAAGTTATGTTGACTAAAAAAAAACTCGTGCACTAGAGTTCAAGGTGGGGGATCAGGTTCTATTCTAGGTTTCTCCCATGAAGGGAGTAATGTGGTTTGGAAAAAAAAAAAAAAAAAAGGGGAGGTTGTCACCTCGTTTTTTTTTTGGCTCCTTTCATGATTACTGATAGGATCGGGACAGTAACGTATAGTGATGTTACTAAACACAATGCACAGGGTGTATCATATCTTTTATGTGTCTTTGTTATGGAAATTCCGTAAGGAGGATGTTATTGATCAGCACATTGAGGTTGGGGAGATTGAGTTGCAGCTAGATCCAACAAATGTAGAGTAACTGTACTGTACTCATGACCATAGTAATCAATTCCCTCATCTTAAGACTATTCCTTTAGTTCGGGTTCAGTGGAGTCACCACAATTAGGTGGAGTCCACTTGGGAAAAGGAGGATGAGATAATAGCAAAATATCCAGAGCTTTTTCTTTCAGGTATGAGCTGAATTCCGAGGACGGAATTCCTCTGTTAGGGGGGAAGAATGTAATACCCCGAAAAATTTAGGTGTCAATTTAATCTCTTTACATTATTACTTTATTTTATTAATTCATGTGAAATGTTTTTTTTATATAAATTATCATTGTAGGTGAGTTGCTTGTCTTTTATACATGCATTTTATCATTTTATGTGAATTGGTATTAATTGTGTGTTATTTTATTTAAATGTTTTGGGTTGGGCTAGGGAGGAATTTGGGCTAGTATGAGTGGGCTAAGGTTATGTTTAAAATGATGGGCCTAGGGTTGAAATAATATTTTATTTCTATTGTTAGTATTATTAATTTGATTTTAATTAGTTTTAGGAAAATCAATAAAAGAATAATTAAGACAAAAAGGAAAAGAAAAGAAGAAGAAATTAGGGTTGCCGTTATTTTACGCACAGAACTAAGAGCGAGTAAACGAAAGAGAGAAGGGAGTGACGATCGGGTGAACAAGTTGATTCGTCAGGAAAAAAGGCAAGTTTGATTCTTCTCTTCCCCTTTGAATCCGTATGCATAGTCTAGGTTTGAGGATTGTGTTTATTTTGGAAATTTGTATATTATTATTTTTTTCTGTTGATAAATTTTGTGAGAATTAATTATGCTAATTGTATAGATATGCTAGAAATTTGTATGCATTTAATTATGAAATTAATGATTTTGCATGCTAAGAATAATTCTGTGGATTAAACATTAGGATTTTGGAGTTTTGGTACTGTTTTAGAATATTTTTGCATATGTATATACATGTATATATGATTGTATAGGCGGGTGTATATATATACGAACATGAAATTTGGGTCTACTGTGTTTATCATTTTTGAGGGATTTTGTTCCGATTAAAAGGTAGATCTTACTTCCTAGAACAATCCTTGAAAGTTTCGTTATGAACCGTTGGGTAGATTGACGGGAAATTGAGTTTAAAATTTTAGATTTTTGAAACTTGAAATTGGGCGTTTTTGATTTAGTCCGCGAGAGGGGATAATTTTGGTACCAATACGTAGCTTAGATCGATACGAGTTCAATGGTATATTTATATACGCGATTCGGTGCCCGGAAGTGATCTGAAAGTGATCGGAAAGTTTTCCTCCATTGTTGGGAGCGTGAAGCTTCAGGCGGTGGGAAGAAGAAGGAAAGAAAAAGAAAAAAAGAAAAAAAAAAAAAAAGAAAAGGGGGGCCACCCGGACGCCGGCGCGTGGGGGCGCGTGCGGCCGGCGCCGGTGGCCGGAAAAGTATTTTTGGGGCCCACTCTCGGGGGCCCACCTCTGGGTCCGATATGGGCCCATTCCGAATTATTTTATTATTTGTTTTGAATTTTTAAAATTTTTGGAAAAACTTGAAAATTAGGAAAAAAATTTTTTTTAAAAATACTTTTAGAATTCTAAAAATTCCCAAATTTTTATGTCAACCTCCTGGGAGCTTGAGGAGCTTGGGGTTTAAATTTCATGTCAAAATAATTTACCATTGTCTTTAAATTAATTTTTAAAATGTCTAAAAATTGGATTTTTCACCTTCTTTAATTTTAGAAAATACTTATGAAGTTCCAAAAATTCCCAAATTTTTACTGAAACTTTCTAGAGGCTAAATACACTTGGGTTTAAATTTTCAACTCAAAATGATCTTCCCTTGTTGTTTAATTTATTTTTAAAGTGTCCAAAAGTGGGGCTTTTCACTTTCTGTAATTTTAGAAAATATTTTTATAATTCCAAAAATTCCCAAATTTTTTTCTGTAACTTTCTGGAGGTTAAATAAACTTAGTTTTAAATTTTCATCTCGAAATGAGCTTCCCTTAGTGTTCAATGAATTTTTAAAGTGTCTAAAAGTTGGGTTTTCACCTTCTTTTATTTGTTGAAAATATTTCAAAAATTCTAAAAAAATTCCAGAATGATTTAATAGGGTTCTGAGAAGTGGAATAGGCCCAGAAACCTAGATAAAAGTTAGGTTTAAACTCTCTCGTAGAATTGAGTGCATTGGAGGTTGAGTTGGGAAATTGTTTCTATAATGGATGCTTGGGTTATTTGGTTTATTTGAATATATTTTCTTTTAAGGATATAAATGCCCATCAAATACTTGATTATAGTCTACTTGTGAACGATTTGTCTTATGATGATAATTTCATGTTGGATGATTTGAAATAACGGTTGTGCAAATTTAAATCATAATGCACCTTGTTATTTTATATTGCATATTGGAATGTATCTATGCATTTTATTTTGGCATGTAAGGATTGCCCGGCGTGTTAGGATCGCCCATACCTAATAAGGTATCTATGTATTTTATTTGGCATGTCAGGATTGCCCGGCGTGTCAGGATCGCCCATACCTAATAAGGTATCTATACATTTTATTTGGCGTGTTAGGATCGCCCATACCTAATAAGGTATCTATACATTTTATTTGGCGTGTCAGGATCGCCCATATCTAATAAGGTATCTATATGTGTATGCACATGTTTTCTTTATTTTGAACTTAAAGAATGTGTTCATTGTTGGATGATAAAGGTGTGTTGGAACAATGTATAAGATGATTTTACTTCTGAAAACATGATCTAAATAGGAAATGACTAGTATGTATATATCTATACCTATTAAGGTATCAAAAGATTTAATGATGGCATGTTAGGATTGCTTAAACTTAATATTATTTTATATTATGTTTATTTCTGCTGAACGTAAGGAACGTGTTCACGTTTGCATAATAAGGGTTTGGGTGGAATATTATAAATATTGACTGTTGTTTTGAAAACACGAAACTGGGTAAAAGAATAACTTGTAGGTTAAATCTATAGACTTATTTTGTGTCCCTTATACTGAGGGCATGTATATTGGTTCTCTGATTGGGATGTAGTAGATAGAACTTGCTCGTGGGTTTAACCCACTTTGTTGATATTTCAGGTTTCAGACAGGTTCCACCGCGAGGATAGAGTTTTAGGGTTTGGTTGTAGCAGACGTCTCATCACAGGGTAGGAACTTGTCTTCTTCAAGAGTCATACTATGAACTTTTGAGACTTTGATTGTTGGTATTAATTTTAGAAATTAAAAAAAAAACTTTTGTTCTTTCTGGTTAAGGGGTCCTTGGGTTACGGGACTTCCAAATTGTATTACCAGAATATATTTATTTATTTATCAATTATTTCAGTTCAATGGGATTTCTGTTCAGCTTTTAGCAATTATTCTATTTCTTTCTTTTGCATCTATGCTTGTTGCTATCAGTGGTTAATATTCCTCAGGTTTTGTGTATGAGACTGGCCACCTCATGCGCGAAATTTATTGGGGGGTATTTCAACAACCATTCTCACAAGTTTACGCAAGTGAAAATAAACATAAATGAGTGGATCATCATTTAAATGTCTAACATTCTACCATGCTCAATACCATGCTTACAATGTTTAAAATTATAAGTCATGAACAACATATGCCAAAATCCATATTTAAATGTATACAACCACAAAGCAATAACGATACATGTTCTCAGAACATAATTGATCATTACATGTTTGTCACATGCATATAGTCCACAATCCGGACATGCATTCAAATGAAGCAATTTAAAGTCTTTAAATGAAACCGATACTGCTCCACGCCAACTCTACCTTGGGGAGACTCCACCACCCCTTTTCTATTTACTGAAAAATATTAATACTCATGGGATAAGCAACCACATGCTCAGTAGGAATGTCTAAAACATAATTATGTAAGTTTTGTGAATATCACATAAACATACATTTGAATTTAATTATGTTAATCAAATATCCATGCAATACATCCATATCATAAGCAACGTATAATGCAAAATGATATGTATAATTCCCTCATGCTCTCCACTCATCCATTGGATTCTGTAACCCAGGATCATCCAATACCACCTAACAGAGGCTTCTTGACCGGCTCACCTCATCATAGGACTCTGTTTTTTGGGAGTATCCTATTACGACTAATTGTAACTCCCTTACTGGATCACTCTATTGGGTTCCTTTATCGGATTGCCCCACGAGGGTTCCATGTATTGGATTACCTCGTCACTTCTCACAAGAACTTAACCGCCCAAGTGAACCATATGTTTTCCCAAGAATGAAGATGGAATTACACATGCTCATAGAAATTATACATATGTAATTGGGAAACAAGATAGCATTTAATGATCATATTTGTACAATTTCTAAATAAATCCCAAATACATTCACATTACAAATATCTCACATTCTCCACATTTCATATCATCATTATAGGCAATGAAACATGCTCAACACTTAATCATGTTTATAAGACATTTTCAGAAACACTTAAGTGTCACCTTCACACATATTTATGAATATACATAATTCTTCACAATCAATTCACACATGCTTATATAATCATATAAGGCAATTATACATATGTAATTACATCAATTAACATGGAGAATTCATTAAACATGTGATGGATTAGGTTTGTACTTGCTCAATATTGAAACGTGGAATACGTTATGAACCTTTTCCAACTGTGGTGGCAAACCCAATCTGTTAGCCACCTCCCCAACACACTCAAGGATCTTAAATTGTCCAATGTATCTCAGTGATAACTTGTCACTCTGCCCAAAGCACATTAATCCTCCCATTGGTGAAACCTTAAGAAACACATGGTCTCCTACTTCAAAGGATAATGATCTCCTCATCCAATCAACATAGCTCTTTTGTCTACTCTGAGATGTCAACAATTTTTGTTTAAAAAACTTCATATTTTCTATAGTCTCATGTACAATATCTAGTCCTAAGGTTACAGTCTCGGCTACCTCAGTCCAACAAATTGAAGATCTACAAGGTCTGCCCTACAACGCCTCAAATGGTCCCATCTCAATACTGGCTTGATAGTTGTTGTTGTACGCAAACTCCATAAGTGGAAAATGTTCCTCCCAACCACCGTCAAAATCAAGAATACAATCACGAAACATATCCTCCAATATTTGTATAATACGCTCTAACTACCCGTCAGTTTGAGGATAGAATGATGTGCTAAAGTCTAACTCGGTGTCGAACATGATCTTGAATCCCTACTAAAATCTAAAAGTAAATTGTGGATCCTTATCTGATATAATGGATACTGGAACCCATATAGCCTCACAATCTGCTCCACATATTGCCTAATGAGCCTCCTCACATTATCTGTCAACCTCATAGGCAAGAAGTGTGTTGTTTTGGTCAATCTGTCCACAACAACCCAAACTATATCATTATTTTTGTTTGATCTCGAAAGACTCGTCACAAAATCTATGGTAATATGTTCTCATTTCCACTCTGCCACCAGTAATGGTTGCAACAATCTAGCTAATTTTTGATGTTTTATCTTTACTTGTTTACAAGTAAGGCATCTCGTCACAAATTGTGCCACATTTCTCTTAATACCTCACCACCGGAGGTTCGTGAAGGACTTTTCAAGGTTAGCGGCACCCATGACTAAGCTTACCCAGAAAGGAGTTAAATTTGTATGGAATGATGCTTACGAGTATGTATTCATGGAATTGAAAAGTTGATTGACTTCGGATCCAATATTGGTTATTCCAGAATGTGGGTTGGGATACACGATTTATTATAACGCTTCATGACTCAGTTTGGGATATGTATTGATACAAACTGAAAAGGTATGGCTCACGGCAATTGAAGACACATGAACAGAATTACCTGACTCATGACTTGGAATTGGCGGCGGTGATTTTTGCACTTAAGGTACGAAGGCATTATTTGTACGGAGAAAATTTTGAAGTGTTCTCCAATCACAAAAGTCTCAAATACCTTTTCTCACAAAAGGATTTGAATATGAGATAGCAAAGATGGATTGAGTACATGAAAGATTATGATTTTGATTTACAATATCATTCGGGAAAGGCTAATGTGGTAGCAGATACCTTGAGTAGGAAGTCACATTGTAGCTTGGCGAGTATGGTTATATGTGAGTGGAAAATGATGGAAGATATATCAAAAATGGGATTATATTTTAGTGAGGATGGTGAACTGGCAATTTTATTTACCCTTATTGCTCAACCGACTCTAGTGAATAGAGTGATTGAAGTGCAAAAGCAGGATGGTGAGATAGACGCTATTTGTACTTGGATTATGAGTGGCAAGGTGGTAGAAGGTTGGACAGTTCATCCCAATGGGAGTTTGAAATTCAAGGAGAAGATGTTCATTCCTTTGGCTTGTAGAGATTATGTCCTTAGTGAGTTTCACAGCTTGATACTTGTAGTACATCCTGGTGGTACCAAAATGTATCATAACTTACACCGATAGTATTGGTGGACAGGTATGAAGAAGGATGTGGCTCAGTTTGTAGCAAGGTGCCTCACTTGCCAACAAGTGAAGGCCGAACATCAAAGGCCAGCAGGGTTGTTACAACCATTACCTGTGGCAATATAGAAGTGGGAGGATGTCATTATGGACTTTGTGATAGGACTTTTAAGGTCGAGGAAGTGTCACGATAGTTTGGGTCATTGTGGATAGATTGACCAAGGTGGCTCATTTTCTCCCTATCCGAGTGATTGATGATTGTGGATACTATTAGTTGGTTGTACATGGAGTAGATCCTTAGGCTTCACGGCGTGTCAGTTTATATTATGTCATACAAAGACCCACGATTTACGTTATGGTTTTGGCAGAGTTTTCAGACATCACTTGATATAGACCTTTATTTTAGTACACCTTTTCATCCTCAAATGAATGGTCAGTCGGAACGTATTATATTGATTTTGGAGGATATGCTTCAGGCGTGTGTGTTTGATTTTTTTTGTAGTTGGGAGGATCACCTTCCATTAGTAGAGTTTTCATACAATAATAGCTATCAAGCTAGTATTGAGATGGCTTCATTCAAGGCATTGTATGGCAGGCGTTGTAGATCACCTATTTGTTGGACCGAGGTTAGTGAGACAGCTTCTTTGGGACCGAATATAGTCCGAGAGACTACAAAAAAGATTAAAGTGATAGGACAATGGTTGCTTACTACTCAAAATTGTCAAAAGAGTTATGCTGATAGGAGGCGACGACCTTTGGCATTTGAGGTAGGAGACCATGTCTTTCTAAAAGTCTCAACACGGAGAGGTTTGATGAGATTTAGGTGTAGTGGCAAACTAGCACCATGATTTATCAGCTCGTTTGGGATATTGGATCGTGTGGGTGAGGTTTCATACCGGTTGGCATTGCCACCGCAAATGTCAAGTATACATAATACTTTTCACATTTTAATGTTAAACAAGTATGGGGTCCTTCACACGTGTTAGATTGGACAGATCTTGAAGTAGAGGAGGACGTGTCATATGAAGAGAGGCCAATTCAGATTTTGGACTCTAGAGACCAAGTACTTCAAGGCAAGACCATTCCATTAGTCAAGGTGCTTTGGAGACACCACAGAGTCGAAGAAGCCACATGGGAACGGGAGCAAGAGGTGCATTCAAAGTATCCTGAGTTATTCACCACTTGAGATATGTTTCTAATTTCGAGAACGAAATTCCTTAAAGGTTGGGAGGTTGTAGAGACCGGGCCCAATTTTGACCCATTTTTCTTTTTATTCACCATTTTTGTTATAAAGAAAATTTAAATAATTTTATACATATTTTAAATGTGGGAAACATGTTTTGGAACTTTTTTAGAGGTTCGAGAAAGTTTTTAGAGCATTTGGTGAAATTTGAGATTTTCGGATCAGCGAGGCCCAGGACGTAGGTCGAGTGGGCCTGTGAATCTAAAAAATTTTTAGAAAATAGTTATTTTTGATTTTAGACCAAATGAAATATTAAGAGAGTTAAGGAAGTGATTTCAGAACCGTGGCCACTTTTGAAATCAAAAATGGAGCTTGGGAGGGTACGTTAAGTGGCTCGGGTGCGTTTTGGTCATTTCGCACCCCAAGATATTATAAATATCTATATGGATGATATTTTAGCCATTTTTGAATCTAAGAACAGTTGGCCAAACATCCTCTCTCCATTCCTTTCATCTCTCACTCTTCTCTCTTCATTTTAGAGGCCTTGAGGTAGGATTTAGAAAACGCTGAAGGCCAAGGGTTTGCGCTACTCGACAAGGACTATGTGTTGAACCAAACAAAGTTAATTTTGGGTGCCCGGGAAGCGAGTTGGGTGGGCACGAAAATCTGAGAAATAATTATTTTTTATTTTACACCAATGAAATGTTTAATGAGTTAAGGAAGTGATTTCTTAGCCGTAGCCGCTTTTGAAATTGAAAACGGAGCTCTGGAGGTACGTTAAGTGACTTAAGGGAAAAATAGTCATTTTGCCCTTGGTGAGGTGAAGATACAGATTTAGAGAGATATAGAATCATCCATTATTGACCTCTCAAGATCTCCTTCTTCTGCACTCTTCTTCCTTGTTTGGAGTTTGCTCTAAGAGAGAAAGCTTTTCCCCTCATCTTCCTCTTTACTTTGGTGGGTTCAAAGTCCCCCATTAGAAAGTTCCAAAATTTGAAGGTGAGTGAAGTTTGGATTCAGGCTTCGTCCAAGAAGGAAAGTACATTCTCCTTGTCCCGATCTACGGTTCTATGGAAAGAAATTTCTATTCAGAGGAACTTGAAGTTTGGTAATTCTAGGGTTTGCTAAAGGAAGGCCCCAAACTTGAGGTAGGAGTGTTTCTTCCCTCTTAATTGTCGATTCTGGGGTATGGGTGAATTTGGGATTGTGTAAAGTGTGATAGCATGTATGGGTGAGTGGTGGAAGTTGAGTAAACTATCCTTCCCTCTTTACATTATGTAATTAGGCATGCTAGGAATGTTCAAATTGATATATGTGATGAATTGTGTATTTATACATGCAACGTATATAGAATGAGAGCATATTGTGCTATGTGGTCAATTATATGCTTATGTAATTAATGTGCATGAATTGTGGCATATATGTGACTGATTTGTGTGTGAGTGTGACTCAAAAGGTATATCAATTAAAATTTTCCACACTTCGCAATAGAACGAATTCCTTGCAGAATAGGGCTATCGAAAAGGGTATCGTACCTCAGGGATTATGGTCTGATGAGTTGGAATACGGAATTAATTCTAATTAAATTTGAAAGAAAAGAATTCTGATTTTTTAACTAAACTAATTAAAAAGTAAAATAAAATAAATCAAAGTAAGATAGATAGTGAAGATAATATGAGAGAAATCTAGGGTGTTTGACTTCACCACTAACTCCACAATCAATGGTCAATTGAATCAACTATAGGGGAATTACATCATGCATAAGTGGTGTCAGTGGCTACAAGCTCACCTTCATCCGTCAAGAAGATAACATATGATTAAGGCTAAGCCATGGACTATCTTCGATTGGTATGGGTCATCTGCCTAACTACTCTAATCTTGGGTGCAGTATGGTTCATCTTCTCTAGGCATAATCCATCAAAGCTCTTAATAACATATTTAGTGATTACCATTGTGTAATAATCTCTCTCATGATCACAGAAAACAAGAGAGATTGAGTTCAATAACAACAACTAAATATCTAAGACAAGATAAGAAATCATTGAGATTGAATTTACAAGACTTTTATTGCTCAATTCTATAATAAGAATCCTCTCAATTACACAATCTATGCATGTCTATAAAGGTCCCCAATAATTAAATAATCAAACCATTGATGCTTTGTTAGGGCTACATCAAAACCCTAGTGGATGAACTAGCCGCTCATGGTAGAAGAAGAAGCTTCAACTGTTGAGGAAGAAGACATCATCTTTCTGAATTACGCGTATGACTTCGTTCTCCAATGGCTCTGCAATATGTTTCTGTTCTCTTCTCAGCCCTCTTAGACTCTCCAATCTCTCTCTCTCTCTCTCTCTCTCTCTCTCTCTCTCTGTTTTTTCTCCAAAACTTAGCCTCTTATTCTTCACTTTCTTCCCCAAGAGAATACACCAAAGTCCTAATCCAATTAGGAATAAATTAGGGTTTCCCGTAGCACTAATCAGGTGGGTTTTTCCTGCTGACTTCGGCCCAACTTTTGACCCACTAGAAGTCCAATTTACGGAATTTTTGTGAAATACAAAAGTGTGCAGAATCAAATTTTGTTCAACCTTATTTAAAAATAATGTCGATTTGAGGCTCGGAAATAAGAATTTTGGTCCGTTTTCCAAAATGGGATTAAGACTGTATTATGCGCAGATTTGGGCTGCAGGCCCAAAACCTTCTTAAGCAGCTGTAATTCTCTTGGACCTCTTCCTTGGGCTGAATTGATTTGAAATAAATGGTTGAATGAATCTCCTTGATGTAGGCTTCATCTAACCATCTTGGATGTCTTCTTTAAAAGCCCAAAAGCTTGGTTTTAACTGAAATAATCATTAAGGCCCTGAAAATACAGAAAACACTAAAACAAAATAAAATCACAAAATAATCTATCACTAAGAGAATAAAATAAATAAGTTAAGAGGCTAGAATGCGTAACATTCAATGCCTATCAGTGACTATATGGGAATTGTGCAAATGAATGGATGCTTGAGTTATAAATAGCAAGAATGTGCATTGAAGAGCATGAGAATTAAATGATTTGTGATGTATATGTGTCTTATGAGCATGTATACATATATATTGGAGTGTTGTCTAAGTATGATGTATATAAAATTCAGAGTTGACCAATCATGTGTTTGAATTGGTGAGAATACTTCTAATGAGATGATCATCTGACCTGCCCAATTATACTCCAAGTATAGTGATCGTCGGAGTTGCCCAATCACTAGTGCAAGGCTTATATAATGCCATAAATGTATGACTGTGACACCCCCTAATTTCCATACATAAGTTGACCAGACTTGTACACAAAAATTCAGAAATACTAACATATGATACTCCCTTGGTCCCATAATTTTAGTCTATTATTCCTTTTTGGGATGTCCCAAAATACATGTCCATTTCCTAAAATGGATTATATGATTCCTAAACTACCCTTGTCAAACTCTACTATCTTAAAAGTTGGGCCCACTATATAATAATAATACTAACTTTTAAACAAGAACTAATATGTAAATTCATGCATTATTACACTAAAAAATGGGTCCCACCACAAAAAGTTGGATTCCCCAAACATCCTAAGAATTATGGGACGGAGGGAGTAATAAACAAGCTTAGAGTACAAGATGCATGAAATATATATATATATATATATATATATATATATATATATATTGATTGCAGAAGGAAAACTAATAAATTAAATAAATCTCCAACTCCATAAAACCTCAATGTTTACAACTCAAAAATCTTGTAAACCAAGGACCCCTAATCTAAATCCATAAATCAATGTTGACAAAAATATGAAGATATCTAATAATTAAAGATAGAGTCCCTACAAGGAACAGCTAGAAATAATAGATGATCAAGAGCTATAAGAAATAAAGAAGTCCCTCAACGATGTGGCTAGAATAGCCTATGACCTGAAATATCAACAAAGAGTGGGTTAAACCCACGAGCAAGTCCTCTCTGCTGCATCCCAATTAGAGAATCGATAAATCTATCATCTCCCATCCAAACAACCTAAACTACATGATAAATACACAACTTTCGTGCTTATAACGCAATTGATGAACAATTTTACATAATAACGAACCATAACAAAATATTACTGTAAAAAAAAGGCAATCCTGACATGCCATATATATTGGTGAAACTGCTTATTAGCTAGTTCCCAATTTCATATGGCAATCCTGACATGCCGTATTTGTATTGGTGAGACAACTTATTAGCTAGCTCCCAATTCCGTATTGCATCCTATGCTCCTGTATCACATCTTATGCATTTATTCATCATTACAAAGAGTAGGTTAAATACACATAACTATATATTTAAACTAATTTAACTGGGCAGTTAAACTATCTGATATGTATCAAACATCCATGTGTTGAAGAAGTGGGTAAAAGGTTAACAGGTGGCTTTCACATATAACTTCTAATTTTGCAAAAAAAATAGCTATTCTGAATCATATGTAGACCCGGATCAAAAGTATTACAATATATGTTTATATATTATAATTGTAAATCAAAAGTTAAATGGAAAAAGGAAATAGATTCTTAATATCCTTCTATTCCTATAGCCATGCACGTTTCAAGAAGTCAAGGCTAACCACAACTACATATATACTATATACAAACTAACTCTAGAACTGGAAAAGAATTCAATGTGATTAAACTAATAATGTTGGAAAGTAATAATAAAAATAATAATAAATGAAAAAAATTCAGCTAACTTTGATCAACACATGTCCTGATTCACTTCTTCCTATTTAAATCGATTTACACATATACAAAACTCAATTATATATATATATGTCTTGTACATACACTATTTTAAAAACAATCAAGTTGTCTTTTTACATCTAATCAATAGTTTATGACAATGCACATATATAGTGGTACATTCATGTATGTATATATACCACCTACTGGGCTAAGCAATCACTTTACATAACAATTACACCATGAACCAAAATCAAACAAAAATGGACATATACATTATTTATATAGAAACTGAGAGACACTAAAAAGTGATCGCCTCTGTTTTAGCCTCTTACCGGAGGTGTGATACCCGAAAAGTCCGATTTGACTCTGATCATACATACGTGTAAATATGTCTATGTGTCGATTCTAGAAAAAATCTAATATATATATATATATATATATATGGTTTCAAAGGTGAAGAGTTTATAAATTCAAAGGGGAAGAGAAGAAAAGTTACTTGCCTCTTCGAAAACAAATGTAGAAATCACGTAAACGCAAAGCCTTTTGCCCAAAATCACGATCCTCTTCAATTCCTCTTTTTAAATCCTCCCTATGGTTTGCATCTCCCTCTATTCCTCTCTATATGTAATAATGAAATTTTGTAAAAAATCATAATATATTAGCATATATATATTCTTCCTTAAAACATATGGGCTTGGGCCTAAATAAAAATAAACTCATTCCTTCCCCCCATGAGCCCAAATATACACTAAAACAAACCTAACCAAAATAAATAAAATAATTAAATAAATTACATCCAAGTAAATATTTAAATAAGTAAAAGACAATTAAATTAAAACCTAATTAATAACATGCAAATAAATTCAATTAAATTTGAAATAAAATATCAAACCCTCCATAAATCTAACTAAACTCCATTAATTTCCAATTAAATCTCATTAATTTATTTATAAAAAAATATGGGGTATTACATTCTTCCCCCCTAAAAAAGGAATTTCATCCCTGAAATTCGACCAACTCATGCCTAAAATAAAAACCTCTAAATATTTTGCTTTTATTTCATCCTCCATTTCCCAAGTGGATTCGATCTCGTTGTGGTGACTTCACTGGACACACACTAAAGGAATAGTCTTGGAACAAAGAATCTGATTCCTATGGTCAATAATACAGTAAAGTTGTTCCACATACGTTGCATCTGGCTGCAACTCAATCTCGCCTAAGGAATTTCCGTAACATAGACACATGAAAGACGTTCTCCACCCTGTACATTGTGTCTAGTAACGTCAATCTATATGTTACCGTCCCAACCCTATCAGTAATTATGAAAGGACCCACAAAATGAGGTGACATTTTTTTTTCTCAAACTGCATCACTCCTTTCATGGGAGAGACCTTAAGCAAAACTTGATCCCCCACCTTGAACTCTAATGTCCGAGTTCTATGATCAGCATAACTCTTCTGTCTACTTTGAGCAGTCTGCATACGGTCTCTAATAATAGCAACTTTCTCTGATGCGTCCTTAATGAATTCAGGACCCAAGAATCTATTCTCTCCAACCTCCAACCAACATACCGACAACCTACACGGTCGCCCATGCAAAGCCTCAAACAGTGCCATACCGATAGTCTTCTGATAACTATTGTTATAGGCAAACTCAGCAAGTGGTACATAACTCTCCCAATTACCTTTAAAGTCAAGCACATATACCCGCAATATATCCTCCAAAATTTGATTAACTCTCTCAGTTTAACCATCAGTCTGAGGGTGATAAGCTATACTGAGGTGTAGCTTTGTACCCATAGCCTACTGTAAGCTCTCCCAAAATCCTGAAACAAAGTGTGAATCTCTATCCAATATAATGGACAAAGGTATGCCATGAAGCTTTACTATCTCTGAAATGTAAAGTCTCGAGCGAACTGGCAAGAAATGGGATGATTTAGTCAACTTGTCCACTATAACCCAAATAGCGTCATGATTCCACTGTGAGGTGGGAAGTCCTACAATAAAGTCCATAGAGATGCTCTCCCATTTCCACTCTAGTATAGGTAATGGCTGCAAGGATTGTAGCGGTCTCTGGTGATTAATCTTGATTATTTGACAAGTGCTACACTTAGAGAAAAATATAGCAATGTCCCTCTTTATACCTTCCCACCAAAACTGTCGCTTCATATCTTGGTACATTTTATCCCCTCCTTGATGTACCAAAAACTGAGAACTATGGGCCTCACTCATCACTTCCCTCCTCAAATCATCCTTGGGAGGAACCACTAACCACCCCTTGTATCTCAATCCTCCATCCTTACCCACTGTATAAAACGATAACTCTCCAGATTCTAACTCAGCCACTTTCTCCGTGCACTGTTGGTTAGTAAGTTGATCTGCAATTACCTTTCAAATGATAGCAGGTGTAACCACTACACATGCTATAACAGTATCAGCTAATTTATCAACGTTCCTCAATTCATTCCATTTTGTCTCAAATAAAGCTGAAAGACCAGCATAGGGTCGGTGACTAAGTGCATCAGCTACTACATTCACTTTTTTTTCTTAAAAATGCATTGGTTGTGATTTCACATGAAATGAGTGATTTTCATTATGACAAGCTTGAGGATGACATGCATTAACGTGGTTATGTTATGCATTTGATAAGAATTGTGATAATCTTGAGTTGTGGTGCATTATGTGATCAAATGCAATATGTGAGAATTTTGAATTTTTGTGCATTTATGTGATAGTTTACATTATGTGAAAAGCGTAATTTTTGGGGCAAGTGTGAGAATTAAGAAGGGCCCAGAGCCCTAGGGTACAAGACCCAAAACTTGGCCAGAGGTCTAAGATAATAGGGTAAATATCACTGACACCCCTGAGGTTTGGACTTATTTTGTACAGAGAAAAACTCTGCTTATAACTATTATAAAAACCCAAATTATATTTTCATCCCTAACGGTGTTAAAAATTGTGTGAAATATCATATATGCCCCTAAAAAAATATATATCTCTCCCCAACCATTAACTCCATTGATTTTCTCTCTCATCACCCTCTCGTTCTCTACTTCATTATCTTTTTTCTCAACAGACCTTGTATACAACAAATCAACCACACCCCTCACATTCCATAGCTCAAAATTTTAATAAAAAATTAAAAATATGTCAAAAGACAAAATTATCCCTAAATTCTCTCTCCCCAACCATTAACTCCATTGATTTTCTCTCTGATCACCCTCTCGTTCTCTACTTCATCATCTTTTTCTCAACCCACCTTATATACAGCAAATCAACCGCACCCCTCACATTCCATAGCTCAAACCCTAATAATAAACCAGAGAGCCAGATTTCTGACGAAAATGTTGGACTGGTTGCGGGTGTTCCACCAACGGTGATTGTTGGTGGTTTTGGTAGTGGCAGTGTTAACGATGGGCGGGATTACAAACCAAAGAGCCAACACAGCTAAGATAGTGGTGATGTTGATGATTGGCATTGATACATCGGTAATGGAGGATTGATTGATGTACATATGGGTTTCGATTGGGGCTTGTGGTGGCTTGTAGTGGTTTCATTTGATCAAAGGGGTTGTGTACTGTGGTTGCTGGTTTGGGGTTTGGGTTGCAAATGGGCCTTCAAGTTTTGTCAATTTTGGGCTTTGCCATGGAGGTTTGTCGTGATGTTGGCAATGGTAGTGGTGGTTTTGACGCTAGTGGATGTTTGGGTTTTGTGATTTGGGTCTCGGGGTTGGTTGTTGATTAGGGGTTTGTGGTGGCAGTTGGTTTGGGTTAGGTTGCGATTGGAGTTCAACAGTGGTGGTGATGGTGGTTTTACCGCCTGTGGTGGTGGTGGTGGTTCTGTGGAGAGTGGTGGTGGTGATAATTTTGCCGCCTTTGGTGGTGGTGGTGGTTCTGTGGAATTGTGCGTGAAAGAAGATGAATTGTATGTATGTATGTATATATATATCTATCTATAATAATACAAATATAAAAATTGATGGACATAAATAAAAATATATAAATATATATGTTAAGAAAATACAAATATGACAAGAATAAAATATAGAGTACATATATATGGAAATATCTATAAAAATATATAAATATATAATAATATAATATAGATGATATTCAAATATATATAAAAAACTAACAATAGTATAAATATATATAATAATATATAAATATACATTAAAACGTTTAAGGGTATCATTTGCAAAGAATAATCGAAAGGGTAGTTAGGTAATTTACGACCTCATGTAAAAGTCAAAGGGTATCAATGTCTTTTTGCATAGTGTCAGACCTGCCTATACACAGTTTGAGGTCTCTTTGATTGACGGTGCAAAACGCTTGAGTTTCTACGGTCGCTCTAAGCAAAGTTTCTCTTCGTATGAAATAATTCGAAACCATATGAGGTGTCAGTGATATTTACTTTAGATAATATTAGGATAAAAATCTCTTTTGAAGTTTGAGCTTATCACACACAATAGCCATGTTTGTCGTTTATTACACTGTGTACCCTTATGATTGTTAGTGAGCTAATGGACGTCGAACGGATGTATGAAGTGTCATTTTTTACTAATACTTTAAATAAAAAAATCTTTTAATGTGAAATACCGATTTTGTCCACTATTCATAAACAATAATCTCCCTTTTCATTTGTCTCTCCTTTCTTCTTCCCTCACTGCATTCTCTCTCCTTTCCATAGTTGCCGCCACCCCTACCACCACCGGGCGACAACCACCCCTCCCACCACTTGTGGCGACTGTATATATATTTCACTACACTTAGAACCCAAAGTTTTTGGTTATACATATATATGTAAGCCTGTCTCTTTAAAAAAATAATAATAATCTTCCAAAAATCCTATTCATAGACCCACCTTGAAACAATGGTGATAGAAGCAAAGCCCACCTTAAAATCAAAAAGCAACAATTTGCTTAGTAGGTCCGATAATGCACCTTCATTTTGCTGAATTTCCAAGAAAACCCATCAAGAAAATCCAAAAATTCACAGACACATTATCGCTGGAATCCAGAAATGATTGATCAAGATATGAAGATTGACCTTACCTTCATGATGTAATCAGCGTTGCAAGGGAGAAAAGAAAGTGAGAGCGAAGTGAGGCTGTCGAAGGTGAGGACTTTGATGGTGAGAATGAAATTGGGTGTGTTGAGATGAGAATTTTGAAAGGCATTGAAGGTTGGGGAAGAGTGATCTAAGGAGTTTGATGACAAGGAGGAGATGGGAGGAAAGATTGGTAGAGAGAGAAAGAGGGAGAAAGCTTCTCATTGGTGTCATTTATGCTTCATTTGGGATGAAGGAAGGAAGAGGGGGTGGAGAGAAGATAGAAAGGAAGAAGCAAATTTTTTTTGTTTGGCAAGGAGAGAATAGAAATAGGGTGAATGAGCCATGCTCATCCACCCTCTTTCACACATTTTCATCCATCCAAATTTGGATGGAAGATAGTACAGAAGAAAAAATAAGACTATTAAAAATGTCTTAAATTACAAAACTATACATATGATTTTTTTGATAAACCCAAACAAACAAATAGTGATCAGTATAATGATAAAAATAAATTAAAACTCTCTTTTCCGTTTTCTATTAACAAACAATTTTTTTTTCTAGAAATGTCTTATTCATCCATTCTTCTCTTCTATCCCACAAAACGAAAAAAAAAAAAATATACAATCTCTTTCCGAAAAATGTCTCATCTATTCTTTCTTTTCTTCTTTACATTCAATTTTCTTCCTTCCTACCAAACAGAGCATTAGATTTAGGGTTTGGGAAAGAAGGGTTTCATCGTTTGAGGGTTTCGAATTCGAGAAGATTGATAAAACATTGTCAGAGAAAATTACCAATTCAAGGAGTTCTTTTGGGAAAGAAGAGAATCATGTAGTGGCTTGAGTTCACGAACAAATTTTTTTTTTTTTTTGTTGATAAATATCTCTTACTCCTAAGAGTTACAAACAGATATGCTTTCACCACAAAATGTAAACAGCCATATTCTTTAAAATCCTGCTGAGGACTTAGTGAAAGACATGTAGAACTGATTCAGAATGAAAAAGGTCAATTTAGTCAATTCCATGTTAGTAGATCCTTCAATTTTTTTAACAAGGCAAGCAAGATAACCATTTCATTATAAAATCAATCAACATGAAAGAGAATCACTTTATTTAAAGAGAGAGTAGAAAAGGACCACAAAGAAAAGCAATTTTCACCAACAATAATGTGACAGACAGTATACCAAGGACAACAAATGCCCAAGCATATAACATGCAAGCCTCATACAAAAAAATCACAATTAAGATTTTTATTATTGAAGGCACGATCTCGACTTTTCCACACACATAAAGCACTCAAATTTTATTTCACAGATAAAAAATTTTAAATAAAAAACAATGATTAATAACATATCCAGAAAAAAATCAATATAGGAGCAATCAGCTCCAGTACTTGGGAACTTCATAACCTTCTCCCTTCATGGACCACAACATAAGGCCATTCAAAATTACATTCTCCCTTCCCTACTGACCTTACATAATTGTTGAAAGTTTTTGGGGTTGTACAGTAGCCAAAATTAGAGTTAGGGGACGGCTACTCAGAAAAATAGCTCTAGGTCGACATCCAGCGGAATCAGGTCCCCGGACTCCTCATCACCGCCATCGCTCTTGATTTCGATCATGGTCTGCTCAATGGTACAAACCACATCCTTCATCCTGGAGATAGAAACATTCAAAGCATCATTACAGAGTAAATATGCATGACAAAATTCAAAATAGTGGAAAATAGTAAAATCAAAAGGAAATAAACCATGTTTTAGATTAAATTCTCACCAAGATCATTTGAGTTCTACGATGTTTTTCAAGATTTAATCTACACAAGTTTATAATTTATACTAGGATAAGGTAACGGTAACAAGAAAAATTACATGGAATCCCTTGGACTGAACACCCTATAATGTTAATCTTAACCATCAACAGACTAGACAGAGTAAATATCTCAGAGAATGCAGAAAGTAGAGTAAATTGCAAAAATTCCCTATACTATTAAACTTTGGAAATCCACCATCTAAACTATCAACAAAGTTGCCGTCAATCCCTTGCATAAAAAATAAACACAAAACAATGTACATTACTCTTTTCCGACTCCACTCATGTCATTTAGCTGCCCCCTTTGCAAGAAGTAGACCTATATTAAAAGGACAAAAATTAAATGTGCAAGGTTACTTCTAAAAATTTCGAAACTTGGCTTAAATATTTACCAAAAAGGTATTTGCATTCACAACTTATCCTAGCATCAAATCAAAACAATATAATAACATAAAGTAGAAAAAAAAATTGAAGCTAAAAACTTGACTCGAGTTCATAATGACTAATTACTAAAGAATGTAAAAGGTGAATAAAATAATATATCAGCAAAGATTTAAAAGTAAGAAGAATAAGAGGAGTTAGCTATATGATGATTGAGAGGGCATGCCTAACCCTTAGAATTGCTACTACTGTAACCCTAATAGCAGCCACCACGGAAGTGAAATGGGATTCACTCAACTTCCTCTTCTTCTTTCTATCTCATCTATACAAATATTTCTATTTTTCATTTAAGGTCATTTAGCATATAAAATGCTATGCTCTTGTTTATTGTCCCAGCGCTGCTTATTCATCTGTTATATATGTTGAATGACTTATTCTATTTGAAATTTTTTGCATTCTGGTTATAGCAAAGGCAGATCCTTGTTTTGCAGTAAAACTTTGTGATGAACCTCTCGTGTGTCCTATAAATACTGAACTCAAAGCTATTCCCATTAAAAAATGGTGCTTGTGATTGAAATTTTTTCAAGAGAATTTCAAGAGTTTTTCATCTTAGTTAGGATTTTTTTTTCTTTTTTCTTTTTTCCTGGTGGCGGATTCCTGCCCAGCGAATAAAATTAATTCCGGAACTGCCAACTGTAGATTGTTCAAAGAGAGCAGTCAAGAACTGCCACTAGGTATGGTTGGTAGCCAAACTGAGTATCTGATCCAACCTCATTAGCAAACCTTTGGCTTTCAACCAATTTATTCATGCATGACTTACAAATTGAATATAATCATCTCATTGTACTACTAATCCTACAGTATGCTGAATAAAATTTGGCAAAAAAAACCTCATTCCAAATTATGGGTTTTATACTTAATAGTCCCACCTCTTACTCCTAGTTATTTTTTTCTCACCACATAATGTAAACAGCCATAATCTTTAAAATCCTGCTGAGGACTTAGTGAAAGATATATAGCACTGCAACTAATTTGGCACTTGAAAAGGTCAATTAAGTCTATTCCATGTTAGTAGATCCTTCAGTTCAGACATCTAAACATTAATGCTCCATTTGGTTGGAGGGAAGGATTGAGGAGGGAAATGAGAGGATTGTCGGATTGTCTTGTTTGGTTGGAAGGAAGGGAAGAGAGGGATGAAGCATCCCTCCTAACGGCTAATAACCGCTAATTTTTTATCTGCCCAAATCGGGCGGAAGAGAAAAATTAAAGAGCGAAAGATTAACCTATAAATTTGTAATACCTATTTTAACCTTCATCTATTTACAAAATGACTTATTTTAACTTTCATGTATTTTAACCCTACTACAATATTCTCTCATAAACAACTTCTCATGTATTTACAAAATGACTTATTTTATGCATTTTAACCCTACTGCAATTTTCTCTCATAAACAACTTTCATGTATTTATAAAATGACTTATTTTAACCTTCATGTATTTTAACCCTACTGCAGTTTTCTCTCATAAACAACTTTTATGTACTTACAAAATGACATATTTTAGCCTTGTGTATTTTAACCCCACCTTAATTCACTAATTTTTTTTAATGTGTAGTGAGTCACATTTTTTTTTAATACATGGACAATGCATTATGAGGGCATATCCGTAAAAGAAATATAAAACTTCTCCTTTCCTTCCTTCCAACCAAAAAAAATTCAATTGTCACTCCATCAATCCTTTCTATTACCCTCTTCCATTCAACCAACAAAAAGTGAGGGAAACATCATCCCTTGAGATGCCTCATCCATCCCTCCCCCTCTCCCTTCCATCTATTTTTACACCCCTCCAACCAAGCGGAGCATAAGAGATGGTCAGTGCCAACCCCCTTATTCCACCATCATCACCACCAATTTTACATTTACAAAAACCAGTTGAAGTAGCCATTCACAAAACCCCATTACAGATCATAGGGCACAAACAAATCTCTAATATACACAGGAAATAAAAAAAATTGTGCAAACATACAAAATAAGATATGATATCCCAAAATATAATATCAAGTAAAATACCCAAAATATAGCCCAAAATACCTTCAACTCAAATTATTGGTAAAATATCCATCAATTTTAGAAAAAGGAATGGGATTTACATCACAAATGATTTTCTGAACGACAGAGAATTAGATATAGGGTCTCTAGTGTATAATGGAATTCTAAGAGATTACAGTGATTGAAAGTTAGCATTAATAATATAACTTAAAAAATTCACTAAACTTGTACATGTGCAAACACACACACACACAAAACATACACTACATATATAATATAATACACAAACAGAGAGAAAATGCAGCTTCAAGCAATATAACAATGACTGGGCAACATTTTAAGGATAAAAAGTATTTACTACTACTCCTTCAATCAAATAGGAAATGTTGAGTAAAAGAACTAATTAAAAATTAGACCATTATATACTAAAATGCAATTTTTGTCGAAGAGAGAGAACACTACAAATAACTAAAATGCAAACGAATTATTTACCAAATGAAAAATAAAATTAATGCAATTGAATCCCAAGTTGACCCAAAAATGATTGATCAAATCTATAAAGATCCGCAAAATCTCCAACACTAGAAAAAAATCAATTTGGATATCATAATTAATCTATTTTGAAGAGAAGTACGCATTGTCCAACATTCACAAATTTCACTTCAAATAAATCCTATGACCCAACACAATTCTGTTATTTTTGAACAACTATCCAATCAGTCGAATCAAACATCACCCATAATATGAAAACCCAAAAACTCGATCAAAGCACATCGAAATAGATTGTGAACTAGAGAGAGTTGAGAATCAACACGGACTTGGGCTAACAAAGCTAACTGTGAATTAGAGAGTAAGTTGACAATCAACGACAACACCATCATCTGCCTTCATGCAGTTGTGACAAATAGAGGTTAAACCCATAACGCAAATTAATCAAAGATAACAATTTGTCCTCCAAAGCTAAAAAAGTAGGTCATGCATAAACAACACCAAGGAATCACCCTCATATCTGCAGTCATACAAGAATCATTAATTAGACAATCAACCATAAAAATATGTTGTAGACTTTCTAAAGAGATCAAGGAACACAAGTGTAAATCTCTAAAAAAAAAACTCAAATTCCAGTGATTGAAATGCACCAATCTACAATGAATTGAGTACTCACTTTCCTACCCAAAATGTATTATTATTGTGTGAATGAGTATAAACTAACCCCAATCCGGCCTACACATCATTCCTGGATCACCACCACCATCACGCTCCACAACAGGAGCACCATGACCAGTAAATATCCGCACAAGTAATCTAGGGCTTCAGAGAGATTCTGTGGGGTCAAACTCCCCGACCATTAATGATCTAAAAATACAATTTAAAAGAAGTTAATTAATGAGTATCAATGTGTGTGAAATTAAGGTAGTATTATGTAAGAGTGAGCATTCGCTCTTACCGGGCAAAGCAAGCAAAAAATTGGAGACAACTCCGTCGATAATAGCCAAGGCTATGACACTGTTATGGCTCACGTCTATCTTCACTATTGGAGTTAATCATCTCAGATGATGCTCATCCTACTGAACAGTTTCTCACAGCATAATACTCACAACTTCACCATAAATCACAAGTTCAATTGAAATTCTACGGATTTATTCTATAACAAGTCTATGTTCAAACCCAATTTGAATTAATACAAAATTTCACTCATAAGTTGAGTTCTTATCAAAACAATCCAAGTGTAACAGATTCTATGCAGTCGTGAGAAAAATTTAATAACTTACTCAATTCTTATCCAAATGAGGCATATGATACATCAAAATAAAGCTAATACATTAATCTATATCCTTGCAAAATTTCGTATCATTTTGGAGAACTCTAGCCCCTGAAAACTAAAACATTTTCACAATAACAGATTGTCGCCTAGTTTGCTCTCAACATGAAATGTGATTTTTCTAACATTTCTTTAACAATTAAATCACATACAATACTTGTAGACTCAAGAACTACCTCAATTCCAAGTTTTAGATTCAAAAAGTCTTAAATCACCAAATCTTCAAACTCCTCCAAATTTCAAACCATAAAAGCATAGATCATAACAAGGAGAACAACTTCCTCTTCTTGAGCTATCCCCAAATCAAAACTCTAGTTTCACCCATCTTTTCAAATTTTGCCAAATCGAACTTCGAACCGATAAAATCGAAGAGAATGATGAGGAGAACAATCTTTCCTCTTGGAACAATCTTCAAATCTCTCTTTAAGTCATCTAAAATCTAGAGAGAAGTTGGGATGTAGTTGTAGTGAGAGAGAGATGATAGAAAATCTGATTTTTTTGGGTATTTACAACCTTTGCAACTAAGTCTCTCTCTTCCTCTTGATTTGCTCTCTGTTACTATTAACTCTCTACTAATCACATACTAATATTTCATTCTCCCAACTTATCTTTTGGACCCTTCAAGTGTTCATATACACCCTTATATAAATTTTCAAGACTCGTAAAAGTCTTCCGAGTTATCCAGCTCATCCCAGGCTCCACACCTGAACCCAAAAATTCAAAAAAATCCCATAACTCACAAAACACATTTTTAAACGAACTTCTCATGCTTTATTACAATTAAAATATAATTAATTGCAATTAAAAATAGAAATAAAGTTCAAGGCTTTACAACCTTCCAACCTTCAAGAAATTTCGTCCTCGAAATTAAAACGTACCTCAGCCTTGGAAGTACTGTCACAAAATCTTTAGTGACATTCTTTTAATTTCCTCTTATTACCAGTAAAGGTTGTAACAATCCTGCCGGTCTCCAATACTCAGCTTTTACTCACTAACCATCAAGGCATTTTGGTTGTAATCATACAACTTCTCTCTACATTCCACGAAAGATCCCAGCTACTGGTACACCTCAAACTATGTTTAGGTATCACCAATAGTGTTAATGCAATTATCGCACTGTAAAGCATCACGATAACTATTATCCCCCAAACATGTTCAAGAGAGGTCAAGACTAAAACGGTACACATCACTTTCAAACCAGTGAAAGTATGCTCACAAATCTCATTCCAATAACTTACCCTCTCTATGCCACTAATTGAGAAAACCTTACATAAGATAATGTCATATGCACAAGGAACTTTACTTTTGATAGTCAAAACTCACTTCTCATACATGGCCCAAGGTTGATGCTTCCAAAAGATTTATAACAAACTCCTCAATTATTTTTCACACAATTCCGTTGACGATCAGTACAATGAAACATCATTCACGAACACAACTTCAAACTTATTATACTACATTTCCCTTCCGACAGAGTATTTAATTTTTCAAAGTGGCGTTCCAAGACGCACGAAACCTTTATCTCCCAAGCCTCAAAACTTATCCTTTGATCTTTTCAATTCTACCAATACAATAAGATACGGGTCATAGAAAAACAGAATCAGCAGAAAGCTTTATTACATATCTCGGAGGTAATTCAATCAAATCCTCATGAAAACTTACCTAATAGATTACAAACTACACGCGAAACTTCCCACATGTTAATAGTAACAAAGAGCAAATCAAGAGGAAGAAAGGGACTTAGTTGCAAAAGTTGTAAATATATATAGGCTTATGATATTTATTTCACCCCAAAAATCAGATTTTCTCTCTATCTCATTCTCACTACAACTTCATCGCAACTTCTCTCTAGATTTTAGATGGCTTAAAGGAAGATTTGAAGATTGTTCCAAGAGAAAAGATTGTTCTCCTCATCATTCTCTTCGATTTGATCGATTCGAAATTCGATTTGGTAAAGTTTGAAAAGATGGGTGAAACTAGAGTTTGGATTTGGGGATAGCTCAAGAAGAGGAAATTATTCTCCTTGTTACGATCTACACTTCTATGATTTGAAATTCAAATTCGGAGGAGTTTGGAGATTTGGTGATTTGGGACTTTTTGAATCTAAAACTTGGAATTGAAGTAAGAATGTTTAATTCTCTTGTTCTTGAGTTTACAAGTATTGTTTGTAATTTAATTGTTAAAGAAATGCTAGAAAAATCACATTTCATGTTGAGAGAAAATTGGACAGCAATCTGCCACTATGAAAATGTTTTAGTTTTTAAGTGCTATAGTTCTCCAAATGCTACGAAATTTTACAAGGATATAGATATATGTCTTAACCTTATTTTGATGTATCATAGACCTCATTTGGATAAGAATTGAGTGAGTTATTAAATTTTTCTCACGACTGCGCAGAATCTGTCCCACTTGGATTCTTTTGGTAATAACTCAACTTATGAGTTAAATTATATTAATTTAAATTGGGTTTGAACGTAGACTTGTTATAGAATAAATCTGAAGAATTTCAGAGTAAAAGGTTGAACTTGTGATTTATGGTAAATTTGTGAAGTTGTGAGTATTATGCTGTGAGAAACTGTTCGAACAGAATTTTTAGCTACGATTTTGATTAAAACTGAACTTGTGAGTTGACATGATTGCTCTTTTGATTTGTTGAGATGATTGTAGGGTAAGTTAGTTTTCATATGGCTTTGGATTCATGTGATTTGGATTAATATGTTATTTTTGGTGAATTTTCAAAGAAAGCACGAGTCTGCTGAAATTGTTTGGGTAGAAAATTGAAAGCGCTCCTACGAAGTTAATTATCGATTGTAGTATTTTCACAATTGGAGGTTTTGGAGTTCTCACTCCAAATTGAGGTAAGGGTGTTCTCTTCACCTTATTATCGATTTCTTAGGAATTGATGATGATTTTTGAATTGTTTAGCATGTTAGAAGTGCTAGGAAGTAGGGATTGTGAGTCTTGCATCTATCCTTATGCATATACCTAATGATTGAGTCTTCAAATAAGAATTATGATGATAATAATGTGCATTGACATCTTATATATATGTCTTGATGAATTGGTTGACTGAAAGTATGTTAAACATGTATTGATGTAAACTATGGATATGAATTGTGGATATGTCTTGTATGCTAGTAATTGAGGATACATGTTGTCTATTAGAACGACTTATAATTGTGGAGACTATGTTATACATGTTGCATGCCACATGTTTGATAAAATGCATAAGAATATTCTTTTTCTATAAAATTACATTTTATGAATACCTTGTGAAAGAATTGTTATTGCATTGTAATATGCATGAAAATGACTTATTTTAGCATGTAATTAAGTGGCTTATGATGCGCTTGGAAATAAATGATATTGAATTGTTATATTCATGAAGAGGACATGTTTTAACATGGAATCAAGTGGCTTATGATGTGCTTGAAAATGTGTATTAAATTTGAAATTGTATGTGTTGACATACTTGAAACCTATGTGTTTTATTATTGATTTTGGGAGGATGACGAGAAAAATAAGAAGGGTCCGGAGCCCTGAGGTGCAAGACCCAAAATTTGGCAAAGGTGGTTACTTTAGACCCTTAGGTTAGTAGCCCGTAAAGTATTGGAGTCAAGATAATTGACCCAAGGGTACTTATCCAGTGACTCAGGATTTCTCCCACCTTTGTTTGATTTTGAAACTTACGTGGCTTGGTATTTAAGTCTTGCTATTGAAATGTGATTTTCGTGTTAATGCTTTTACGGTCTCCGTTAATTAAGCATTGTTGAACATATGATTCATTCATCCATTGAATTGAGATCCATAAACACAAGCATTAAAGGCATACCATGTAGCATATGAGAATGCCATGATTGCATTTCATTTAGGTTGCGTTGAGTCAATGCTTAAGTTGGTTTGGGTATCTCTACTAGGCATGTTGGCACTCACCCCCTTCCCCCAAAACATTTTTACAGATAAGGCACTAGTGGTCGATGGAGCTTGCGGTGCTAGGATCAAAGGATTCATTCTTTTATTACCATAATTTATGTTATGTTCCATATGCTAGCAAGTATGTTTTAATGGAAGATGAATGTATAAGGATTCTTTTGAAATCTTTCACATGCAAATGAATGATCTTAGTATGGTAAATGATGGTTTTGGTCTCTATATGAGTTTGTGCATGTGAGCTTTTGGGAGTTTAAAAAGGTGAAGTATCATGATTTTGAGACTTTCGGTCGCCTGGTCTAGCTCTTCAGCAGACTGATACATCAAAAGTCCCAAGAGATGAAAATTGCAGACTTTGCAGGAACAGGTTTTGGCCAGCTGGAAGTACTCTTCAACCAACCGAAAGAGGGCCATCAGTCGACCAACGAAATTCGTTAGCCGACTGATAATGTGCACCGTTTTCAGCCGACTGATGGGGAGTCCATCAGCCGACCGAAACTGGGCTGGCCTAGAATTCTATTGAATTTGAATTGGAAATGACGAGGATGGATGCATAGGCAATAGTGGGGCCCACTGGGATGAATAATGACTAGGATGGATGCATAGGCAATAGTGGGGCCCACTGGGATGAATAATGACGAGTGTACGTGCATATAAATATGTGTGTATGATATTGCTTCCGCGATTGTAAGATTTTTGGGATAGTTCATGTGGTTAAATGAACGAGTTCACTCTCGGAATTCAGGCTCGAAATGGGAATTCCGGTGACTCAGATTTTGGAGCGTGACAATATGTCTGTCAAGGACTGCACGAAAGAGTTTGAAGGTGATGATCAAATCAATGAAAATCTCAAATTGCATGTCCAAAAGGAGGTGGAAGAATATATTGATATCAATGATAACTAGGAAGAACAATTAGTCATAAAAGTTACCTATGATTCCTTGTTGTTCAACGAAGTCCAAGAGGATGCTGGCATGGAGCATGGGAACACTTACAACATGGATCCATATTCAAGGAGTCAAGGTAATGACGTGGCACAAAAGTTTGAGCATACGATCAAAGATGTTGAGGATGCTTCTATGGTTTGCACCAAGAACGAGGATGACAATGTTATCTATGAGACCCTAGCTGACGATTATTCCAACATGGATGTTCACTGTGAAATTATTCCAGTATGTTCCTTATTCACCAAAAGGCTTGAGTGGTCAGTTAAAGGTGGAGAAAAGGTAAACTTTATAGTTACCAAAATCATATAAACTAAGCATTACAATTTGGGATCTTGGAATTAAAAGTGAAGTTCAGTCATATGGAGTATCAAGTGGTGTCATTGAGAAGTTGAAAAAAAGGAAAGAAAAATGGCAAAAAATATCGAGGCAAGTTTATCAAGCTTTAAGATCAAGTCTTGGGTGGTATAAAATGCTATTCATTCTCATATATGATTGGTATCTGTAGCTAAACTCGTGAACGAGTTTTTTTGAAGTGGAGGGGATTGATGTAGGACAGTTTTAGTAGGTTTCATATTATATATATATATATATATATATATATATATATATATATATAGAGAGAGAGAGAGAGAGAGAGAGAGTTTAATTTTGAGTACTAGTTTTCTTTTATTTTAGTTTCCTTTTGTTTTTAGATTTTCTTATTTTGTTAGGATTAGAATTTCTCTATTATAAATATATGTAATGTCATAGGCCAGAAAACAATCAATCAATTTATCATAAAAATATCAATTGCTTTATAATTTTCTTTAACTTTGTGGGTTCAAAGTTTTTATCTTGTTCGTGCGCAAACGTTCATAACTTCCGCTTTGTCACTACTCCATCCAACTAGTCGACTCTACCTATTTATTAAGTTTTTAGAAGAAAAATATCTTTAACATGTTTAATATTCAAAATGGAAAATTTTACAATGCAAATCTCACCAAAAAAATATTTAAAATTTTGAGAAAAAAAATGTTATTGAAAATTTAGGCAAAACAAGTTTTTTTTTCTCCTCTCTCTCACCATATTCACTTTTGTTGTTTCCAAATGCAAAATTCACCAAATTCCAAATCTGACAAAACTCAACTCAACAAAATTGAAAAAAATAATAATAATAAGAGCACCAAACCCTGAGTGACAACAATGGGCACAAGTATCAAAATCTTACGAAAATGACAATGCTGAAACTAATTCAAACAAAATGATGTTGGCTTGAAATTAGACATATTTATATTAAGGTTTTAAATTAAGACCCTCCTCATCAACAATATCCAAATTCACACTCCAATCAAGCAAATAACTAATGCATACACAACATATAAGCCCCAAATTTTCATATCAAAATTTCAACTTAAGAGTCACTGCCAACTCTCCATCAAGCACAAAATTTGGACACCAACCAAAAGAGTGAATATACAGTAATTACTCAAATCAGCAACTCTTGGCTCCAAGCGTGCATAGCCATTTAAGAATACTGACAATTGATTTAAACTCTAAAGATCAACATAGAAACAAAATATGATAGCATGTCTATTTCATTATTTGGTCAAAATCAATATATGCATTTCTATATAACTAGTATCAATCCACATCTTACATATCAAAAGTATGTGTCTGTCATGGTCTCATAAGATAGAATTTAAGAAGCAAATTAACTTCTAACATCTTTTTCTCTTACTTTTGGTTTTCTTTTTCTTTTGTGATTTTCTTTTTATCCTCTAGGGCAAGATGGTAGAAGCACCTCAAACCCAAAGCAAAGCCCACCTCATCCCTCATCCAAAGCCCTGGCTAGGCAATACCCTAACTAGCATTGGTGGTATACCACTAAGCCACTATCCCAGCTTGTATAACCTCTCCTCCCCCAAAGGGTAGGTGGGCATTTGTGGCTGTGTATGAGTATTTTACCTAACCAATATATATGTGTGTATATATATATAGCATGCTCTTGGTTCAATGTGTTCTAACTCCACCACCCCCTCCTCAAACAGGATTGGCATTCGAATACCGTAGTTTCCCACCTTCGAAATGCTCTTGCACAATCTCAGATCAAGACAACTTTTCATGTTTCTTGAAGAGTATAGCATGCCTTCTCTTCCGGTTTAGGAAGAAAATGATCAAACTTCCAATACCCGTTACCGGGGTTACGCCCGATATATTCAACAAAATGAACCTCTTGAACGTTAATACCTGGATGCTTTTATTTTACTTGCAAGCTAGGAAACATGGACACGGGACACGGGTACGACACGACACGGACACTGCGATACGGGAAATTTTAAAAAAATAGGACACGGACACGGCGAGGATACGGCTATAAAATAATAATATAATATATTAATTATTTAATAAAAAAATACTACATTACATAAATACTTCAATTCATCATCAAATAATTAAAAACCAAACAAACTTATGAACAAAAATAGACAAATAAATTAAAATAAATTAAAGAACCAGATTTATTTAGTCTTCTATATATATTTAGCTTAGATTTTAATCATAACTTACTATCATATAATTTTCATCCAAAATATTTGAATATACATCACTGCTATGAAGTGTCCAATACGTCTTCGAAGAGTGTCCAAGAAGTGTCCGAGAAGTGTCCAAGGAGTGTCCGAGAAGTGTCCTAAAAAGAAAAATGTCAGGACACGAGTACGAAGTGTCCGACACGTGTCCGCGGAGTGTCCGAGTGTCCGACACGGTGTCCGAGTGTCCGACACGGGTACGGCACCCTCGGTGAAGTGTCCGTGCTTTCTAGCTTGCAAGGCAATGAAGGCCTCAGATAAACTGACTAGAACAATGAAGATGAAATTCAACCCCTTTAGACAACACCTTATAAACCTACCCATACACTCCGACTCTGGCTACAATGACTGTCCTGGCAACCCTCGACTGGACCTACCGAATTTTGTTTATTCCAGGTCCGACTCTGATGACTGTCCTGGCAACCCCTACTGGACGTATCGATTTTTGTTTAGGGTTTTTGAGTTATTCAGGGTTATTAAGTGAAATGTGTTATTTCCATTATTGGATAAAATGGGTTTATATTAATTTGGGGCTTTTGAGTATATCTTGCAATTATTTAATCCAGGAAATTAAGGTTTACAAAATTAGTGATTTTTGTAAATTAAAAAAATCGAGTCAAATAAATTTGGAACTATCGAGTAATTTAGGATTTTTAAGTGAATTTGGTAATATATGGAATCCCTTGAACTAAAATAAAGTAATGGAAAAAAGATAAATTACACGGAATCCATTGAACTAAACAACCTTCAACTAAAAGGACAGTAAGTTCACTTTAATGCTTTGGGATTTTTAGACTTTTTTCTACAAGAGTCAATATTTAAGAGATGACAGAAAGTAGAGTAAATTGCAAAAATTCCCTATAATATTTAACTTTAGCAACCCACCCTCTAAAATTATCAAAAAACTTGTCATAATATCTCTATTAAACGCTGCATAAATTTATAAAAAATACATTAACTTTGTTTAAATTAAAATGAAAGAGAAAATAAAAAATAAACACAGAACAACATACTTGGTTAGGTGGACGATTTGGAAGATGTAATCAGGGGACATGTATTGTTAGGTTCCATTTGTATACTTGGTGGAATCTGGCATATCTTAACCAAACCCTTCGCATGGGCTCGATGCGCACTTGTCTGGTCTGGAGAGGCTTACTTACCTTATAATTTAGGTGCTTCGGCTGTGTTTGGTTTCATTGCTTGCTGCTTTGTCTTGTTCAACAATACCACTTATCCTAGTGAGTTTTACGGACTCACTGAAAGACTAGAAGCCTCTTAAGCTCAAGCATTTACTTTTCTATTACTCTTTTCCGATTCTACTCGTTCCATTTAGCTTCTCCCTTTGCAAGAAGTAAACCTAAAAAAAATATAAACGTGTCAGGGAACTTCTCCAAAATTTGAAAATTTGACTTAAATTTTTACAAACATTTTCATTCACATCTTATCAAAAAGAAAAAAAAGAAAAATGTCTTTGCATTCACAACTTATCCTAGCATCATATTAGAACAATATAATAACAAAAAGTAGAAGAATTTGAAGCTAAAAAACTTGACTCGAGTTGAAAGCATGCAAAACCTAAATAAAATAATATATCAGCAAAGATTTAAAAATACAAAGAACAATAAAAGGAATTAGCTACCTGATGATTGAGGGGGCATGCCTAGCCCTTGGAATTGCCACAACAGTAACCGACCACCAAAGTGAAATGGATTTCACTCAACTTCCACTTCTTCTTTCTCCCTCACCTATACATATATTTATATTGATGGTTCATCAGCTAAAGACTCAACTTTATATTTAGGTAAAAAAGTTATTTACTTCAAGAAGTCCAGTGAAAAAATAAAAAATGCCAACTATGTTCCCATAAAATCACATTTTTGTTTCTTTCGCAAGGTAATAGAGTTGTTTACATTGTTTACCCTAGCACGGGATAAAATAAAAAAATTGGGTCATTATCGTGTGGTGTTAAAAAAAAAAATCAAAAGAACGAAAACTAAGGGCAAGCTTCAGTTTAACAATAACATCATCTATTGCCAAAACAAAGTATTGATATCAAGACCAGTATATATATATTAAAAATTGAAAGTGATAAAACAACAACTTTTCTTTTCTTTCACAATTTAAAATATAGCAAGTTATATAGATGGACATGTGACATGTATATATATATAGGCATGTGACAGGTATATAACATACATATTATATAGATAAAGGGAGAAATTAACACTAATTACTTATTATATATAGATATATATATATATATATATTCTAAAGTAAGTTGAAAAAGAATGAGATAAATTAATGAAGAGAGAGACTAATTTTAATAAAAAGTAGGAATAAAAAAAAATCAGAAATAGAATTACAATTATATTCGACCTCCATTTCTTCTTACCAAATTAGTTCTAAGTTCTTTTCCAATTGTGTCCTGGTAAGTCCCTACTCTACGTATTAGCCTCTCTGTCTAACTGAGTTGTGCCCTTGTAATTTATAATTGTACTAGTGTATGTCCGTGCATACAACACTATCGTGCACTCACCAGCGTGACCGATGATAGCTTCTAAATGTAATATAGATATAGATATATATCCCTGGAGAAGTAAAAGATTACTTACCTTATGTGGCTCTCCTTCAACCACGTCTGCTAGCCTCTTTATCCATCTGACCCTCTCATATCATCATGTCATGTCTGCTAGTCTCTTTATCTATCCGACCCTCTCATATCTTCATATCAAAATATCTAGTATCTTTTGTTTTGTATCTATCTCCTGTCTCTCTCACAACTCTCCCGCGCTCTCTTTCTCCAATCACTTCATATCTTCCATCGGCGAGGAACGATATCATTGAAAGTTTGCTGACCTCCTCTTGATTTTTTTTCCGGCCTTTTAATCTCTCTGATTATTGTTTTTCTTTAAGATAATCTATTTTACTCGGCTTTTTTGTGTTGATTGGAAAAAATGAATTTTTTCTCTTTTTGATACGGTGGATTTGTTTTGTGGACGATGATCTTCAATTAGAATGGGCTTTCAATCTATGAACTCCTCCTATATTGTGGTTAAATTTGTGTTACTTGCAAATTCTTACATAAAAAAATAAAAAGGAAGCAGTATTACATGTAAACTTAGGCCTTATTTGACAGACCTTTTGATTCGGCTTTTAAGCAGAAGAGAAAGAGAAGAAGAAATTAAATCAGAAAGTTGGTACCCCAGCTTTCTTTAAATGCTTTTTTGGACTCCGAAACTCTTCCGCCTTACCAATCCAAACACTCTCCAAAGTGGCTTTTGAACTTGAAAAGTCGAAAGTCGTTTTTCAAAAACCAATCCAAACAGAGCCTTAGACTAGTTTGGAATGGTTTTTGAAAAGCGATTTTTAGCTTTTCAAGTTTAAGGCTATGTTTGGTAGGGTGGAAAAGAAAAGAAAGGATAACATTATTAATGAGAGAAAAGAAAAGAAATGAAAGGGAATGATAGTGTTACATTTTTATCGTGTTTGGTTGATTAGTAAAGGAAAAGAAAGAAAATGATAGTTAACATGTTTGGGGAAAGAAAGGAAATGAAACAATTTAAAAAATTTACCATTATACCCTTTTATATTTAAAAAAACAAATTTTAACTTTTATCAAAATAAGGGCAAAGTTGGTATTAACAAAATTTCATTAAAAAAGGTAGTCTTTCATTCCCTTTCCTTCCATTTTTTTCCATTTTTGGAAGGATAACAAAATTTACTATTCACCCTTAATTTATCCTTCCAAATCTTTTCATTTCTTTTCCTTTTCTTTAAAAATTTCATACCAAACAAACAAAATCATAACCCTCTAAATCCTTTCTTTTCTTTTCCTTCTGTTTTTTTCCTACCAAACTGACCCTAAAAGTTGTTTTGGAGAGTGTTTTGATTGGTAGGCGGAAGAGTTTCGAAATCTAAAAAAAATGTTTAAAGAAAGCAGGTGGTACCAATTTTTTAATTTAGCTTCTGCTTCTCTTTCTCTTCTGCGTAAAAGTCGAAACAAAAGGTATGCTAATCAAGGCCTTAGTGTATCTGTTCTAACCTCTCTAACTTGACGAGGGTTTTCTCATTTGTGATCCCTCTCATCTTCATTTTGAGTAAATATATTGTATTCAATTCAATAAGAATATTAATAATCATCAAAATTGCTCTCTTTTTTGTTATTCATTATCTTTATATGTCTTACATGTATTTCCATGTACGTATATATGTTTTTGGTAAGTTAAGTGTGTGATTTGGCTTGGTGTGGATCTCAACCCGTGAGAAGGAATCTAATTGAACTCTATCAACCCTAAGACTCCAAGACCTATACCATATTGTTTTAAAATTTATCAGAATCTAATAATTATTTTTAGAATTCATGAATTTATCTATTTGTTTGTTTGTATCTTACACATTATCAAAATTAATTTTATTAACACTCTTATCTCTTTAGAAGTTTAGTGTGTTTGTTTCTACTTTTAAACTTATTTATCAATTAATGTGTCAAAATATTGTGGTTCATGTTTCAAACTTTCTAAAAATTGAATTTGACAATTTATTAAAATCGTTTTTATGTTACCCTTTTTTAAGCATTTTTTTTCCTTGAATTCATTAAATTGGTGGTTTAAGAAGATATTTTGTCAATTTGTTATTTTATTTAATTTGTTTTTAACAGATTGGACGTGTTGCTTTTATATAAGAAATTCACTTCATCATTCTTGGCTTTTCCTTTTGATTTCTAAAGCATTAATCTCTACTGTTAATTGATTCCTTGTTTGTTTTGTATGTATTAGTTCGCCAAAAAAGGGTCTAACCCCCACTAACCTAATGTAAATTATAAGTATCATTTTCAAGTAGTTGGATTCCATTAATTAGTAAAAGTATTTTTTGAGTCTCTTAGTCTTAATTGCACACAAGTTTGGGAATCACTCACACAAGGGGAATTTTTTTTAGTTGGATAAATTACTCTGCTGTTTTTTCTACAGAAAAAGAACTTCTAAATTATTTTGTCTAGAAATTGCCATAAATTCTTCAGTGAATATATATATATATATATATATATATATATATAGATGTCATAGAAATTAATGATACTAATGCTAACAACAATATAGACGGGTTTGAATAGTTGAGTTTGTCTTCAAGGCCTAAGCTTCGTCACTCATACCTAATAACAGAGACCACTCAAAAGAGAGGGAGCATATGGAGACTTTAATGCTAAAAATAATATGAAGGAATTATGTGGCCAATATGACTTTAGTTGCTTAAAGGAATTGTCAAGTGCCACTGCAGGTTTTTCGGTTAGTTAATATCTTTTATTGCATTTATTCTTTTTGCCAGAAAATCAATCTTATATAATTGAAATATCCGGTGACCTCTTGTAAATTGAAATAGCGAAATCAAACGAACTGGTAGCTTGTGTTACGAGCTGTCTCTACGGCAATGTGATCCTCGTCAATAGAGCGACAATTAGAGTCTTCTATGTATATTCCACAATCCAAGTTCTATTGATTGATAGCTACCAAAAGAGAGATCCAGATAGAGAGAGAACTCAATATAGAGAGATAACAGAAAGAAGAATACCAAAGGAAAAATTCAGAGAGAATTATATATCAATCGTAGTTTTTTTTTCTTCTCACTTTCCTTTTATAAAGATTAGACATAACATAATTTGTGATACATGAATATCTGCCCAACTCACTTAGTTAAGTAGATATGTTTTGCTCCATATAGGAGCTATAGTGGATGCACCACTTAATGGAGGATAACGTATTATCCACACCCACTTATCTTATATTTCGCACTCAGCCATATAAGAGAGTTCTTAAGTCAATCTCTCATTTTTTATCTTCTCTCTACATATAGGAAATGGATAGTGCGACCAGACGAGAAAGATCAGGGTAGGAGTACTATATTAAGTTACCATCAAACTAACATACTACCTCACTACGAACCAGTAAACTCATCTATGTCTCAGACTATTTCATTACACCTATTTCACCATTCGTTATCCCATTTGAGACTCATTCTCAAAATGATACTTGAATCCCACAATATGTATAGTACTCAAGACTATATATGGAAACAAATTCTAAGAGAGTCGCCCGAGCTATGAGTCATAATACAATATTGTATTACAAAGTTATTTCCCTAGCTACTCATATTAGTCCAATTGGACCTAATTGCTTTTCTAGATATGTCCCGCCAGACCGTATCAATCATAGTCCTTTAAGTATATACTAAAGTAACGATATTAAGTTTTTTCTTCATAACATAGTCCTAGGTCATAAGGGTATAAGTGGAACAAAAAATATATGGTTCTAAGATCTCACTGCAGTGGGAGTAAGAATTGAGTCTCACATATGAAGGATTAACTATTATCATCAATTCAATAAGCAATATTAAAATATAAAAAATAATTCATATATAACCCAATGCAATTACTATGAATATTGCATGTCAACAATTGCAAATGTCCAAAAAATTAGGATAAATCTATAGGATTATAAACACCACAAATTGGATCACCAAATAGTTCCTTATGTGCCTCCATGCGCATGATTGAGTCTTTTTCCTTTGAAAATTTATAATTTTTATCAAATAAAATTTGCAAATAAAAAATTTGTTTTAGAAAAAAAATTGCAAAAATTTGTAAAATTAAATTCCAAAGTTACTGAAAAAAAAGGCATCCGAAACGAAGCCCTACAGAGGTCTCACGCACCACCAGGTGCGAGTGAGGGCATGAATCTGCATTTTTTTTTACAGCGCGCCACCGCACCTGAAGGTGTGTGGGCCCCACGCGCCACCTTCCCAGTGTCTTTTCAAGCTTCCAAGATCACCATTGTGATCGTCTTACTATTCCGAATAAGATGGTGCTTTCGTTGGTGTATTCCGAACATCTTAACTATGGGGTGAATTACAATCTCTCTTGGTGAAAGTGAAACATGAAAAAAAATTGCTATATTTTTCATGTAACACATATTTTCGACCTGAAACTTCTCAGATGAATATCTCACAAGCCGAACATCGAAAAATTACAAATAATATATACACAGAAAGCTTATGAAACAATGAATATTTTCATATAATTTTCATGCACCAAAACTTAATGATGGATGAGAAAAATGTCAAGCAAGTTTCTGTCATATCATCCTTATTTTATTTTTAAAATAAAATACATGGAGTTTTTGCACAAAAATTTTCAGATCTATATATTTGCATATAGGATACAACATACTAAAAAATTAGCCCTATATGATATCAATTTCATGAGAAACAATTTTTCATAAAATTTAAGCATATTTTTATATAATAAATTTGCAAAATTTATTTTAAACATGCTTACGAAAAATTAAGCGAACAACAAACATTAAGGCCCTGATACCAATGCCAAAAAATCAATCTTATATAATCGAAATATTCAGTTACATCTTGTAGACCGAAATTGAAATATCTCTTACAAAATTTCACGCATGAGGTGGTCAGTCTCACACATAAAACGTAAGAGATATCTATAATTGATAGCAACAAGCATAAAATACAAGGACATAATGAAAAAATTATAAATTCTAAAAGAAACGTCTATCTTAAATAATAATAAAGTTAAGTAATTGAAGTTGATGAACCTAGAGAGGGAAGGGGTAAATAAGTTCTTCGATTTTTCTTCCTGATATTATAAGTTTTGGGTGGCACATGTAATAACACAATTAATGGACACACAGATTTATAGAGGAAACCCCAAGGTGGGAAAAAAAGATCTTTGAACTGAGCTCCAATATGTCTGAAAGGGTAGTACAGTAATTCTCTCAATCACTCTCTCACTCATCCAACTCACAACATAGTCGCTCCAGCACTCAACCCAGTTCACAGCCTCCCTAGGCCTGAACCACTCTCACCAAATCTTATAATAGTTTTTTTGCTCTCAACCCAACTCAGCTTCTCGAAGCTCAAGCTATCTCACCTCAATCTCACCACAATCACTCACACTCCCCCTATCCAAAGATTCCCAATACTTGGACTATACATAGTGATAGTGGAGTCAGTTCGATGCAATGAGCAGCAACTCTTCAAGCTTTGATTGTATGTCTTCAAAATCAATCTTCAAACTCTGATAGTTAGTCTTCAAGGTCCAGCATGATAATGACTTGGTCACTTGTCTTCTTGGCAAATAATGACACTTGAATTTTTGCAGTGATAGGCTTCAATAAGTACACCCTTAAAGTGTAGTTGCAACGGTCTTGTAGAAGTTCGCTCTTTAAAGGAATCCCATCCTCATCTTCTTAGATTTCCATTCAACTTGGTGTTATCCTTTTCAACAGCTGTCCTGGTACTACTTGGTTTGTGTACCTGTTATTTAAATATACTTGGCAGCAACTAGAGTAGAAGTTAATAACACAGAGCTTATGTAAACAGGTATAATAATTGACATCATAATTAGCAATTTAAATTCAGCACATTCATCAATTCAAAATCAGCATTTTAGCAATTTAAATTGCTAAATTATGCTGTCAATTATTATACCTGTTTACATGAGCTATGTGCTATTAACTTCTACTCTAGTTGCTGCCAAGTATATTTAAATAACAGGTACACAAACCAAGCAGTACAAGGACAATTGTTAAAAAGGATAACACCAAGTTGAATGAAAATCTAAAAAGATGAGGATGGGATTCCTTGGAAGAGAGAACTTCTACAAGACCGTTGTAACTACACTTTAAGGGTGTACTTATTGAAGCCTATCACAGCAAAAATTCAAGTGTCATTGTTTACCAAGAAGACAAGTGACCGAGTCATTATCATGCTGGACCTCGAAGACTAACTATCAGAGTTTGAAGATTGATTTTTGAAGACATACAATCAAAGCTTGAAGAATTGCTGTTCATCGCATCGAACTGACTCTACTATCACTATGTATAGTCCAAGTATTGGAATCTTTGGACAGGGGGAGTGTGAGTGATTGTGGTGAGATTGAGGTGAGATAGCTTGAGCTTCGAGAAGCCTGAGTTGGGTTGAGAGCAAAATACTATTGTAAGATTTCGTGAGAGTGGTTCAGGCCTAGGGAGGCTGTGAATTGGATTAAGTGCTAGAGCGACTATGTTGTGAGTTGGATGAGTGAGAGAGTAATTGAGAGAATTACTGTACTACCCTTTCAGACATAGTGTAGCTTCAAAAGGTGGGTCTTGAATGAGAGCTTGACGACAAGAGGAGTCACGGTTCCAAGAGCAGCCATGGGATCACACCTTCTTGCCTCACCTCGTTCACACTCTCGATTTTTCTGTTTCAGCTCTCATCTCTTCTCTCTCTATATCGCCGCCTCTATCTTGCTCTCCTCTCCCTTTTCTTTTTGTTCTCTCTTCTTACACTTGTCTATTTCTCTCACTCTTTTTGATTTCGGCTCACCCTTATACCAGTAGAGAAAGAAGTGTATTTATAGGGCACTTGCAAGAGATTTTTTTTGACCTAATCATTATATATATATATATATATATATATGTCATATATATAAGAGCCTTCAAGACTTATCCAAAACAAATACCTCAAAAGAAAATTTACATTTCTTTTCTTTTACCAATCTCACCTAACCTTATCATTGTCTATATATATATATATATATATATATATATATCCAAATTGCCATCACTTTATCTTATATAAATGGTGCTTTTAACAATCAGCCGAAAAGATGGTTTATCCATCACCTTTTCTTTTTCAATTTTTTATTTACAAAATTACCACTCTCTTTTTTTGTTTTGCCTTCGCTAAAACATACATGCACCTCACCTCACGTGCTGCTCTTTTTGATAAATTGACAAAAGTTTCCCTGTAATTTCATTAGTGCATAACATGAAAGAGCATAATAGAGCATGACAATTAATTAAATAATAAAATTATGTAAAATGACACTAATGCCTTTACAGATCCTTTTGATATTAAAACTTGGGCAAACATGTCCATGGGCTTCCCAGACCATCAGAAGTACGTGTCTGTGTAGTACAGTGGAAGTCCCGTAACCCAAGGACCCTATAACCAAGAAGAACAAGAGCAAATGCTAAAGATTAAATAACCGAAGTAAATAACGTCCCAAAAGACTTCATATGCTGAACATGAAGAAAGAATACGACCCTACTCTGAAACTGATGAGAGAGAAGTTGTCTACCACAATCTACCAACCCACGACTCTATCCTCGTAGTGGAATCAGCCTTGGACTGTAAATATCAACAAAGTGGGTTAAACCCACGAGCAATTTCTCTCTACCACAAGCCAAACAGAGAATTGGTAAACATACCCTCTATATGAGGGACAACAAATATATATATATATATATATACACAATATTTCATTCTTTAACTCATGTCTCCAAAATAGACGTCGTCCTATCTACCGTCTCAATTCAACTCCTAACACACAAATTTAGAACCTATTTTCTAAATTCAAATCAAAGGCATAAAAATATAATACCCTATTAAAACTAGGCAATCCTGACATGCCTCTTATACTATCCTTAAATACCTTATTAGGTATTGACAATCCTGACATGCCCCTGACAATTCTTACATACCTCCCTAACTAACCTTAGATACCTTATTAGGTATTGGCAATCCTAACATGCCTCTTGACAATCCTTACATGCCTCTACAACTAACATATTAAACCAAAACAAAAGATCTAACCTACTTAGTACATTAATTTAATCTAACAGAAGTTCAATCACCATAATAAAATAACTCATACACAATTAAACTAATATCAAGTATATCATGAATAGTTATGATTTCAAAGAATACAATTAAGGAAGGAAAAAATAATATAACCACCAATTATATGAGCAACACACAACCAAATCATCAATGTACCTAAATCATCGAGGGAGTCTAAACCTAGCTCTAACCTAGGTTTTCGGGTCTATTCTGTTCCTAAGAATCCTATTTAATTATTCTGGAATTTTTTCAGAAATTTTAAAAAAAATTCAAAATAAAAGAAATAAAAATCTAGTTTTGAGGCACGCTTTTTATACTACGTTAACCATAAGGGAACCTCATTTTGACTTGAAATTTAAAACCCAAGAGTATTCCGTCCCCAAAAGATACCAAAATTTTTGAAAATTTTCTAGAATTTAAAAATTATTTTTCTATTTTTCTAATTTAAAAACATTTAAAAAAATATAAAATAATCTGGACTAGGCCCAAAGTGGGCCCCGGTTAGTGGGGCTCGTGGGGGGCGCTGCCCCTTCTTCTTCTTCCTTTTTTTTTTCTTTGTTCTTCTTTTCTTTTCCTTCTTTCCTGCAACTCATTAACAGCCATGGCGCCGAAACGTTTTGGCCATTTTTCGGCCACCTTCGGTCACCGAATCGCGCGTATGAATATACCATTCAACTCGTCTCGATCTAAGTTACGCATTGGTACCAAAATCACCCCCTCTTGCTGCCTAAATCAAAAACGCCAAAAATCAAGTTTTAAAAATCTAAAATTTCAAACTCAATTTTACATCAATCTATCCAATGGTTCGCAACCAAACTTTCAAGGACTATTCGGGGAAGCAAGATCTACCTATTAATCAGAACAGAAACCTTTAAAAACAACGATTACAACAAACCCAGATCTCATGTATATATACATATATACATACATATATATATATATATATATATATCCACCTATACAATCATATATAGATGTATATACACTTGAAAAATTACCCCAAAGCTATACCAAATCTACAGATTTTTCATGTTTAATCCACAAAACACCCCTAGCATGCATAATCATACAATTTCATAATTAAATACATGAAAACATATTCCAGCAATATATATATATATATATATATATATATATAAGAAATATTATGTCTACAGGTTCAAAGGAGAAGAGAAGTGTACACACAAATTTCGTGTCTGAAAATATAGGAATGAAAATTAGTAACAAATAAACAATTTTATTAATTCAGAAAAATGGGTAAAATTCTCTGTGGATCATTACAAAAGAAAGATAAATTTCTCTGATTCAATCTCCTTGGTGATCCGGCTTCAAGGGCTGCTAGAGCTTGATCTTGAATTGGATTGAAACTTTGGTGAAGAACAGCACGTGGATGATGTGCTTGTTGTTCTTCTCCTCCATTTAGATGTTTTGGAGCTTTGAATTTTCAAAGAAGACTTCTGCGGAGTTTCAACTTTTTCTGAGAGTCTTTTCGTCCCCCTTTCCCTCACCCCTGAACCTTTATTTATAGGCTCACCGGAAGGATATATTTGTAACTTTCTTTTCTTCTGGTAATTATCCTATAATTATATTTTATGATAATTATCCAATATATACATAATAATTATCTTTGTTGATAATTACATATATATATATATATATATATATATTTATTTATTTATTTATTTAATTAATTATCCATTAGACCCATTTTCAAGTGAGCTTGGACTTCTCAGACAATTTAGACCAACTAATAACTCATTTATTTGTAGTGGGTCTGATTTTTAAATTATTTGACTCATCGGGCCATATTTCAAAGTGGGCTAAACTAAATATAAGCCCAAATTATATTTTAGGTCCATCAAGAATTTTTTTTTAATGTCTACAAATTGCCCATTTTAAGTCTTGCGCTATATTAAGATTGTCACGTACCTAAAGCGAGACTTGAAGTATTTAAATTTCGCAAAGTTTTTTTTTTTTTTTTACGAAAATCCAATTGCAAAGAGGATGTCTTCTTCGTCAAGTTGAATTGAAGACTTGAAGATCCTATGGCAAATATGATTTTTTTTTCTTGTCCAAACGGAATTGAAGACTTGAGGATCCTATTGCAAATAGGATTTTTTTTTTCTTGTCTAAGTGGAATTGAAGTCTTAAAAATCCAATGAAAATAGGATTAATCCACATCTATATATATGTAACATATGCTCAAGACTTTTTACATCAGAGATAATTGAAAGAAATCCCCCGAACTTTAGCAATGGTAAGCTCTTTTTTTTGTCACATAACTAATTGCTTAGTTTCCTTTTTTTTCTCTCCTTTCTCCTTTTTTTCTCTCTCTCTCCTACTGCCGCCACTTTTTTTTTCTTTTCTTCTTTCTTCCAGACGCTGGTTTTTTTTTCTTCTTCTTTCTTTCTTTCCTTCTCTTCTTTCTTCCACGTGGTGCTGATTTTTTTTTTCTTCTTTCTTTTCTTCTCTTCTTTCTTTCACGTGGTGACTCTTTTTTTTTTCTTTCTTTTCTTCTTCTATTCTTTCTTCCAAGAGCTGATTTTTTTTTCTTTTCTTCTTTTCTCCATGTGGTGACTCTTTTTTTTTTTCTTTTTCTTCTTCTTTCTTTCTTCTTCTCTTTCTTCCATGTGGTGACTCTCTTTTTTTTCTTTTTCTTCTTCTTTCTTTTCTTCATCTCTTCTTTCTTCCAGGCATTGACTTTTTTTTTCTTTACTTTTTATTTTTCTTCTTATTTCTTTTTTTTTCTTCTCTTCTTTTTTCTAGGCGCTGATTTTTGCTGCTTCACTCTTCTTCTGTTGTTGTCTTCTCTCTATGCAGTCTTTCTTTAAGGTAGTTGCCTCACTATAAGTGCTCCACATATGCTGAATGGTAATGTGTAAAAAAAATATAACAACTTACTTTTGTTGCTTGCTAGTTTCAAACTTGAGATCTCAAGAATAACTATTACAATACTACACCATCTCTCCTGCCCAACTCCATGTGTTATAATTCCTTGAACCAAAGTATACATGTGGCTGAACGTTTAAATTTATTTATTCGTTTATTTTTTTTTTCAGATCAGCTTCTACTTGTGGGCTCTGCTTATGTTTTATGTTGCCTTTGGGACAATGTACAGATCTATCAAACTCATTGAAGAAGACAACTTTACGTGAGTCACTCAATTCTTTTCGGCCATTTTTTTTTTGCAGGCCAAATCACTTCTCTCAAAATATGGAGTTCAGAACGCCATTTAGGGTCACTTTTATTGTCCCTTTGTGCCATTTGAGATCACTTTATCATCCCTTCGGGGCCCCTTAGTGCCCTTTGGATCACTTTATCGTTCCTTCGGAGTCCTTTAGTGCCCTTTGGGGTCATTTTATCGTCCCTTTGGGGTCCCTTAGTGCCCTTCGGGGTCACTTTTATTGTCCCTTTGAGGTCCCTTAGTGCCCTTCGGGGTCACTTTATCGTCCCTTCGGGGTCCTTAGTGCCCTTCGGGGTCACTTAATTTCGTCGAAACACTTTCGTTAGTCATTTTCGGACACTTTTTTTTTTCAATTGCTTTCACATTTTTTTATAGGTAAATAACCTTTGACATCCGCCTATCATGGTTTTCTTCAAAAGCTTTAAGATAAACATCGTAACCATTTTAGAATGAGAGAACGATGTCATGAAGTAAGGAACTACACTTGATGTAGGGACCCCACTGGTTGGTCATTTTGCTTTACGGGTGTCTCCTCCTAATGCTTCATACCACTTGTCACAATGGTCCAAAGAATTTCCTTGCATGCTTATGAATCTTGGCTATAACCAAAATAAGGTACGAGCGTCAATTTCAGAGGCTTTAGTGTTGAAATCTGCACTTTATGAAATAGAAAAAGAAGAACTAAAGCAATTTTCACTCATGGGTCATAAAATGCGCGCCAAAGAAGTAGAATGGGGTGTTTCTTTTAAAGTTTCTGTTGACTTGGCGTATACCCAAGGTTATTGAGAATGGTCAAATGACGTGTTAGGTCGTCACAGAAAATTTCTTAAAGATAACAAATTATACAACACCATGTTTGTTTCTTTGTTCTCATATGATCGACATGTGAATGTAATCAAAGCCTTCCTTGAGTCTTGGTGCTATTCAACCAATACACTCTACTGATCAATTGGGGAGCTATTGATTTCCCTTCACGATCTATATGTGATACGAGGTCTCCCATTTTGTAGAAAATTTTACGAAGAAGTCGTTCCTTATGCAAAAGAATTATCTACTATTGACAAAGATAAAAATTCTCTTCTTCCTTCGAGTTGTCGGTACTTATTTTTAGCTTTTCACCAGCTTTGCAAGCAATATAAACGGGACCGGACTGTAAAAAATTTTGAATGGACAAAGATTTGGTTCAGAGGCACCACTAAGTATAGTAAACCACCGCCGAGAAGAGGATCGAGAAACAAGACTCAACGTCCTAAAGAGACTCACAACCCTTCTAGAATAATTGATCCCGTTAAGAATTGGTCGCCACAAAAAGATGAGATGTTTACCAGTCTTGGAATAGAACTAGAGATGAGGATCAAAACTTATTTAGCAGCATTCATAACGTGTTGGTTATGCAAATTTGTCTTGCTTACCAATCCTGGAAATATAATTCGTCCTGAGGTGTTCAAGATTGCTAGCATGATGGCAGACGGTAATAAATTTTGTCTTTCTATTCCTATTTTAGCCAACATTTACATAGGTTTAAACGATATTGTTTCTTCCCTTGATCCTGGAAACTCTAATTTGTCATTCCCCATACACTATGTATATGGCTGGTTAACTGAATACTTCAAAATAAACTTTTTTGTCCCAAACTGTAATTACTTGCCCCCCTCAAGGGAAGGGTCTGCGAAGAATTTTGATGAGACAGAGGCCCAAGAGTTGTTCTGGTTATATAAAGTTGTTGACTTATCTTGCTTATCCAGAATATCACCGACAAAGAGACTATTAATGGATGATGAACAACTACCTCTTTATGACTTCGAGTATTTGGCTAGCCTCCGGTCCAACTACCTGACATTGCGCCAAGGTGACCAATGAATTATTGAGCTTTACAGTCCACACAGATTCGATAGACAGTTTTGTTATCACCAGGATATTCCGGGCAGACTAAAAGAGGATATTCGCACTGGTACTTTGGAAGAGATTTTGACACTATGGAGATCGACCACTCGTTATCATACTGAATGTGAAGTGTAAGTTCCTTCGAACTCTAATTTTTAAAAATTCTGTCACCAAAACTTATGCTAAATGGAGGTCAAAAGTTTATATTGATCCATTCATGGTGAAAGGAGGTATTTCAGGGCATAGTAAGCGTGCAATTTTTCCAAAAGGAAAACCAGTCAAAGTTAGAAAGGTTACAAACGATAGACCTAAGTTGACCCCTTCTTCCAAGCCAACCTCAGGGGCAGCCTCTAAATCTCACAGTGATCATGATGTCGAGGAAAGTTTCAAAAGTCATGCAGAGGTGGCCAAACATATTCCACCACAAATCAACACCCGTCCTCGTACTCTATTAGTGATAGATTCAGATGAAAATATGGAGGGAAATTATGAGGATCGCAACTGGAAGCATATGAGTGACAAGGTGAAGCGTATTTCCAAGCGGATGGATTTTATTACTTCTCGTGGCGTGGATCGATATTTTGGAATGGCTTCCAGCAGTAATGAACCAATGCGAGTAAGGTTCCCACCCTTTATGCCATATTTTATTTATTTGTTTATTTATTTATCTTTATTTTTACTTTTATTTATTTATTTTCAAGTAGAAGGAAACCTTAAAGAAGATCTCGTTCTCATTGATAACCCAACTTGTAGTGGAGCGTCTGTTTGTGGGTCATCTTCATTTGATTTGGTACCTGAGATAAATGCATTGTCACAAGTCTTACCGGTAGGAAGAGAGACTCCTCAAGGTTTAGATGTTTTAGCAAGGCATAAAATCAGTAACCAAATGCCCCTAGTGATCGTGCAAGAATTTCAAAAAGTTGATTTATTCTCACATCAAATTGGCCCGTCTAAAGTGTCAGCCTTCAATGCGGAAGACATCATCATAAATGCTCGACGCAAAAATGCTTTAGCCCTTGTTAAGAGTATCAAAAGTATCGTGATCAACACTTCCACTCACAAGGTTCCATCATTGGGGCCCAAGCTTGAAAAACTTTATAATGAACTCTCAAAACTCCCTAGAGATTACTCTGGTCTAAAGAAACGAATCGAGTTATATATGAAGAATGTTGCTTATTATGTTGATGCAAAATCTTTTTATGCTTCTATAATGACTTCAAATCAGCAGTTAGAGCAACTCACTCACATTGATACATTGCTCGTTGATGCCACTACTTTGGAAAATACTGATTCCAAGCATGTGCAATCATTTCAAGGTGTTTTGAGTGACACTGAGGACAAGGAAGCCATGTTGTTGAAAGAGTTACAACAAGTAAGAGAGGAGGCTAAGTAACTTAGAGCCTCCATAAAAGAGAGTAATGAACAATTATCTCACAGGAAGGAGGCCATTGCCAAGCTCAGAAAAGAACGAGCCTCAGTTGAAGAAGCTAACGTTCTCGTAGATCAGGATTTTGAAGTAATAAAAATTATAGAAGAATTATTACAAACAGAACGTGAAGAGATTTAGCTTTGCAGCTTTAAATTGAATCATCATCCTTTTTTTATTTTTTTAGTATTTTTATTTTTTTTAGTGCAATTTATTTAGCTAGCAAAGTAGAATTGTAGTCTTTAACCTCATCAATAAAAGAGTCGCCATTTCTTTCAAAACCAACATTGTCATTAGTTACTTATTCTATCATTCACAATTTATACTCTTGCGGGCCAGGAGTATTACACATTTTTTTTTGTGGTGACTGAACTTGGAACAAACCTCCAAGCTGCCTACGTACCCTCGAAAAGGGATCAAGTCATTTACGTAGTTCAAATAAAGAAAAACTCAATTTTTTTTTGTGCCTTTCACAATTTTAGCTCATGCGGGCCAGGAGCATTACACATTCATGGGTAGTAGCGTTTCAAGAACTTGCCATTAATAGGACCAACTAACACTCTATCTTCATCAATAATCTTATATGCTCCGTTGGTATAGACTTCACGAACTACATATGGTCCATCCCATTTTGACAAAAAATTGTTTCCAGTGCGGTGATTCATGATGATGGGCCTGCGAACAACAAGTACCAAGTCTCCAACCCGGAGTGACTGAGGTCAAAATTTTTTGTTGAAGGCTCTAGAAAGTTGAGCTTGATAACATTCTAACTGTTGTTGAGCTTCTAGCCTCTTCTCATCCAATGCTTCCAATTCTTGAAGACGTAAAATGACGTTTTCCTTGCTCGTGAAACCTTCTTGTATGGCTATCCTTAACAAAGGAATTTGTCATTCCAGGGGGAGAACAACTTCTACACCATGGACGAGAGAATAAAGAGTTGCTTAGGTAGGTGTGCGGTATGTAATTCGGTACGCCCACAATGCTTCTTCCAATCGCTCATGCCAGTCTTTCTTAGATTTAGAAACCACTTTCTTCAATAAATCACAAAGTGTTTTATTAAATGTCTCTACAAGTCCATTAGCTGGAGCATTATACATAGAGGATTTATACTGTTTGAAACCAAATTTCTCACAAAGTTAAGTCACCCAACTATTTTTAAAATTTAACCTATTATCAGTAATGATGTATCGAAGGACACCATACCGATAAATGATGTTACACTTGATGAAGTTAACAACTGTCTCCTTTTTGACTTCTTTAAAGGGTACAGCTTCAGCCCATCTAGAGAAGTAATCAGTAGCTTCTAGAATGTATAAGTGGCCTTTAGAAGACTTGCACAGAGGTCCTACCACATCCAATCCCCATGTATCGAATGACCATGAATCAACTGTAGGATGTAATGGCTCTAGTGGTTGGTGTATGTAATTAGCATGGAATTAACAGGCTTGGCATATTTTTGCATACTCCATACAGTCTTTGACCATAGTGGGCCAATAATACCCCATTCTCTTTACACGAAAGTGAAGCTTAGGGCCAGATTGATGTGCACCACATACCCCAGAATGTGCTTCCTCTATTGCATGAGCTGCTTCGTCTTTTCCGAGACAACGAAAGAAGAGACCTTCAAATGATTGTCTGTACAACGTGTTATTATAATAAATGAAACGAGGTGCTCACTTATGTATCTCGGTCGTGTAGCGTCGATCTTCAGGAAGCTTTCCATGTTCCAAATACTCAATTATAGGTCGCCTCCTTCGACAATAAAGACATATATTACATTACTATCCTTAATTTTATCTTCAAGGACTTGTGGTTGCACCCATTGTTGGCATACTAGAACATTGACTATTTCATCATCAACTAATGCCAATATTGTGGCTAAATTTGTCAAAGCATTAGCCATACGATATTAGATTCACCTTCTTGACCTCATAATCCTTAAGGAGTTGATCCAATCTTTCCCTATTCATCATCTAAGGTAATATCCTTGACTCGTTAGATCAATCACTCACAGTGATATTTCCTTATTATTGGGTTTCATCCATACCCAAAATCATTCCATCATTATCAAACATGATTTTCAATTGGCATACTATTCTGGGCTTAGTCCATAATTTTGTGCTTCGCTGCAACACAAACCACATCAATCCCGTGCACATCACAACCACACTCACCAGCAAGGCACATGATAGTGTACTTGCCAATATATACCATATAAATAGTGTACTTGCTGCAACAAGCCACATAATTTTGCCCAGTCTCATAGACTATAAGCCGATGGAATCCAACGCCAAGATTAGGATCTTACATCCCATTAACTTCACAATCTCATTCTCAAAAGAATATTCATTTCTCTTTTCATCCTTCATAACCCTCACCAGTAAAAGTTTGAGGTTACATACAATCACTAGTCACATACACTTATAATCTGGACTACTCTTAGTCATATACGCATAATTAGGACCGCATCACAGTGTCATTCTGGACTATCAGGGTTCTAATCATCATTAACTTATCCTTAACTTAACCATCATAACCAATATATCACTTCCAGGTTTGTACACCTATCCATTAATTCAAAAGGAATGAAATTAGTGCCTAGTCCTCATCCGACTATCTCAATACTACACTTTAGACATAGATCCCGGTATCACAATACCACTAATAGTCTTAGTCGATTAACTGACCCCTAGTCATCAATGGTCGTGTAAAGATTGCAACACTAACATAAAACAATTACCAAACTCTTGGTTTGGAAGACGTTAAGGTAAATCACACATTTCTCATTAATCTAAGAGTAACCCCCTCAAAGTCTATCACAACATGTCATTTCATCATCTCACATTCTCGAATGGTAATACTAGTCAACATCCCATGAAATTTTAACTCCCTTATGAGCGAGTCTCGTCATAGGTGCCACTAACCATAAGAAATTATCTCCAAACCTCTGGTGAGAGCTGGCTAACCCCAAGAAACTCCAAATTTCAAATACATAACCGTAGTGACCCATCATTCCTCTTAATAAATAGGACTAGTGCTCCCCAAGGTGACACATTAGGACGTATGAAACTGCTCGCCCTTAGGCCCTCTAATTGCTCCTTCAACTCCTTTAATTCCACTGGTGCCATTCAGTATGATGTCATCGAGATAAGTGTCGTACCGTGTATGACGTCAATAGCAAATTCAACTTCTTGCCTAAGAGGTAATTCCGTCAACTCCTCCGAAAAAACATCCTCAAATTCACACACCACTTCGAGAAAGATCTCAACGTTTCTCCCTTCTTCTTTGATTACAATCTATGTTGGCTCTAAAGGCGGATAGCCAATCCATTCTGAGAATGACATCAAAGCTCGTCATCTCTAAAAGAACAAAATCATACACCAGCCACTGATTTGCTATCCCTATCTTACATGCCCGACATATTACATCCAAGGTCAATCTACCTCCAACTGGAGTATCAATATTGAAAGCTCTATCCAAGGTTGACACTTCTAATCCCAAAGCATATGCAAAGGCAAATGATATGTAACTTTGGACAATTTATACGCTTATCATTTTTTTCTCTCAACATATCATTTATGCCCTTAATCATTCATATACACCCTTATGCAAAATTCACAAAATTCGTAACATCTTTCCTAGATCACACAACTCATCCTGGTCTTACAATTAAATACTAAAACTCAGGAAAATTCCATAACCCCCAAGATCACATTCGAGAAAATAATCATGCTGAAATCATTTTTAATATGTAGGGAAGGAAAATCCGAGGTTTTACAATACCTTAAACTATAGGTGGACCTGCTAAAGTCTTAGCTTGAGTGACCACACACCTGACTCTGCATCCTATGTCTTGGCTGACCACTCTCTTGGCAGTCAGATGGCTGAGTAGGAGTGCTAGGAGTCACTCCCATTGCTAATTACGAACTCTGGACTGATGGCACAAGATGAGGTAGTCGTGGAACCCCGAAACTTGGTTGCATCACAGAAGTTTGAGAATAGTGTTGTTGTGACCTTGGAGCACTGTGAATACTACCCTTCTTACGTGGGAAATCCCTCACCACATGATTAATTTGACCACACCTATAACACTTTCTTGTCTCCTGTAAGGATTTCATAAGCAAAGGAGTGGATGGCAATGACTGTGCCTGTTGCGGTCCCGCTACATAGTGTGTATTGTTTATCCCTTGTGGGCACTTCTTCTTTAAGTGGCCTGGCCGACCACACTTATAACAAGTCTTTGGCACGTAGCCCTGCATAACATGTGATTTCCTTTATCTCTTATTTAGATAATCTTCAAGATAGGTCTCAACCCCACCAAAGAATCTCTTTGAACCTCTATCCCCAACTTGGCATTGGTCACTTTCACTGATAATCCTAGCCTACTATTGACTGGTTGTTATCATATCCCTAATCAACTGAGCTTCTTTCGTTGGTGCTTGTGGGGTAGAACTTGTCCCCTTTCCACGTCCTCCATGTGGTGTCATGTTTTTAAAAAAGTCACAAGGAAGAACGATTACTCACACATGTCAAATAATTAACCAGTTCTAAACACTTGTATCTTGTGCCAACTCACTCGACAAACATGAAACATAAAAGTTTCCTAATCATCACCTTGACAAGCAAAGATTAAACATATTACTCCAACTAATATGTAAACTAACCTTTACCCTTCATCTTTAGGTCCTCAAACATAATCCTCTAATCCCAAAGCAAAATCTTTGTATTCAAAACACTTTTAACCTCAGTTCCTTACTCATCAATATTGAACAAGTCAACTCTATAACTACTTGGACCCAACACATTGTAAGAGAAGCACTAATCAAGAAAAAATGTCCGACCGGGCCATTTTTTCCTCACTAGCCCAACTCCGGCAACATGCCGTTCTTGTCCTCACACTTTACCCAACCATATCACCACAATCCAATGCCGAAGTTCTACACTAAAAACACTAAGACACACCAAACCTTTCCCAACAAACCATGTAACCACATCTTAAGCTCTACTAACCCAAACAATGTCTATGCAATGATATAGGTGAACGCAATAAGTTATCACATATTATGTGTTCAACATGATTAACTACTACTCAACATAATAACATATTATCACTTTCGCACGTAACATATAAACATGTTTTTCAATACACATTTAATCACATAAACATGTTCTCAAGTCAACACATAATATACAACAGATATTATCACATAGCACGTTTTATTTCAATGTATAACATATTACACATGTTATCACATAGGTACTTAACATATTATCATGTAAGCACATTTCACATGCACACAAGTTCTTATATCAACTATGTCATGTCTACACGTGTTCCTAGGTTATCAAACTCAAGGTCCTAACCAATTCAATTACACATGATACAACCCTTACCCGTCGTCCCTAGGTATTCGACCTAGTTAAGCTATTATAACAAGCTATGCTCTAATACCATGTTGTCACGCCCCAATTCTTGACTCCCAAAAATCGAGGGTGATTAAGTCATAAACTACACTCCTAATCCTAATCACTATTTGATATCATGCTCTGATACCATGTTGTCATGCCCCAATTCTTGACTCCCAAAAATTGAGGGTGATTAGGTAATAAACCACACTCCTAATCGTAATCACTCTTTGATATCATGCTTTGATACCATGTTGTCATGCCCCAATTTCTATCACCCGGAAATCGAAGCTGAACCAGTCTATTAAGCCCAAATAGACCCTCTTTACTCTCAAATATCACAGAATCTTAACTCTATTCTTGCACATAGATGTGCACAAAATCCACCTTAACCAATTTCAATGGACCCTACATTAAGCCACATTTCTATAGTGAAAATTTCATTTATTCACATGCATGAATCACTCAGTTTCAGGAACTAACTCATGGTGAGATTTGAATTTGGTACTGATATAAACTCCATTGAATAGATAAGTTTAAAATACTCAATTTCAAAAAAAATTACACTCAATTCCGATCTAAGACAAAGAAATTATGCCCATTTGAAGTTTGGGCGAACCTGAAAGGATCCCAGGATACCTGTTGTTCCTTCGGTCGGCTGGAGGATAGTTTCAGCTGGCTAAAACTCCTATTTCAGTTGACTAAAACCCTCCTTTAGTCTATTGAAACCTGGTACCCATTGGCAAACATTCGGGATCTTGCACATTCGGTCGCCTAGGCTCTACAATAGTCGACAGAAAGTGCAAGATCCCAAATGTTTGCAAATGGGTACTAGGTTTCAGCAAGCTGAAGGAGAGTTTTAGCTGGTTGAAAGAGGATTTTTATCCAGCTGAAACTATCCTCTAGCCGACCGAAGGAACAACATGTATCTTGGGAACCTTTCAGGTTGCCCAAACTTCAAACGGGCATAATTTCTTCGTCTTAGATCAGAATTGAGTGTGGTATTTTTTGAAATTAAGCATTTTTAAATTCTCTATCCAATTATGTTGGTCTCAGTACCAAATTCCAATTGCACCACGATATGGATCCCGAAACTGAGTGATTCATGCATGTGAATAAATGAAATTTTCACTATGGAGATGTGACTTGATATAGGATCCATTGAAGTTGGTTAAGGTGAAGTTTGTGCACATCTATGTTCAATAATAGAGTTAAGATTCTGTGGTATTTGAGAGTAATAAGGGTCCCCATTTGGGCTTAATGGACGGGTTCAGCTTCGGTTTTCGGGTGACGAAAATTGGGGCGTGAAAACATGGTATCAAAGCATGATATCAAAAAGTGATTAGGATTAGGAGTGTGGTTTATTACTTAATCACCTTCGGTTTCTGAGAGTTGGGAATCGGGGCGTGTCATCAACCTTCTCTGAAATTGATTCAGGATGAATCAAACTCAAGCCCTTAGTGCATAGACCGTTTCTCTCTTCTTCAGTGAACTTCAATTATGGACCTAAGTCCCTCAAAATTAATGGAGAAGGGAAAAAGAAGATGTTATTATATATAGATATATGTATATTGTTCCATTCGGCTGATTTCAAATGAGAAATGAGAGCTGGGTATGCTCTTGCTATTTATAGAATTTTAACCTACCCTTATTTACGAGAGTGCCACTATCTTTTCACTAAACCTTCTCGGACTCGATTTTTTGAGTTCAGTAACTCTGATTAACACGAATTGATTTCGTAGCACGTCAAATATTTTATTTAAGCTACTATCCAAATTTGGAGTCATTCCGACACTTTCGAATTTTCTGAACCGTGGCCACGAGACACTTTCGAATTTTCTGAGCCGTGGCCATGGGGCACGCGTCCCGAGTCAACCGAATCCGAAAAAGTTAACTTTTGCCAAACGCTCCGAAAACTTCCCCAGACCTCAAATAAGTTCTCTAAACATATATTTTACATTTAATCATTTAAAGCATTAATATGACAATAAATGAAAATAAAGAAAAATTGGCTAAAAATGATCACGGTTCTTACAGTCCTTGAGACTTCGATGCATCGCCGGATTACAATACATCATAATGGGGATTACAATGCATCATAACTTCTCGAATGCAAATTCTACAGAACTTCACAAATGTTCACCAATATATACCATTCATGTCTAAGCACATTATAAATCCATCCATACAATATCGCAACATAATTTAATGCTACAAAATTATAAATGTCATATATTTAATCCAAACCATACATTTCATTGAGCATCTCTCCAAAATCCACAATTGTTCACATGGTTTACATAAGAAAATCTAAATGAAATACAAGTCTCTTGTCCATAATTGCAACATAAAGAGATGTATCAACATGCCACAAGCCTGCATGGATAGCAATATACACAACATCAAAAGTATCTCAAAATACTACTAAGAGTTCCACTTGGCCGCTCAAGTCTCGTCTGTCATTGGTGCCTTATCTATAAAAAAGTTTGGGGGAAAGCGGTGAGCAAATCAACGAACTTAGTAGAAATGCCCCAACCTACCTAGGCATCGACCCGACACCAACCTACATGATATTCAACCATGATGTCGCTACACTACATGACACATTCAGTGTTTTCCTGTTCATTCAATGCAAATTCATTTCAACAAGTGTGTATTTAATCCATACATCATGCTTAATAGTTAAAACATATAAGCATCAAGATATTTACATCTTCTTCGGTCATAATCTGATACATAGACATGATTGGTCAACTCTAATGATCATATAGTGTTGGACAACTCTGATGACACCCACATGATTTGGACAAGTCTGAAGAATCATACAATCCAGGAAATATATTGGTTTTGCCAAATGTGAGTGGACAACTCCGACGGTCACAAGTTTTATAGACAATTCCAAATTCTAGGCCTTAACCTTGGTATGATGGGGCAACTCTGACGGCCATACTCTAGTGGATAATTATACTACTTCAAATACATGGTTGGGCATCTCTGATTTCCACGTATAGTACACTTAAAAAACACTCCAATATACACATACGTACTAATTAGGCACATGTATCACATAACATGTATTTATCATGATCTTCAATGCACATTCTTGCAATATTTAAATCTAGCATGCATTACATCTTCACATACTTCTATAACCAACATATAAACACATATATGCTCTCACTTATGTACATAATTCACATATGCATAAAAATCACAACATAGCTAGACATGCTCTCATTTCATACACATTACATATATACATTCTATAAATCATATATCACCATATGAACGTAACTAGAATGTAGAGATCACAAGAAAAGAGTGAAATACATAAAATCATAGGCCCAACAATTCTCTCATACATGCTAACTCAACCAATACATTCCTAAATTCACCAAAACCCTAGAATCGATGAGTAAGAGGGAAGAAACACCTCTACCTTGAATTTGAAGGCTTTTCTAGCAATTCCTTAGAATTATTCCAAATTATACCTTGCCAAAATCTAATTTTGTTTGGTTCAAACTAAAGCCCTTACCACGTACTACAAGCTGTCTTTCACTCACAACTCCCGAATCCAAGCCTACGACCTCCAAAATGAAGAGAGAAGGAAGAGAGATGAAATGGGAGAGAAGAGAGAGAGCTAGTCGGTTTTTTGGTCAAGAGATATATGAGAGAATCTCTTCAATACATATATTTCAAATATCTAGGGCGTAAAATGACCAAAATGCCCTGGGCCACTTAACGTACCCTCCTGACCTCCATTTTTTTATTTCGAAAGCGGCTACGGCTCCGAAATCGTTTCCTTAACTCTTTAAAAATTTAATTTGCTCTAAAACCAAAAATAAATATTTTTTGAATTCCCAGGCCCACCTGACCCACGTCCTAGGCCCCCGTCGACTCAAAACTATCAAATTTTACCAAATGATCCAAAAACTTTTCAAAACCTTTAAACAAGTTCTCAAACATGTTTCCCACATTTAAACACATGCTAAATATCATTTAAAATGCATTTATGGCAAAAATGATGAATAAAATGAAAACTGATCAAAATTGGACCCGGTCTCTACATGTATCTTATTTTTTTTAGATTTGTTGTATCGTCGTGTCCATATTGTATTGTACCTGTGTCCCATGTCCATTTCCATGCTTCCTAGTTTTCCAAGCAATCCTAGCACTATCAATGAGACATTCCTAGAAGCAAGACTCTACTTTCATCTCTTGCAAACAAGAGATAAATTATAGGTAAATGTTAAATGCAAGAAAATGGCATGACATGGGAGTATCTCTACCTCTCTCTTTTGCAGCCTAATAATATTGTACACAGGGATTTATAGTGATTGGAAAGGGGGGTTTGGTATACAAGCTGAAAAAGAGCTTGTATAGTTTGAAGCAGGCCCTCGAGATAGTGGTATAAATTTTTTGATGTGTAACAGTGGCTATAAGAGATACTAGACAGATTACTGTTGTTATGTGAAGAGGTTTGACAACAGTTATATTATTTTGATTTTGTATGTGGATGATATGTTGATTACAGGTTAAAATCTTGATGAGATTAATAATATGAAGAAATTGTTGTCTAAGTACTTTGCAATGAAAGATCTGGGTGATGCAAAGCAGATTCTTGGTATGAGAATTTACAGGGACAGAGTGGGTGGTACTCTAAAGTTGTCACAAGCATAATATGTTAAAAAAGTTCTTAACCAGTTCAGCATGCAAGATGAAAAACTAGTGAGCATCTCATTAGCTAGTCATTTTAGACTAAGGAGTAGTCACCCAAGACAAAAAAGGAGCGAGCACATATGGAAAGGGTTCTATATGCTTTAGCTATCAGCAACCTGATGTATGTCATAATTTGTACTAGGTCAGACATAGCTCAAGCAGTGGGAGTTATGAGCAAGAACATGAGTAATCTAGGCAAACAACATTGTGAGGCAGCAAAATGAATCCTTAGATACTTGAAGGGCACCACTGATACACGATTATGTTTCACTGGCGCGGGTATTGCATTGTAGGATTCTATTGATTCAAACTTGGCTGGTGATGTGGATAATATGAAGAGTACTACTGGGTATGTGTATACTTTAGGTGATACAATAGTGAGTTGGGTCTCTCATTTTCAGAATTTGGTGTTAAGAATCCAGAGTGCTATTCATCTTGCTAAGAATCCGGTCTTTCATTCTAGAATGAAGCATATACAATTGAAGTACCATTTTATTTGTTCGTTTTTGGATAACAAGGTGTTATCACTTAAGAAGATCCATGGAAGTCAAACTCCAGCAGAGATGTTAACTAAGGCAGTGGTTATTGAGAAATTAAAGTTGTGTTTAACTTCAGTTGGTATTCAAGCTTAAGGACAGAGGAGATAGTTGTTGCGGTGTTTTACTATGGTTTGGAGGCATGAGGGCTTTTTGTAGGTTGATGTTATTAGTCTCTAAGTGGGAGATTGATGGGAAGTGTGGAGCTTGATTATACTATATTCCTTGGCCCAACTTTGCGGTAAGTTTATGGGGGGTTGCAGGGGTAGCTCCCCCTTTTTCGAAGGTTCCAAATTTTTTGGGGGTATTGTGGTATTTTCACACTTGTTATGTAGCCCTAGGAGGTGCCTATATATTCCGTCTGAACTCTCTATTTGTATGTTATTTTTCTCATCATAGTGAAAACCCTGCCATGCCAATGACATAGTTTAGATTTTAGGTGAACGTTGTAAATCTGTGTCTTTGCTTGTGTGTTTGGTATTCTTTTCTCTGTTAATTTTTCACAACACCTCTTTCTTTACACAACCTTACATTTTGTATGCATGAGTCCTTTCTAGCAAGTAGTTCTTAAAGATATGAAATCACTACAATTCCTGTAGGCCCCATTCCAGAGTGGTTAGAGTAGGGATGAGTTCCCTTAGCCTACCTTTGAAATCTTAGATTCTTTGGTACATTTTAATTAGTTGTCATGCCATTATTGTAAAGTCCCACCCTTACCTGACACAATATTGTCCGCTTTTGGCTCCTCGGACCTAGAGACTTTCCAAGAGATCACCCATCTTGATACTACTCCCAGCTAAGCATGTTTAACTGCGGAGTTCTGGTGGGCCATCACGAATTTAAAACATGTTGTCATGAAGGGTGATGAACATACATATAAAACTTCACTAGACCCGGGCGATCTGGGATTGTGACACCCGTAGCTTGCCAATATTCACCCACACCACACCCACCCACAAAGGTCATCACAATTCAACCCCCTCGGAGGCCCGATGTCCCCGTCGGCATACTTTCGACTGGACTCTAGCTCTGATACCATTTGTAATACCCCACCCTATCCTAACACAATATTGTCTGGTTTTGGCTCCCTCAAACTAGAGACTTCTCAGGGGGTCACTCATCATGGTACTATTCCGAGCTAAGCACACTTAACTGCAGAGTTCTAGTGGGTTCATAACTATCACAACTTTAAAACGCATTGTATTATAGAAGGGTGATGAACATACATATAAAACTTCACTAGACCCAGGCGATGTGGGATTGTGACACCCATGGTCTCCTAGTGTTTGCTCACACCACACCCGCTCACAAAGGTCGTCATAATTATAATGTCAAAATTTGCTCACATAGCCATTTTAAGGTTTTCATAATCTTAGTATTGGTAATTAAGCCATTATTTTGACACATTGCACTACCCATGTCAAATAATTTATGGATTATCTAAAATATACTTCAAGCCTATAATTTCTCAAGTATACACATAAACTTCCACTTTTCAAATTCCAAAGTTAAAATCCTTAGCTGTTATTCTATTTAAATTAAGTTGTAATCTTAAGCTTTCTAAAATATCTTCAATAATACTTTTCAAAACTTTTAATCAAATTAAAACATTTGGTAAGGATAAAATTCACAAAAGTCTCCAAAAACTTCAAAATATACAAATTTAAATCTTGGTTCTTTAGAAACCTAGGAATCAAAATTTCAAAGTCTAGGTCTCGTGATTACATAGGACTTAATTTCTTAAGGTTTAGTTCTCGCAAGGACGTAAAAGTTAACTTTTCAAGCTTTAGGTCTCATATGTACCAAAAAATCACTTTTTCAAAGACACTTCAACTCTAGGCTCTAATTCACATAAATATTAGGAGCTCATAAAACTACGAACATCAAGTTTTAGGTTTCGTAAGTACATAGAAATCAAATCCTCAAGTTTTAGGTCTCATAAGAACCTAGAAATCAAAATTTTCAAGCTTTTCTCAAATAATGTATATTTTACACTTTAATTTCACTAGAATTGCTAAAAGTGATAAAATTCATTTTTAAAGTACATAAATTTAAGGTCTATGTAATTTATAAATATCTCGAAGTCAATTATTCAATTATACTTGAATGATCAAGATCCACACTAAGTCCTTCCTAATAGGTAAAACTCGTAAATTTCACTCAAAACGTGCACAATCCTAAGATTCATAAATTTTAGGTCTAGGTTTCTTAAAACCTTAAGAAGTGCAATTTTACATGGTTCTCATAAAAAAACATAACTTCAACATAAAAACTTAAACTTTATAAAATCTAGATTTTTATTAACTCCCTTCAAGGTTAGACTATTCATATTCTAGGGTCTTCCAAATTCAAGTACATGTGATTTTCTTAAATGTCACTTTTTTTGAGTAAAAAAAATAAAAAATCTCCAAAATCAATTTTCAACTCAAAATATAACTTTCTCAATTCAAGTTCAAATCTTTTTGAAATTGAAGTTCTCTTTCAAATTCAGTTATTTTTCAAAACAAATCAAGTCCCAATACATGATTTTTTAAAATTATTTTTCAAATTCAATTCAAGAATTTTTCAAAAGGTCTCTCCTCAAAGTCTTCAAAACAAGACACTTTTTTTTTTCAAAATATTTTAAAAAGCACCTTCAAACTCAAAGCCTTTTTCACGCAAAAGTATCAACTTGAACCTTCTTTTTCAAAAGATAAGTTCCAACATTTTTTCAAGGTAAAATTATCAAAATACCCTTATTCTCAAAAAGGACATACCACATATTCAACTTCCATTCAAGTCAAAACCCTAATTTCCTTACAAACTAAATACACTCTTCGAATCATTCAAGTCAAGCAATACTTAGGCTCTTATGTTTAAGTACACCCAACATGACCCTTTAGGTCAACGCCAAGTCATTTAAGTACATATAGTACGGGTGCACAAAAAATCAATAAAATTAGAATTAAAATTGTAAAGAACTGTAACTAAATCGAACCGAACCGTTCACAACCGTTCAAGTTTCAGTTCTAAATTTTAAGAACCATTCATTATAATTCCGATTCTAATTCATTAGGATCAAACCTAATCGTTATACAACGGTTCCTTGAAACTAGAACTGAAGCCGTTGGAATATATATATATATATATATTAACGATTCCTTGTGTTCATTCATTTATTGCTACCACTGTGGCATAATTGTAATCAGTAATTAGATTATTATAATTTGACCAGTGCCCGTGGTGTAATACAAATTAACCATTTCAGAGAAAAGAATATAGCCCTAGATAAAATAGTGGACTCCTGGTTTGCTTTGGCCATAAAATTACGCGTACATGTTGATAGGATCCAGCTCAGGAAACTATTGGTTTGACTTGGTGACTCTATTTGTCTTATTAGAATGATGAAAATATAGATGGACAAAGCTTTATTCGTTTGACAGGGTTTGATTTTGTCACTCTTCATTCTATTGAATAATAATTATATTTATTTGTCTTATTAGAATGATGAAAATATAGATAGACAAAGCTTTATTCATTTGACAGGGTTTTCGACCGTTGAGTTTGTCACTCTTTATTCTAGTGAATAATAATTATCTCATGAGTACTTCTTGACATTCTTGTTCAAGTTTTGTAACTGCTATCGCTGTTATCAACCTAATAAAACAATTCTTCTTAGTTTGGTTGAAACAATTCTTCTTAGTTTGGTTGGTACCTGGGAAAGAAATAAAATGAAAATGAAATAAAGTTTAAAATAAAATAAAAATGAATGACATAGAATGATCATTCTCATTTTAATATTTGGCCATAAACAGTTTATAAGACATAATTAACTAAAAAATGAGACATTTGACCAACTTTAATTTAATTATCTATCTAATTTAAAATTTCTAAATCAAGATTGATATAATCTATTTTTTTTCTTGTAGTCAAGATTAATATAATCTTATTTATCCAAAAAAAGATTAATATACCCTCCTTTACCCACAAATTTAATAAACAATTGTTATACAATTGTTATAACAATTGTTTATTACGAATCATACACATATAATAAATATATAAATATTGATTAGTATGAATGTATATGAATACGCACAACAATATCTATTCTTCTTGCACAGAATATGTTTTGTTGATTAAAAAAAATGAGTACTCTCTATTGCCTTTTTTTCTCTCTCTAAAAAAATTCGTTTCTTTTCATTGGCTTTTATTTGACTTGCTTTAGGGGATTTTTTTTTTTTTTTTTTTGTCAAATCTCTTTTAGATTTGTCTTCTAGAAAACTAGTCTTGTTGATTAAAAAAAAATTTGTTGCCCAAAGAGAGAGAGAAAGTTAAAAACATATATATATATATAGAGAGAGAGAGAGGGGCGATGAGTTTACATTCTTTTTAATCTGTACTTTTGAAGTGGGAATGAAATGATCATTCCTTTTATTAGAAAGTGGAATGATTTTGTAGGAAAGACCATTCTCGAATGGTTGTTCCAACTTCATAATTACTTACCAAACTAAAGAATGAAAATAAAAAGATTGAATGGACATTCCATGATAAATGTAATGTTTTAAAGATATGCTGTGATCAAATTGATTGCCGAATCATATGCAATCCTAGTGTAATGGATCGGGCACTTGCCTTATACCCAAAAACATAAGCTGTTCGGTAGTGTTGCATACCTACCCTTATATGCCTAAGTCTTTTCCCATCCAGATCCGATGTGGGACAAAGTTAGCACCTTTAACATTCTCTCCCACCTGAACTTGCAATGCTTTCGTTGCGATCAGACCACCCTACCTTCCCATGTGGCAGCGCCCGGAAGTGGTCGGACGTTTGCCCTCTACTCAAAAACCAAAATTGTTAAATAGTATTGCATACCCACCCTTATATGCCAAAGTCTTTCTCTATCCGAATTAAATGTGGGACAAAGTTAGCCCTCTACCACCTAGCCTATATGTATATCATCTCTTAGCACTTTAATTAGGTCAACTCTAGTCTGACCCAAGTCCAACACATAAACGTGAATCCTTAGTCCATACCCTTCAAGCCTCCGAGCAGATAGATCGATTTGGGGCTCAATGCAAATGGATCCTTTCAGTTAAATCTACATACACTTGGGGATTTGGAAGCTTAAATCAAAAAGGAAAATTATTTTCTTCCCTATGGCAATGTAGTAACCACGATAGATTAACGATTCTATTAAATCTAAAACACAAGAAGATTATTAAGTAGAAACCACCTAGTGTTTCAATGGAAAAAAATGGGAATCTCTGGAAATTATGGACAAAGCTTCTTCCAACTATCATGAGTTTCGGCAAGTGTCGTAATTTTAGGGGAACAAAAAAAAAAACTCAAAAAGATTAGATTGACATGAAATGCCTAAGCTCAGAGCTCACCAAAGGCCAATCAGCCTGTGGTACATTTTGTGATTAAGTACATGAAAAAGCTTCACACCCTTCACTTCTCCTATACAAGCACACAACCCATTTCTCTCCTTTAATCAACACCACAACAACACATCAAAAAAAATCATAAAATCTTGGAAAATGGTGAAATATTGCAGAAGCATCTTATTACAATTAAACCACCGCCTAATTTGAAGGTTTAACGGCCACAACCATTTACAAAGAACAAAACAAAAAAAATTCTACACCAGATTTTATGATTAAAATGAGTTGGGAACATAGAAGGAGCTGCAAAACACATACGCTACTACATTCACCATTTTGTTGATTGACATTTACTAGGTTTTCCACTTTCATTGAAGTAAGGACTGAAGGTTCTCATAACTTCTTCATACGTTGGCCGTTTGTAGTCCACTGCCTGTTATAAGTTATGTCACATATCATAAAATGCCTCTCAAACAAAGATATTAATGAATTGGGAAGTCAAATTGCAGCATACCTGCTCAATGACTTCTTTAGGACTTGCCCATTTCCATTCTGAGAATTCAGGGTCTGCTTCTCCACTTGCTAAGTTGATCTCACTATCATCTTTCGTAAATCTCATAAGAAACCTACACATTTACATCATTTTTCTTTATCACACTAGAAGTTAAGAAGCAGAAATTTTTATAATATTTGTTTCCGATCAATTTCATTTCAAAATGACAGAAAACTTGACTATGAACAAACCATAAATATTGAAGTAACAAAAGTATTGCAGTCCATTCTCTCTACTGCTCTGTTTGCTAGTACATTTGGCGACGTTTCCCTTGAGCATGAAATTTACCAAAATAAATAACTAAATTGTGCCCCTGATTCAATGGGTATTGGTAATATGCACCAATTTCTCACATGGGCACAAAAATGATGGAGCCTGATTCAATGGGTATTGGTAATATGCACCAATTTCTCACATGGGCACAAAAATGATGGAGCCAAACTGAACATTAATTTATAATTTGAAGCCTATTTAAGCCTTAAGGAGAGGAAAAATGCATCCTCAATGAGCACACAACACTGTCACTAAATATTTGATTTTAAGAAGCTGAAATATTATATTTATAGGAAGAAATTTTAAGGCTTAAAATTCCTTTTTCAGCCTCTCAAAAGCTCCCTTAAACCCAACTTAGGTTTCACATAGGTGAGAGCTCTAAAATGATTGAAGGATATTGAAACCAAACATCAGGTCCTAGAATACTTCAAGACAGTGACACAAGTCTACAAAACAATAGATCTGTATTTAAATCTTGTACAAATTAAATGAGGATGCTCTTAGTCACATGTGCTTTGAAAGTTTACCAAGGTAAAGGATATTCTGTTAAAAAAAGTTTGAAAATTTAGTAGGGGTATTTTTACTGTCTTGGTACATGTGATGCCCACATTTGTAGGATGCTTCCTTGCATCAGTGACACCAAATAAGTTAAACTCCATCTGAAGAGAAGCAAGAATTGTGGAAAAAAACTATATGTGACTGAGTTACTCACTGACTCACTACTCCAAGTTTTACCTTTAAGCTTCTTCTACTCTCTCTCCTTTTTTTTCATCTGCTTGTCTTCAATTCACAGGTCACCCTCGGGCCTGAGACTTTTAAGTGCAAAATGCTATATGAAGTATGGGAAACAAGCAATTAATGTCCAATTGTGGGTTTGACAAAGTCAAACCACAGACAGAAGTGGAGTCACGTAAATCCACCAGCCTGAAATTAAAGGGGAATGCACCCTACTTCCCATGGACTCAATAACCTAGTTCATTGCATATGAAATTACCTGCAGAGTTGTGTCAAAGTATGCTGTCCATTGGAAACAACATTAAACATATTCAGCGTGAAACTCAATCAGAATGTGATGCTCTCAAACTCATCAAACACTTTCTCTATGATGAGTTCATCGCAGATTTAGACAACTAGTCTACTGGTGAAAAATACTAGATTTAGAGAAAAAAAAAATAAAGAAATTGACATTTCCTCCCATTAGCAAGTCAACAACAAAATGCAAATGGGAGGATTTCATGTGCATGTTACCAATACAATCATTAAGTTTTCCTCTATTCAGTTACGAGCAATAGCATAAAGCACTACCATGGCACAACCAAATATTTGAAGCAGAAGAAAAGAAAATTTGGGGGAGGTAAGAAGAGAACTGACCTAAGTGTGAAAAAAGAAAAAGAATGAAGAGAGAGAATCAAAGAAGGTTGGGATGTAGGACACAGAAAGGATGGATTGCACTGTGCATTTCATACCCATTCACTAAATTTAAATTAATATAATCAACTTGAATAAATCAAGAGGACAGGGAATAAAGTGAATTGGGTAACTGTTAGCTAATTGTTAAGTTTAAAATGATGATCACATCAACTGCTATGCAGTCAATTAGGCAGATATAAATGCAACATTATCTATGATATGATGCAACTTCCCGCTTCACCCACGCTCAAAATGAAGAATTAAGAAAATACTCACCACTTCTGTGCCTGGCCATGCCATTCACCTCCCCACAGACGATTCACTTTGGCCTTTACAGCAGGCGGGAAGTCATAAGTCAACCACTTTGGAACCTGTGGATTCAAGACCCCGTTATAGGTAAAAGAATTCTTGATTTAAATCAGGCCTATATAATAATTCAAAGGCAACATCTCATTTTATATTAATTGGTTTAGAAAGTATTTAAGGTTTTCATTGTATTCAGTCAAGTCGCATATGACCAGTACTTTTATCACAATTGATTTAATATCTAATGCTGAAAAATTGAGGAAAAAGACACTGTATCACAATAAAGAGTAGTTGCTGCTTTTATCATAAATAAGCCTTGGCCCCCATTCCCTCATCTCTTAATGGCATATGAACCAACAGTTTGCATTTTGATAATATGTCACACAAATACATAAACACCCTCATAATCTACAGTTATATACAATCATTCACCGAACCATTCAGAGAGATCCTGCTTTCCCTTCTTTTTTATTTTATATTATTGTTGTTTTTGCACAAGCCAAAAGTCTGTATCTTGATGAGATAGCATTTGAATAAATATAAGGACATTCTAAAAACCATAGTTTTACACAACCACTCAACAAAACATTCAGAGTTATACACCCAAAGTATGCCTCTTTAGTTTTTCGTTTTTCTTCACAATCCTCCAAAAGTACATTAATAGAAGTTAGAAGTACAGATAACTTATGAGAATAAAGAATAGGTGGTGACAGGATCTCAATGTTCAATCATGAGACAGAAAGAGAATGTGAGGGTTTCATCACAATAAAGACAATCATATCAGGTGCTACATGTTATATGTACGTTGTTATTGCAATAGAAAAGCAAAGCATGATAGAGTATCTTTTCAACCAACCTCGGCAATTATTTCAGCAGAAACTATTCCAGTCTCCTCTCGCAATTCCCTAACCGCTGCTGACGTTGGCTCTTCACCATCTTCAATACCACCCTAACATTGACAATTCAAAAAATTACCAACTAACATTGGCTGAACAATGAGAACTAGAAAAAGAGAAAGAATGGATGAATAATCTAGAGTCTAGACAATGCTAAAAGAATGAGTTTATTATGGGCGAAAGTGAAACCCATGCATAAAATGAGGATGTGGTAAATTAATACAACACAATGTTTAAGAAAGCTCATTCTATGTGTACATGGTGACACAAATGGTCTAATGTGCCAGTCAAAATAAAAATAAAATTGTTCAATTGAATTATATACAGTCAAGTATGAAGTTAATTAGGCCATGAAGAACTTGACGAGAACAGCACTGTCGATATTATCACATAGGCATCTAGGAAAAGACATGGTGAGGGTTCAACTAAAATTAGGTCAATCATATTGAAACTCAATCATATACATACACTGACTTTTCACATGAAATGACTTACTTGAGCAAAGAACAAAGAATTAGCACATAATACACACAAATTAGAAAGAAAAATAAATGTTAGGCCAATTATTTACCACAAAAGTTTTCCACCACAAGGACAGTCAATATGAAAATTCTATAACAGATATGAGTTGGAAAATACTGGATAATCCAGACAGTAGACTTTTTCGTTAACATGTCCCAAATCCAACCGGAGGTAGGTGTTTTCCATATGAAAGGAAGCAGCTGAAATTATTAATCTTTGAACGATAGAGGTCTTCTAGGCACATAGCAAAAGTTCCCTGGGTGAAAAATTGCTAACACAGAAATGAGGATGGACAGACTTGACCTCTTTGGCCAAAACACTCAAATACTCATGGCTAAATTATGTCCCAAATCCCAACGGTATTTAGTTAAGAAACAAAACGGGTTAATAGATTATGGAACTTCATGCTCATATTTGGGTATATGAATAAGTTTATCAGTCAAGGGAACCAGTTATATCTATAAAGCAAAAAGAGCACCCGTTGAGGCTCACCTGAGGCATTTGCCATGCTCCTGGAACATTCAATCTTGAAGCCACAAAAACCTGCAAATAAATTAAAGGGTTACCATTTTCCCCCATGCATCCACCCAACTACAACTGTAAAACGAAGTAAACACACTCGACTCAGAGGCAAACAAATACAATTCACTTCACTAAAACCCATCCCCAGTACTTTCTTCAATGATCCAACCCAAAGACAGAAATCTAGTCAAATTGCGGAACGGCATGAAAGAACAAACAAGAAGCTCAAAAATGTGTTACATGCACCACAAATCTATTATGCAGAGACATCTTTTGTACCACAAGGTTCAGATTCTTGGCAAAAGGTGCCAACAGAATGACTAAGCTTTAAGGATCCTGAATAATATCTATCCAACAGTTTCAATTCCAGGAGAATTTAATAAAAATAACATGCTCATATCAAAACTTAAATTTAAAGCATCAAGTAGAACAAACTTAAATTTATAGGAACACTCTTAACATTCTGTTGATTTCAACCACATACCCCAACCAAATTATAGGTAGCATCACTGTTTACCATTCACAAAATCCCAGCCACATCCAGATTTAACCCGTATACAAATCAGTCCACATCAGCTTCTAAGGAATTTTCTGGACAAATTTTTATATCTCATACTTCTTATTAGAAGTCAAAGTTATATATATTTACAAAACTTTAACCCACTTTGATTTACATTTACAGGAGCTACTTCTTTTTGCAATGATTGTTAAAGTGTGAGAAATTGAGAATGCAATTTGAATATAAAAGCAGCCACTTTATCCAAACATTATGTAATGGCCTTTTACTTCAATATATGTCCGTGCAATGAGTCGCGATATTTCCAAGAATTGCTGCCATTAATAGGCTACCGATATCTTAGTCTCAAATTGTTTGATTTACATCTACAGGGACCACTTCTTTTTGCAATTATAACAAAGTGTGAGAATACAATTTGAATCTAAAAGCAGCCACTTCATCCAAATAATGCCATATGTTTGGTCCGTCACCGCCACGACCACGGCCACCGCCCCCGCCCACACTCCCAGAATGATTCATGATATATGTCCATGTAATGATTCATGATATGTCCAAGGATTGCTGCCTTTACTCGGCAATCGATCTCTTAGTCTCATTTTTTTTTTTTTGAAGGCACAGATATGAGGGTTTTAAGCATTTAATTAGAAAACCAAGTAGCTCAGGTTTCTCTTGTATCTGATAAAAACTAATACAACAACTAGAACCTTCACAGGCTCTCTGTGCCCAAACAGGACTAAAATATTCAATGACGAAAACCCAAAAAAGAAAAAGACAAACAAAAACACTAATTTAATTCCATTAATCGTGTAATTTATTTACCAAAAAGAATAGTATAATCCAATTTTTCTATATTTCTGCCACAAAATGTAATTTTCCACAACTTCGCACATGATATTCTGGTTTCAATTAAAGCCTAAAGAAAATCAATATAACATCAACTCTAAATAAGAAAAACAAAGCAAAAATCAAGGCCTCCATATGCAAAAAGTTCAACACCAAAACATAAATACCACAGACTACAGCAGTATTGAATACTCAATTTCTAGATTACTACATACAAATTCTACACTGATCTTCCAATCAACAATCAGAAAAACAGTTTAAATCCAAAAGGGTATGAACAGAGTTAGTTTAACTTAACATCTATCAACAAATATCTGGGTTTTTTTTATCATCTTATAAATCAACAAAAATGAAAAAATTACTCTAGTTTAGAGGAAAAAATAGCATAGTAATACCTGATTATCGGAGTTTATGAGACAGACTCCAACATTGGGACGATACCCAGAGGGCAGACCCTCCATTTCTTTTTGGCTCTCAGAGAAAGTCAGTGAGAAAATCTCTGAGTTTGTGATGGGATTTCAATCAGAATGTATAGATAGATAGTCAATATATATAGACAGACACATACACATCAAAAAAATTACTGTTATGATGACGAAAGAAATAAGATGGGAGACTTTGGGAAGTGGCTTTTACGTTCCTTATCCTGCGCACCATGACCCACCTACCACTGTATTTTTAGTAGAAATCGAATGCTATGATATTGGAAAGAAATACTACAGTGCGAGCAAGCCTACAGATTTTATAAAATATATAATTATTCTAAAGGGATAATTACACTTACCTCCCTTCTAGTTTGGCTTTATAACACTTATCTCTCCTGTGTTTTGGCATATAACACTTACCCTCCTCTAGTTTACACATTGGTAACAAATACCCCATTTTGTCAATTAAACTAACGGTTATTACTAATATCATCAAAATTTAATCTTAAAAAGAACAATTATACCCTCAAAAATGTTGCAACTGAAGTTGGCGGGTCTTGATTTCAATGACAGCTCAGACATTGGGATAGTAGTGGCTAGTGGTTTGGCCAAAGCTGGGTCTTCTCGGCAATGGTTTCAATGGTGAGTGTTGATGGCGTAGGTGGTGAAGCATAGTGGAGTTGGAGGTGGGTGGCAGCTCGACTAGAGGTGATGTCACTACGATTGAAGGTCCGAAGTGGGTCTACTCACAGTGGTGGCTCATGGTGGGGGAAATGGGTTTACACGACTATTTGAGTGTTTCTTGAATAATGGTGGTGGAGTTGGTGGTTTGGTGGGTCTGACTGGCATTGGGTCTTTTTGGCCAAGGTGATGACGACAGTGAAAATATAAGTCTTCTAGGTGCAGCAGTTGAGGTGGTGGGTCTCGGCTTTAATCACAGTTCTGGCATTAGGATGGTAGTGACTAATGGTTTGGCTAGAGCTGGGTCTTCTCGGCAATGGTTTCAATGGTGATTGTTGATGGCGCAGGTGGTGGGTGGTGGCTCTTCTGGAGGTGATGTTGCTATGGTTGAAGGTCCGAAGTGGGTCTGCTCAAAATGGTGGCTCATGGTGGGATATAATTGTCCTTTTAAGATTAAATTTTGATGATATTAGCAATACCCGTTAGTTTGATTGACAAAAGGGGGTATTTGTTACCAATGTGCAAACTAGAGGGGGGTAAGTGTTATATGCCAAAATATAGGGGAGGTAAGTGTTATAAAGCCAAACTAGAAGGGAGGTAAGTGTAATTACCCCGTATTCTAAATGAGAGTTGCTCTCGTACTCTGTGTAGACTCTCTTTCTGTCATTATCTATGATATAAAATTTGTCAATTTTAGACTCCGTTCTAGTGTGACTTAATTTTAAACATCCCATATAAAAGTCTTAAGACATATCTTTGAAATTTTAAAAGATATTGACTAGAATTTTCTTATGGGCCATTACTTGGTTCCATTGGTAAATGTTGTCCAAGTGCGACAAGTTTGAATCTTGAAAGATATTCAAGAACTTTCAAATTACTATTTTTTTTAAAAGCATTAAATAAATATTAAAATAAAAAAATTGTTTTGAAAGTGATGCATTTTGGAAATTCACTAACTTTTATTAAAACTGTTGGAAAAATGTACATCGTAAAATAATTGAACTCGTTTCATTCAATAATTGACGTTGTCCCGTAGTGTGTCAACAACTACCCTTAGTGTTACACTAATTTTTTTAATAATGATGATAAAATTGCTGAAAGTATTGGACAACAAAAGTTATCCCATTTATTGAAGTTGTAACAAGGTCAATTTAGGGTTATATTCTTAGGAACACCCTTTACTTGCTGCATAAAGTTTTTTTAAAAAAAAAAAAATGCTTTTGGGGAATTCAAATTCTATTTATGCCCTAAAAAAATCACATGTATAATTACAACCCAAAACAACTTTATGTTAGAGCAAAATTTTCTTTTCTTATTTAGTTTATGAAATTGTCATTTGAATTATGAGGTGAATAAAAAAAAAAATTAGTCTCATAGTTAGCAAATAAATAAGTAATACTACCTATTAACAACTAACAAGGAGATAGTAGAGTGCATGGCAATAGTGTGAGGACACCACCACTCTATCTTCACTGGTGAGAGAGAGAATTGTGAGAAGGATGGCGCACGATAGCATGGGCTGCGCGTGATATGAATAATTAGAGTAAAAGAAGAGGAGAGAGAAAGTTAAAAGAGGACAAAAAGAACAAAAAGTAGTGGGTGAGAAAGGGCGTTGACTTTTGAGCGGTTAGTGGAAGCATCCCATTGATGGCTTCTCAATAATAATGAAATGACGTCTTCAGGTAAAAGGGAAGAAAAGCTAAATTCGCCGCTTTTCTGGGGGCTGTGTATTAAATTCAATCACTCTCGTCCACCATTGAATTTAGTCAAACCTCATCGTCTACTCACATCAACCCTTGGGACACGTGACCAACAAAGTCATGAACACGTACCCACTACTGCCTTAATGCATCCGCCTGTTTATAACACCTGTTCTCATGTGATACTTGACTTTCGAATCACATATAAATATACATATATATATATATATATATATATCTATATATATTGACAGAGTAAGTAAGGATTGTATGATAGTGGTAAGTTTTTCTATCTTCTCAAATCTAACGGTGGGTGATTCAAATTTTTCTAAGAACAATAGGCCGGTTTGTAAGTTATTTGTCTAAGGTTTTTTTTTCAAAAAATAAAAAAATCATATATACATATATATATATATATATATATATATATATATATATGTGTGTGTGTGTGTATAGAGCAAGATGGTCTTACAATGGTATTTTTTCTATCTTCTCAATTAGAAAGGTGGGTGATTCAAATTTTTTCTAAGAACAAGAGGCCGGTTTGTAAGTTATATGTCCAAGGTTTTTTTTTTTAAAAAAAAAAAAAAAAAATTCATATACATATTTATATTACATTTAAGCTTAGCTAAGGCCAAAAACACTTATCCAACATATTAAAGTTGTTAAAAAAGCAATTACCGTTCAAAATGTATTTTGTTATATATATATATATAGAGAGAGAGAGAGAGAAAAGATTGTATTAGAGTGGTATTTTCTCTGTCTTCTCATATAGAAAGGCGAGTAATTCAATTTTTTTAAGAACAAGAGGCCGGTGTAAGTTTATTTGTCAAATTTTAAAATTCATATACATACATACACCGGAATATGAATTTTTTTTTGGAATAAATTACTCTCACCTTCTATAAGGTTTTGACTAATTACCTTTGGATTAAAATTTTTAAAATATGGTGGTCAATCTTTCCTGAGGTTTGGTTGAATTTTACTCCAAGTACCCATGTTATTAATTGATAGTTAGCTCTATTAAAGTCAATCAGCATAAAAAATTAAATTGTCAAAACTATTTTTGATGGCGGAAGCGTTGGTGTGGTATTGATGGTGAAAATACTTATATAAAATATGTTAATCTCACTTGAATGATTAAAAATTTAAATTATTTTTACATAAAATTATTATAACTTGAGAGTACTTTTGTAATCGTATATTAGATATGATTTTGTTTAATGGATCGTTAATTTAATATGAGTGTTAAAGTAATTTTGTACAAACTTTAATTTAAGGATACGAGTGTCAAAATAATTTAACTTTTTTTTTTTTTTTTTTAAATTGTCCTACCATATCTTGCAAAGTTGAATATGAAAGCTTACTATTCTAGAAATCATGACCACTTGACTTTAGAATCATATCATATATATATACACGCATGGAATTTTTGTTTAAAATTGTCAAACTCTACTTTACAATATATATAGATATATTTACACGCATGGAATTTTTGTTTAAAATTGTCAAACTCTACTTTACAATATATATATATATATATATATATATATATATATATATATACACACACTCATGGAATTTTTTTTTAAAATTGTCAAACTCTACTTTACAAAGTTGAATCTAAAAACTGACTTGCTCAGCTACTTTGAACTTTACAAAGTTGAATCTAAAAACTGACTTGCTCAGCTTCCTTTCAAAGTTTTACTCCGAAAAAAAAGTTCAATCTAAAAACTGACTATTCTAGAAATAATACTTGATTTCTGAATCCTATATATGTATATAAGTATATATATATATATATATATATATATATATATATACACACACACACACACACCAAACTGTGGAATTTTTGTTTAAAATTGCCCAAGAGACCTTACAAAGTTTAATTTAAAAACTCCCATTCTAGAAATAATGACCAAATTACAAAACCTAAACCAAAAATTTCTTTAAAATATTGATCACATAATAACGCACTTTCGAATTCGTGCTCAAGTTTAAGCCCAAACCCACAAATCCATCAGAAAGTTATGAAATTAAGTATATTTATATCCCTTTTTTCTTTTTTTTTAACTTTTATCTTCTTAAAAAATATATCCATTTTATCACACTCCTGTACAAGGCAATAGAAGTTTAGGTACGAGTATTCGGTTTGATTTGTTAGTTAATCATGTTGGGTCAATTTATTTCTAACTCGTGACATATTTTAATTTGATTTGATCAATTTAACTAAACGTGTCAGATTAATACATTTAATAATTACAAGCGTATTTAAATTACTACAAATATTTTTTTGTCAGTTCATGGTATTATAATTAATTGTGTACTTTATTAAGACGAAATGGAAAATTTAGTGATTTTTTTAAATTTTCATTTAATATATTAATTTTTTTTGTTATATTTGTATTTTAGTCAAACCTCATCGTCTACTCACATCAACCCTTGGGACACGTGACCAACAAAGTCATGGACACGTACCCACTAATGCCTTAATGCATCTGCCTGTTTATAATACCTGTTCTCATGTGACACTTGACTTTCGAATCATATATAAATATATCATATATATATATATAGACAGAGTAAGGATTGTATTATAGTGGTATTTCTATCTTCTCAAATTGAACGGTGGTTGATACAAATTTTTCTAAGAACAAGAGGCCGGTTTGTAAGTTATTTGTCTAAGGGTTTTTTTTTTTTAAAAAAAAAAAAATCATATATAGATATATAGATATATATATATATGTGTGTGTGTGTAGATATATATATATGTATAGAGCAAGGATGGTCTTATAGCGGTTCTTCTCAAATAGAAAGGTGGGTGATTCAAATTTTTTCTGAGAACAAGAGGTCGGTTTGTAAATTATATGTCCAAGGTTTTTTTTTTTTAAAAAAACAAATCATATACATATCTATATTACATTTAAGTTTGGCCTACAAGGCCAAAAACGCTTATCCAATGATTTAAAATTGTTAAAAAAGCAATCACGGTTCAAAATATATTTTGTTATATATAGAGAGAGAGAAAGGATTGTATCATAGTAGTATTTTTTCTATCTTCTCATACAAAAAGGTGGGTAATTCAATCTTTTTAAGAACAAGAGGCCGATGTAAGTTATTTGTCGAAGTTTTTTTTAAAAAAAAAAAAAATTTCACATACATACAAACACCAGAATATGATTTTTTTTTTTGAAAAAATTACCTTCTATAAGGTTTTGACTAATTACCTTTGGATTAAAGTTTTTAAAATATGGTGGTCAATCTCCCCTGAGATTTGGTTGAATTTTACTCCAAGTACCCATGTCATTAATTGATAGTTAGCTTTGTTAAAGTCAATTAGCATAAAAAAGTAAATTGTCAAAACTATTTTTGATGACGGTAGCGTTGGTGTGGTATTGATGGAGAAAATATTTATATAAAATATGTTAATCTCACTCAATGATTAAAAATTTAGATTATTTTTACATAAAATTATTATAATTTGAGAATACTTTTGTAATTGTATATTAAATATGCCCTGAGATTTGGTTGAATTTTACTCCAAGTACCCATGTCATTAATTGATAGTTAGCTTTGTTAAAGTCAATTAGCATAAAAAAGTAAATTGTCAAAACTATTTTTGATGACTGTAGCGTTGGTGTGGTATTGATGGAGAATATATTTATATAAAATATGTTAATCTCACTCAATGATTAAAAATTTAGATTATTTTTACATAAAATTATTATAATTTGAGAATACTTTTGTAATTGTATATTAAATATGCCCTGAGATTTGGTTGAATTTTACTCCAAGTACCCATGTCATTAATTGATAGTTAGCTTTGTTAAAGTCAATTAGCATAAAAAAGTAAATTGTCAAAACTATTTTTGATGACTGTAGCGTTGGTGTGGTATTGATGGAGAATATATTTATATAAAATATGTTAATCTCACTCAATGATTAAAAATTTAGATTATTTTTACATAAAATTATTATAATTTGAGAATACTTTTGTAATTATATATTAAATATGATTTTATTTAACGGATTGTTAGTTTGATATGAATGTTAAAATAATTTTGCACAAATTTTAATATAAGGATACAAGTGTCAAAGTAATTTAATTTAATTTTTTTTCTTCTAAATTGTCCTACCATATCTTGCAAAGTTGAATATGAAAGCTGACCATTCTAGAAATCATAACCACTTGACTTCAGAATCATATCATATGTAGTATATTTCCACGCATGGAATTTTTGTTTAAGATTGTCAAACTCTACTTTACAATATCAATATCAATATCTATATCTATATCTATATCTATATCTATATTATATTTAAACTTGGCCTAATCATGCGGTTCAAAATGTCTTTTGTTATCTATGATTTAAAATCACTTCATCTAACAGTCATGATTGCGAGTGCGCGATAGTGCCGTAGGCACGGACATACCCTAATATATATATATATTTACACGCATGGAATTTTTGTTTAAAATTGTCAAACTCTACTTTACAATATATGTATATATATATATATTTACACGCATGGAATTTTTGTTTAAAATTGTCAATCTCTACTTTGCAATATATATATATATATAATATATATATATATTTACACGCATGGAATTTTTGTTTAAAGTTGTCAAACTCTACTTTACAATATATATATATAATATATATATATTTACACGCATGGAATTTTTGTTTAAAATTGTCAAACTCTACTTTACAATATATATAATATATATATATATTTACACGCAAGGAATTTTTGTTTAAAATTGTCAAACTCTACTTTACAATATATATATATATATATATAATATATATATATATTTACACGCATGGAATTTTTGTTTAAAATTGTCAAACTCTACTTTACAAAGTTGAATCTAAAAACTGACTTGCTCAGCTTCCTTTCAAAGTTATACTCCGAAAAAGAAGTTCAGTCTAAAAACTGACTATTCTAGAAATAATACTTGACTTCTGAATCCTATATATGTATATATATATATACACACACACCAAACTGTGGAATTTTTGTTTAAAATTGCCCAAGAGACCTTACAAAGTTTAATCTAAAAACTGACCATTCTAGAAATAATGACCAAATTACAAAACCCAAACCAAAACTTTCTTTAAAATATTGATCACATAATAACGCACTTTCGAATTCGTGCTCAAGTTTAAAGCCCAAACCCAGAAATCCATCAGAAAGTTATGAAATTAAGTATATTTATATCCCTTTTTTTTTTTTTACTTTTATCTTCTTAAAAAATATATCCATTTTTTCACACTATGTACAAGGCAATAGAAATTTACATGCGAGTAATCGGTTTGATTTGTTAGTTAATCATGTTGGGTCAATTTATTTCTAACTCATGACATGTTTTAATTTGATTTGATCAGTTTAACTAAACGTGCCAGATTAATACATTTAATAATTACAAGGGTATTTAAATTACGACAGTTAATTTTTGTCAATTCATGGTATTATAATTAATTGTGTAATTTATTAAGACGAAATGGAAAATTTAGTGATTTTTTTAAATTTTCATTTAATATATTAATTTTTTTGTTATATTTGTATTTTATAATTAAAAAAAATAGTGTCACGAGTCATGCAACTCATCTAAATACTAAACAAGTTACATGGATAGTATCATGTTACTATTAAATAAATAGTTTGTAATAATGTCAAAGAATTTTGTATACCAATAATATACCAATCGTGTTCAAGCTTATAACATAACACGAAGACTATTGGTTAACACAAGTTATCACCTCTAGTTTGATGCATGTGGTGTGAAACACTGCGTAATTTGTGTCCAGTTTTACATATTGATATAGAAACTTATAAATGGCAGCAGAAATTTATATAACAATTTTTGTCCTCTCAAATTACAATCATCACTTGTTATAAATCAAACACAATTCATAACAATCACCGAGTATAACTACATAATCTCTTTTTTAATTCAAATTCTTATGACTTTTTAGAGTTTTACGAAAAAGTATTCGTTGCGTCCGACGCACCGTGCATCGGGCGCATCAGGATCGTTGGTCCGCTACATGCGCGGTGAAATTTATGATGCGTATAGTGCATCGACCGCTTAGATGCGCATAGTGCATGCATGCCCAATGCACTGAATATTTATTCGAGTTTTACCTCTTGTATAAGGAGAAGTTATTACATTGTCCGGGATCATATGGCCTCGACCAATCAGAAGATGACAAGCAATCAAAAAGTTGAATAAAATTGACACATTTAAATTCTCTTCACAACTTTTATTAATGTTCCTAGTAAAACCGCAATTTAGGTGTTTTTGATAAACCACTCAACACTAGCATTTTTGTACATAGCCAGTTTGTCTCTATAAGCACAACATTTCGCCTTACTCCCTATTTTTGTTTATCTTTTACCAATCGGACTTTGTAAAGCCCATCAATAGTCACGGTCAAAGATTCCCAAAGACTCTAAACCTGCCCCAAATGTAAAATTCTGTCATTTCAAGTCATTCGCGATCAATTTCAATCATCTACCAACACCTTAATTTCAATACTGATCAATATCAAGGAGCCCCAAAGACTTTGAATCCACTCAAAGGTGGAATTTCAACATTTTAAATCATTTGCACGATTCGATCGTGAAATCGATTTCAAATCAAATCCTAATTAGAGTTTTCAGAGCCCTAATTTCATTTTCGTTCAACTCTAGCGGATCATAATCCCTCATCAAACCCAATCAAAGGGTTGAAAACCTCATCTCAGATCATAAACCACCTAATTCCATAACTTTATTTCAAATTGGCCCATCCAATTGAGCAACTTTTTAGAATTTGCAAAATTAGGGTTTTAGGCCCACCACACCCATTCCTGATTTCTCAAATATCAGTCTTACTATCATCAAGCCATCAAATTGATGTTACTATGCATTAGTGTGCTAAGACAAAATTTTGTCAAAATTTTAAATTGATGTAAAATTTTGGGGTTTCGAGAAGGTGATAAAAATGAAAATTTCAAAAGTAAAAATAACTTTGAAATTGCTCAAAAAAATGTAATAAATGGTTTGAATTTGAAAGTCTTTGAAAAATAGTAATTTTGGAAATAGCAAATTGACAGTATTTCAGTTTAGCATAATGACGCATGAATGTTATTAGATTATTTTTTAAAATAATTTTTCATAATATAAATGACCCGAAAAAGACTAATTATGATGTCAAAGACATGACCTAACCTAAAGGATAAAAAATCCAAAAAAAAAAAGCAAAACAGTGAGATTCTCGTAAATTCTAACGAAACTTTGGTTAAACCCACAATTGAAATGCCTTTGGGAATTAAAAAAAATACGATTTTCAAAATATTTTTAAGTTGAAAGGTGCAAGAAAATTAGTAAAACAGTACCCTTTTTGAAAATGTCAAAATTGTATTTTTGGCAATTTTAATAATTTTTCAGCTAAGTGACAGTTTTTAAAAGAACTTGTGGGTGTTGAGGGATGTAAAATGATTTTACAAAATTATATTTTTCTTAAAAATATGATTGAAATATTTTTAAGAACGTGATTTTGAAAAATATATAATAATGTCAATTTTCGGGTATAGTCAAATGCAGTGCCCTAAGGTTAAGCCTAATGAGTAAAGCCTAGCACAAAATTAGTGATTAATTATACTTAAATCTATTAAAATGATGGTTTTAACTTTTATTTTAGTTATAAGTCAAATTTAATATAATTTTGGCCAAATTTTTCAGTAATTAGTGTGTTTTTTAGCATGTTACTTTGGCTAATTATGATTTTTTAACATATTAAATACAAAACGTAGTTCAGTTGAAAGAGTGTAAAGGGTTTAAGGTCTCCAAAGACCATTTATGAAGTCGAGTCATGGGTTAAGGAACTCAGATGGGTTTAAGGTTCTCGTAAGACCGTTCACGTGTAGAGGTTTAAGGTCCCCGTAAGACCGTTCATGTGTATAAGTTTAAGGTCTTCGTCACACCATTCATGTTTGGAAGTTTAAGGTCCTCGTTTGACCATAACTTGATCTTCAATGAGTCATGGATGACTCAGTTGAACCCACATGATTTAAGGTCCTCGTAGACTGCAAATGAACTTGAGTTGAGTCAAGGGACTCTGAGTGTGATTGCAAATGGGTTTAAGGTCTCCATGACCGTAAATGAACTTGAGTTGAGTCAAGGGACTCAAAGTGTGATTGCAAATGGGTTTAAGGTCCCTGTAACCATTCTTGAAATGGAATAGAGTCAAGAGACTCATCATGTAAGCGAGATTGAAGTGAGTCAAGGGACTTAGATGAAATATAACTTCAAGAAAAGTTTTATGTATATGCTAGAACTATCCTAGGGAATGTGCCTAAAGATGAAAAATGTGCAATTTATCTAAGGCTTAAAATGTGGCATGTATTGACCATATTAGTAAGCATGAATATGTACTGAACATGTGGACATGTAAGCATGTATCGAAAGCATGTATTGAAATCATGTATTGAATTTGAAAATGATCATGTAAGAAGACATGTTTTGGAAGCATGTATTGCACTCAAAAATTGAATATGTATTAAAAATTGAACATCATTTATTGAAAACATAAGAAAGCATGGATTGAACATGTAAAACATGTATTGAATTTGAAAAGAAAACATGCATTGAATCTTGAAAAGGAATTATATATTAAGCATAGATTGAACATGTATTGAATCTTAAAAAAGAAACATGTTTTGAGCATAGATTGAACATGTCTTAAATCTTGAAAAAGGAAACATGTATTGAGCATGGATTGAACATGTATTGAACTTGAAAATAAAACATGTATTGAGCATGGATTGAACATGTATTGAACTTGAAAAGGAAACATGTATTAAGCATAGATTGAACATGTATTGAATTTGGAAAGAAAACATGTATTGAGCATAGATTGAACATGTATTGAACTTGGAAGGAAAACATGCATTGAGTATAGATGAAAAACAATCATGTGAAACAAGTATTTAACATGTATGAAAATACAAGTACATGAGTATGCGAAAACATGTAAGATATACACATATGTAACATAAAAGGCATGGGAACATGTACTAGCATTTGGAGTAATGTAAGGATGTTTTGTAAATCTTCACTTCAAAGAAAGTTTTGGAGATGGAGAGTGTGTTTTGTGAAATCAAAATTTTGCTTGGAATTGAAAATGTGGGTTTTGAGGGTTGAAAATGTAAGGATGAATAATCAACACTTGACCAAAGTGTGTTTTGAGTATTGAAGATGTATTTGAGAATGTGAAGATGAAAAATCAACACTTGAATAAAGAGAATTTTGGGGAATGAAAATGTATTTGGAAGAATGAATGTGAAAATTCATATTTAAATAAATGAATTTGGAAGATTGAAAAGATATTTGAAATTTAAAAAATAAAAGTTGAATTGGAAATTGAGGATGTAAAGTTACCACTTGAATAAAGCCGATTTTGAAGTGAGAATTGAAAAATGAAAATAACCACTTGAATAAAGTGGGTTTTGAATTGAAAATCGGAGAGTGAAGACTACCTTTTGAAATAAGTGAGTTTTGAAGAAAAAATTAAGGAGTGAAAATAACCACTTGAATAAAGTGCAGTTTGAAATGAAAATCGAGGACTGAAAATAACCACTTGAATAAATTGGGGTTTGAATTGAAAATCGGAGCGAAAATAACCACTTGAATAAAGTGAATTTTGAAGTGAAAATTGAAGAATGAAAATAACCACTTGAATAAAGTGGGTTTTGAAATGAAAATTGAGGGGTGAAAATAGCCACTTGAATAAAGTAGGTTTAGAATTAAAAATTGGAGTGAAAATAACCACTTGAATAAAGTGGGTTTTAAATTAAAAATTGAGGGGTGAAAATAACCACTTGAATATAGTGAGTGTTGAATTGAAAATCGGAGTGAAACTAACCATTTGAATAAAGTGGGTTTTAAAATGAAAATTGAAGGGTGAAAATAATCACTTGAATAAAGTGAATTTTGAAGTGAAAATTGGACGATGAAAATAACCACTTGAATAAAGTGAGTTTTGAAATAAAAATTGAAGGATGAAAATAGCCACTTGAATAAAGTGAGTTTTGAAATAAAAATTGAAGAGTGAAAATATGTGTAGGATCTTGAACATGAAACAAATAAAAAACTTGACACTCATGTAGCTGTGAGTTGTGTGGTGCAGAAGTGGCTGCAAAAGTTGGATTTAAAACCTAGAGGGGGGTGATTATATTTACTTGCTTTTTGCTTAATTTTTCAGATTATCCTATTTTAAGTCCAATTAAAATTCTAAGCAATCCCACAAAGTAAGTAAATAAAATAAAGTGCAGTAAAGTAAAAAATGCACCAGATATACGTCGAAAACTTAGATTGGGAATAAACCACAGGTGAGGTTTTGTAGCTCCGGAGAAGCAAATCAACTATCGTTGAAGCAAAGTACAATATACTCTGTCCCAAACTCACATCCACTCCACTCTGACAAGAACTTTGATGCAGAACACCTCAGGTTTACTACTGCGACTACCTCGTCCAACTACTGCAGATTCTCGGCTAACATCAAAATACTCTCAAAAGGGTAACTAGAAGAACATGAACACTCAGCAAGTATTTTGTCCCCTTCGTAGCTCGATCTTTTTCTCCTTCTTCACCAACAAACAGTTATAGAAGAAACCAATCCAGTAACTTGATCACAAAGAAATCTCAATGCAGTCTTCGAATAGTTGATCAAGCAAATAGAGACACCTTAAATCACTCAGTGAATATGTGTGTGCTCTCAAAAATATAAACAAAGAATAGGAGGACAAAAAATCCCTTGCTAGAAAAATATCTCAATGTTTTCTCTTTCTAGAATATGAATTTCTGGTTTATGGAAAGCGTCGTTGAAAGCACACAGAGAGAGAAATCATATGAGGTTTTAATAGAGATTAAAAATCCTAATTTTCCTTAAAAAATAAGTTAAAAATCAATAGGAAACAAGTCCCAACATTTTAAGAAAGTTCTGGGTTAAATTATGGTCAAAATAGGACAAAAGAGGTAAAACTTCACAGAGAAGACACCCTGGACCGGTCCAACCATCACCTTGGACCAATCCAGCCCTGTTTAAATCTTTATGCGAGATACTGAAACCTCTTGGACCGGTCCAGCCTTGAATATTTAAGTATTTGGCTCAAAAGTCCCTTTATTCAAGGTCAGAACCTCCCGGATTGAAATATATATGTTCTCTCCACTTTACCTGGACTAGGTGACTCTTATACGTGATCAACAATTTCGACATGCAATTGGAACCATCCGAAAACTTCAATTGATCAATTCCTTGTTCGGACCATTGATGTTTTTTTTTTAATATTGAAGCTTCATCCTTTGAAGAACACTTGCATGGCTGGTGTAAAACTTTATGCTCACTCTAAGACTTCAATTACATGATCAATAATAAGAATATAAAGCAAAGATTACAATTTGATCATATTTGGTTTTGACACCGAAGATTGCCAATTACAAAAATATACGTCACAGTAGCAAGTAGGAGAAATAACATGTAACAAATAAGAAAGTTGACACTTAAATAAAGTGTCAAAAATGTAATTAGAAAAGAACATGATAATTGAGCAATGATGATCAAGTATGTAGGAAAGTGAACACTTAAATAAAGTATCCAAAAATTTGAGAAAGGTTATTGTTGCCCAAGTGTTGACCCTAGAGGAAAGGGGGGGGGGCTGAATAGGGTCAATGGCAAATTATGACAATTTTTCAAAAATTTAAATTACAAGAACAAATCTAAATAAAGCAATAGTGAAATAAGAAAAATGAAATTAATGCACAAGATTAAACGAGATAGTTAGAGAGAATCAAACACAAGTGACGCAAGATGTAGCGTGGTTCAGAATCTTCTACTCCACGACTTAAGATCCCTCTTGAGATTTTCCCAAATCCACTAAGGCTTCTCCTTTCGGGTGAAGAGCAAACCTTTAAAATGAAGCTTACAAACTTCTTCCTTTTTTTGCTAAGTGAAGTCATTCACCTAGTCTTCTAGGGTTTAAACCAACCCTTTACAATAAATGAGAGGAAGATTGGAGTATAATAAATGATATCTCTCAAAGATAAATGCTCAAGTTTTAACTCACACTATAGCAATAAATGAGTCTCAAGTGTGAAGCTCAAATCTTTGTTTCAAGAGGATAAGATGAGTAAATGATGATCAATGAGTGTATATTTTGTATCTTTTCTTTATAAATGCAAAACAAGACTCATATATATGGTCTATTTCAAAAAATAGCTGTTGGAGGTGGTTGGGTAGCATTAAATGTAGTAAAATAGCCGTTCAGATCTTTTTCCGTAAAGTCAGTTGACTTATGCATTTGAATTAGTCGACTGATTTACTCCTCTGAAAATGCCTAAAACATTTTATCTAAATTAGTCGACTGATAGTTGTGTATTAGTTGACTGATAGAAATACTTTTCTTTGAAATAATTTTAAGGCATAAGTCGACTGATGCATTTGAATTAATCGACTGATTTACCCTTCTAGAAATGTCAAAAATGCTCTGTCCAAATTAGTCGACTGATAGAAGTGAATAAGTCGACTGATCAAAAAGACTTTTCTCAAAAATCATTTCAAGGCATAAGTCGACTGATGTATTTGAATTAGTCGACTGTTTTACCTCTCTAGAAATGTTAAAAACGCTCTGTCCAAATTAGTCGACTGATAGAAGTGAATAAATTAACTGATTTATGCTCAACATTAAAAAAAATAGAGTTTTGACATCCAAACAAAGCCTAAACCATCAAGGACTTCAAAGATGTGATTCAATGTGATCAAGTCCTATTCTTAAGAGGCTAATGACCAATATAAAATGTAAGAATGATATGTACATGGTCTTAAAAGCTTGTTTTGAGAAATTGAGCTTCAAGCAAGATATTCAAATAAAGCTTTACAAGATTATCTAAGCTCTCACCATTTCCTAAATACCCTAATTCTTCTTTGATTGGCATGATTCTTCAAGCTTGATGTGCCAATTTCATTTCAATGGGATGAGTTCTTTTGATCATATCATCTTCAATGATTTATCCTCATTGTGAATGCTATCTTGAATAGATCATTGTTCTAAGCAATTATTCAATGAAAATGTTAGAACCTAACACCATTAATGGTTTATTATCATCAAAATTACAAGATTGCCATTTGATTAAAACCTTTGGGTCAATAATCTCTCCTTTTTTGATGATGACAAAAATTGATGTGTTCAAATAAAGTATAGAGTGCATTCAAAAATGCTCCATTTATCATTATGCACAATATGAACATAATTATTCCATAAAATTGATAAATGAGGCATATTTCAATATAATCATGCTTTTGAACAAAAATTCAAATGAGATTCACAACATGAGATCACAACATATGCAACATGCTTGTCCATTATGATGAGACAAAGTTTAGAATAAAAAGATCCAATCACAAGGTTCACACAATGTATCATCAAAGAAGATAACGTTCATAAGATCATCATAAAACAAGATAAGGTAGTACAAATATTTATCATCTCAAAATATCCAATACATGTCTAATATAAAGAAATGCAAAGTACATGGATTAAAAGAAACATTAATCCTAAATGAGACAAATAAGGGACTACACATCAATCATTACATTTCTCCTCCTTTGTCGTCATAAAAAAGAAATCATCCCATCATCTCATGCATTCGAAGAGCGGGGAGGAATAGAGAAGTAGTGACGAATGTCCTTCAAATTCTCATGAATATTTGTGAGTCTAGTGCTCAAGTTTGTAGACTCCTTTTGAGAATTGGCCCGAAATTGCTCAAAATCAGCCCTTAAGGTTTCAATTTTCTCCTCAGTTCGTTGAGCAATGACCATATGAGCATCCAATTGAGTGATAATCTGAGCCATCATGGATGAAGGGTCACCCTCCTCTTCCTCTTCATTTTCAGCTTCGTCATCATCCTCAATGGCAAGAGCTTCAAGGGGCTTGTACCAAGTCCCATTTGGATGCATTTTAAAATGCATTTTCTTGAGAGTAGAGTCGTTCAAATGGTCCGTCCTTGCAACTGGTCATTTAATTCCTTCACTTGTAAGATTAATCCCAAAATATTCAAAAATCTGAGTGAGAAGAAGTGCATAGAATAATCAAGACCGGGGCCGAACAATACACTCCTTCATGTGATGGAGAATGAGATGGGTTAGATCAAGCCTTTTCCCGTTAAGAAGGCACCAAATGATGAATGTCTCCATAAAGTTCACATCGGTGCGACTGCTGAATTTTGGCAGAATAGAGAATGGAGAATTATGGTGTGAATAATCCAGGCTTTAAGGGTGAGCATGTTGGCTTGAATTCTACTGGCTACTGAAATAGAAGGGTCATTACACATTTGTTGGAGGGCTACTACAGGGTAAAAGTCTTGAATGGTGGCCCAATCATAAGTGTAATAATATTGAAAATCTCCCTTTGGAATGTAGAAAATAAGTCTCAATTCTTCGGTTATGAGAGAAGTTTCTTTCCCCTTGACATAAGAGATAAGAGTGTTTTCGTTTCTCTCTTCCTCTTCCAAATGTGTATGGAAAATCCTAACCAATCTAGGATATTTAACTTTGTCCAGAGTGATAAAGTTGCCCCAGCCTATTGCATAAAAAAAGTTAAAAGTGTTTAACTGAAGATCGGCACAAGTGGTGGGTGAGACAACTTTACCTTTTTTAACAATGCGATTTGCAAATTTGCAATCATATCGAATTTGGTAGATGTCATTTTGGAAGAGAGGAGGAGGAATCGGTTGCGGTGGTGGCTCCAAAAAATAAGATGACTCTCCTTCGTTTTGGCATTTTTGACGTCATTTAGAGTTGTCGTCCCAGAGTCGACATTTCAGTCAGAGTGTGGTCTCCCTCCTAGGGTTCTTGAAGGCATGGTGGATGATGGAAGTGGTGGGATGGTGGGTGAGTTGTAGCCAGAGGAGAAGAAGAAGGTTCAAATGAGAGAGGCTGAGATGAAGCGTCATGAAGAAGACGAAGAGATCAACTGATGAGGGACGATGTATATATATATATATATACACACACATATATATATATATATATATATACGCGCAAGTCAGTCAACTAATGGTAAATGATAAGTCGCCTTATTTCATGAATTGTCACCATTACTGAATGATCAGTAGACTTATGGTAAGTGATAAGTTGACTGTTTCATATAAAACAGTCATTCAAGCTTTTCGATAAATCAGTCGACTTATGAATGAGTAAAACTCGACTATTTTGAATAAAACAGTCACTAAGCCTCTATTAGTCGATTGGTGAGATGGAATAAGTCGACTTATGCTGCCAGAAAAAAATTTGTGCTGAAATTCAAGAACTTTTCACCTCACAAGCACTAGTCATACCAATTTCTCTTCTAATTGTGCAAAATTGATCTTCTTGAAGGGGTTTAGTAATATCGGCTAATTATTTTTTGGTATTGACAAAAATAAGCTTGATATCTCCTTTAGACAAATGATCTCTCAAGAAATGATGTCTAATCTCAATGTGCTTTGTTCTTGAGTGTTGTATTGAATTTTTAGAAAAACATATAGCACTTGTATTATCACATTTAATGGGTATGTGATCAAATGTAAGTCCAAAATCCTCAAGTTGTTGTTTGATGTAGAGTGTTTGTGCACAACAACTACCGGCTGCCACGTATTCGACTTCTACCGTTGACAAAGTTACAGAATTTTGTTTCTTGCTTGACCATGAAACAAGGGAGTGTCCTAGGAAGTGACAAGTGCCACTTGTGCTTTTTCTATCCACTTTGCATCCGGCAAAATCGGCATCCGAATAACTTATGAAGTAAAATGATGTATTCCTAAGAAACCAAAGTTCCAAATCAATAGTGCCATTCAAATATTTAAAAATTCATTTAACGGCACTTAAATGAGATTCTTTGGGACATGATTGGAATCTTGCACATAAGCAAACACTAAACATGATGTTCGGTCTACTTGTCGTTAAGTACAAAAGACTTTCAATCATTCCTCTATATTTCTTGATATTAACATCTTTCCCTTTTTCATCTTTATCAAGTTTAGAGCATTACTCATAGGAGTTTTTGCGTGTTTGGCATCCTCTAAGCCAAATTTCTTTAGCAAATCTTTAACATATTTAGATTGGCAAATAAATATACCATCCAATGATTGTTTGATTTGCAATCCTAGAAAGAAGTTAAGTTCACCCATCATGCTCATTTCAAATTTGTTTTGAATGCTTGAGGCAAATTCTTTGCATAACTTCCCATTTGTTGATCCAAAAATGATGTCATCAACGTAAATTTGAATGATCAACAAATTCTCATCAATGATTTTTGTAAAAAGAGTGTTGTCTATTTTTCCTCTAGCAAAATCATTTTCTAGAAGAAAACCACTCAATCTTTCATACCAAGCTCTATGGGCTTGTTTCAAATCATATAAAGCTTTAGACAATTTAAAAACATGGTTTGAAATATCATGACTCTCAAAGTCCGGTGGTTGTTCTATATAGACTTCCTCTTCTATAAAGCCATTTAAGAATGCACTTTTTACATCCATTTGATATAGCTTGAAGTTTTTATGAGATGCATTTGTAAGTAACATCCTACTTGCTTCTAATCTACCAACGGGGGCAAAGGTTTTCTCATAATCAATCCCTTCTTCTTGGTTGAAACATTGGGCGACTAATCTAGCCTTATTTCTAATTATAACTCCCGACTCATACTTTTTATTCCTATAAACCCATTTGGTTCCTATGATGGTTTGATCTTTGGGTCTAGAAACTAAATTCCAAACTTGATTCCTTTCAAATTGGTTTAGTTCTTCTTGCATAGCTAAGATCCATGACTCATCATTTTCGACCTCATCGATATTCTTTGGCTCTATTTGAGACACAAAGGCCAAATGATCACACACATCTCTAAGAGAAGATCTAGTACTAACTCCTTTAGAAGGGTCACCTATAACTTGGTCAAGTGGATGATAAGGAATGACTTTGACTTTTTGGAAGAGAGTCATGTATGTCATTTTGAGTGTTTTCCTCCTTAGAAGCACTTTCTTATGACTCATCAATGGTGGACTCTTTTGGTTTTTTAACTAGCGTAAGTTCGTCAACATTCTTTTCAAGTTCAATCACTTCATCATCCAAATCTTGCCTAGGGGTAGGTAGAGGAGATTCATCAAATACTACATGTATTGATTCTTCAACCACTAATGTTCTCTTGTTGAAAATTCTATAGGCTTTGCTTTTGGATGAGTATCCTAGAAAAACACCCTCATCAGATTTAGCATCGAATTTTTCTAAGTTGTTCTTGTCATTTAATACAAAACATTTGCACCCAAAAACTTTGAAGTACCCTATATTTGGCTTATGACCATTCCAAAGCTCATAAGGGGTCTTATCAAGCTTCTTTCTAATGATGACTCTATTTATAACATAGCAAGAGGTGCTAATGGCTTCGGCCCAAAAGTAACTAGGCAACTTATGTTCATTGAGCATTGTTCTAGCCATCTCTTGGAGAGATCTATTTTTTCTCTCAACTGGCCCGTTTTGTTGAGTAGTTCTAGGAGTGGAAAAATTATGATCATAACCATTATTATCACAAAATTTCTCAATGTCTCGATTATCAAATTATCTACCTCTATCACTTCTAATACTATTAATCTTGTATTCTTTCTTATTTTGGACTTTTTTTACAAAACTTAGAGAAAATGACATGTGTCTCATTCTTATGATCAAGAAAGAATACCCAAGTAAGCCTAGTGAAATCATCTACAATCACAAAAGCATAAAGTTTTCCTCCTAAACTAGTAATTCTATCCAAACCGAAGAAGTCCATATGAAGCAATTCTAGAGGTCTTGATGTGATGATATTATTTTTCCTTTTCAAGGAAGACTTGATTTGTTTGCCTAATTGGCAAGCACCACAAGTTTTGTCCTTAGCAAACTTAGTCTTTCGGAGGCCTTTGACTAAGTTCTTTTTGGACAATTTTGATATCAAGTCCATGCTTGCATGACCTAGTCTTCTATTCCATAACCAACTATTGTCACTAGAGGAGATAAAACATTTAACATTTTGATCAAGTAAGTCACATAAAAGGATGTTGTACAAATTACCATTTCTATATGCAACAAAAATTTGACGACCATCTTTTTCAACAATGCAATGATCAGATCTAAATGCAACATTGAAACCTTTATCACATAGTTAACTAATGTTAAACAAGTTATGTTTTAAACCATTAACAAGAAACACATTATCAATAGATAAGGAAGGAGATATACTCATGGTCTCGACGCCAATAATTTTACCTTTAGAGTTGTCTCCAAACGAGACGTTTCCTCCATCATAAGGCTTGAGAGAAGAAAATTTGGAGTAATTTCCCGTTATGTGCCTTGAGCAACCACTATCAAGAAATCACTTGTCCTTGGAACTAGAGGTGAATTTTAAGTATACCTACAAGGCAAGCTTAAGTGACTTCTTTTGGTACCCAAACCATTTTGGGTCCAATTGGGTTAGCAATCATAGGAATTGTTCCTTTTGGAACCCAAACCATTTTTGTCAACTTTCTTTTCCTAAAAGGATAAGAGAATATTTTGTGTCCACTTCTCCTACAAAGATTGCATATAGAATCGAAAAAATTTAGTTGAGAGCTTTTGACAAAGAAGTGCTTCAAAGGTTTTAGCTTATCATTCTTAAAAGAGGGTTTTTGATCAAAGATTTTTGTTTATCATATGGATTATATCCAATTCCTTCTTTGTCATAAACATCTCTTTGTCTTCCAAGGAGAATAGTTAAGTCCTTTCTCCCCTTGGTGAATTTTGCAAGAATCTCAATTTGATCCTCAACAACTTTCTTTAAATTTTAATTTTCAATTTGAAGTTCAATTGAGGAGGTTTCTTTTGAAGATGTATCTCTTTCTTTCTTGAAACAATCATTTTCCATTTGAGCTTTAGAAAGCTCAAGTGAAGACGAATCTTTCTCCTTTTTCAATAAAACGTTTTCATTTTGAACTTTAGAAAGTTCAAGCGAAAGAGATGAGATTTTTTGTTTAAGAGATGAGTTTTTCAAAATCACCTTTTCAAGTTCTTTATGGAAATCTTCAAAAGCATCTTACAATTCATTATAAGAAAAAGAAAACTCAATTGAAAGCTCAAGATTAGAATTTACCTCATCCTCAATTTCCATAAGGCAAAGGTTGGCAACTTCGTCGTTGTCACAAAAAAATCACTTGAGTTGGAATCATCCCATGTTGTCTTCATTGCCTTTTTCTTTTGCTTATTTTCTTTATCTATTTTATACTTGAGGCAATCGGCTTTGAAATGAACCACTTTCCACAATAAAAGCAAGTAGGTGGTTCCTTTTTGCTTGACTCACCTTTGGATTCATTTCTTTTGAAAGGTATTTTCTTGAAGAGGTGCTCTTTCCTCATAAATTTTTTAAACTTGTTAGAGATGAGAGCAAGTTCATCTTCATCATCACTAACATCCTTGTCATCTTCCTTATTGAACTCTTGAATTGAAGTCTTTAGAGCCATGCTCTTCTTTTGTTCGAGCTTTTCTTGACGATTTTTCATCTTGATTTCATGAGTCATGAGAGATCCCATGATGTTTTCAAGACTTAATGTGTCGAGATCTTTTGCTTCCGAGATAGCGGTAGCCTTAGCATCCCAACTTGTGGGTAGGCACCAAAGAATTTTCTCCACATTGTCGGACGTAAAGTAATTCCTACCAAGATGAGATAAACTATTAATAATGTTAGTGAATCTAGTAAACATCTCACCAATGGTTTCATTTGGTTCCATCTTAAAGAGCTCATACTCACAAATTAATATACTCATTTTAGTGGCTCTAACTTGCTTAGTGCCTTTATAGGTCACTTCAAATTTGTCCCAAATCTCTTTGGCGGACTTACAAGCCAAAATTCTATTGAATTCGGATTTGCTTAAAGCACAATACAAATTTGTAACGGCTTTGGTATTGACTTGAACAAGTTTTCAGTCATTGTCATTATATTCATGCAAGTCTTTTGGAACTCTTAGACCTACAGTTTTCATGGGAACTAAGGGTCCGTTACGAATAACTTACCAAACTTGGTAGTTAATAGATTGAAGAAACCATATCATTCTAGATTTCCAATAACTATAGTCGATTCCATCCCACCGAGGTGGCCTATTGTTAGATTGACCTTCTACATGAGATGGTCCTTGCATATTTGCCATGATTAAACTCTAAGATGATTAAGTTCTATTCAAGAGTCCAAGCTCTGATACCAATCATTACCCAAGTGTAGACCCTAGAGGGGGGGAGGGGTAAATAGGGTCAATGGTAAACTATTATAATTTTTCACAAATTTAAATTGCAAGAACAAATCTAAATAAAAGCAATAGTGAAATGAGAAAAATGAAATTGATGCACAAGATTAAAAGAGAGAGTTAGAGAGAATCAAACACAAGTGACGCAAGATGTAGCGTGGTTCGGAATCTTCTACTCCACGACTCAAGATCCCTTTTGAGATTTCCCCAAATTCACTAAGGCTTCTCCTTTCGGGTGAAGAGCAAACCTTTAAAATGAAGCTTACAAACTTCTTCCTTCTCTTGCTAAGTGAAGTCATTCACCTAGTCTTCTAGGGTTTAAACCAACCCTTTACAATAAATGAGAGGAAGATTGGAGTATAATAAATGATATCTCTCAAAGATAAATGCTCAAGTTTCAACTCACACTATAGCAATAAATGAATCTCAAGTGTGAAGCTCAAATCTTTGTTTCAAGAGGATGAGATGAGTAAATGATGATCAATGAGTGTATATTTTGTATCTTTTTTTTATAAATGCAAAACAAGACTCATATATATGGTCTATTTCAAAAATATAGCTATTGGAGGTGGTTGGGTAGCATTAAATGTAGTAAAATAGCCGTTCAGATCTTTTCCCGTAAAGTCAGTCGACTTATGCATTGGAATTAGTCGACTGATTTACTCCTCTGAAAATGCCTAAAACATTCTGTCTAAATTAGTCGACTGATGGATGTGTATTAGTTGACTGATAGAAATACTTTTCTTTGAAATAATTTTAAGGCATAAGTCGACTGATGCATTTGAATTAGTCGACTGATTTACCCTTCTAGAAATGTCAAAAATGCTCTGTCCAAATTAGTCGACTGATAGAAGTGAATAAGTCGACTGATCAAAAAAACTTTTCTCAAAAATCATTTCAAGGCATAAGTCGACTGATGTATTTGAATTAGTCGACTGTTTTACCTCTCTAGAAATGTTAAAAACGCTCTGTCCAAATTAGTCGACTGATAGAAGTGAATAAATCAACTGATTTATGCTCAACTTTAAAAAAAATAGAGTTTTGACATCCAAACAAAGCCTAAACCATCAAGGACTTCAAAGATGTGATTCAATGTGATCAAGTCCTATTCTTAAGAGGCTAATGACCAATATAAAATGTAAGAATGATATGTACATGGTCTTAAAAGCTTGTTTTGAGAAATTGAGCTTCAAGCAAGATATTCAAATAAAGCTTTACAAGATTACCTAAGTTCTCACCATTTCCTAACTACCCTAATTCTTCTTTGATTGGCATGATTCTTCAAGCTTGATGTGCCAATTTCATTTCAATGGGATGAGTTCTTTTGATCATATCATCTTCAATGATTTATCCTCATTGTGAATGCTATCTTGAATAGATCATTGTTCTAAGCAATCATTCAATAAAAATGTTAGAACCTAACACCATTAATGGTTTGTTATCATCAAAATTACAAGATTGCCCTTTGGTTAAAACCTTTAGGTCAACAGTTTGGTGTACATACCTTTTGGAGAAAACAACTTAGTAGCAATTTTACCATCCATTTATTTTTAAAAAAGGAAAAACACCACAAGAAATTTGAAAGATTCTTTAGTGGAGGGCTAGTAAACTTTGAGTATTGCAAAGATTAAAATAATATTATATAACATGAATGACATGCATGATAAAGTGGTAGTGATATCTTTGTACTCAAAGTGCAAAAGCTAGTTTTGAACTATTGTTAATACTTTTTATTTCGAGGGTGATCTTTTTTTTAGGAATTTACCTGATTGAGGCACAAGTAGAAAAGCAACGACATCTATCCACTATTCTACAACCGTCGATAATGTCAATGCACATTAATATCATCATAATTGTCATGTGAAGATTCAATTAATAAGTATAAGCGTAAGTAAATATGCGAGGCACACAATTACTACTTCCTAGTACTTCTAAACATGCTAACAATCTGTAGACTAACATCAATTCCTAAGGTATCGATGATAAGGTGGAGAAAACACTCATACCTCAATTCCAAGCTTTAGATTCAAAAAGTCCCAAATCACTAAATCTTCAAACTCCTCCGAATTTGAATTTTGAACTGTAAAAACGTAGATCGTAATAAGGAGAACAAATTTCTCTTCTTAAGCTATCCCCAAATCCAAACCCTAGTTTTACCCATCTTTTCAATCTTCACCAAATCGAACGATCAATTCGAAGAGAATGATGTGAAAAACAAATTTTTCTCTTGGAATAATCTTCAAATATCACCTTAAGCCATCTAAATTCTAGAGAGGAGTTGGGATGCAGTTATAGTGAGAGAGTGATGAGAGAAAATCTTATTTTTGTGATGAAATAAATATCATAAGTCTATTTATATTTACAACCTTTGCAATTAAGTTCCTCTCTCTCTTTTAATTTGCTCCTTGTTACTATTAACTCTCTACTAATCATATAGTAACATTTCATTTGCACAACTTATCTTTTAGACCCTTCAATTGTTCATATATGCCCTTATATAAATTTTCAAGACTCGTAAAAGTCTTCCTGGTCATCCGACTTTTCTCGAGCCCACACCCGAACCCAATAATTTTGAAAAAGTCCTATAACTCACAAAATACATATTAAAACCAATTTCTTATGCTCTATCACTATTAAACATAATTAATTACAATTAAAAATAAAAATAAAATTTAAGGCTTTACATGATACCTTGTGAATTTAAAGTATAAAAGATGTAATGTAAAGACTAGTAAATGAAATGTAAGGACTAGAAAATGAAAGTGTAAACAAGTAAATATAAGAATGAACAAGTAAATAAATAAATGAATGAAATATAAAGATTGGATAAGTAAATGGAATATAAACAACATAACAAGGTGGAAATTCCATCCATTTGGAGAAAACAACTTAGTAGCGATTTTACCATCCATTTATTTCTAAAAAAGGAAAAACACCACAAGAAACTTGAAACATTCTTTAGTGGAGGGCTAGTGAATTTTGAGTATTGCAAAGATTAAAATAACATGATATAACATGAATGGCATACATGATAGAGTGGTAGTGTGTGGTATCTTTATACTCAAAGTGCAAAAGCTAATTTTGAACTATTGTTAATACTTTTTATTTCGAGGGTGATCTTTTTTTAGCAATTTACCTGATCGAGGCACAAGTAGAAAAGTAACGACATCTATCCACTATTCTACAACCGTCAACAATGTCAATGCACATTAATATCATCATAATTATCATGTGAAGATTCAATTAATAAGTATAAGCATAAGTAAATATGCGAGGCACACAATTACCACTTCCTAGTACTTCTAAACATGCTAACAATCTGTAAACTAACATCAATTCCTAAGGAATCGATGATAAGGTGGAGAAAACACTCCTACCTCAATTCCAAGCTTTAGATTCAAAAAGTCCCAAGTTACCAAATCTTCAAACTCCTCCGAATTTGAGTTTTGAACTGTAAAAATGCAGAACGTAACAAGGAGAACAACTTTATCTTCTTAAGTTATCCCTAAATCCAAACCCTAGTTTTGCCCATCTTTTCAAACTTCACCAAATTGAACCGATCAATTCAAAGAGAATGATGTGAAAAACAAACTTTCCTCTTGGAACAATATTCAAATATCACCTCAAGCCATCTAAATTCTAGAAAAAAGTTGGGATGAAGTTGTAGTGAAAGCGAGATGAGAGAAAATCTAATTTTTGTGATGAAATAAATGTCATAAATCTATTTATATTTACAACCTTTGCAACTAAGTCCCTCTCTTCCTCTTAATTTGCTCCTTGTTACTATTAACTCTCTACTAATCACATAGTAACATTTCATTTGCACAAATTATCTTTTTGACCCTTCAATTATTCATATACGCCCTTATATAAATTTTCAAGACTCGTAAAAGTCTTCCTGGTTATTTGACTTTTTTCAAGCCCACACTCGAACCCAATAATTCTGCAAAAGTCCCATAACTCACAAAATACATATTAAAACCAATTTCTCATGATTTATCACTATTAAACATAATTAATTGCAATTAAAAATAAAAATAAAATTCAAGGCTTTACATGAATCCTTGTGAATTTAAAGTATAAAAGATGTAATGTAAAGACTAGTAAATGAAATGTAAGGACTAGAAAATGAAAGTGTAAACAAGTAACTATAAGAATGAGCAAGTAAATAAATAAATGAATGAAATATAAATATTGGATAAGTAAATGGAATATAAACAACATAACAAGGTGGAAAAATGATTTTCTCCAGCCAATAAACCTTCTAATGGATCTTCAAGGCAAGAGAGTTTGATGGTTAAATATGGAGGCTTCTTGTTGATGTAGATGTAAAGAGAGAGAGGAGAAAGCTCAATGCTTCTCTGGAGAGAGGAAGATTTCTAAGACTCTTGTAGAGAGAGAATTATCTAGAGAGAGAATTTAAGCATAGTAAAATTAGTGAGAGAAAGTGTTTTCAAGTGCGTTCAAAGTGTGTGTGAATGAATATAGAGTTCTCCTATTTATAGGCAAATGTGGGAGGTCTGGTTGGGATTGTATGCCCTTTATAGCACCAATTGGGATGTATGACATTGGCTTATCAATAAGAATCTGTTTTCTTATCAAAAATAATGTTTATATATATTATGAATGCTATGTATTGATTCGACTCAAGACCCGAATCATATTGTCCATTGATTACGCAATGACTTGGTGCGTGCATGGTATAGTTACCAAAGTCGGGAGCTGATAGGCGTTGAATGTAATGCATTCTAGCCTCTTAACTTATGTATTTTATTCTCTTAGTGGTAGATTATTTTGTTATTTTACTTTATTTTAGTGTTTTCTGTATTTTCAGGGCCTTAATGATTATTTCAGTTAAAACCATGATTTTGGGCTTTTAAAGAAGACATCCAAGATGGTTAGATGAAGCTTACTTCAAGGAGATTCATTCAACTATTTATTTCAACTCAAATCAGCCCAAGAAGAAGGTCCAAAAGAATTACAGCTGCTTAAGAAGGTTTCGGGCCTGAAGCCCAAATCTGCGTTTAATACTGTTTTAATCCTGTTTTGGAAAATGGACCAAAAGTGTTATTTTCGAGCCTCAAATTGACTTAATTTTTACTTAGATTGAACAAAATTCGATTCTGCACACTTTTGTATTTCACAAAAATTCTGTGAATCGGACTTCTAGTGGGTCAAAAGTTGGACCGAACGTCAGCAGGAAAAACCCACCTGATTAGTGCTGCAGAAAAACCTAATTAATTCCTAATTGGATTAGGACTTTGGTGTATTCTCTTGGGGTATAAAGTGAAGGATTGGAGGCTGAGTTGGGAGTGTTAGTAGAGATTGGAGAGTCTGAGAGGGCAGAGAATAGAACAGAAGACATACTTTGCAGAGCCATTGGATAACGAAGTCATACGCATAATTCATGAAGATGATGCCTTCTTACTCAACAGTTGAAGCTTCTTCTTCTACCATGAGCGGCTAGTTCATCCACTAGGGTTTTGATGCAGCCCTAACAAAGCATCAATGGTTTGATTGTTTTAATTATTGGGGATCCTTATATACATGCATAGATTGTGTAATTTAGAGGATTCTTATTATAGAATTAAGCAATAAAAGTCTTGTAAATTCAGTTTCAATGATTTCTTATCTTATCTTAGATATTTAGTTGTTGTTATTGAATTCAATCTCTCTTATTTTCTGTGATCATGAGAGCGATTATTATACGATGGTAATCACTGAATATATCATTAAAAATTTTGATGAATTATGCCTAGAGAAGATGAACTATACTGCACCCTAGATTAGAGTAGTTAGGCAGATGGCCCATGCCAATCGAAGATAGTCCATGACTTAGCCTTAATCATATGTTATCTTCTTGATGGATGAAGGTGAGCTTGTAGCCACCGACACCACTTATGCATGATGTAATTCCCCATAATTGATTAAATTGACCATTGATTGTGCAGTTAGAGGTGAAGTCAAATACCCTAGATTTCTCTCATATTATCTTTACTTTCTATTTACTTTGATTTATTTTATTTTACTTTTTAATTAGTTTAATTTAAAAATCAAAATTCTTTTCTCTTAAACTTAATTAGAATTAATTCCGTATTCCAACTCATCAGACCATAATCCCTGAGGTTCGACACCCCTTTCGATAGCCCTATTCTGCAAGGAATTCGTTCTATTGCGAAGTGTGGTAATTTTTAATTGATACACTTATTGAGTCACACTCACACATGAATTAGGAGCACAACTCACTTATATTGCGTTATCATAAAGTGTTTTGTTCATTCAGGAATAGTGGGTGGACTCCCTACTGATAAAGAATAGAACATGATTGCCGATAAGTCATTATCAAAGTGATTATAAGGTCGTCATTGCAATTATTACTTGTTAGAGTTATGGCGAATATTATCCTTAAGTATGAGGGAATGATGAACCCTAGGCATGGTTGATTAGCACTTTGATATATGCGGTTACAAGATTTACATCTATGCTAGCTTATTTATTATGGCTTGATTAAGTTTAATCAATGGTAAATTCAAGTGCTTGTTTCAGATTTAATAAAATGGGTATGCACATTGGCAAAGTGCATCATTTTGTTAAAGGCTTATTGATTGAACGAGAAGTAATCAAGTGACTTAATAAATATTTAATTATTGATTTGGATTGAAAGCACTTATATGTCCAGATCCAATTGTGCACAGAGGGGTAATTTCATATAATTAACACGGATGCTGTGTGTTGAGGCAACACAAGGTCTAAGGACAACACATGGTTTCACCATTCTCGAGTTGGAGTGCAACCACAATTATTGTAGAGGCTGTGCCCAATTTTGACCGAATTTTGAATTTTTCATCATTTATTGCTTTAAGTATATTTTAAATGATGTTTAACATGTTTTGAATACAGGGAACATGTTTAGAAGGTTGGAATATGGTTTCAGAAAGTTTTGAAAACTTTTGAAAAAGTTTGACTTTTTGGTCAACGGGGGCCTCGAGATTAGGTTAAGTGAGTCCGGAAATTTCAAAAAAAATTTATTTTTGGTTATGAACTAAATGAAATGTTTAGAGTGTCGTGGAAGTGATTTTGAGGCCAACGAAATTTTCGAGAATTAATTCGGAGGTCAGGAGGGTACGTTAAGTGGCCTAGGGGCAAAATGATCTTTTTGCGCCCCTAGGAGTGGAATAAATATCTTGGGGGTCAGAGATATTCACTTTTAAAAATCTCTCTCTCTCTCTCTCTAAAGCTCCCACTTTATCTCTCTCCTTTCTCTTTAGAGTTTGAGAGCCTTAAGGTGTTATTTGGACTTTTCTGAAAAAGGGAAATGTGTAGGGGACATCAAGGTCATCGGTTTGAACTGATCAAAGTCTCCATTTCATAAAGTTGGGATGGATGAAATTTTCAAAAGAGGGATTCAAAGCTTGGGAATTGAGGTAGGGGTGCTAGACTCATCTTTACTTTGGTCTTATAGGTCACTTTTATGTGACATGAAAGATAGATTTAATTTCTTGAGCCTAGGGTTATGTATACGTGTATATATGTATACTATTATGATTTATGCATGTATAAATGTCTAACATGTTAGTTAGGACTTATATGTGTTATGTATGTGAAAATGAAACTATGAATGCTTTTGATGAAAAAAATGTGTTCATTTGGTGAAAACATGAAAATGTGAGTTTTTATAGACTTATGCATGAAAGATATGTTTTTTTTTGTAAAATGCATAAGCATGATGATTTTTATGATGTGAGTGTGATGACATTGTGCAATCTTGAAGTGGAAGAAAAATGCATTGATTTGATAAAATGCATTGCATTGTGTGGATTGAGTGCATTGATGTGATTATGTGCACTATGTGAAATGCAAGGTTTTTGGGGTGTGACAACATTGAGAATGAAGATGAAGGAATGGTCCATAGGGTGAAAGATCCAAAATTTGGCCAAGTGAATGGCGCATCCGCTGGAATAGTAAACCGAGAAGCATAAACAGAGTTTGGGTGCCAAAGAGGCCCTTACTATGGATGTGGTGTGATAAGCTAGTCCCCATTGAATTGATTTCTGAGAATTTATGGTGTGAGTTATATATATATGAATTGTGACTTGTCAATTTGATATATATATATATATATATATGTATATGTATTGAGATGTGAAGCATCACACATGATTTGAAAAAATAATTGTTTATGAGTAAAAAATATGTATACTTGTCATGTAGACATGTAGCGATTTTATGTGCATTCATGCATGGCTAACGGGTTAGAGTAGGGATGGGTGGATCATTTTTACTGAACGAGAGAGGGTAAGCTCACTCCTTATTTATACAAACTTTTTCAGATAAGGCGCCGATAGAGGATGAAGCATGATTAGCTCAATGGACCTTGTTGAGTTCCTTTTTGGATTTTTGATCTTTTGAGATGTAGATAAATGTCCATGCCGGCTTGTGGCATGTTGACCATGGTTGTAGTGTTGCCTTTACATTTGTATCTTCTATTGTATATGAACTCCAAATGTAAGTGCCACACTTGTAGGAAAGAGACTTTTTAGAAATGCATGTATAATGGCTTCCTTCATTTGAGACTTAATGAATGTATGCTTAAAGGACCATTTGATTTATTATATGTATGGTTTTATGGAAATGACTTTTGGAAAATAAGGATGGTATATCCACTTGAGTTTTATGTGCATTGTGAACCCAGGAATTTTTTATGATTATGAAAGATTTGAGATTCAAACGTATAGGTTGGTGGGTGTGTATGGTGTTTTTTTTCATTCTTAGTTGATTTACATGTGGAATGAATGATTCAAGGTTGTTTGGTTGAGATTTTGGCAAAAAATGGGCTATGCACAAAGTTGTTGGAGGCTTTGTGCAAGGCATTTCGATTGTGCGAAATGACCATTTCGCCCGATCGAAACCCATTTTTCGATTGTGCGAAGTGGTTGCGAGATATTGTGGTTTTAGGGTCTATATAGGGGCAATTTCGCACAATCGAAACCCCTATTTCGATCGTGCGAAATAATGCAGGTCCAAAGTCCTGAGAGGCTGAAATTTTTGCACAATCGAACATAGTTTCGCACAATCAAAACCCTCATTTTGCACAATCGAAGTTACTATTCACTGTGATTCGTGTGTGAGTGTGACTCAAAAAGTATATCAATTAAAAATTATCGCACTTCGCAATAGAACGAATTCTTTGCAGAATAGGGCTATCGAAAGGGGTGTCAAACCTCAGGGACTGTGGTCTGACTGAGTTGGATATACAGAATTAATTCTAATTAAATTTAAAAGAGATAAGTTGCTGATTTTTATATCTAAATTATCTAATGAAGCAATTGAACAAAAGCAAGAAAGACTAAGGAGTGTAGAGAATATAAGATAAGTCTAGGGTAATTGATTTCACCACTAACTTCACAATCAATGGTCAATTGAACTAACTATGGGGCATCATATCATGCATAAGTGGTGTCGGTGGCTACAAGCTCACCTCCATCCGTCAAGAAGATAACATATGATTAAGGCTAAGTCATGGACTATCTTCGATTGGCATGGGCCATCTGCCTAACTACTCTAATCTAGGGTGCAGTATGATTCATCTTCTTTAGGCATAATCCATCAAAGCTTTTAATGATATATTCAGTGAAAACCATTGTGTAATAATCACTCTCATGATCACAGAAAATAAGAGGGACGAGTTCAATAACAACAATCAAATATCTAAGACAAGATAAGAAATCATTGAAACTGAATTTATAAGACTTTTATTGCTCAATTCTATAATAAGAATCCTCTAAATTACACAATCTATGAATGAATACAAAAATCCCCAATAATTAGAACAATCAAACCAGTGATGTTTAGTTAGGGCTCCATCAAAACCCTGGTGGCTGAACTAGCCGCTCATGATACGCCTTGTTCTCCAATGATTCTCCATTCCAAAAGCTCTTCAAAGCTGTTGCCAAGCCTCCTAATACAGCCCCAATTTGTCACTTTAAATAGCCAAGAGAATACATCAAAGTCCTAATCCAATTAGGAATTAATTAGATTTTCCCGCAGCACTAATCAGGTGGGCTTTTCCTGCTGACTTCGGCCCAACTTTTGACCCACTAGAAGTCCGATTCACGGAATTTCCGTGAAATACAAAAGTGTGCAGAATCAAATTTCGTTCAACCCTACATGATAATTATGTCGATTTGAGGCTCGAAAATAAGACTTCTGGTCCGTTTTCCAAAATGGGATTAAGACTGTATTATGCGCAGATTTGGGCTTCAGGCCCGAAACCTTCTTAAGCAGCTGTAATTCTCTTGGACATCTTTCTTGGGCTGAATCGAGTTAAATTATGGAGTTCAATGGATCCCTTTGATATAGGCGTCATCTAACCTTCTTGCATATCATCTTTAAAAACCCAAAATCATGGTTTTAACTGAAATAATCATTAAGGTCCTGAAAATACAGAAAACACTAAAACGAAGTAAAATAACAAAATACTTTATCACTAAGAGAATAAAATACATAAGTTAAGAGGCTAGAATGCGTAACATTCAACGCCGATCACACTGCAAGGACAAAAATCGGTCCAAACTTCTTTTTGACGTAACTTCTTCATTTTATATCATAATTGAGTGTGGTATTTTTTGAATTCAAGTATTTTTGAATTCTCTTTCCAATGGTATAGGTTTCAAAACCAAATTCTAATTATATAAGGAGTTTATTTGTTTGATGTGACATGCTAGTTTAAAGTAAATAAGCATGTTGAGTATGCATGAAGTGAATTGGTTAAGTACATTCATGCATGAATTCTAAGTATCTTCTTGTAATCTATGTTCGAAGTGCAAAACGAGATAAAATAATATGGAATAATGTCGTTGTTGTTTTACACCTCGACAAAAAAAAGAATTTATAAAACCTACAAATACTCTACTAAAATTAGTAAAGTGATGAGTAGGGGTCGAACCCACAGAGACTGCATTGGTTGTGTTGTTAAGCTATCAAGATCTTGTCTAATTTAATTGAAAGAGAATTTATTTTGTTTTTAAATTAAGTTGTTGAAATTAAATAACATAAATAAATGATGGATACTGGAGATAGAGGGTCCTGGGAATTGACTTCACCACTAACCTTCTAACAATGACAATTGAACTAATTTAGGACGTTTAATCTATGCATTCAGAAAAGAATGGCTACAAGCCAAATTCAGTTCTATCAAGAGGATTCATTCAACATACAATTAAGCATAACTCGTCTTCGCTTAGCATGGCCTATACATCTGACTAACTAATGATATGATAACCCATCTTTGCTTAGTACGAATTATAAAAACTCTAAATTGAATGATCTGTGAAAACTATTGTATAACCTGTCTTAACAAAATCACAGAAGTTGAAAAGAACTAAACCCTAATCACTGCAAACATGCATTCATTTTACAAGAACAAAAGTAAATATGCAATGAATAATCCATTCAAATTAAAACTAACAGCACATCTGTTGTTTATGTCTTGGTTATACAATCAATGCACAAAATAAATAATCCCCAAATTAATATACAATTTAAAACATTGAAAGACAGGTTAGGGTTACGTCACTTCCCCGGAATGGTGTTTAGGCAGTCATGAGCGGATGTCTAAGCGTGAACGATGATGAAATCGCCATCTTGTCTGTCTCGTCACGAATCGCCTCTCTATTTCTCTCTGTGTTTTCTCCCCTCCAGCATATCCTAGTTTTTACTCGTTTCATCGTTTTTACTTTGCGAAAACAAACCTATGGGATACCTGGCCTTCCCAAAGTGGCAAGTGCGCATAAGAACATGGCACTTGCTCCTCACAAAGTGGCATTTGCGCCCAAAAAGTGGCAGCTGTGCAAATAGGGCAGAAAGTTAATGAAAACGTCCGTTTTAGGAAATTTTTGTGAAATATGAAATTGTGCAGAATTGAATTTCCTTCAACCTCCTTGGAGTTTGGGTCGTTTTGACAATCGTATACGGAGATATGGTCTGAATACCAAAACGGGTCCAAAACTTTTTAGGCCTGAATTGGCCCAATCTTCAATGCGAATAGGCCCGTGCTCCTTTTCTTCATTTAAATTCTTTTCCAGCCCATTTTTTTAGTCCATTTAGTTTGGATCTTCAATATAAACATATCTCTCGTGGGCCAAGCTTCAGTGATAACTAAATGAGCACCATTTGTAGCCCGATTTCACCATTATTAATCAGAATTACCCTTAATCACCTGCAATCATAAAAAGATTAAAATTATTAATAAAAACATGAAATAAATATTACTAAGACACTAATTCATATAATTTTAGGAATATTGAATATGCAATATTAATTGCTTATCAATCTATATAGAAGGATGCCACCAAGAAGAGGTTGTGAAGGACACCAGAAGTGGTTCATATTGGAGGAGAACAATTTATACACAATATGATCACTACCATGCGGTAAATTGCAAGGGAAATGCGATGAGAAACTCAAGAGGAGACACAGGCTCCACCGAGAGCAGCTTCTCCTAGCAGAATGATAGCGACTTTGGGACATGTTAAGAAACATAGTCCACCGTCATATTCTGGGGGATCCGATCCAATGATGGCTGAAAGTTGGTTAGATGAGATGGTTACACTCCTCGATATGCTTGAGATAGAGGAAGACTTAAAAGTCAAAGTAACCTCTCACTATCTTAAGGATGACACCAAACGTTGGTGGAAATTCTTGGGAGACTACCATGATTTGGAGACAATAGAATGGGATACGTTCCAAGTGCTTTTCTTTGAGAAATACTTTCCAGTAACAGTGAAGGACAGTATGAGGAGAACGTTCTTCAACCTTGTTTAAGGGTCGATGACAGTGATGGAGTATGAAACAAAGTTTTCCTCCTTGGCTCGGTCTGTAAAGGAGATGATTCCAATGGAAGAACTTAAGATCTACCAGTTCATAAAAGGTCTCTGAACCTACATTTAAGACAAAGTTGAAATTTTGGGTTTGACCAACTATGCAGCTGTAGTGGATAGAACTTTAATTTCCAAAGAGTTTAGCAATGATAACCAAAGGATAAGGGAAGCATAGAACCAAGCAAAGAGCACGAGATCCCTTTCGAACAGTCATGCTGGGAAGAAGCAGAGGGATGGTGGGTCGTCCTCACAAGGACACCAAACCCAATCGGTAGCATTCGAATTCTTGCCGATGGCCTCCGAGATAAAGAAAGAAAGTAGATGAAGTGGCAAAGAAGAGAGAGAGTTGGGTATAAATTTTGGTCTATGGGATATGCAGAGATTCTCCCAACCACTTGATAGATATAATATTTAGGCGCGAAATGACCAAAATGCCCCCCGAGCCACTTAACGTACCCTCTCGACCTACGTTTTTTATTTTAAAAAGCTCCTACTACTCCGAAATCACTTCCATAACTTTTTAAACATTTCATTTGGTCTAAAACCATAAATAAATATTTCTCAAAAGTTTGTCGAATTTTCGGGCCCACCTGACCCGTTTTACGGGCCCTACCGATCCAAAATTCTCAAACTTACCCAAACGCTACCAAAACTTTCTGGAACCTCTAGACAAGTTCTCCAACATGTTTCCCATGCTCAAAAAATGCTAAAAATCATTTAAAATACATTTATGGCAAAAATGATGAATAAAATGAAAACCAGCCAAAATTGGTTCCGGTCTCTACAACCTCCCCACCTTCAAGGAATTTCGTCCTCGAAATTAAAAACTTACCTCAAGTAGTGAACAACTCAAGGTACTTTGTGCGAACTTCTTATTGTTGCTCCCACATAGCCTCCTCAACTCCATAATGCTTCCAAAGCACCTTGACCAATGTGATGGTCTTGCCCTGAAGCACTTGTTATCTAGAGTCGAAAACCTGAACCAGTCTCTCCATATATGATACGTCCTCCTCCACCTCAAGATCTATCCAATCTAGCACATGTGAAGGATTTGGCTCATACTTTCTCAACATCAAAACGTGAAAAGTATTATGCATACTTGACATTTGTGGTGGCAATGCCAAGCAATATATAACCTCACCCACATGATTTAATGTCTCAAACAGACTGATAAACCATGGCTCTAGCTTCCTGCTACGCCCGAATCTCATCAAACCTTGTCATTGCGAGACCGTTAGAAAGACATGGTCCCCCACCTCAAATGCCAAAAGCCACCGCCGTCGTTGCCTTATCACCTTTTTCTTACAACTTTGAGCGATGAGGAATCACTGTCTTATCACCTTTATCTTTTCAATAGTCTCCCATACTATATTCGATCCCAAGATAATAGTCTCCCCAACTTCTATCCAGAAATTAGGTGACCTGTAAGGTCTACCATACAAAGCCTCAAATGGAGCAATCTCAATACTAACTTGATAGCTATTATTGTATGCAAACTCCACTAATGGAAGGTGATCCTCCTAACTACCATGGTAATCAAAAGCACATGCCCGAAGCATATCCTCCAAAATTTGTATAATACGTTCTGAGGATGGAAAGTCGTACTGAAATGGAGGTCTGTATCAAGTGCTATCTGAAAATTCTACCAAAATCATGACGTAAACCTTGGATCTCTATCAGACACAATGGAAAATAGTACTCTATGCAGTCTCAGAATGATCAATATACAGCCGACTAAGAGTATCCACATCATCTGTCACTCGAATCGGAAGGAAATTAGCCACCTTGGTCAACTTATCCACAATGACCCAAACTGTATTATGACTTTTCCTCAATCCTAGTAACCTCATCACAAAGTCCACAGTGACGTGCTCCTACTTCCACATAACCATCGATAATGGTTATAATAAACCTGTCGGTCTCTAATGGTCTGCCTTCACTTATTGACAAGTGAGGCATCTTGCCACAAACTGTGCGACATCCTTTTTCATACCCTTCCACCAATATTGTTGGCATAAGTTATAGTACATTTTTGTACCACCGAGATGCACTACAACTCCAAAGATATGAAACTCTCTAAGAACTTCATCCCTACAAGCCAATGGTACAACTATTTTTCCTTTGAACCTCAAGCCACCATCGGAATGTACACTCCAATTTTCTACCACTTTGCCACCCGAAATTCGAGTGCGAATGCTCTCCATCTCACTATCATTTATTTGATCCTTACTCTCCATTTCACTATCATTTCGTTGCTCATCAACCACTCTACTTTCTATAGTAGGCTGTGCAATGAGTGTGAATAGTGTCACCAGTTCACCAGCCTTAACAAAATACATCCCATTTTTGAGATGTCTTTCATTATTGTCTACTCTCAAATAGAAATGCTTGCCAAAGTACCATGTGATTTTCAGCTCAAGGCATTGACAACCACATTAGATTTACCCGAGTGATACTGAAGATCAAAATTATAGTCTTCTATTTACTCCACCCACCTCCTTTGCCTTATGTTCAACTCTTTTTATGTGTAAGGGTACTTTAAGTTCTTGTGATCGAAGAAAATTTCAAACTTCTCCCCGTACAAATAATGCCTCGACATCTTCAAAGCAAAAATTATCGCTGCTAACTCTAAGTCATGAGTTGGGTAATTTTGCTCACATGTCATCAATTGTCGGATAACCATATGTAACAACTTTCTCAGTTTGCATTAGTACACATCCCAATCTGTCTCGTGAAGTGTCGCAGTAGATCACATTACCCAAACCTTATTCGGGAATTATCAATATTGGAGCACTAGTGAGTCTACTCTTCAACTCCGTAAAAGAATGCTCACAAGCATCATTCCACACAAACTTGACTCATTTATGAGTAAGTTTAGTCATCGGTGCCGCTAACTTTAAAAAGTCCTTTATGAAATGCAAGTAATAACTTGGTAGTCCCAAAAAGTTACGTATCTCAAATACGTTCCTTGGCCTTTCCCAATCCATCACTGCTTCAATCTTAGAGGGGTTTACAAAAACTCCTCCTTCTGACACCACGAGTCCTAGGAACTTCACTTTCGTTAGCCAAAATTCATACTTTTTATATCTGACATACAAACGGTGCTCCCTCAAAATCTGCAATAAAATTCTCAAATAGATTTCATGTTCCTCTATAAAAGAATAATACACTAGTGATGTCGTCCACAAACACCACTATGAATCTATCCAAAAACATACTGAAGACTCGGTTCATTAAGACCATGAACGCCGCTGGTGCATTCGTCAAACCAAATGGCATCACTAGAAACTCATACTATCCATATCTGTTCCAAAATGCTGTCTTTGAAATGTCTTCTTCCCTTACCCTTAATTGGTAATACCCTGACCTCAAGTCGATCTTTGAAAAGCAAGTTGAACTCTTTAGTTGATCAAACAAGTCATCTATCCTTGGCAAATAATACTTGTTCTTGATTGTTGCTTGGTTCAACTTTTGGTAGTCTATGCATAACCACAAAGATCCATCCTTCTTCTTGGCAAAGAGGATCGGAGCTCCCCAAGGTGATGTGCTAGGTCGTACAAATCCCTTATCTAACAACTCTTGCAATTTATCTTTCAACTCCTTTAATTCTACCGGACCCATTCGGTACGGTGCCATATAGATGGGCACGGTACTAATAGTAAGGTCAATGTTAAATACCACATCCCTCATCAGAGGTAACTTTGTCAAGTCCTCCAAAAATACATCTAGGAAGTCACACACCGCCAGTGGAAACCCTTCATGAGTCATAACCTCATCATCCTCAGCTAATAAGCTAGTTAGGAAACACCCAATCCTGTTCTGAGCTCCAGAACTAAGTAATGATGGTATGTAGAATTCATCACGCTCTCCAATGAAATAGAAGTAATCAACCTCGGGTGTGCACACTATCACTCTTCTTTGGAGACAATCAATCGTGGCACTAAACATTGACAACCATTCCATACCTAGAATGACATCAAAGGTGGTCATATCTAGTAGCATAAAGTTGAATACTAACCGACGTCCCGTAACCTCGATCTCGCAAGACCGACACATTTTACCCCCAACAGGCGTATCAATGGACAATGGTGACTCCAGTGATGACACCTCCAGCCTTAAGGCACAAGCAAATGAAGCAGATATGAATGAATGAGATGCACCAAATTTATCAACACCCTAGCCCACAAGCTAGAAACTAGGAAAATACCTCTGACCACTGATGGCCCCGGTACATCCTCTGCTTGAGCAAGTGTAAAAACATGGCCCTATGTTTGCTGACCCCGCTAGCAAGTCCTTTGTAATCCCGACAGCTGACTAGAAGGAGGCGTAGACCCTCTCGCTACTCGAGAACCATGTATTGACTGAGCTGGTTGAGGGGGTGGTATCGCCCTAAAGTAAGACTAAAGTGTGGCAGCCTGTGTGGACCTCTGCTGAGACCCTGAATCACTGTGTGCCTTACTGATTCGTGTGTGAGTGTGACTCAAAAAGTGTATCAATTAAAAATTTCCACACTTCGCAATAGAATAAATTCCTTGTAGAATTGGGCTATCGAAAGGGGTATCGTACCTCAGGGATTATGGTCTGATGAGTTGGAATACGGAATTAATTTTAATTAAATTTATAAGAAAAGAATTCTGATTTTAAACTAATTAAAAAGTAAAATAAAATAAATCAAAGAAAAATAGATAGTGAAGATAATATGAGAGAAATCTAGGGTATTTAACTTCACCACTAACTCCACAATCAATGGTCAATTGAATCAACTATGGAAAATTACATCATGCATAAGTGGTGTCGGTGGCTACAAGCTCACCTTCATCCGTCAAGAAGATAACATATGATTAAGGCTAAGCCATGGACTATCTTCGATTGGCATGGGCCATCTGCCTAACTACTCTAATCTAGGGTGCAGTATGGTTCATCTTCTCGAGACATAATCCATCAAAGCTCTTAATAATATATTCAGTGATTACCATTGTGTAATAATCTCTCTCATGATCACAGAAAATAAGAGAGATTGAGTTCAATAACAACAACTAAATATCTAAGACAAGATAAGAAATCATTGAGATTGAATTTACAAGACTTTTATTGCTCAATTCTATAATAAGAATCCTCTGAATTACACAATATATGCATGTATATAAAGGTCCCCAATAATTAAAACAATCAAACCATTGATGCTTTATTAGGGCTACATCAAAACCCTAGTGGATGAACTAGCCGCTCATGGTAGAAGCAGAAGCTTCAACTGTTGAGGAAGAAAGCATCATCTTTATGAATTACGCGTATGACTTTGTTCTCCAATGGCTCTGCAAATATATTTCTGTTCTCTTCTCAGCCCTGTCAGACTCTCCAATCTCTATAATCTCCCCCAAACTCAGCCTCCAAGTCTTCACTTTATACTCCAAGAGAATACACCAAAGTCCTAATCCAATTAAGAATTAATTAGGTTTTCCCGCAGCACTAATTAGGTGAGTTTTTCCTGCTAACGTTCGGACCAACTTTTGACCCACTAGAAGTCCGATTCACGAAATTTTTGTGAAATACAAAAGTGTGTAGAATCAAATTTCATTTAACCCATCATGGCAATTAAGTCGATTTGAGGCTCGAAAATAAGACTTCTGGTCCATTGTTCAAAATAGGATTAAGACTGTATTATGCGCAGATTTGGGCTTCAGGCCCGAAACCTTCTTAAGCAGCTGTAATTCTCTTGGACCTCTTTCTTGGGATGATTTAGGTTGAAATAAATGGTTGAATGAATCTCCTTGATATAGGCTTCCTTTAACCATCTTGGATGTCTTTATTAAAATCCCAAAAGCATGGTTTTAACTGAAATAATCATTAAAGCCCTGAAAATACAGAAAACACTAAAACGAAGTAAAATAACATAATAATCTATCACTAAGAGAATAAAATACATAAGTTAAGAGGCTAGAATGCATAACATTCAACGCCTATCACTTACTTCTATGGGTAGTTTTGCCTAATGTGTCCTGGCTGATGGTAATGGAAGTATGTTCGCTCCCCTCCTGACACTACTGGCACTGGAGCCACAACTTGCCTCTAAGGGCACTCATATCTATAATGGCTAGACTATTGGCAATGATAGCACACTACCGTGGATCATGAAGATCTGGTAGGCAAAGTCAATGAAGGCACCGAGCGAGTCTATTGTTACCCCTGAGAAAGTGACACGTTCTCTTTGTGCCTCTTCCTCCCTTAGTTACCTGAGGATGCCCCGACACCCTTCACCTGATTCTTAGAGTCCCAGATCCTTTGAGTATCTCTATCGTCTTCTCTCTGCTACCAATGCCCTATCGACCACCTTAGCATAGGCTTTCAAACTTAGGATTGACGCTTTCTTTTTGATAGAGGTCTTAAGCCCCTTCACAAAAAATTTTCACCCTCAATTCCTCATTATTCACCATCTCTCGTGCAAAGCAAGCCAAGGATGTAAACTTGGTCTCGTACCCCATAACATCCAAGTCACCTTGGACTAGGTCTATTAAATCATGTCTCATCCGATCCTTTACAGAATCTGGGAAAAATTTATCAAAGAATAGCCCTTTGAAAGTTTCCCATTCCATTATCTCAGTATCATGGGTATTCTCGATGAATTGCCACCACCTATACGCTTCCCCTTGCAAATAAAGCACCGCCACTCCAATGCTTAGATCCCCATCAATTGCTAGAGAACTAAGAACTTATAGGTTTGGTATATCCAACTCTCCACTGCTAGTAGATAACGTCCACCTACAAATGTAGACGGTTTAAACTTCACATACTCTTTCATCACAACCATTTTCTGGCTCAAGCCAACCCTAGATTGCGCTTGAAAGTCCTCTTCTTGAGCTTCCCTCATGATTTGTTTCATGGTAGCTACCATGTCTCGCATGAATTGTGCTCCATCTATTGTCTCTTGTGGAGCATCAACGCCTCCACCATGCGCTCTCCTCGGTGGCATCTTGCTATACACACAACAAAGAATTTCAATACAAAGCATATATATACACATACAACTCTCACCATGCTCACACAACACCATGCCAGTTCAATCCACAATTAGCGTGTTACAAAAGGCGTAAACAAGTAATCATGTTACACATAAGCAATTTATAAACTTCAAGTATAAATCCTTATGTTCCAATCGCTAATGCTGCGTAACATCCTGCAAGAAGTTCTGCTATCCAAACTCAATCTCCCACACAGTTACGATACATCATTTTAGGCTATACGATGCATCATAATGGGGATTACGATACATCATAATCCCTCGAAGGATTATCCTGCATAATTCATAAGTGTATTCTAGACTTACAAAATTCATGTCCAAACACATTCAAGACCCGTAGAATCATCCATGAGACATTAAAACATAAATGAAATGCTACAATCTCATAATTCCATACATTCATGATGTGGCTAAACTTGAATTAAATGGTAAGCTTATTTTTGCCCTTTTTCAAAATATAATTTAACCACTCGCAAGAGCACGAATCTTTGTAGATACGGTTCTATATAGAGGGTATCGATCCCACGAGGACTAGTCGTAATTGTCTTAAAGAAAGATTAATTCCACTTTAATCCTAAAAACAAGGTTTTGAGTTTTGTTTATAAAACTATTGCATGAATGTAAAAATAATAAATGTAAAGAGTTTAAAAGTTGGGAGAGAAAACTAGGGGTGGTTTCCACCACTATCCATTCACATGTTCATAAGTGTAGTAAGCTTGGGATTCATAAATTAAATGCCTAACAATGTCATTAGGCTTGTGACCTCAATGACATATCAAAAGATTAATGTGTGTGCAAACCTATCATAATCCATCTTTAACAAGCATAGCTCTTCAACCTAACTAACTACCTAATTACCCTACTCTCTAAGTGAACCTACATGCATCCAAACTACCTTATCTTGGCATGGTTTATACAAACAAGCACTACACATTCATTTAAAGTACCATTACCTAGCCATCATTTGCATTTCTTATGAAATATGCAAATGTTGTGCATTCATATGATAAAATCTACTCTAAGACAAGAATAAACTCCACATCAAATGAATATATATAAGAAATGTATAAGTGTACATTGTCACTAGACTAGATAATCAACATTTAATTACAAATCCCAAAATGCTACAAAAATGAACAAGTTTACATGACTAGGGGCTTCACCCACACCCTAGTAGAGAATTTAGTTGCTCATGGATGCCTTGCACTCTTCCATTGATGGAGAAAATGAAGCTTCTTGGTCTGGTTCAGCTCCTTCTTCCCCTCTCCCGAATGTCTCTCTCTGTGTATTCTGATGTGCGTGAGAGATATGAGAGAAAATGACCTCTTTGTGTGCTTTATGGCCTCCTTTTCAACCTTGGGGCCCACCATAAATATATATATATCAATATATATACCAACTATATCAAGAAGGTCCCCAAAGGTCTTGTTCAAGTCAGGCAATCCCTCTAAGTAGTGCAAAAAGGGGGATTTTGTTACAAGTGGGAGAGCAGGTGAGCAAGTGGGCAAGTGGCTCTACAGAATCTTGATCAATCGAGATTGGAATCTCGATTGATCGAGATTTCAATCAATCAAAATCAAGTCTCGATCAATCGAGATCTCGATTGATCGAGATCAACATCTCGATTGATCGAGATGCCTTATCTTTAATTCTGAACTTTGCTCTTCTGCTGCAAATGGCCTCAAACTTTGCTCCTTTTACTACAAGACATGCAATACATCAAAAACACAAAAATACTATAAACATATCTCAGTAAACGTAGAAACGGGACTAACATATGCAATAAAGAGGGTTCAAATGCATAGAATTGAACACTTATCACACCCCCAAACTTACACATTGCTAGTCCCTTAGCAATGCAATATCACAAAAATAAAATTAACTATCTTATACAAAAATTGAATCATGCTCAGTCATCAACTAGATAAAGGGTGATTGTCCGTTCTTGTCACGCATGGCAAATGCAACAAGTATTACAGAACTATGCGGTCATTAGCAAAACTGGACTTTCACAAACTACAAATAGACGACAGTCCCCACATAGTGGCCAGTCCGAATAAACATACCAATTCCAACCCCAAAATCCTCTTTGAAAAGTGAACATGCATTCTAACGCGTGGCTTTTGTCATATTTGGAGAAAAATAAGAACAAATCTGTTTTTAAAAGAAAAATTCATTGAAACGGTTCGATATGGCTGTTCATTACTGCAAAATATACATGAATGCTCATGTGCGGATGACCGCGCATTGCTTAGCTCTTTTTGCTTTCTTGTAAGCCCATGTAGCGGCATTGGGCCAATGACTCCCAAACCAATTGGTTTTAGGGCATTAGGTGAAGAAACACCCCTCAGACTTAATAACCGAGCTTACAAGGCAATGAGCTTAAGCAAGTCACCCGCTTATTATTGCTCAACCTTGCACACTTATATGCGAATACTCCCTACTTTGAGGCAAAGAGATCCGACTTATTGAGTGAGAAGGCTTATTGCATTTTTTTTTACAACAACTGGAAGAACTCAATCTTTAAGTTGTTCAGATAAAAACAGAAATTTACAAAATTCTCCATCAGACTTATACCCCACAATTTAAAATGCATGTGTGCAAATTTGTGCGGTTAAGGACAAATTTAGGGCAAGAACTGTACGTGCTCATTTTTGGACAAAAATGTAGACCGTTCTAACCTATTACATAGCTTGCAAAAGTGCGGGTATTTACAATGTTAAAGTTCTTAACTACCTACTACATTTACCTCGGACATTTATTCGAATGATCTTTCTTTAAAAAGCAAGACATCATAGCAAGCATGCAAAAATATCAAGAAAAGAAACTTGCTCTACAATGACAATCAATACAAAGACTGAACATTGCATGCATATGCAAGTGGTATAGCATACCGCACCCCCAAACTTAGACGCAACATTGTCCTCAATGTTTGGACAAGAAGAAAAAGGAAAGAAGTTATCGGGATTGCAGAACGCGACAAAAATGGCATTCTAATACGGGCGGTCATCCTGTAAATGAGAAAAACCTGCACGGAACACCAACTGTATACCACGAGCATTAAATGGAACAAAAAGTAGATAAGAAGAACATAATAAAAGAATTATGTACAAGCGGACAATGCCGAGATCAGCGCACATCCAAGACTCTGAACTGGTGTTTCCCAATTGACTAAGAGGTCTATGCGATAAGATATTGATTATCCAGGCACGCTAACTTATAGCATGCAAAGGGGGCCTTTCTTTATTAACACCATACTGCGTTGAAGCAATCTCAACAGTATTGGGAATTGAAACCAGGCGGTAATAAACGGAAATCATCAACTGAACCGCATATGACAATTAGGCAAGTGGTACTACATACATAGTCAAAGTATAGGGAGCACTGATATTGGCATAAAGTAAAAATAAAGACAAAAAATATAACGTATGGTATAAAAGAAAGGATAACTGTATTCCATATATATAAAAAAAAAATTTAGTACAAAGTGTACATGCATGTGGAATACCCAAAAACTAACATGGCCAACATGGCCTATCAAAAAGCAAATAAAGAAAAATAACAGAAAGTAAAGTAGAAAGTCCGAAAAGATAAATCTAGTCTGGGCGAGTGGTGGTGGAGGTGGCTCGGTGAGTGGAGTAGAGGTGGAGGTGGAAGCTCGGTCGGCAAATAGGAACTGCAGGTCCTGCCGGAAGGCCCAGAACTCGTCTAAAATCGCCCTCTGACCCTATGCCAGAGATGTAATGTCTGACCTAATGCCCTCCAGCTGACTCTGCGTCACCTGGACGTGCTCCTCAAAACCCTGCTGGAGCCGCTCAACGTCAGCTGCCAGGCAGGAGTAGCCAGTCACCAGGATGTCATCTTGCTCTGCGGCGATATTCATCTCATCCTCCTCCATCTCCTCATCAGATGCCTCACCCTCTGCAGGCGCACCCTCATCCATCTCCACTGGGGCATCTATGTCTACATCCTCTGGTGGATCACCCTGGTGGTCTTGTCGCTCCAAGTGTCGCCTCACCCTCTCCCACTGAGTAGGTGTGAAGCGGGTGGGCGGTGCCAACTGAATGTTAGTATCACTGACCGGTATACTAGTACGGCTTAGGAAAGCGGCGATGAGGAAAGGAAAGGGAAGCCGCCAACTCGCTGCTCGCCTCATCTGCTTGTTGACGAGCCCGTCCCAAACTTTGAACATCTACCCCCATATCAGCGATGGGACAAAAAACCAAGTGCCCGTGTGGAAAGCGTACAGGCAACGGAGGAGGTCGCCCCGACGCTCAGCCACATGCTGAAGAGGACACGCGTTCTTGATGAGAACGGTGTCCAGAAACCATAGTACACTCGGGCACATCGCTTTGGACGTGTAGTTGGGACTGGGTGTGGTAAACACCCCGCCACACATGTCCATCACGATGGAGAACAGTGTCGTGTCTGCTGGAAGCTCGGCCCTGTAGATCGGTCGACCGTCCTGGTCAACCATATCTGGAGGCTGCTGGTGAGGAATGCCGAGCATCTGTGCGATTCGGCTCGGAGTGATAGTATTCGTCGTGCTGCCCACGACCATCTCCAATGTGTCCGGCGCTGTGCAGGAATAGGTCATACGCTCGTAAAAGACCTGCACTAAGCGCTCGTGCACCACATCAGTGGGCGGCACACATAATCGGTCGAGGCGACGCCTCCTGAGCTCTGCTACAGCCCACAAGCTGTCAGGACGCATCTCGTACTCTCTCAGCTCAAATCTCTGCTCTGGGTGAAACTTCCGAGTCCGGAAGGCTCGCCCGGGCACATCTCGAACAGCACCGGGGGCATTCTTCACCCTCGCCATAATCTCGGAACCGTCTGCACTTTATTCCAAAAATTACGTAAATAAAAAGAAAATAAAATGAATACTAAAATAAGAATGAAAAAATGAAAAATGAGGTTATAGTCCATGGTGCCGACACATGCATTCCAAGGCACGCTCGAATAGACTCAATGAGGTGCACTAGGAAGCAGCGTAAGCGGATGAAACCGAAATGATGGGGCCGCAGTTGCAAACCGTATATCAAGCATTCGAAACAAAAATAATGCAACATCTCACCCATACATGCACTCCTACTCCCGAAACCCGCAAAATCCCATTATGAACATAGCGAATGCACCATTCCAACCCAACATCATCGGTCTATGCTTATTACGCCGAGAAACTAACAAAAATGGCGACAAAGTAAGCAAAATAAAGCCATGCATCACTTACCTCAAGGTGAAGATGAAAATCGGTGCAAAAAGATGAAGTCCCAACACGCAGCTGCGAAGAGATGAGCGTGCGCGTGTACGCGGAGAGCTCAGACTACGGTGAACGACGGTGGATGGTCAGGAATGGTAGATCAAGGGTGGGATGGTGCTCGGGGAAACTTTGGATCGCTCGGAGAAGAGGAGGGAGTCGGATGGTCTTGGGAAGATTCGTAGAAATGAGAGGGAAGCCCAACGGTTTAAATAAGTAATCGGCTCACGTGCAGGCATCGTGTAAATCTCGATTGATCGAGATGTACATCTCGATCAATCGAGATTTTGATCAATCAAAATCTTGACTTCGATCAATCGAGATCCTACTTCGATCAATCAAAATTTCGATTGATCGAGGACCTATCGAAGAATACTACCTCTCGGGACTTTGGACTTGGCAAACTCTCTACATTATTTCGATCAATCAAGACCAAAATCTCGATCAATCAAAATCTCAATTTGTCGAGATCTCTGCTTCCCTCAATCGAGATGCTAAAAAATAGTCAACTTGAGTTATACTTCATGGACTTGGACTTATGGGACTTAGATACTAAATTGCTTAGATACAAAATTTACCTTGGATTAAAGGGACATCATAGAAGCATGATAGCTACCATGGCCGCGCCACCTTATACGTCTATGGCGTGACGTCCGAATCGGCTCACGAGTCAAAATACACGGGATCCGTCAAAGTGACGACATCCACGTATTCCGTGGTAACTTGATCATCCACGCACAATTTTAAGCGCTGCCCATTTACTTTGAACAACGATCCGTCTTTCAAGTCCTTCAATTCCACCGCCCCGTGGGGAGCAAAGGAATTAGCCAAAGGAGGAAAAGGTTCTCTAGGAACTCTCCATTTAGGCAAATCCATGACAGTAGTGACATCAAGCATTGAATTGACTTCACAAATAGATTGCTCAATTTCAAAATCATCACAGTTGAAAATAAATATTTTTTAAAAAATTTCTGGATTCCCGGGCCCACCAAACTTACTTCCGGGTCCCACCGACCCAAAATTCTCAAACTTATCCAAAAGCTCCCAAAACTTCCCAGAACCTCTAGAAAGTCCCCAAACATGTTACCCACACTCAAAAAATGCTAAACATCATTTAAAATTCATTTATGGAAAAAATAATTAATAGAATGAAAATTGGCCAAAATTGGTCCAGTCTCTACATAAATGATATTTTTCGACTGACCATCAGTCTGAGGATGAAATGTCATACTAAAGTGCTACCACGCATCAAGAGTTAACTGAAAATCTTGCCAAAACTGTGAAGTAAATCTAGGTTTCTTATCTAAAACAATTGATATCGGGACGCTATGAAGCTTCGCCATCTGTTCCACATAAAACTTACTGACTTTCTTTGCACCATCTATGACCTGAATAAGTAGAAAATGAGTTGTCTTAGTTAACCTATCGACTATGACCCACACGACACCATGTCCTTTCTGTGATCTCGGAAGCCCCATAATGAAATCTATAGTGATATGTTACCACTTCCAATCCACCACTTGCAATGGTTGTAACAAATTAGTCAATTTTTATGTTCGATTTTAACTTGTTGGCAAGTAAGACACTTAGTCACAAATTGAGCCACATCCTTTTTCATTTCTTTTCACCAATATTGCCATATCAAGTTGTGATACATTTTTGTCCCCCCAGGATGTACCGCAAGTTGAGAACAATGAAATTCCAGAAAAACATTCTTTCTACAAGGAATATGCACATACATCTTCCCCCCTAAATCATAGACCTCTGTCATCCAATCTTCCACAACTTCACCACTTGAAATTCGAGTGTGAATAGCCTTCATTCTCGAAAGGTAATGCTAACCAAAGTCCCATGTGATTTTGTACTCAAGGCATTGGCTACTATATTCGCCTTCCATGGGTGATACTATAGATCAAAATCATAATCCTCCATGTATTCCACCCTTCTCCGTTGCCTCAAGTTCAAATCTTTTTGAGAGAAGAGATATTTGTGACTCTTCTGATCGAGAAAGATTTCAAAATTTTCTTATAAAAGTAATGTCTCCACCCCTTCAAAGCAAAGATAATTGCTGTTAATTCCAAATCATGAGTCAGATAGTTTTTCTTGTAAGTCTTTAATTACAGAGACCCATAAGCAATGGCCCTCTCTGTTTGTATCAACACGCAACCTAACCCATCACGTGAAGTATCACAATATATTATATATCCTAACCCCTGTTTTGGAATCACCAAAACATAAGTAGTAGTCAACCTCTCATTCATTTCTCGAAAAGCAAGCTTGCAAGCCTCATTCCACACGAATTTGACTCCCTTACGAGTGAGTTGTGTCATAGGTGCCACTAATCGAGAAAAATCCTTCACAAATCTCTGGTAATAGCCAAACTTTGAATTTCAAACACACTTTGCAGACGTTCCCAATCCATCATGGCTTCAATCTTGGAAGGATCTACAAAAACTAATTTTCCTTTAGAATTTGTAACACTATTCTCAAGTGATTCTCATGTTTCTCCTTTGATGAAGAGTACACTAGAATGTCATCAACAAATACCATAACGTATTTGTCAAGGAATGCACCAAACACACGATTTATTAAGTCCATAAAAGTCATCGATGAATCTGTTAGCCCAAAAAGCTTAACCAGGAACTTGAAATAACCATACAAGGTATAGAAAGCCTCTTAGAAATATCTTCCTCCTTGACTCTCAACTGATAATACCCAAACCTCAGGTCAATTTTGGAGAAACACTTTTCTCCCTTGAGTTGATCAAATAAATCATCTATCATTGGTAAATAATATTTGTTCTTGATTGTCACACGATTTAGCTTCCGATAGTCAATACATAGCCATAATGACCTTTCCTTCTTCTTAGCAAAAAGGACTGGCGCTCCCAAAGGTGAAACACTAGGACATATAAAACCTCTCAACCTGAAGTCCTCTAATTGCTCCTTCAACTCTTTCAATTATGCCAATGCCATACGATATAGTGCCATAGAAATGAGCATTGTATCGGGTATGACGTCAATGGCAAACTCCATATCCTGCCTAGGAGGTAATTCTGTTAACTCTTCTAGAAATACATTATCAAAATTACAAACAATTTTGAGAAATTTTTCACAGTTTCCTCCTTTCCCTTCAATCACAAGCCCCTAGCTAAGAAAAATCTATAGTCACTTCGACCACACAATCCATGAAATGACGAAGAATGAAATTCACTTCGTTCACCCACGAAATAAAAACAATCTCTTTCGGGTGTACACACTAACATTCTTCCTCAATAGCAATCAATATTGGCTCAAAAATCAAATAACCAATCTATCTTGAGAATGATATCAAAACTCGTCATCTCTAGAAGAACAAAATCAAACACCAATCTACGATCTACGATCTAAAATTTCTATCTCACATGCTCGACAAACCATGTCCAGGGTCACTCTACCCCCAATTGACGTATCTATATATAAGGCTCTATTTAAGGTCGACATCTCTAATCCCTAAACAAATACAAAAGTAATGGACATAAATGAATGTGATGCACCTGAATCAACTAAGAACCTAGCCCATTAGCTAGATACAAGAAAGATACCTTGAACTACAGAAGAACACGCTAAAGTATCAGCTAGAGTAATCGTACAGGCACGACCTTGCATCCCCCATCCTGACTGACCATTCTCCTGATGGTTGGACTGTTGAGTAGAAGCACTAGGAGTCGCTCCCCTTACCGGTTGTAAATTCTGAACTAATTGTACAGGCTATGGTGGCTGAGGAAGTTTGAATCCCGACTGTGCTCAAAAGCCTAAGAATAATGCTATTATGACCTCGCAACATTGTAAGTACCACCCTTCTTTTGTGGATAATCCCTCACCACATGACCCATCTGACCACACCTATAGCATTTTCTCGATTCCTCCTCAAGTGCAGGCTGTAGCTATAGGCATTCTGACTGGTAGTGTCCCACTTGTTGACAATGAAAATGCTTTATCTTATCTCAAGAGAAACCCATAGGCATTGAAACTGTAGAAAATGACTGTGTCTGCTGTCTCTTCCTCGGATTACCCTTCGAATGGGAAACCATATTCTGAGACTGATTTTTCAAGTCCCATAGCCTCTGGATATCATTATCGCCAGCCTCTCTAACAATGCTCGCCTTACCACCTCCGCATAGATAGGTAAATCCAAGATAGTGACCTTGGTTCGTAACTTAAACCGAAGTCCCTTCCCAAACCTCCTAGCCTTCGTTTGTTCACCTGCTACCAACTCAGGTGCAAATCGAGACAAAGTTGTAAATTTATTTTCGTAATCTATCACACCCATTCCTCCATGAATTAATTATATGAACTCATCCTGTAATACTTCCTCCACTGTATGCGAAAAATATTTCTGAAGGAACAACCTTTGGAAGGTTTCCCATTCCATATCCCTCGCCTCATGAATACGAGTTATGGACTTACACCAAAAGTCTGTCACCTCTATAAGCTGAATGGGGACCATTGAAATTCTTAGATCATTTTCATCAATCCTTAACACATCAAATACCTTAGATATTTGCTCAAGCCAATCCTCTACAACCATTGGATATGCCTTTCCATCAAACATAGAACGACTCATCTTTTTGAACATTTTTAGAGCCTTCATCGCTCTATTTCCACCTCCTTGTGCCTAATTTTGTAGTCCTTCATTGGCCGTTCTAGCCAACAATTGTATGGCAGCAGTCATATCTCTGACCAACTAATAGGCATTGAATGTTACGCATTCTAGTATCTTAACGTGCATATTTTATTCTCTTAGTAATATATTATTTGTGATTTTATTTTGTTTTAGTGTTTTTATTATTCTCGGGTCCTTAATAGTAAATTCACTTAAATCATAAATTTTGGGCTTTTAAAGATGATATTCAAGAGGGTTAGAAGAAGCCTGCATCAAGTAGATCAAGTCAAGTCAATATTTCAACTCAAAACAGCCCAAGGAAGAGCCTTAAAAGGAGTATAATTGCTTAAGGAAGTTATGGGCTGAAATCCAATTATGCGAAAAAAGAAATTTCTGGACTGGTTTTTGTATTCTACCCATAACTCCTTATTCGATGGTCAAAATGGCCCAAAATTCGCATAGGTTGAACAAATTCGATAATGGATCCTTTTGTATTTCACAAAAATTTCACAAAACGAACATTTATTATTTCAAAATCTGGACCCAAGTTCAATAGAAAAATGCACCTGATTGGGGCTGCGGGAAAACCTTAAGTCTCCTATTTTGGTTGGGACACTTCATGTTTTCTCTTGGCAAATAAAGGTGGCAAATTGGGGATGTTTTGGGGGACCTTTTGCTGAAGTTTGGAAGAGCTTTTGAGTGAAAGAAAGATTGGAGAACAAGAGAAGAAAAGGGTAGCACCTCTTCTATGGAGATGATGTCTTCTTCCTCAACCGTTGAGATGTATTCTTTCACCATGAGCGACTAGTTCTTCCACTAAGGTTTTGATGTAACCCTAACTAAGCATTAATGGGTTGATTGCTCTAATTATTGGAGATTTTTATATTCATATGTAGATTATGTAATTTAGAGGATTCTATTAAGAATTGATCTATAAAGTTTATTGTTAGGCCCCGGGTTTTTAGACCAGAAACCCAAGGTATGACGTGGAGGGTTTAAGGGTTTAAGAATAAATTAAGGTTACTTAGCATTTAAAATTTCTAGAACCACATTTTTCATTGAAAATTTTCATTAAGTGAAAATTTCGACAATATATCTACATAATTTTGAACTTCTGAAAACAATGAGAACCTATATAAAATCCTGAAATTACAAAATCAACATATCTAAAATAATTCATTTAAACTGAAGAATAAAAGTCACTCCATTTAGAAAGTTTACATACCCAAAACCTGTCGATCCATAGGATTTAAATTCTATATTAAAATAGTTACACACTCAGCACACTGCACCCACAACACTCACTAATCTTTATATTTACATTACTACATTGTTACAAGCCAAGATTATAGTAAAAGTAACAAAATATACACAAAATTCCTCCTACATCAAAACATATAAATCAAGTCATCATGTGTGTAGGAAGAATCATGTCCCAAGCATATAGATCAACACTCTAGCCGTTACCCTGAGACAAAACTGGCGCAGAAAAGAATAGGGGTGAGCCAAAATAGCCTAGCAGGGAATCAACACTATCCTAAAACCTATAACAATTTAATATGCAAGACAGTACAAATAAGGTACAATGAACATTTATAATAATAACATTTAGCAACTTAAATGAAAATATAAACAAAAATTGCAAATAGGAAGTTATGAGTTTAAAAGATGCTCCCTGTCTATTCAACAAACCTGTAGGACCCTTATCAAAATCCTTGTAATTCCACCAATCTCCAACATTTTTATTTAACCTAGAAAACCTTTTAGTAACCCTTTAACCCCAGGACTGTGCCCCTTGTGTAAGTAAAATTTCATTTTCTTTAGGGACCCTTTAACTCTGGGACTGTGCCCCTCACTTGAACCTTTTAAGGACTCTTTAACCTTGGGACCGTGCCCCTCATGGACTAAATAATATTATAATCTGTACAACTCCTCATAATAATTCACAGTACCACATCTCTGAACACCCTTCTCAATTTCCATTTCCTATTACCCAAGATACAAACATGTCTTTGCTCCAAACCATAGTAACAACAAATTTTATTCATACTAATCAATACATCAATCAGCCAGAGTTCTAACATGATAATAATACATATAACCATGTATCCAAATCACATTAAAATTACAACCAAGGACATGTAAATCATGTTTAATTAATGTCACAAATTCAGATAACTTAGCATCAATATCAAATATTATCACAATTATTTAAATTTACTATAAACCAATGGAAAAAAAATAACTTGTATGCACAACATATAATTAGAACCAAAACCTAAGATAATTAAACTAATAAATTTCAATACAAAAATAAAAACAAAACCTAAGATAATTCCTTACCTCAAAGTCTCATTGTGAAAACTCTCTTTCCTTTCTCTCTCTTTCTTTTTTTTTCTTACCCCTCTTTCCTTGTGGTCATAGTAGTCTACTGTCTATATATATATATATATATATATATATATATATATATATATATATATTCTTTCTTTGTCGTTTTAACTCACTGTTTCTCTCACCCGTAGCTTTCTATATCTTTCTTTTGGTACCAGAATTACTATATATATTACACTAGTCAGGTTAACTACAATTTTCTCTCAGAGCTAAACGTAGCATATACACTCAGCAATATTTAGGTGATGTCATGCTTATCAAATCTTAAAGTTTATCTAATTACCAAAGTTAATGTGTGTGTGTGTGTATATATATATAGGTGTATGTGTGTAACTGTAACGTGGAGATCACAAGAGATTATTTAGTACCCACGGGTGCCCTATCATCATGCCTACATGGAAACCCCAACCAACTAAAACATGCCATCTGTTTAAATTACCATATCAACACCAAACTCAATAAAATAGAAGGCTAATCGGAGACTAGCAGAGACGTTAACGCCGTGTAAAATTTTTCACAATCCCACCCAAACCTACGTCTTTCTGCAATCTCTTTGGAAAACCCACGTCCTCCTTATGCATTCTCTCTAAAACAGAAAAAGAGAACTTAGAAAAACCTAGATAAAACCCCAAGTATCCATCTACCTTTCTCCTCACTCACATGATTTAACATCCTAATCCTATCAAAACTGTCCTCAATCCATTATCGGAACACCACCACAGATCTTCCAAATAACAAAGATGAGTTCCGTTCTTTCTTTCTTTCTTTATGAACTCTGTCATCATTCTTGAATCTTTTTTTTTCTCTCTTTTCTGGATGAATGCTTTAACTATATATTAGTGGCTTTGGTGATGATAATAGAAAATGGGTTACTTTCTAACTTGAACTATCTTGTTATTCAAAGAGGTACTTGTATCATTTGTATTTTTGTCAGTTAATTTTTTTTTTACCTTTAATAATAACATAAAACTTCCATTGGCTGCATTCTTCCATTCCATTAAAGAATCTATAAAGATAATATGTTACAAATAGATATTAAATAGGGTTGATTGCTGGTAAATTGTATTCACTTACCTATGATCCCTGTTCTTTCGCTTACTATAAGACATATTTTTGTAATGAAAATGCATTCATTTTTTATTATTGTGTTTTGATGTGTTACAATATTTATTGTTCACATGTGCGTTTTTGTACCTCACTTATCAAATGGAATCTTTAGATCATTTGGAAAATGAAATAAGTGATGATATGGAGGAGCTTAAAATTGGAATGAGGATTTTTAGTGAAGATGAATCATATAGGTTATATTGTAAGTATGCCTTGAGTAAAGGTTTTGGTGTTCGAAAAGGAAACTTTCGGTATACTAGTACTGGAGTTATTAGACAATGGGAGTTCTTGTGTGCAAATGCAGAAGAATATCATGATGGTAATCCTTCTAATCCGAAAAAAATAAGAAGATTGGTAACACGAGCAGGTTATAAAGCTTTAATTAGATTTACAATTGCGGATGAAATTTGGAAAATAAGTTATATCAATGATGAGCACAATCATGACTTTATTGCTCAAGAAGAAAAGCAGTTTCTAAGAATAAATAGAAACATAGATTCTGCTAGTGCAAGTGTCCTAAATTCTATGTTTGATGCCAATATAAGAGGGATAAAGGCTTATTCATATCTTTCAAAGGAAGTTGGTGGATCTGAAAATGTTGGGTTCACTTTAAGAGATTGTCATAATTTTGTTAATGTGAAGAATAAAAGTTTGATTGAAAGAGGAGATGCACAAAGTGTAATGAATCACTTTAGGCATTGTTGAATTGAAGACCATATGTTCTTTAATAGTGATGAATTACATCTAGAAGGTCGTTTGGCAAATTTTTATTGGAGAGATGGAAGATCGAAGCTAGACTATGATTATTTTAGGGATGTTATTGAATTTGATAGCATGTATCGAACAAACAAATATGATATGATTTTTGCTCCATTCGTAGGAGTCTATCATCATAGGAAGAATATTTTATTTGGTTATGCATTTCTTGTAGATGAGACTATAGATTCATTTTTTTGGTTGTTTGAGGCATTTTTAAAAATAATGGAGAATAAAGCACCCAAGGCAATATTTACTGATAAATGTCAAGCAATGGCAAATGCCATTAAGATATTTTTTCCGAACACTTGCCATCATCTTTGTTCTTGGCACATTTCTAAAAATGCCACTGAAAAACTTGGGACCTTGTATGGCAACTATGAGTTCAAGGACATGTTTCATAAGTGTCTAAATTGTGAAAAAAAAAGGATGATTTTGAATCAACATGGAGTTTGATGTTAAAAAATTTTGGCATTTGGGACAACAAATGGCTTAAGTCACTTTATGAACTAAGAGAAAAGTGGTGTCTGGCTTTTAGTCTTGACATTTTCACTCTCTGTGCTAAATCAACACAAAGCAGTGTGAGTATGAACAATGTTTTGCATAAGATCTCCTCTAAAGCTATGACTTTAATGGAATTTGTGCGACATTATGAAGAACAACGTAAGAAGATGCAGTTGGCTGAAGCTAATGAAGATTATTGTAGTAAACATGGCACGATACAAATCACAGTGAAGGATTAGAAAATGTTGAAACAAGCATCTAGTATTTACACCATTAGTATTTATTATCTATTTGAAGAAGAGTTTCTTTCTAGTTTGATAGTGAATTTGGAGCAGTTATCAACTCTTTCTACACGCCACACTTATCGTGTGTTCTTGCAAGTTGTTTGAGTCTATTGGGTGGCTGTGTCGGTATGCACTAAAAGTTCTCAATTTGTGGAATATCCATGAGATACCATCTCAATATATTTTTGATAGATGGACAAAATATGTGAAAGAAAAAAAATCCTCTAGTTGAGCTTGGTGAGTCATCCAGAGAAGAAATCATCCTTAACACTAGGAAGAAACATCTTACTTCAGAAATCTTAGCATGCTATCAATTACTTGGTTATGACTGATGAGGGAAAAAACTTGGCCAAGAAAAATGTACAATTAATGTGGGAGGACGTACAAAGACTTATGGAGACCTTCAATCTAAGTAAAGAAAATGATGCTCCTACTTGTGGTGATCTCATGGTCATAGAGATTGGTGGACATTTAGAAAAAATGTCTGTGTTGGATCCTTCACATGTGAGAGCAAAGGGAGTAACAAATGCTCAAATTAAAAACTATTTAGAGAAAAAGAAACGTAAACAAAAAAAAGGTAATAAAAACACATTAAATAAATTCAATTTGATTTTGCTATTAAGTCGATACATGTAAATTTACAAAATTTAATTATTTCATGCAGGGCAAAGAGCACAATCAAGTATACAATGTTCACAAAACACTTTCGGTGTGCCAAGTACTCCCATGGTTTCTCTTCCACCTATTTATGTTGCAGCTCTTCATTCATTTGGGCAACCATTATATGCAAACCTTTCCAATCCTGATGTTTCCCATGGGGTAATATTCATTTTTCTCCACTAATTCAATATAGGTTTTAATTTCAATTATTTGTTTAAATTTTTATATTTCCTAGACTTTTAGTTCGAGTTGGAATGTTAGTAAACCCAAGTTCAAATTTGCGACATTACTCCAATGCAAGCAACTAATGCTTAATAAGGTATTATTTCTTAAATATTATATTATTCATTTTTTTCTTTCAAAACACCATTGATATCAATTATTTGGATTTTTATTTTTTGGATGAGCAACAATTTTTTTAACACATTTGTAGGACTCCTTTACGTCTATTAGAGATGATCTTGATGCAGGCCGATGAATAGATTTTTCCAACAAACTTCTTACTTTCATTTAGACCAAGGTTGTGGTGCCGCAAAAGCTAGAAAGTGGAGGATGTTTTGAGTGTTAATGTGAATTGCTTTTGATATATTTATTTATTTATTGCCCATTTTAAGTTAATGTTGAGATAATATTTTTTCATGATTGTTACTCCTTGTGGGTTCATTGGAACTTTGCATTAAATTTTTAGTATAAACATTGTTGTTGAAATTGATTGTGGATTTTTTTTTTGCGTTGGCTAGAATCTCCTCTAATATAAGAATGTTGTTTAGTCTGCTTAATTTTTTTACTTTAAAAAGCATTCTCCTCCATACAAACATCAATTTGGCAAATTTGATGAGTTTGTAACGCCACACTGAAGTCATCCTTACCTCAGAGTTACAGTCCATAAGCTGTAGACCATAACCAATAGTCATTGTGTATTTCAATTCTTGCAAATCTAGTTCATAGTTGAAACCACAACCATAGACTAGCCATCTAACTTACTAGTAGTTAATCATACTTGTCAGCTATCATTTTGCTACTATTGTAATATGCAAAACTACTCTACTCTGGATTGATTGAAACTTCAATGAAGAAATTTCACTGAATTTTTCAACAGTTCTGATATATATATCTTAATGTCCACCTGTTGCATTGTTGCTTAATTTTCTACTTCTAATTTGATCAAATCCTAATATTGGGCAAAAGCATCCAAAAAGATCATTTCTAGTATCCACTTTCCAATAGTCCATGTACTAGTTAAACACCTATCCACAGTCTAAGTAGGAATAATTTTACACAAAGAGCTCTCAAGAGTTTTGGTATGCCCACATCTTCAAGACTTAATTATAGCCAAACAGACAACCACGTTTTGAATGACAAGTAGTGCAAAGAATGAATTAAAAATTAAAAACAAGATATATAACAATTGGAAGGGCAACAACACACCAAGTTACTTTCAAGCTTTTCTCTAGCATCTTGTTCATATAATCAACCATCACAATAGGAGCAAACCACTGTCTAAAATGATAACTATATACAATAAATGAGTCTATTCAACTTAAAAAGTACAAGAAAATCAAACAGATTAGCTTCAACAATTTGGAGCCAAGATTGAGTAACCTTAAATTCTGCTCTTTGCATCTCATTTCGTAACCTATTCACCTAGTCAGATATCCTTGATAGGACTTCAGTGTTTGCAAGGGATAAAACATCCAATGATCTTCTAATATCCCTTATGAGATCTTATACGTCTTGATAAAATAGGCACTAGACCACCAAGTAGAAATCAGCTCGACTTGATAATTCTCAATTAAGTTATTAGCCTTCTTGACATTAGCTTCAAGGAACTCCAAAGCTTGCCTAGCAGCTGGTGAATCATTTAACTTTTGAAGCTGCAGTTCCCTTAGAATAACTTTGATGTCTAAAAGATGCTTTGACAAAATCTTGAAACTCTCTTTCTCAAAAACAACTTCTTTGGTAGCTTGAGCAGTTCTAATGACCTAGTTGGTATGCAGAACTAAGATGGTACAAATTGGCATGAACTCCACTATCATTGGACATGTTTCTTCACCAAATTCTCTATCAAAACCATAGACATTGGATAATATCCTAGACTTAAAATCAAAGTTTATAAACCACGACACATATTTTCCTCCATCAACATATTTTACGTTACTTTCCTCATTTGAGTGCATTTTCTAGCTTCTGTTAACAAGTAAACAAGAAATCAATCCAATAAACATGTAAATAGAACTCTCATCAAATTTAAAACTATAAACCTTGTTCCTAAATAATAATAAATAAATAAATAAATCATGATTAAGGCCCAATCCCATTAAGTTCATTGACTGTTATTCCAAAATGCCAACAAAAAATAGTGTTGAATAATTGTCCCAGAATCCACTACCCTTTGTATCTCCTTCTAAGCAAAAGTAATCGACCCTAGCTAGACAACAAGTGGACAAGATCAATCATCTTGCTTCATAAATTCAAGTTCTTTAAGTATATACATAGGCTACCAAGGTTCAAAAGCAACCTCAAAAAGATAAACCATTGCATTCTCTAGCATAAATGTTGACCCTTTTAAGGTAATTAAAGGGATTGAAAATCTACTGCTCCTAATTACAAATCCAAGTTTATGAAATCACTACAGTTGTCTAGACCAATGTGTCTCTGCCCTTCTGCTAGACAACTAAAATTCAAGAGATGGTTTGGTTCAGATAGTTTCCATACTGACTCTACAGTGAAGTTATTGTAACATTTTATTTTGATCATTTCCCCAAACAAATCTTAATATGTGTTAAAATTAGTCCCACTCAAAATCTACCAAACTTCACCACGGCATATAACGATTTGGCTCAACTATGTCAGTCATCTTGCCTAAGAAATGTTTCAGGTATAACCTCATATGATTGAATTAGCTTAATACATCAGCAGAAATAAAATGTTATGTATGTCCCAATAGGTGACATGTGACATGCACTGAGTTCTGAAAAGAAAAAGATATAAAACAAGAACGAAAAACAAAAGGAAAAGAAAGGAAAGAATAATAAAGCAGGATATAAACACAAGTAGTCATCCTGAATGCACATCCCAGTATCCTATTTTACTGTATTGTTTAACTGTCAAGCTCATCAACAAGCTGTACTAAAGGAAACAAATATTGAATGAAAGCATATAACCATAAACAAGTTGTAGTTGCTATGAAAATAAAAGTCGGTATTGATAAGAATTTATGCTCTCGTTGACACATCCATTTGTGACCGACGAACATAATGGCTCATGAAAGTGATTAACGGTGAGAATGCTATGAACATGATTCAGAAATAACAAAATAATACAGATAAAACAATAACAAACAAGTGTAGCAAAAGTAGATGAGTCAAAATTGGCCAATCAACAACTCAAAGAATGAAAGCCCTAACTTCGAAACCTTATCTTCATTCTAGAGTGACAATAGAAATCATTAAGAGAGAGAACGACACTCACCTTTGTTCTCTGGAAGATCTTTAGCGGTTTTTTGGTGATGGAGTGCATCTCTGGCGTGAGATTGAAAAAAGAAAGAGTGAGAAAGTGAGATGAGTGCATTTTTGGTTTGAATTTTAATTTTGAAATTTGAGTTGAAATTTAGAAATTTCACATGGAGAATTTGAAAGTTCACACGAACTCCGTCAGTTGATGTGGTAATTTAAATAGATCGCATGTTTTAGTGGTTGCGGCTACCATGTAGGAATGATGACAGGGCACCCCTGGGATACTATATACTTTCTTGGAGATCACATGTATGTGATTTTCTAATAATCCCAATGTGTGACACATGTCCTCCACTAATGAAAATTCCATATCTTCTTATATTTACATTTGTATTAAAGAAAATCCCATAATTTATTGTATTTCCATTTTCTTCACCACTAAATCACTCCCAATCTATATTTCAATCCCACTAGTTTCTATGTTTTAAAATTTCTACCACTAGCTACCAATTAAAACTACTTATATTTCAAACACAGGAAATTGTATTAAACCCACAATTCCAATTTCTATTTTTTTCCAACTCAACTAAATATGTATATTTAAGCTCTCAACAACAGATTAATCAATGCATAAATTAGAAAATAAATTAAAATTCAAAGTGTTACATTTATATTCAATTTTAATGATTTCTTATCTTGTCTTAGATATTAAGTTGTTATGATTGAACTCAATCCTTCTTATTTTCTATGATTATGAAAGTGATAATTACACAACAGAATTAATTGAATATATAATTAGAGATTTGATAAATTATGCCTAAAGAATATGGATCATTCTACACCCTAGCGTAAAATAGTTAGGTAGATGTGCATGTTAATTGAAGATAGTTCTTTCTTAGCAATCATATATAATCTTTCTTGTTAATTGAATGTGAACTTGTATCCACCAAAACATATGCATAATATAACTTCTCATAATTGGTTTAATTGTCCTTTGATTGGGAGGTTAGTGGTGAAGTCAAAAACCCTAGTTTCATCAAATCCTTATCTACACTCATTAGATTTACTTGCATTCAATTTAATTCTCTTTACTTAGTTAATTATTAAAATTAGAAATAAAAATCTATAATCCACTTTTATTAATCTAGTTAGAAATTCAAATATAAACGTAATACTCAGTCTCTGTGGTTTGACACCCTAACTTTGACCCTATCTACTGGGATTCGTGCTATTATGAGTGGTATTTTTAATTGACACACTTAACCATAATTAGTTTTTGGCGCCATTGCCGGGGATTGATTTTTATTACCTTATTTGGATTTTAAAAATTAGTTCTAATTGAATTTTTAGTTTAGGAATTTATATATTTTATTACTGATTTATTTTATTTTATTTTGTTTTCTTTATAGGTACTTCAGTAATCATATGCTCGGTCGCTACTCTTTGTCTTATCCTTTGATACCATACTACCCAGAGCTTAAGTGTACTCTTAGATAGCTTAAGAGTGTTCCTAGTGATTCAATTGTGCAAGAGGAACAATACATTTATATAATGTCTAACGATGAGAATAATGTTGTAAAGAGAGCAAGCTGACTCAGAGATTACTATGTTCCAGAAACTTATAATTCGTTATCTTGTATTCAATTACCTAATGTCACATCGCAGAATTATGAGATCAAGTCAAGCGTTATTCAAATGATTCCGTCTTACTTTGGGCTAACTCATGAGGATTCATACAAGCATTTGGATGACTTCATAGAAGTTTTCTCTACAACTAAAATTCATAACTTCTTAGAAGATACTTTCAGGATGTATAAGGCGACGTATTGGTTCAATTCCCTACCACCAGGTTCTATTACTTCATGGACTCAAATGCAACATAAATTCTTGATGAAGTATTTTCCAATAGGGAAGACCAATCAATTCAGGTGAGCTGTCACTGGTTTATCTCAGAATGAGGGGGAACAATTCTATGAGATATGGGAGAGGTTCAAGGACCTTCTTAGGAAGTGTCATCATCATCAAGTTTTAAAGTGGCAACTAGTGTAGAGTTTTCATGAAGGATTAATTGAAGGTAACATGCAGATGGTCGATACCTCATGTGGAGGCACTTTTAAGTTAAAAAGCAAAGACGGGGCATGGACATTATTCGAGAACCTAAGTGATAATTCCTTACAACATATTTCTTTATCTCATTCGAGCAGGCCATCTAATTCTAAAATGAGGAAGGTTGATGGAATTTTTGAGATTGGTTCTGGAGATAATGTGTCTACTAGTGTAGATGTTTTGACACATAAATTGCTGCAGCTCATGACAGTTGGTTATGCTCCTAATCCATCTCCGAATCCACCTATATTTGAGCCATGTGCTTTTTGCTCTAGCCCTGTGCACTATGTGAATAGTTGTCCTTCAGTTGGGCAATTTGTTGATGTTCCATAAGAACAAGTGCAAGCAACATTCTATAGACCGGTGAATAAATCATATTCTAACACTTATAACCCCAGATAGAGAAATCACCCAAAGTTTTCATGGAGAGCTCAAGGAATAAGGAATCAAGCTACACAAGTTCATGGAACATGTAAGGACCGCAACCATTTCTGGCCGATTTTCTTTTTATTTTTCATTTATCATTATATAAGTGATTTAAATAATGATATGCATATTATAAATGTGAAATACATTTTTGGGGAATTGTATAAGGGCCCGGGAAAGTTTTGAGAGCGTTTGGTAAAATTTGAGTTTTTTCGGTTAAGCGGGCCCGTGACGCGAGTCTAGTAAGACTGAAAATTTTAAAAGTTTCACAATGACAACAAATTTTGAGATTAGTTTAAGTAAAATATTTGATGAGCTATGGAATAGATTTCGAGTCCATACGAGTTATCAAAATTAAAAATAGAGTCCGAGAAGGTTCAATAAGTGACTAGTGGCATTTTTGTACATATACGACGCTAGTCCAATAAATATAAAGGAAGAGAATACAACCCTCATTATCTCATTCTTCATCAGCTGATTAAGAGAGCAATATATATCTATATATCTCTACATTCATCTTTTTCCTTCTCCATTGAAATTGAGAGGCTTGGGGCGAGAATTAGAAGACGCTGAAAAAGAGAAAGTTGGTCTATGCATCGAGGTCTCGAGATTGATCCATTCAGAATCAAATTCAAACAAAGTTAATTTCGGTAAAAAATTGAGAATTTTATTTAGAGCTCTTCTAAATTACGGTAGGGATGCCTAACCCATGAAATTCGGGGTTTGTATGAGTATATTGGTTGTCTATGGCAACCAATTGGTTATGTCGGTATAATTAGGTATTTTTCAAGCTAAAACATGATAAAGTATACAATTCTATGAATTTTCAATGTGAAATAATGTGATTACATGGTTATAATTGTTTTAAATAATTATAAAGCATGATGAAAGTGAAATTTGAGATAATTATATATGTTTAAGGCGTATTTATGAATGTGACACTTATGTATTTTGTTAATTGTTGATCGGCGTTGAATGTTACGCATTCTAACCTCTTAACTTATGTATTTTATTCTCTTAGTGATAGATTATTTTGTGATTTTACTTTGTTTTAGTGTTTTCTGTATTTTCAAGGCCTTAATGATTATTTCAGTTAAAATCATGATTTTGGGCTTTTAAAGATGACATGTAAAAGGGTTAGATGAAGCCTACATCAAAGGGATATATTCACCACCACATCCTTGACTGGAAGGTAACTCTCTTGTGTATTTTAATTTTAATTTTAATTTTAATTTTTAGTTTTATTTTTCTTTCTGTATTTAATATTCAGTTTCATTAAAAAAAATTATTTCATATTTATTTTCACCTATATTATTTCACTTGGTCTTTGGGGTATAGTGGTTTGTTTTGACAGGTTGTAACATCCAAGTTTGGGGGTGTTCTTGCATTGCCTTCATACAACTTGGTGTGCTCTATTTTCTTGCCACTCTTTCTCCGAATTTCTAGTATTCTCGTTCTTACCCTTCTCTATGCTTCAATTGGGTGTGCATTAAGGACAATGTACATTTTAAGTTTGGGGGTGAGGTGATGCCTTATTTATGTGCTTTATTGCAATATGGGGGAAATTTTTTGTGAAATTCTTCTTGTTTTAGGATTTTGTATTTATTTCTTTTTCTTAGTTTTTTATTTATTTTCTTTTGTTTTGTCTTTTAGATATAATGTTTTGACACTATTCAAGGGATTAATACCTTATGTAGGTGGTTAACTTGAAATTGTTGAGTATGTTTTAAATTTTTGGAAACTATGGTTTAAATTAAGTGGTTTTAATCATGGTTTGCATTAACATGCTTTGAAGCAGTTGGTTTTAGTTTCCTTACATGCACAGGCACACTAGCATAATCTTGTGAGGTATAAAGATTGGTTTTGAGTTATTGAGTTACATATGTTTGATATTAATTAGTATCCCTTGAGAATGAGTACCGATGATGTGTTTTACTTTACTTCAGTGAAAAAAAGAAAGAAAGAAAAAAAAATGTTAAATAGCAAATCAATTTGATCCTTTTCATGAGTAACCGGGCCTCTATGCCTCAAGAAGCAAGGAGTGTTCGCGTCAAAAGTGAAAGGGTGAGAAGATGAACATTGGCTGTCTTGATTTGTAGCCTGATTGATTCGAGTAATTAGGTTCTTCGGGGTGTCTTAACGCCTAGTGCCTTAAAGCCTCTAGTTTGGGAGTCACTGACTCAAAGCTTGCTACAAGGATCTTTCAGAAAGCTTAATAGATCATGACATTGCACAACCAATAAAGCAATGAAAAAAAAAGAATGAAAAAAAAATGAAAAAGTCATGAATTCATGTTTGGAAGTATGATTTCAATAAGGGGAGCTAGTGAGTTGAAGGGGTATGTGCCTTAATATATTCAGAGATGGGTTATACTGCATGAGATGACTGCTAGTTCACTTTTCACGAGGGAACTAGAGTTGGTTATTTTGAGATATGTTGATGTGAATTATGTGTGGGGACCATTGCTTTGAATTATAGAATTTGAAAGTTTGAAATTATTCTTTATACAAGTTTGTAACTATATATTGTAATCTTCTTCTTGATTAATGTTTAAACAGAATTTTGAATGTTTGTGGGTAATATTTCTGGAAACCCTCACGAGACTATACTCATCCACTAAGGGGAACCTAGGGGTTTAAATGCTTGTTGCATATGCTAAATGCAATCGTTTCTCCCACGAAAGTGGAGTTGGGTAGCTTAGTTAGTGTTTAGTAGTTCCTTTGTTTTAGTTTTGTTTTATTCTATTCCAAAGGGACTAGCAATATGTAAGTTTGGGGGTGTGATCGGCGTTGAATGTTACGCATTCTAACCTTTTAACTTATGTATTTTATTCTCTTAGTGATAGATTATTTTGTGATTTTACTTTGTTTTAGTATTTTCTGTATTTTCAGGACCTTAATGATTATTTCAGTTAAAACCATGATTTTGGACTTTTAAAGACATGCAAAAGGGTTAGATGAAGCCTACATCAAAGGGACCCATTCAACTCCATAATTTAACTCAAATCAGCCTATGGAAGAGGTCCAAGAGAATTACAGCTGCTTAAGAAGGTTACGGGCCTGAAGCCCAATTCTGCGCTTAATACAGTCTTAATCTCATTTTAGAAAATGAACTAGAAGTGTTATTTTCGAGCCTCAAATTGACTTAATTTTTGCGTAGGTTGAATGAAATTCAATTCTGGACACTTTTGTATTTCACGAAAATTTCATTAATTGGATTTCTAGTGGGTCAAAAGTTGGGCCGAACGTCAGCAGGAAAAACCCACCTGATTAGTGCTGCGGGAAAACCTAATTAATTCCTAATTGGATTAGGACTTTGGTGTATTCTCTTAGTGCATAAAGTGGAGAATTAAAGGCGGTTTGGGGAGAGTCTGAGGAGAGAGCTTTTGGACAGATTGAAGACATACTTTGCAGAGCTTTCGGGTGGAGAATCATTGGAGAACGAAGTCTTACGCATAATTCATGAAGATGATGCCTTCTTTCTCAATCGTTCAAGCTTCTTCTTCTACCATGAGCGACTAGTTCATCCACTAGGATTTTGATGTAGCCCTAACAAAACATCAATGTTTTAATTGTTTTAATTACTGGGGACCTTTATATTCATGTATAGATTGTGTAATTTAGAGGATTCTTATTATAGAATTGAGTTATAAAAGTCTTATAAATTCAGTTTCAATAATTTCTTATCTTGTCTTAGATATTTAGTTGTTGTCATTGAACTCAATTTCTCTTATTTTTTTGTGATTATGAGAGTGATTATTACACAATGGTAATCACTGAATATATCATTATACGCTTTGATGGAGTATGCTAGAGAAGATGGGCCATACTGCACCCTAGAGTAGAGTAGTTAGGGAGATGGCTCATGCCAATCGAAGATAGTCCATGACTTAGCCTTAATCATATGTTATCTTCTTGACGGATAAAGGTGAGCTTGTAGCCACCGACACCACTTATGCATGGTATAATCTCCCATAATTAATTTAATTGACCATTGATTGTGTAGTTAGTGGTGAAGTCAAATACCCTAAATTTATCTCATACTATCTTCTATCTCTATTTCCTTTGTTTTTTTAATTAGTTTAAATATAAAAGTTAGATTTCTTCTCTTTTTAAATTTAATTAGAATTAATTATGTGCTCCAACTCATTCAGACCATAATCCCTGAGGTTCGACACCCCTTTCAATAGCCCTATTCTGCAAGGAATTCGTTCTATTGCGAAGTGTGGTAATTTTAATTGAGACGCACTCACACACGAATCAATTTTTGGCGCCGTTGCCGGGGATTATCTATTTGATTGATTGGATTTTACAGAATTAATTTTAATTGGATTTTTAGTTTAGGAATTTTTTTATATTTTGTTTTTAATTTTTTTTGTTTTCTTTTTAGGTACTTTTTGTTAATATATGCAAGGTCGTCGTTCTGTGGCTGATCCTTTGATACCACTTGATCTTGAGCCTGAACGTACTCTTAGACAATAGAGGAACATCCCTGTTGATACCATTATGCAAGAGAAAGAATTCATTGAAGACATGGTGGAAGAAAGGAATAACAACCTTGTTCCTGATGCTGCTGGAGAAAGGGCTAGATTGCTTAAGTACTACTATGTTCCTGAGACATACACTTCACCAGCCGGTTTTCAACTGCCTAATGTCACAGTACAAACTTATGAGATCAAGTCCAGCATTATTCATATGCTTCCATCCTATTTTGGGCTGACTCAAGAGGACCCTTACAAGCATCTAGATGAAGATGCTTTCAGAATAAGACTTTTTCTATTCTACCTGAAGGATAACGTAAAGTATTGGTTCAATTCTCTACCGACAGGTTCTATATCGACTTGGACTCAAATGCAACATGAGTTTCTCAAGAAGTATTTTTTGATAGGGAAGACCAATCAGTTCAGACGTGTTATCACTGGTTTCTCCCAACATGAGGGAGAACAATTTTATGAGACATGGGAAAGATTCAAGGACCTTCTTAGGAAGTGTCCTCATCATCAAGTTCCTAAATGGCAACTAGTACAGAGTTTTCATGAAGGGCTGACAGAAGCCAACACATAGATGGTTGATGCATCCTGTGGAAGTACTTTTATGTTGAAGAGTGAAGAAGAGGCATGGACCTTATTTGAAAATCTTAGTGACAACTCTCTACAACATGTATCCTCTACTCGTTCTAGCCGACCTGTCACTACAAGGAAGACTGATGGGATTTTTGAGGTTGGTGCTTCAGAAGCTATGCCAACTGACATTGATTTAATTGCACAGAAGGTAGTAGCAATTATGGCTGCCAATCAAGCTCCTTCTACTTCAAATCCTTCATTGCTAGGCCCTTGTAAATTTTGCTCTAGTCTTATGCATAATGTGAACAATTGTCCTTCAATTGGGCAATTTTCTAATGTTCAACATGAGCAAGTCCAAGCGGCATTCATTAGACCAATGAATCCTCCATGAGGTAATACTTATAATCCTACATGGAGGAATTATCCTGGTTTTTCTTACAGTAACCAAGGGACAGCAATGCAACCAACATATCAACCTAGGAATTTTGTACCTCAACAGTAATATCAAACACAAATTCCTATGGCACAAAGAATTTTTGCTATTGAAGACAACCTGACACTCACCTTAGCAAAATTTGATAAGCTCGGCTCTATCATAGAGACAGTGCAAGATACTGCAACAACAATACAACCTACAGTTCAGCTAGTACACTCTCATTCTCAATCTATTACCAAACTGGAATCTCAGTTTGGACAGCTTGCTAATTCATTGAGTAGAAGAGAAGAAGGGAAGCTCCCTAGTCAACCAGTTGCTAATCCAAGAGGGATGGAAGCTTCCACAAGCAACCCACACCATGAGCAGGTTCAAGCATTTACCACTTTGAGGAGTGAAAAAATAATTGATAACAAGGTGGGGGAAAAGAAAGAAGAAGAAAAAGTGACCACAAGTCTAAGTGCTGAAAATTCTTATGGGCTCTTTTCCCACAACATTTCCTTGAAGCATCTAAATTGGGGAAGCAAGGGGACAAGCTGCATGACATGATGGAAGTGTTTCGACAAGTGAAGATTAATTTGCCACTCCTTGATGCCATCAAGCAAATTCCTCCTTATGCTAAATTTTTGAAGGACTTGTGCACTCAAAAGAGGCGTTCTAAAAGTCAAGTGCCAAAGAAAGTGATGCTGTCACAACAAGTGAGTTCTATAATTCAGCAGTGCACTCCTGCCAAGTACAAAGATCCTGGTGCTCCAACTATCTCATGCATCATTGGGGAGCACCATGTTGATAAAGCTCTTCTTGATTTGGGTGCAAGTGTGAATTTGCTACCCTATTCAGTGTACTTACAATTGGGCTTAAAAGAATTGAAGCTTACCTCGGTGGTATTGCAATTTGCAGACAGATCAACAAAGCAACCCCGTGGGATAGTTAAAGATGTGCTCATTAAAGTGGACAAGTTTTACTTTCCGGTTGATTTTATTGTACTTGACACTGAGCCAGTTTACAACCCAAGGAGGCACATTCCAGTCATCCTTGGTCGACCTTTCTTAGCTACTGTCGATGCTTGCATAAATTGTAGGTCGGGGATCATGGATATTTCATTTGACAACATGAAGGTCAAGCTTAATATTTTCAATGCCGTTGAAAACCCTCTAGACCAAACTGATGTTTTTTTCATAGATTATGTAGATATGTATGATCCTACAGAAAGAGAGGTTCAAGAAAATCAAAAGGAAGAGAATATGCTAGAAGATCAACTTTCGACAATTGTGGTAAATTCTATATGTGCTAAACCACCCAACTCACTTCGGGGTGAGCAATTATTTGGAGTATCTGACAACTCCATGCTGTGGTATGCAGATATCGTGAATTATTTGGTCACGACAAAAGTTTCACGAGGCTAGACCAAGCGAAAGCGTGACAGATTCTTCTCTAAAGTTCATCATTACTTTTGGGAGGATCCAGAATTATTTAAATATTGTCCAGATCAGATTATTCGACGGTGTGTCCCGGACCATGAGTTCCAAAATGTTCTCAAGTTCTGCCACTCGTTAGTTATTGGAGGTCACTTTAGTGCAAGAAAGACAGCAGCGAAGGTACTTCAATGTGGATTCTTCTGGACTTCTCTGTTTCATGATGCCTATATTTTTTGTAAAACTTGTGATCGATGTCAAAGATTGGGTTCGATGTCAAGACGAGATATGATGCCAATGAGCCCCATTCTGGTGGTTGAGATTTTTGATGTTTGGGGAATTGATTTCATGGGACCCTTTTCGCCCTCTTTTGGCTATGAGTACATTCTAGTTGGTGTGGATTATGTCTCCAAATGGGTGGAGGCCATTACAACTTGAACCAATGACCACAAGGTGGTAATCAAATTTATGCACGAGAATATCCTTAGTCGATTCAGAATTCCTCGAGCCTTCATCAGTGATGGTGGTTCTCACTTTTGTAATAAATTCTTGAGCGTGTTGTAGCTCATCCCATGAGTTTTAACTCTTTTCAGAAAATAGCAAGGACGTAGCGGAGTCTACCTAACCATGAGTTGGTGAGGGCTATAGTTAGCTTTCTTTTGAGAACACTTTGCCTTTTACAATTGAAATGCATGTCCGGTTTATGGATTATATGCACAACTTTCATCCTGTATATGTTCCTTGGTATTTCAGAAACATGTTTATGGTTATGCTTATTGGTTTTGTTTTTATGTACGGTATTAGGAAACGGTTAAATGTTAAACTTTTGAATTGATGATTCCAAGTTCCATTTACAATTCATTTGAGCATGTGAGATCATTGTAGGAATTTAATAATTGAGAGTATGGTATGAGAATGAATACTTAGGAAAATTCTACAGGAAAACAGGTTCGAGGGGTTTTGATTTATCGAAATCTCCATTTCAATTAATCAAAATTTCAGGCATGTTTGAATGATCAATTCTAGTAAGGTTTTGATGGTACTTAGATACAAGTTCGATCAAACATAGTTTTTGATTGATCAAAACTTCTATTTCACTTAATCAAAACTTCTATTTCACTTAATCCATGTGCTCGAATGTCAGCTCGAAGATGTTGATGATTGATACAAGGAATAATAGGAAAAATTACAACTCGATCAACCAAGTTTTGATCACCGAAATATGCCAATTACAAATTTATATCTCACAATCTCACACTTTGGCAATTTCGTGACAATACCACTTAGACACTTATAACTTAATCCATTGAAAAAATTAGATTACAATGTTGCCCAAAAATACACAAAAATAAAAAACTGATCCATCGAAGTTTCACTTGTGTGGTCAAAATGGTTAGAGAACACAAAAATTAGTACCTGCGCATCTTTAAAACAACACACCCTGTGAAATGCTTAATAAAGAAATATAAATACAAATTTGTAATGCTCTCCCTTAATCTCCCTTTTAAACAGAAAGATCTGATAAATACTTCTCCCCCTTTTTGTAACAAATTAACAAAGAAACGCCAAAGAGAAGTATATAAACAGATAATTAAGGAAGCACATAGAAATAATAAGATAATAATGAAGCAAAAATAATCATCATCACTAATCAAATAAATATCCAAAACATATTAGTTGATGGATTAAACATACTATGACAAAAATAAATAATCTAGATATCAGGTATAAATCAGTCAAACCTGAAATGTGGGTTCTCATTCAGAAGGTAATTTGAAGAAGAAACACTAGGGAAATAGTTCATACTCACGACGGTCACAGCAAACATAGTCATTCTCTACAGTTTCTATACCCATAGGATCCTCTCGAGATAAGGTAAAATGTTTTCAATGTCAGTAAGTGGGATACTACAAGTTAGAATGCCCACAACTACAGCCTGCACCTGAGGGGGATTCGAGGAAGTGTTATAGATATGGTCAGGTGGGACATGTTGTGAGAGATTGCCCATAGAAGAAAGGTAGTACTGCGGGGTCGCAACAGCCTTATTCTTAGACTTCAAGAGTATAGTTGGGATTCAGAGTTCCTTAGCCACCACAACCTGCACACTCAGTTTAAAGTTCACCACCGGTGAGGGGAGCGACTCCTAGTGCTTCTACTTAGCAGTCTGGTCATCAAAGGAGTGGTCCGTTTGGACTGGGGATATAGGGTCGGGCTTATGCAATTACCTTAGCTGAGACTTTAGCAGGTTCTTCTATAATTTGAGGTATATTTCTGGTATCTAATTCATAGGCTAGAGTCTTGATTGACTTACGCGCATCCCATTCATTTATATCATCTGTTTTTGCATCTGCCTTGGGATTAGAGATGACAACTTTGGATAGAGCCTTATGTGTTGATATGCCAGTTGAGGGTAAGGTAACCCTGAACATGGTTTGTTGGGCATGCAAGATAGAAATTACAAATTGTAGATTGGTGTTTAGTTTTGTTCTTTTAGAATTGACAGGTTTTGACATAATTTTTGGGATGGATTGGTTATCTGCTTTTCAAGCCAATATTGATTGTTATCGAGGAATAGTGTCAATGTGTACACCTGAAAGCGATTATTTTTGCTTCGTAGGTGAATGGAGTGAATTTCACTCTTCGTCATTTTATGGATTGTGTGGTTGAAGTAATTATGGCTTTTTCTTAGCTAGTCTTGTGACTGAAGAAGGAGGGAGAAACTTTAATAACTTTCCAAAGTCATTTGTGATTTTGTGGATGTGTTTCTAGAAGAGTTAATAGAATTACCTCTTAGGAGAGATGTGGAGTTTGCCATTGACATCATACCCAGTACAGTACCCATTTCTATGGCACTGTGTCATATGGTACTGGAAAAATTGAATGAGTTGAAAGAGAAATTAGAGGACTTGAGGGCGAGAGGTTTTATACGTCCTAGTGTTTTACCTTGGGGAGCGCCAGTCCTTTTTGCTAAAAAGAAAGATGGGTCATTACGGTTATGTATTGACTATTGAAATTTAAATCCTATGACGGTCAAGAATAAATATCATTTGCCAAAGATAGATAATTTGTTTGATCAACTCAAAGGGGCAAAGTGTTTTTCCAAAATTGACTTGAGGTTGGGGTATCATCAGTTGAGAGTCAAGGAGGAAGATATTTCTAAGACAACTTTTTATACATGGTATGGTCATTACTAGTTTCTTGTTATGCCTTTTGGGCTAACAAATACACCTGTGACATCTATGGACTTGATGAACCATGTGTTTAATGCATTCCTTGACGAATACGTAGTGATGTTTGTTGATGACATTTTCATATACTCTTCGGCAAAGGAGGAACATGAGAATCACTTGATAACAATGCTACATATTTTGAGGAAAAACCGGTTGTATGCCAAGTATGAGAAATGTGAGTTTTGGCTACCGGAAGTAAAGTTTCTTGGACATGTGATTTCAGGAGGAGGATTTTTCGTAGATCCTTCCAAAATTAAAGTCGTGATGAATTAGGAATGTCCAAAAACTGTGTTCGAAATTTGGAGTTTCTTGGATTTAGCTAGCTATTATCGAAAATTTGTGAAGGATTTCTCTTAGTTAGCAGCGCCTATGACACAACTCACTCGTAAGGGAGTCAAGTTTGTGTGGAATGAGGCTTGTGAGCTTACTTTTCGGGAATTAAAAGAAAGGTTGACTACTGCTCTAGTTTTGGTGATTCTAGAACGTGGGTTGGGTACATACTATATTGTGATTGGTTGGGTTACGTGTCAATACAAACTGAGAAGGTTGTTACTTATGAGTCTCGATAATTAAAAACTCACGAGCAAAACTATCTAACTCATGATTTTGAATTGGCAATGGTTATCTTTACTTTGAAGGGATGGAGACACTATTTGTACGGAGAAAAATTTGAAGTCTTTTTCAAGCACAAGAGTCGCAAATATCTCTTCTCTCAAAAGGATTTGAACTTAAGGCAATGGAGATAGGTGGAATACATAGAAGACTATAATTTTGATCTACAGTATCACCTAAGGAAGGCCAATGTAGTAGCCGATGCCTTGAGTAGAAAATTGCTTGAAACTTTAGCTAGTATTGTCATTCGGGAATGAAAAATGATGGAGGACATAACGGATTTGAGTTTGTACTTCAATGATGATAGTGAACCGGCTACCTTGTTTAGTCTTGTTGCTCAACCAACTCTAATTAGTGCACAGGGCAAGATGAGGAGATGGAGGCTATTCACACTCAGATTTTGAATGGTGAAGTTGTAGAAGGTAGGACTTTGCATTCGGATGGGAGTTTGTGATTCAAAGGGAAGATGTATGTGCCTATCCCTCATAGGGAGGGTATTCTTTAGGAGTTTCATTGTTCTCAGCTTACAGTACATCCCTGTGGGATGAAAATGTATCACAACTTGAGACACCAATATTGATGGAAGGGAATAAAAAAGGATGTGGCTCAATTTGTGGCTAAGTGTCTTACTTGCCAATAAGTTAAAGTCGAACATCAGAGACTGGTTGGGTTGTTACAACCATTACTAGTGGCAAAGTGGAAATGGGAGCATATCACTATGGATTTCATGATAGGGCTTCCGGGGTCACAAAAGGACATGATGTCATTTGGGTTATAATCGATAGGTTGACCAAGACAGCTCATTTTCTGCTTATTCAGGTCACATATGGTGCAAAGAAACTCAGTAAGTTGTATGTGGAACAGATTGTGAAGATTCATGGTGTCCCGATATCTATTATTTCATATAGTGATCCCAGATTTACTTCACAATTTTGGCAGGTTTCCAGTTAGCTCTTAATACGGGATTACATTTTCGTACATCATTTCATCCTCAGACTGATGGTCAGTCCGAGCGTACCATTCAAATATTGGAGGATATCCTGAAAGCTTATATCCTAGATTTCGGATGAAATTGGGAAGACCATATGCCATTGGGGGAGTTTGCCTATAATAATAGCTATCAAGCTAGTATTGAGATAGATCCTTTTAAAACATTGTATGGTAGGCCTTGTAGATCGCCAGCTTGTTGGACCGAGGTGGGGGAGACAACTGCCTTGGGAATGGAAATAGTCCACGAAACTACAGAGAAAATTAAGTTGATTTGACAACGGTTGATCACGACACAGAGTAGACAGAAGATCTATGTTGATCAGAGGAGGAGACCATTGTTAGTTGAGGTGGGAGACCATGTGTTTCTCAAGGTTTCTTCATGCAAACAGTTGATGAGGTTTGGGAGGAGTGGCAAGTTGTCACCATGATTTATTGGGCCTTTTGAGATTTTAGAGTGCATGGGTGAGGTTACTTATCGGTTAGTGTTGCCACCACAATTGAAAGGTGTTCATAATGTCTTTCATGTTTCTATATTGAGGAAATATGAACCAGATCTGTCACATCTGCTAAGTTGGACAGACATTGAGATTAAGAAAGATGTGTTATATGAGGAGCGACCGGTGAAAATTCTTAACATTAGATACTAAGTGTTGAGGGGTAAGACCATTCCTTTAGTCAAAGTTTTGTGGAGACACCACGGTGTCGAAGAGGCTACTTGGGAACGGGAAAAGAAAGTTTGCTCCTAATACCCAGATTTGTTTATTTTACAAGGTATGTCCAATTTTGAGGACGAAATATCCTAAGGTGGGGAGGTTGTAGAGATCCAAAAAACTTTCTCTTATTTATTTATTTATTTTTCAAAAGAGGATGGTAAAGATATTTGTGTATGTTTTAAATGTGATTTACATATATAGAGACTTGTTTAAAGGTTCGGGGAGTTTTCTAAGTCATTTGGCTCAATTTGATGTTTTTGGATCAGTGGGGCCTAGAAAACCCAAGATTTTTGAGAAATTTATCTTTTGTTTTAGACTAAATAGCGTGTTAGAAGAGATGTAGAATTGATTTCGAGGCCACGACTGCTTTCGGATTTAAAAATGAAGGTCGGGAAGTACGTTGAGTGAACTAGGGGTGTTTTGGTCATTTTATGCCCTAGGGCTTATAAATATCATAACTCAAATATTTCCAGCCATTTCTATCTTTATAAATAGCTGGGAATCTCCTTTCTCTCTTCTCTTTTTAATTTTCTTCCTTCTCTCTAAGTTTTGGAAGCTTTAGGATGAGATTTGAAAGGTGCCGGTGATGGAAAGTTTGTTCTATGTGGCGGGAGCGTCGTTTTGAATCGAACAAAGATAGGTTTGGGTGATTTTTGAGTTGCTGAATTTGAGGGGTATTAAAGATTTAATCTCTTATGGTAGGAGGTGTGTGTTGTGTTTTTCAATTCAAACTTGATTTCATATTGTATACATAAAATGTTAGGTTTTCATATTATTGTTGAAAATATGAGAAAATATGTTTCTATTTTTTTTTTCTTTTCTTTGATGAAATGACTAAAATTGTGATGTAGAATGCCTAGAATGCATGCCTTGTGATTATAGGTCATATATGATAAATGTTTGGCATATATGAGTTTATATGGAATTTCTAGTGATGTGGTATTATGTGTTAAGCTTAGGGCTTAATGTGAATTGTTTTGAAATGAATGGATTTTTTATATATAATTAACGATTCATTGCATGACATGCTAGAATTGAACCTAGGACATGAAATGGGTGCTTATGATTCGAGGACTTGCGTGTGTATATGCTAAACGTGACATGTTTGGGGTGTATAAAATGACATCTCAGAAAGGACTCATGTATAAAGTAGAGGGGAATAGATCATCCGGGGTTGAAAGACCTCAAACTTGCGCAAGAGGGTTGGTTACTAGTGGATTAGTAGCCCAAAAATAACTATAGGCATGGGGTATGGAGCTTCGGCACATATCTAGTTTGGGTGTGTGAGTGTGAACACAATTCCGAGAGCAATGTGATTTTGTGTTGCTATGTTTGAATTCTTTTGTTTGTCATATGTTATAAGTATGATGAAGTTGTGCATTAATGCATGGAGCTAGATTGAAATTTATGAATTGTCATGTGTATTGATGTTTATGCTTGGGAACATGACACGTAGCTATGCTGTAGAGATTGGGTCCAATTTTGACCGATTTTCATTTTAAGCATCATATTTGCCCTAATCGTATTTTAAATGATGTTTAGCATGTTTTAATTATGGGAAACATATTTGGGGAGTGGTATTAAGGTTATGAAAAGTTTTGAAAACAATTGGAGAAGTTTGACTTTCTGGGTCAACGGAGTCCTGGGACACAGTCCGGTGGGCCCGAAAATCTGAAATTTTTTTGAAAAAATATTATTTTTGGTTATGGAGCAAACGAAATATTTAGGGTTCGTTTGACATGCGTTTTGTTTTTGATGTTTTGTTTTTGTCAAAAACAAAACAAGTGTTTTGTTATAAGTGTGTTTTGAATAGAAACAAAAACACGTTTGGCAAGGAAAATCTGTTTTCAAGTTTTTAAAACAGAAATAACAAAAACATATTTGGTAAGTCCATTTGTTGGCAAAAATATTGAAGCAGAAATTAAAAAGCATGTTTGGCATGAACCTGTTTGAGTGTTTTGTTTTAAAATATTTATATTATTATAAATAATTAAAAATTATGATAATTTACCTATTATGTTACTAGTTAATATTTAGATAAATGATATATATATATTTTTAACAACACTTGTCTAAAAATTCAAAAATATGACAAATAATTTTAAATCTTTTTGACAAAATCTTGTTTAAAAAATGACATATTGCAAATATATGCATTCCCATAAATCAATCCTACACAAGTGTAAATATAAAACAACACAAAATTTAAACATATATTATTACAATTTGCTCGAAATAGCAACAATCCACCAAGTTTGAAAATGAACAACTTTGTATGAATACAACAAATATGACTAAATCCATATATATAAAAATAATAATAATGGATTACAATTTAATAAATCCAACATAAAGAACAGTTCAAGCATCACTCCAGATTCTATGACAAGAAAGCTCAACACCATCAGCATATCACCCAAGTATAGTGTTGGAGTAATACCCACATGCAAACAAAAAAAAAGATAATTAAAGCAAAATTCAACGTCAAGAAAGATATTAGCACCACTACCAAAATTCAATGTCAAGAAAGATAATTATAGCAAGAAAACTCTTAACATAACCACATTTAATTTAATTAAATCAAGATACTTTCATAAGGAACAATTGTGTCATGTTGAATGGAAATCTCAACGAATCTCTGGATACTTTCATAACTTTCTCAAATGTGGTTTGTTTGTTTGCCTATGACTATTGGCTAGGATAAAATCTCGCTATAGGCTAAAACTAAGTAGCAAAATCATTACCTGACTCTTCCCCTATTTAAAATCCAAACCAGCACTACATGACTCTTCCCCTATACTTGTTCTTCCTTTGAACTATTGCGTTCTTACTATCTATTTCATTTTCTACAGATTTTTACTATTTTTTGCACCATGTGCTCTTTACAAAAGGAAAAAACAACTATTCTAAATGTGAAGCACACTTCCTTATTTAAAATCATTAAATCCCTTCGAAATGAAATCCAAACCACCACTACATGACTCTTCCCCTCTTTTTCTTTTTCTTTTCCTTTTCTACTAGATGACATCATGATTGCCCTCCCAAATAGCAAGCCAATTTTAATTCCTCAAAGTTCCACCCTAGCAAATACAACAGTTCCATAATATGTTCTCTCACAAAGACAAAATTTTCATATTGAATCAGCTGCAGTCCTTTTGACAGTGGGATATAGTATTACCTGCTTCTCAATGCCAAAAGAAGGAGACTCTCATTGGGGTCTTCAAATTCTGTATTATTAGTTCTCTTTTTAGTTGAGGGAGGAATTGTAGTTCTATGGAAGAGCTTATTGATTTTCTGGGCATACTGAGAGATTAGGGATCCTTTTCTATTTGTTCTTGTTTTGTTCTTTTGGGCCGCGTCCCCCGTTTGGGCGAATTTTAATACACTTTACTTGTCAAAAAAAAAGAAGATATGGTCACTTACTTCTTTAAAATTACTAAAGATAACAATTGAAGTTTGCAGTCAACCTAACTTGCAATTCACTTTCTCATCCCTAGAAAAGCAACTAAGAAAAAAGAAAAGGAACAAATTTGAATGCAAGAAAAAAGAAAGAAGATACCTTTCTTTAATATCGACTCATTAACCAATAATCAATAAAAAAAATATGCCTAATTACAGGGAAGAAAATTGTTTTGCACAGTCAAGGGAAAAAATTAAGAAAAAAAAATAGAGAAAAATATGAGTGATAAGAAGTGTGTAGAAAGGGGAAAACTATAGCCATCTTATTGAAATATGGATTTTTAGCATTTAAGGAAGGAGGTTTATTCTGGGGCAATAAATTCTTGCAATTCTTGTGACTGTCCATCCCCACTTTTCTAAGATTTCCAAATTCTCCTACTCCTACTCCCATTCTCCTTCTCTACTTCTATTAGTTACAATTCTTGCATTACTGTTCATCCCCACTCTTCCCCCACTTCAACCCCAAAACTCTGTAATACCAACCCTTAACAACCCAAACCGATTCTCCTACTAATAGGCCTTAGTGTAATACCAAAAAAAATATAAAATATTTTTGTCCAACAACTCCAACACACTTCTTATGTAATTTGCTAAAGGAAACTATTTCCAACCAGTTTTCATCTACAATCCTACCTGTTTAGAAGGTCAAGATATATTTGACTTTGCAAGAAACAATATCTACTGCATCTAAGAATCATGGATACAAACATGGAACATGAACAAAACATGACATATATATATTTTACACAAAAAAAAAAAGTTTAAAACCAAGACATGGCTATGGCAATAACATGACAATAAAACATTTTTTTTAATAGCAATTATGTTATATTATATACAAATAATTTTTTCATGAAAGTAACACGTTTAGAACTTATAATTCATATCACTACAATCACCCCAGTTGCATAAAAAAGGACATAACAGGGATGTATTTATCCTTATGCGTGTATTTGTTTATCCATTAGTAGATTTATTCAGGGCATTTCACATAAGTGATTTATATGAATCATTGAATTTTATTTCATGGAGTTTCTACATCATTAACATAATATCTATAAACAAAGCCCTGAATCTAGAAACACTATAAACAAAATCCAGAATCACTCGAACATAGGTTAAACCCTAGAGTGAACAAAATGTTCTATAAACAAAGAGTAAAATGTTCTATAAACGAAACCCTAGAGGAAACGAACCATACCTGAACTCTGCAAACACAAGATTGAAGCTTAGATTTGCTATATTGTTCGCAAAATTAGCCAGAACCAAGAGATCTGTTCCAATTGCCTCGAGTCGCTAGAGCAAAGTCGGGTAGAAAAGAGAGAAAATTGAACGAAAAAATAAACTAAGGTTTTGATTTTTCCTTTTATACCTGTGTTGGGTGTGTTTTAAGTTGTGTTGGATTGTTGGGCCGCTACAGTATTCAAACACCCAAAAACACCAAAAACACTGATTTGGTGTTTCTATTTTTGACCCAAAAATTCTAAACGTTTTGCTACAGCGTTAACCAACGCAAGTCATCCAGAACGTGTTTTGGGTTCAAATTCAGCTACAGGGCCAGCCCAAAAAAAAAAAACAAAGAAACAAACCAGATACCGAACAGACCCTTAGAGAGTTAAGGAAATGATTTTGGAGCCATAGCTGTTTTCAAAATAAAAAACGGAGCTTGGGAGGGTACGTTAAATAAATCGGGAGCAATTTGGTCATTTTGCATCCCAAGAGGTGATAAATATCTAGAGGAGGGAATCTCAACCATTTTTACAGCTCTCTCTCTCTCTCTCTAACTCTCCCACGTCATATCTCTCCCTTCTCTATACATTTTGGAGGTGCTAGGTTAGGAATTGGAAAATACTGGAGGCAAGTGAATTGCTCTGCTCGACAAAATTTACACATTGGACTGAATAAAGTCCACATTTGACAAGGTAGAAGGAGCTGGAATTTTTGAAACTTGGCTTCCAAGCTTGAGTTTTGAGGTAGGGGTGTGAATCTCTTCCCTATTTTGATTCTATAGGTCACATAGTTGTGACATGAAACTTTACTTTGAGAATTTTGTAAAAATATGACTTTCTTGCATATATATATATGGAAATTATGTTTTATGCATGGCTTTTGATATTTATGAATGCATAGTGTGAATTTGTATTCATTTATGAAATGACAAGTCTTGATTCCATATGTTGAGGTTATGCATAAAGAACATTTTCTCAAAAATGCATAAGTGTGGTGATTTTCATGAGATGATTGAATTGCATTGAATATGCATAAATTGAGATTTGAAATTCATTGACTTGGTACATGTCATGCATTTAGTGAGAATTGTGACAATCTTGAGTTTTGGTGCATTTATGTGATAATGTGCACTTATGTAAAAAACGCGATTTTTGGGGCATGTATGGGAATTAAGAAAGGCCTAGCCCTAGGGTGCAAGACTCAAAACTTGGCCAAGCAGATGTCACTTTCGTCGGGTTAGCAACCTGTAGAGCGTAAGTAGAGTTTGTGGCTTCGAAAAAACCCTTACTATGGATTGTAACAAGCAAAAGTCCTCAGTTGAATTAATTTTTGTATACATTGTGTGAGTTTATCTAAGATTTGTGATTTCTCTTAAATGGTGTTAGCATTGAAATGTGAAGTATCATTCATGATTTCTAAAACATGTATGTTTTAAGTGTGAAAAGCAGAGATACTTGTCATGTAGTCATGTAGAAACTTCATATGCATTCATGTATGGCTGCCTGAGTTAAGGTAGAGTCAGGTTAATCATTCCTACTGGGCATAGTTGTATGCTCATCCCCCTTGCCCCAAACTTTTTTCAGATAAAACTCCCATAGAGGACGAGGCAAAGAGCTCTAGAGTGGATTTTGGACTCCTTTTGGATATCTTTTTGACATATGTATATAGAGGTCCATGCTGGCTTGTGGCATGTTCACTATAGCTTTTGTGTTGCCTTTACATTTGGTTCTCTATACGTACACAAACTTCAAATGTAAATGCCACATATGACATAACTTGAACTTATGGGAAATGTATGTTCAATGAACTCTTTTATGTATGACTTTTGAGAATGAATGAATGATGGACTTTTTGAGCTTCCTTATGTATGAAATTGTGAAAATGAATCTTGGAGACTAGATTTATAGATATTTATCATGCCATGTATTCTATATATATATTCTGTTGAATGTTTTGTTTCAAGGATTGTGTAGATTGGGAGTAGAATTGTGAAATATTTAGACTTTTATCTATGAGACTCAAATGTATGGATTTGTATGAGTTTTGGGCATGCTTAGGATTGCAAATGAGTATATGAATATAGAGAATTTATCTATACTTGTAAAATTAAGTTTTGAGGCATTTTTGAACTTTCGGTCACATAGGCTCTGCAGCAGTCGACTAAAAGTGTGAGACCTCGAATATTTGTAAATGGGATACCTATTTCGGATGGTTGAAGGAAGGCTTTAGTCGGCTGAAAGCTCCTTTTTGGCCAATCGAAGCTACCCTCCAGCCTACTGATAAAATTGGGAACCTGAAAGTCAATTGAACCAATTTTCAACTGACCGAAAAGGATTCCAGCCAACCGAAACAGGGATGAGGTGGGAATTTCATAGATAGGGAGAGGATGAGTATGCATAGTGATGTAGACCAATGTGGGTCCCATTGGGGTGGATAATGACAAGTATACCCATATGAAATGGCGTATATTTAAAAAATTTCCACAATTGAATGGTTTTCAAGTGAGATTAGTGATGTAAATGATTAGCTAAATCACCCTTAGTTTTTAGTAGTCAAAAAACGGGGCATGACAACTTTGTATTAGAGCATGGTATCAAGGTGAGATTAGAGATGTGATTTGATGACGTGAAAACTTAATCACCCTCGATTTTTGGTAGTCAAAAAATGGGGCATGACAACTTCATATCAGAGCATGATATAAAGAGTAATCATAATTAGGAGTGTGGGTGTTTGACTTAATCACCCTCGATTTTCAGGAGTCGAAAATCGGGGTGTGACATATACAATACATTATGATTAATTTAAGTATTAATATTAAATGTGAGGACTTGAGTGGATTACACAACATATGACCATGAGCCATTGACTTTGCTCACCCCCCTACATTAATAATTTCAGAAAATGGCACGGAGGTCACCAAGGGTAACCAACAATGTGTTAGATTTAGAGTTTATAAGAACTACTTTTGGTTATTTTATGTTATGCGCGTCCGAGATGTGGACATGGTGCATTTAGACATGTATAAGGAGACTTTTATTTTGAGATATTGTATATAGGCATATGTGTCTTGAATGTTGGTTTTGGACAAGAACAACTATGTATAAATGGAGTATGTGTTCACTTGAGTATTCCATGTGTTAGTTGATATTTATATATGTTAAGGTTGTGTTATGATGTATGTTAGGATGTGAGGTTTCAGTTATTCACTCTTGAGTTTTTGTACCGTTCTGGGTATGAATATTCAAGGCTTGACATCAAACCTCAGGGGTGTTAGTGATATTTACCCTAATTTTTTATATTATATTTTTAATTCAAAATAAATACATTTCATTTTATCACCATATTAGATTGTCAATGAGGAGACAAACATTCTTCATAATTTAATTATATATGCTGAATCTAAGTACTAACTAAACAAATAAAATCAAAAACCCAAATTCACAGTTTGAACATATGAGAAATAAGAAAATCCTAAAGTCATGTCAAGTCCTTAATCACAATAATTATGGATTTTACCCTTCGAAAAATAAAATAATTATAAATTTCATGAATCTAAACAAATAAAAACGAAAACCCAATTTCATAGTTTGAACATATGAGAAATAAGAAAATCCTAAAGTCATGTCAAATCCTCAATCACAATAATTACAGATTTTACCTTTAAAAAAAAAATTATGAATTTCACAAATCTAAAAAAAAACCCATGAAAAAGAAGAAAAAGAAAAATGAGAGAATAGGAGTTAGGAGGGTGTATTCAATTAAGATTTTAAAGGATTTTGAAAGACATTTTTTAAGTGACTGCCTTTCATGAATTTCTATGGATTTAAGTAGAATTCATTGATTGCTATAGATTTTTATTATAAACTTTTATGGATTTCTATAAACTTTTATTATAGACTTTCATGAATTTGTATAGACTTCTGTTGACCCAAATGTTTTAATCTAAGGGCAATCTAGTAATTTTGATGATAACAAATCATTAATGATATTAAACACTAGTATCTAAATTGAGTGATTGCTTAGGATAATTGACACAAACAAAGAAAGCATTCACATTGTGGAATGATCATGAAAGGAGACAATAACATAAGAGAAGCATTCATTGAAGAAGAAGGAAGTACCTCAAAGCTTCAAGACATATTCAAGTATGATGAAATGTGGTAGTTATAGCTTGGTGAGAGATATGACTTAATTTATCAAAGTTATTTTTGAATAATTTGTTTGAAGCTCACTTGCATATCATGATCATGATGCATTCACATTCATATCATCTATTGGTCATTTTATCACTAAGAAATTAGTGTTAAAGCATTAGGGACATTTTTCAAAGATCAAAAGTTTTTCTTGCACTTTATTGAAAATCCTTCTAAAACATGTTAAGTTTGAGCTTGCTGAAAGTGAAGTTTGAGCTTGTTGAAAGTTAAGTTTGAGCTTGTTGAAAGTCAACTTTCAGCTTGCTGAAAATGCACTTTAAAGCGACAGAAAATGACAGTAGGTTTTGATGTTTCTAGAGCACTTTTTCAGCTGACTGAAACTTTATTTTCAGCCGACTGAAAGTAGCTGAATTTGAATACAACAGCTAGTTCAGTGCATTTAATGCTTATAACTACCTTCCAACAGTTATATTGATATGCTCTGCATTTATGAAGATACACCAACACTCTTGAGCATTCATTGAGTAACATTCATTGCAATCTACCATCATTCACTACACTTGAGCTTCAAACTTGTGATTCAACTTTAACTATTGTATTGAGAGCTTGAAATTGTGTTTTCTTCTTTGAGAGTTATCCATTGTATCACAAATTCTGTTCTACATCATTTGTAAAGGGTTGTTGAACCCTAGAAGACTAAGTGAAGGAGTTCACTTAGTAAGAAGGAGCTTGTGTTCTCCATTGTAAGGGTTTGCTTTCCACCGACAAAGAAGAGCCATAGTAGATTGGGGAAAATCCCAAGAGGGATCTTGAGTCATGGAGTAGGAGTTTCTGAACCACGCTACATCCCTGTGTTGATAGTGTTTGAATCTCTATATCCTTAACTTATTTATATTATGCTTGTTTAATTCTATCATTATCTCATTATATATTGCATATCTTTTTAATTCATAAATTTGATTCTATTATTTGCCAAAAACCCTATTCATCGCCCCCTCTAGGATCATCACTTGAGTAACAACTTCTATTAGAGACTTTGATGAATTTTTATAGTCTTGGAATGAATTCTTCAATATGTTTTATTTATTTGTATCCTTGAATTATATTTTTTCGTACAAGTAAACCAATGGTTCGAGGGGTAGGTATAATGCAAAATGGATAAACTATCATTTATGGTTTCTGCTATTTAGAATTATTCAATAGAATTATTAAGAACCTATACAAGTTACATTTATCTTTTCTCATAACATGGCGAAGAATGATTAAGCAATATATGCCAAAATGAAAGTTGAACGCATGATTTGGTTGGGCTGAACCATGTTCCTTCATTTGTTATTTTATTTGTATTATATGTTAAGCTAAAGACAAAAAAGTTATACTCACGGTAAATGAAATATTATCATATTTTCTAATTTTTGCCTCATTGTATTAGATAGATAGGATATACACACATGTTGTTTTTTTATATATATATAAAAAAAAAAAGATTATGCTACTGCGGTGTACACCATAATTTTCACAAAAAACAAAAGTTATAACAAACGCAGAACACCTAGCAATCACAAAAGTATAGTGACAAATTTATTACAAGTTTGGAAGCAAAATTTTAAAGAAAATATTTAACATTCATTACTCAATATCCTTTGTTTTTATTGTTATGATTGTGCCCGACATCTTTCCACATATTCAAAGTTATACTAACTTTCCATTCATTAGCATTATCTCATTATTGCTATTGTGTTTGAAAAAATTATTTTCAAAAAATTATAAAAGATAGCTATCTACAAATAAATTTTTTTGTAACTGAATTTTTAGAAAGCAAATTTCTAAAATTTACAACAAAACAATTTTTTTTGTACAACTTTATGGGTTTTCATTTATCTGAAACATAAAACTGTTTTTAAAAAATTAAACCAAACAGATTTTAAATATCTATTTTTGATGCCCCATAAAATATTTTTCATATGAAATTTTTTATAAAAAATTATTTTTCTTTTTATTTTGTATATTTAAAAGGTATATAGACATTTGTTTTTTTGTATGTATGACTTGTTAAATGAGTATACATATGAATATAAATATGTACAAGTATATATAAACATTGTAGCATTTTAAATGTGTATTTATATGACAGTAAATACATACAAGTGTATATGCATTAATATATAATAAACTGTAAATTTGTACAATTTTTGAATAAACTGTTTTCATATTAAAGACAGTGTAGAATGTGTTTTCATATTAAAGACAGTGTAGAATGTGAGTATGAAAAGTACATGCCCTCAGTGGACCATTATTTTCAAAGACAAAGTAATACCACCCAACCCTTGTGAAATTCATCAAAATTTATGACTTTTTGAATACACTCAAATTTTGTAGATTTTTTATCCTAATTGAATACTGCATTTGTATGGACTCTTTAAAATCCCTGGATTGAACACTCCGCTAAATTTGTATGAACTCTTTAAAAACCTAAAAAAATTCGGATCCAATACACCACATTTTTAAAGCGTTTTAAAATCTTAATAGAATACATTAGGAGTTCATCTCTAATCGTACGGAGACCAGAGAGAGACAGATGCTTAAGGTTCACCTTTTTCATCAAATTAACTAAAAATTTGAAAACAAAACTAATTTCTTCAATGTATTTGGAAACCAAAACCGTCCTCCAAATATTCAAGGATTCCCAAACTCTCTTCTCATTTTTGTCTTCTCAAGTCCCTCACCAAACAGTCTATGAGGGCATCATTTAATATAACGTTACATATATATAGTACAGAATCCATAGATAAGTGCAATTAGAGTTCCTTCCTCAAATCCCCTTTCTTAAAAGCATAAAAAAATTGTAACGGAAGGAACCCAGTTGGAAACTTTCTTGGGAAAGAATTATATAGAATTTTTTAGGGAAGAATTATATATATATGAATATATATAAAAAACCCAGAAAGCAATCTTCTATCTTCTTTATTTGAGTTCCGGTAGCAACAAGAAAGAAGAAAAGTGCAGAAGTGGTTTTGGGCTGTGCCCATGGACGATGATGTGATGCAGCGAGTATTCCAAGAAGGGGGGAGAGATTACTACCAACAACCCTCCACTTCTTCATCTTCTTCCTCCATTCTTCAATCCCTCCCTCTCCATGTGGTATGCAACTCCTCCCCCTCTCTCCCTCTCTCTCTCTCTCTCTCTCTCTATATATATATATATATATATATATATATATATATTACCTGATACAGAGTCAGGGTTTATTGAACACTGCAAATGTTTGATTGGCAATTCCTTTCCACTGAAAATGGGGGTATTTTTTCTGGGCTCTTTTGCATGTATGAATATATATGTATATTATATAATTTTATATGTATGTACGTATGTGTTTGTTTCAGTGGTTGATTGTGTTCTTGATGCTGGGTTACTCTTAAATTACCCCTTTCTTGGTGGTGTGTTACGAGCTTTGTGGTGTTGAACATTAGCATTGCCAAACTAATACTAGTACTCTTGAAGTTGGGTTATCTTGTATCTTGAATTTGGATGCTGGTACTAGACCTATATATACAAGTCATGCAATTGAATTTTTTTAGTTGTGATCTAACTTTTTATCTCCATGGCCTTTCCATGTGGGTTTCGGAATTTTGCAGTCTTTTGATCATGGGTATTACTTGCTGGTTAAATCTATTCAAGAGCTTAGAGAGAAGAAAGAGGGCCTTGTGACGGTTGGTATTGGTGGTCCGAGTGGGTCGGGTAAAACAAGGTATATGTGCTCTGTATAGTTGTATTATATCGTTGTATATGGGAAAAAGTGGGTAAAAATTTGTATAAGGTGTTTTCAGTACATATAGCATTTGCCGTCTTTGAATTGTTATAACTAATCTTGTTAATTTTAATGGTCCCCGAAGCTTAGCAGAGAAGGTGGCATCCGTGATTGGTTGTACTGTTGTGTTGATGGAGAACTATCGCATTGGAGCTGATGAAGGGAATGATTTGGATTCAATAGATTTCGATGCTTTAGTTCAAAATCTTGAGGTTTGCATCTGCTTCTCATTTTTGTTATTGTGGAGCTGAGCTGATATTTACTTATTTGGTTTTAAATCATGTCAGAGCACTTGGCCAATCCCCTAAAAGTTTTTAGTTATGCATCAAAAAGGCAATATTGAACTGAGTGTACTAGTTTGGGATTTGCTCAGTTTAGCTTGAGTAAAATTCTTGTTCATCTCTTTTTAACCTCAACATGACAATCTAATTAATTTATGGATATGATTTCGTAAATGAAGTTTGGATGTGGTGGTGGCGGTAACAACTGCTAGGATTTGGTGTTTGATAAATTATCTTAACACATGCATAACTCATGATGTTGATTCTCTAATTGTGTGTAAGGTTATAGGTGTATTCTCATGTTCTGAATTAGGCTTTTGTGTTTAAATAGGATTTGGTAAATGGTAGAGACACACTGACCCCAGTCTTCGATTTTCAAGCAAAAAGATGTGTTGGTTCTAAATCAATAAAGAGTACTTCATCTGGGGTGGTAAGTAGGCATGTAAGTGTATTTTTGCATTTAACTATAGTTCCTATTGATTTTATTACTTAAAATGTGTAGGTAATAGTTGATGGTACCTATGCCCTACATGCAAGACTGCGCTCTTTGTTGGATATTCGAGTGGCAGTGGTATTTTTTCCTTTTTAAATACTTGAGTTATATGATGGTTCTGATGTTGGTTTTCTGAATTCTGTTGTTGAGGAAATTTTTGTATAATGTTCAATAAGAATTTATATGTATTTGTTTTGTGGGTCAGGTTGGTGGTGTTCATTTTAGTCTTCTTTCCAAAGTGCAATATGATATTGGCGAATCTTGTTCATTGGACTACCTTATTGACAGCATTTTCCCTTTGTTTAGAAAGCATATTGAACCAGATCTGCATCATGCACAGGTTGGTGTTTGAATATCCTAGCTTCATAATTTTATCTGCTTATTGTTGATTTGTTGTATTTATCATGCAGATCAGAATTAATAATAGCTTCGTTTCATCTTTTAGAGAGCCAATATACAAGCTGAAATGCAAAAGTGAGGTCCGTAAGTATACCATTCACATCCAGGACTTGCATCTGCCCTTCTGTTTCATGCAATTACTTGCCTAGAAGATTTTTGTAGAAGTAGTTTCATTTTCATACAGAAACTCAACAAAGCCAGCATTTTATATTCTTTATGTGGTTTCAGTAGAATCCAAGATATTTCATCATCATAAAAAGCTTTTTTTTTTTTTTTTCATCTGTTTTTCTTTATTCTTTTTCTATAAAAAATAATGACTGGTTTATTTATGTGAGGTTGAACTAGGTTGAATTTCCATCCACATCAACAGGCTTGCATCTCTCTCTCTCTCTCCCCCCCACCACTTATCTCATTTTTCATGTTTCCATTTGATGAGGAGAGCTGTAAAAATAAAAATAATGAATTTAATTTGGAAGGTGCTCAAAATAAATCATTTGGTGGACTGGCATATGGTTTTTCCTTATTGATTCATTGAAAGGAGGAGGTTTGGGCCTTGGGGTATTAGAAAATTTTGGCTTTTCAATCAAGCTCTCTGGAAAAATGGTCATAAAGATTCGTGAATAATGGAGAGTTTGTAGAGAATGGTGGAAAGGAAATATGGAAGTGATGGAGGTGGTTAGATCTCGAAAGGAGTTCGGATTTTTATGGAGCAGGAGTGTGGAAGGGTATTATGAATGGTTAGGAGGAGTTTCTCTTAGTGCTTTGCTTCCCAGTGGAAGACAGCCAAAGGTGTGCTTTTGGCATGACATGGTGTGCAGGAAAATGGCCTTATTGATTGTGTTTCAGGAATTTTTCTGTGTTGTGGTCAACAATGAGGCATATACAGCTAACTAAGAGTGGAGTAATCTGAAATTCCAGGTTTAGTAGGACAGTATAGGACTGGGGCTTAGAATCTAAGGATGGATTTCTTGAGCTGCTGTATGTGGTTCATATATTTGCAAATAGAGAGAATTTGTTGTGGTGGAAAGGCATTTAGGAGTGACTGGTTCAGGTTAGAGTCTTTTTACAATGTATTTGGTGGAAAGGGTGTTACTAGCGTTATTTGCAAATGCATTCAGCAAATCAAAATGCCTCTCGAGGGTCCTTTCTTTGTTTGGATGACATATCTGGAGGTTATTTTGACCATCAATAATATTCTGTGTGGGGGGAAGATTCTTACAAATCAGTGTTGCATTTGTAAGGCGGTGGTGTATGATTCTTCCAAGCTGGTGTTGTTTAAGGTGGTAGAGGCAGGGGTGCTAATCAATTAAGTTGATCAAGCTTGAGAATGTTCGGGCTTGGCTCATTCATTTGTAGGCTCGTTTCAGGCTCCGGACAAACTCAGAAAATTGAGCTTGAGCTTGGCTTTGTTTTTCTCCAATTGGCACAACTTGGCCTGTGAGATCGTAGAATATGATTAAAGTTGGTGTTGTGTAAGGTGGTATAGTCAGGGATGCAAATCAATTAAGTCAAGCAAGCATGAGAATGTTCGGCTTGGCTCATTTATTTGTAGGCTTGTTTTGGTCTTGGTTCAGGCTCCTGAGTCCTGACAAACTCAGAAAATTGAGCTTGAGCTTGGCTCTGTTTTTCTCCAATTGGCTCAGCTCGGATTGTGAGCTCATGAAAGTTATTACTTATTATTTTGGTTTTTATTATATTTCATTCTTTTGTTATTCTTATTATATTTTATTATTTTTTATATCAATAAATGGGTATTGAAACTATTCTAAAGAACCTATTAAGAATGTGTTCACAAGTCTATGAAGCTTGCTTACCATTGTTCAAGCTTGGTTCATTTAATAACTGAACTCATATTCATAGTATTTATGATATTGAGATGTATTGTGATATGAATTTTTGGCCTTTGATGTGATTACTATACCTGCTACCATAATTAATTGAAATGACAAAGTATGGACACCATATCAGTATGCATTGCACAACGAATCACGATTCTGACTTGATATGGTTCGAGTTGGGCAACCACAATATATAACTTCACACACTCGAAACCATACTGAAAGATGACAATAACAATATTATTACCAAATCCAAGATTATTAATGCTGCGGACTTTGTGACAAAAATTCAGAAAGTATTTGATAGGCTACAACTTCTAAATATATTTCAATTAATAATCCACATCAATTACAATTTTCTCTTTCACCATAAAATGTTTTGCAACAATACGAACAAGATGACGTATAGGACATAAAGAGGAAGATGAGGACATTCGAGATGCTAATATTAATGGCAATCACAATTAGTGTATTTTTTGAATTGTTTGAATATATATAACGTAATATTGTAGCAAGCTAATTTGTTAATTCTTTTATTATGTTTTAGATAATGTTATATGTTTTAGATGTTGCATTAGTTTATTTTATTCATCCATTTGTAATTCATCATTTCTGATTTTATAGCATATTTTGCTTGTCCCCTCATATTGATTTGATACATCACAATCATTAAGTCATGATTCTAACACCCCAAGTTAGTTACTGATATTGCAACTATGAACCTTGGTTGAGGCTGAAGAGTCTGTTGCGGATTGAGTCGAGCTGTTTGCGAACAACTCGGTTCATTTGTAGTCCTAGGCAGAAGAGACTATTAACCATCTGGTTGGGCATTATGTGGTGGCTAGAGAGCTTCGGTGTAACATGTGGATTCTACTTTGATGTATATACGACATAAATGTCAAATTCTTGTAGATTTATGTGTTGTTTTTAAATATAAAAATAAGTGGCAAAAATAAGGGCTTCGAAAAAAATGGTTTGGCATGTTATATTCATGCTAGACTTGTTACTGATATTCGACTTTTTGTAAGACTTTGTTTTCATTCATGGAATGCTTTGTAGTAAGGGCTAGTTTGATACGCAAGAATGGAGGTGGAATGGCCATTCCACTTCTGATTCCCTTTCTCTTGTTTGTTGTGCTACATTAGAAATGGAATGACCATTCCTAGTCATTCCCTTGAAATGCTCATTTCAACTAAACCATTCCTCTTCTTGAGCTATGGAATGACCATTCCATTCCCACTTCTTATTAAAATCATCCTCTCTCTCTTCATTAATTTCTCTCCCTCTTTTATAACTCACTCCAGAATATATATATATATATATATATATATATATATATGTATATATATATATATATATATGTATATATATATATGTATATATATAAAGAATAGGTAATTAGCATTAATTTCTCTCTCTCTATATATAATATGTATGTTATATACTTGCCACATGTCAATGGACAGCTCTGCTGTCCATAAATTAATCTTCTTTCCTTTTATTCTTCTTTCCTTATTTCACATTTACTTAATTTACGTAGGCTTGTACAGTTAGCATATTGCCAGAATATATTGTTTCCATATAAAGCTAGACTACTAGAATCACTCGGCAATTAATTTCTTTCCATGTATAGCTCTCTTGTAAAGGTCCTATATAATAAAGAGGTCACTCAAAGGCTAATTGATTCGGCCATTCAAACAGATTCTTACTTATTTTGACATGGTATCAGAGCCAAGTTGAATTTTTTTTCCTCTCGGTTTGGTTGTCGCCCACGTGATTTTTTTTCTCCTCTCGGTGTTCTTGTGTTGGCGTCTTCTGGATTATTCCTGGTTTGAGTTTTTTTTTCACAACCTCTGTTCAGGTCTCGGCCGGAGTTCTTTTCTGGTAAGCTTCTCGACGCGTCTGTTTCTGGTCTCCATAGTTTCTCGGCCGTTTCTGTTTTCATCTCGGCAGTCGCATCCTTCTGGTGAATTAGTTTCTTTGTGATGGACTCTGCACCTGTGTGTGTCAAGTTTACGGGTACAAACTACTCTACTTGGGCTTTTCAGTTTGAACTTTTCCTCAAAGGAAAAGATCTTTGGGGTCATATTGATGGCACGGATGTCGCTCCACAATCCGCTACTGACAAATTCAAAGATCTTGGAGCTTCTCCCTCATGGGCTGTCCTTGATGCTCAGATTATGTCTTGGCTTCTTGGTTCAGTGGAGCCACATATTGTTACCAACTTGCGGCCTCATCGCTCTGCTCAATCCATGTGGAATTACTTGAAGCAGGTTTATCATCAAGCTAATGATGCTCGTCGCTTTCAGTTGGAACATGCAATTGCCATGTTTCAACATGGTAGTCTTTCCATCCAAGACTACTACTCGGCCTTTCTGACTCTTTGGCACAAATATACTGATTTGGTTACAGCAAATGTTCCTGCTGGTGCTCTTTCGACTATCCAGACTCTTCATGAGACTAGCCGGCGTGATCAATTTCTTATGAAATTACGCCCGGAATATGAATCTGTTCGCTCCTCTCTACTGAACCGATCTCCTGTTCCTTCTCTTGATATTTGTTTTGGTGAGTTACTTCGCGAAGAACAACGTCTTAGTACTCAAGCTATTCTGGAGCAATCTCATGGCAGTTCGGGCCCGACACCTGTGGCTTATGTTGCCCAAGGCCGAGGATCACCTATGCCTTCTAAACATTTGCAGTGTTTCTGTTGCAAGGAATATGGGCATATTGCTGCTAATTGTCCTAAGAAATATTGTTCTTATTGCAAGAAGAAGGGTCACATTATCAAAGAATGTCGTCTCCGTCCCCAGAATCGTCAGGCCCAAGCATTTCAGACTTCTGTTATTGTTCCTCCCGCAGCAACTTCTGTCGCACATGGCTTTTCCTCAGGTGCTTCCTCTTCCTCTGATCTTGCACCTCCTGCACCAAATTACTGCACACCAGAAATGGTGCAACAAATGCTAATTTCGGCATTATCTGCAATGGGGTTTCAAGGTAATTATTCTACTAAACTTTGGTACGTAGACTCGGGAGCTTCTAATCACATGACGAATACTCCCACCGCTCTGTGTCATGTTCGGCCCTATATTGGTCAATCTGCCATTCAGACTGCCAATGGCAGTTCCTTGCCCATAGCTGCTGTAGGAGATGCCTCTTCGACATTTACTGATGTGTTTCTTGCTCCTCAGCTTTCCACGAGTCTTATCTCTGTTGGTCAATTAGTTGATAACAATTGTGCTGTTAATTTTTCTGGTGATGGTTGTGTTGTGCAGGACCAGGTAACGGGGGAGCCGATCGCGAAGGGACCTAAAGTGGGGCGCTTGTTTCCACTATTTTTACCTGCTCCAACACTTTCTCCAGTTTCTTCTATTCAGTCTTTTGCTTGTAATAATGTTTCTGATCTGAGTATGGTGTGGCATCGTCGTTTAGGCCATCCCAATACTCAGATCTTATCTCATGTATTGCACTCTGGTTTTCTTGGTAATAAAGAACGTTCTTCTTTATCTCTTGAGTGTGATTCTTGTAAACTTGGTAAAAGCAAAATTCTTCCCTTTCCTTTGCATGCTAGTAGAGCTTCTCACTGTTTTGATCTTATCCATAGTGATGTTTGGGGACCTTCCCCGGTTAGTTCACATGAAAAATTTAGATATTTTGTGACTTTCATTGATGATTATAGCAGATTCACTTGGGTTTATTTTCTTCGTTCTAAATCTGAGGTTTTTCGTACTTTCCATGAGTTTTTAGCGTATGTTGAGAATCAATTTTCTGCGACTATTAAGACATTACGTACAGATTCTGGTGGTGAATATTTGCCTACTGAATTTCAGGCATTCTTGGCTTCTAAAGGTATTATTCATCAACGTTCATGTACTGCTACTCCCCAACAGAATGGAGTAGCTGAACGTAAAAATCGACATCTTCTTGATGTGGTACGTACTCTCTTGTTAGAATCTTTTGTTCCATCCATGTTCTGGGTCGAGGCTTTAAAAACTGCTACTCACTTGATTAATCGTTTACCTTCCCAAGTCTTACACATGGAGTCTCCTTATTTCCGCTTGTTTGCTAAACAACCTAGTTATGATAATCTCCGTATCTTTGGTTGTGTATGTTTTGTCCATTTACCTCCTCATGAGCGACATAAATTATCTGCTCAATCTGTTAAATGTGCATTCTTAGGATATAATGTGTCAAAAGGGATTTGTTTGCTATGATCCTACTTTACATTGTACACGCATTTCTAGGAATGTTATTTTCTTTGAAAATCAACATTTCTTTCCTGTGTCTTCTGTGCCCTCTTCTTCTACTGTGGTTCTCCCCTCCTTTGAACAGCAGTTCTCAGATCTTCATCAAGTCAGCTCTTGCTTTAAACCAGGTATTGTGTATACGAGACGTTCCCGCCCACAATCTCTTCCGGTGGCTCCACCGATATCTGATCCTACCATGCTCCAGAACCAGTCAGTTGCAGCACCTCCAGAGTCCTTGGTACGTCGCTCTTCTCGAGTGTCTGTACCTCCGGATCGGTATGATTTTTCTTCTGGCCACACTATTTCCTCTCTTACTGCTACATTGTCCAATTTTGATATTCCCACATGCTACTCACATGCTGTCAAGCATGATTGTTGGAGACAAGCTATGCAGGAAGAAATTGCTGCTCTAGAGGCCAATCACACCTGGGACATTGCACCTTGTCCTTCCACCATAGTTCCCCTGGGTTGCAAATGGGTTTACTCCGTCAAGGTTCGATCTGATGGAAGTTTGGATCGTTATAAAGCTCGGCTTGTTGCACTTAGAAATAATCAGGAATATGGTGTCAATTATGAAGAGACATTTGCTCCTGTGGCTAAAATGACCACTGTTCGTACGATTCTAGCTCTTGCTGCTTCCAATGATTGGCCACTACATCAGATGGATGTCAAGAATGCTTTTCTTCATGGGGATCTTAAAGAGTGTATTTATATGAAGCCACCCCCGGGATTGTTTCCCTCTCCGACCTCACATGTGTGTAAGCTTCGTCGCTCCCTTTATGGTCTCAAACAAGCTCCGAGGGCCTGGTTTGATAAATTTCGAACTACTTTATTACACTTCTCATTCAAGCAGAGCAAGTATGACACTTTCTTGTTTCTTCGAAAATCAGACATGGGTATTGTTGTTATTTTGGTTTATGTTGATGATATTGTGATTACTGGTTCCGATTCTATTTTACTTGGTCAGCTCAAGACTCATCTATCTGAGTCCTTTCGCATGAACGATCTTGGATCTCTCACATATTTTCTCGGTCTTGAGGTGCATCGTAGTCCATCTGGTATTTCCCTCAATCAACATAAGTATGCTAGTGACCTGGTGGCTACAGCTGGCCTAGAGGAGGCTACATCTGTTGATACTCCCATGCAATTGAATGTCAAGCTTCGCAAAGAGGAGGGTGATTTACTTGCTGATCCAAGTTTATACCGGAAGTTGGTGGGTAGTCTTGTCTACCTCACCATTACTAGACCAGACATTTCTTTTGCAGTTCAGCAAGTCAGCCAGTTTCTTTAGACCCCTCGTCATCTTCATTTAGCTGCTGTCCGTAGGATCATCCGCTATGTTCAGGGCACTTCTGCCCGTGGCTTATTCTTTCCTGCAGGCAATTCTCCTCGACTTACTGCTTATAGCGATGCTGATTGGGCCGGTTGTGCTGATACACGTCGCTCCATCACTGGTTGGTGTGTGTTCTTAGGTGATGCATTGATCTCCTGGAAGAGTAAGAAGCAAGACAGAGTCTCTAAGTCATCTACAGAATCTGAGTACCGGGCGATGTCTCTTGCTTGTTCTGAAATTATTTGGCTTCGAGGTTTGCTTGCTGAGTTAGATTTTTCTGAGACTGATCCTACACCTCTCCATGCTGATAATACGAGTGCTATTCAGATCACGGCTAATCCTGTCTATTATGAGCGCACAAAGCATATTGAAGTTGACTGTCACTCTATTCGTGAAGCATTTGAAGCTCGTGTTATCACTCTTCCATATGTTTCCACTGAACTACAAATTGCTGATATCTTCACCAAAGCTCTTACTCGCCATCGACATTGTTTCTTAAGTAGCAAATTGATGCTTATTGATCAACTCGCATCAATTTGAGGGGGGCTGTCAATGGACAGCTCTGCTGTCCATAAATTAATCTTCTTTCCTTTTATTCTTCTTTCCTTATTTCACATTTACTTAATTTACGTAGGCTTGTACAGTTAGCATATTGCCAGAATATATTGTTTCCATATAAAGCTAGACTGCTAGAATCACTCGGCAATTAATTTCTTTCCATGTATAGCTCTCTTGTGAAGGTCCTATATAATAAAGAGGTCACTCAAAGGCTAATTGATTCGGCCATTCAAACAGATTCTGACTTATTTTGACACCACACACCTATATATATATACATGTCACATGCCCGTATATATAACTTGCTATATTTTAATTTGTGAAATAAAAGGAAGGTTCTTGTTTTATTACTTTCAGTTTTAATAAAGTATTAATTTTTTTCGTATAATAGATTATATTAATCTCTTGACTAGAATAAAAAGACGGATTATATCTTGATTTAGAAAGTTTTAATTGAATGGGTAAGAAATTTTTTTTTTTACATGATAATTAAATTAAAGTTGGCCAAATGTCCCATTTTTAAAACTGATTATGTTTTATGGAAAAGTATAACATGTTGGAAGGTATTACCATTTTATTCCTACATCATTCTCTATCCGCAGCCAAACATTAGAATAAGAATGGTCATTCCATTCTATTCTCATTCTCATTCCATTCTCACCTTCATTCCATTCCCATTCCATTTCATTCCCGCGTACCAAACCAGCCCTAAGTGAAAAGGGAAGCGTATAAATGATTCCACATGGGATCATCATACTTGGATCAATGATTGTAATGATGATAATGCTAAAATTCATTTAAAGTTTAATTACTGTAGTGACATAAATTCGGGTGGTTTTGTTTGGATGAATTATTTGTTAATAGGAACTCGTGAACTTAAGTTTGATTGTCTACAAGTTTTTCAAGTGGTCTGGAAGTCTTTTAAGTAAATAATAGATGAAATGGAAAACAGTAATGGAGTTATAAAGAGGGACTGTTTTTTAGATGATAAAATGCTGGTGCCAAAGAACTATATATCAATATGGTACGAATGAAAAGAAAAATTTGAAAAAGGTTGAATAAAAAAAAATAGAAGAGATACTAAAATGATCTAAAATGATAAGAATCTGCTATTGAGAAAATTTATAGATTCTTCTATGACCATCCCGTACTTGGCTTTTTATTTGATAAAAACGTGTTTACGATATAAATGATGAAATGGGTTGGTGAGTGTGGCGAAGGCTAGAATTCTCTTCATATCAGGAGATTAAAGTCACTTTCTTGAAAAAAGAAGTGTATAAAATGAATTGCGCTTTGGAATAAGTACAAAAAAGATTTGAAGATGATGGTGGTGAATATGGTAAGCACCTTACTCATTAATTATTATGACACAGCTGAAAAAAGTCATATATTGTGATGTCTTACATTTTAGAATATATTTTTCGATTCTATATGTATACCCACCATTTTCCATCTATTTTCAAAATTTTCAACTTATCTTATGATTCTGGATACCATACATTTCGTGATTCTAATAATAGGAAGATTCTTTGTAAGTATCTCGATTTGACAGCTAATGTTTGGAGTCTCCTTTTGTGGGGAATAGAGGATTCTTTGAGATAGATAGTTGGGGGCAGTCAGTAATGGTAAACTTGATGTGAGGTCCTATAGGATGCTATATGATGAGAAGGAAACACAGTTTTTTTTTCATAAATGAGGTTGAGATTCCATTGAAAAGATAATCAAATCAGTACAATGGAGAGAAAGAGGGCATACCCTCTTGTACAACAGAAAGCATAACCAAATGAAAAAGACCACTCCCAATACACATGGAAGCAAACAAGGAGCAAAAAGGCTATAAGCCTAGAGCTAAGTACAAAAATCATCAAAAGGATCTCCTGCAATATCTATAACAGAGTTTGGTTGTAGTGTATTAGGCATGTTAAGCTTCCTTTGAAAGTGTGTGTGTCTTTTTCTTTTTTGTTTGGTCTGTCTGTCATCTGCAGCCATGAAGGATTTTTTTACTGTTGACAATTTGGGTTATGGGGGAAAATGCTTCCTAATTGGTGCTACATTTGCACAAAGGCAATAAAAAATTGGAGGACCTTTACCCAAAGCTCTAATACGTCAGAGTAGGCTATGCCCAATATTGATTTAGATTGGTGAAAAGGTTAACAATAACAGATTTTTAGATTATCACAATTATAATTTAAACGCAACAATATGAATCAGTTAAGTATAGAGAATAGAAATAAATAAATCATGCAACCACACTAGAACATATTATTTTTATGTGAAAAACTCAAACGGGAAAAACCACGGGACATAGTTGAGGCAAACTGGATCCACTATGAGAAAGAGATTACAACTAGGCTACTTGTTTCCAAACCCTACAACTCCTAGCTACCTCTTGACACAAATCGATCCACCAAACTCTCTTGATTCTCCAGGCATATGATCCACTTGTGAACAGACTTCACACCTCAGGAATCTGCTTATTGAATCAGTGATTTAGCCTCAACCACTTCGCTCCTACAGAAAATTCTTGTTTAAATATATTTAATCCAATATCAACTTTATGCATTCAAAACATCTTTTTCATGAATCAAAACATGTATGCATTTTAATTGGCGAGTTAGTTATTCAAGAGGTGATTTTACCTTTTTGCCATTTGATGTATCTTCAAATTCCGATTTGCACTTGGACATAGGTACCACCCCTAACTAAAGGGCAAACTTAGTGCACGAGGCTCCTTCCATTGTCGGGTCTGGGGAGGGTCAAATGTATGCAGGCTTGCCTCCACATGCAAATTTTGACTTTTTTAACGAAATTTGCCAACACTAAGTTCTAATCCTAACAATGACGTTGGTACGACCTTTGGAGTAAGTTTCCATCCAGGGTCATGTCAAGCATGGATGTTTAGCTAATGGCTTCTGGATGACAGGTCCTTTGTGCATTACTTTTTGAGGGAGTAGAATAGGAAGCTTTATGAGAGAGCACAGATGGTCGTGTACAGATTTAGAAAATCAAAATACGATCTGCAATGCTTTTCATTTATGGACTTCAGGGGTTTTCTTAGTTCCTTTTCTCCTCTTGTAGATTGATAGGTGATTTAATTTTTTCCCCTCAAATAAGTAAGGTGATTTGAACAAGTTGGCGGGAGCATAGTTTGTTGCTCCTGTATACCTTGCATATCAATTGGTTCTACTCCCTTTTGCACCTTTTGGATACTTTTTTGTCAATAAAACAAAATGTTTCTCTGTAACTATCTCAAGTTATCTTTTATTGCTCATGGCATCTGCTGATATTCCTTTTTTTTTTTTTTTCCATGTAAAACCTGTGGCTCACTACTGAGCAAACTTCATTGTCTAATCCTTCTTTAACTGATTTGTTGTAGCATTCATCAAGTGGACATTCACCTTATACTTTTCATGAAAAGGAAGCACAAAGAGATAAGTGAGTTGTTGGCAAATTGTCTTCCATTGCTCTGACAGTTCCTTGTGATAATGTTAATATAGAGATGCTCAATTGCTTCCTTCATTTTCTGCAAGCTTTGGTTACAACTGAGTGTTTCAGAAACCTTTTTACTTTCAGTTTTATTGAGATGTACCTGAGGCCTCCATCTGCTAGTGAAGAAGCACGTATAAATGATTGGATTAAGGTGCGGCAATCTGGTATAAGATACTATCTATCGCTAGGTGACCAAAGGATTGTTGACAAAAATTACATTATCAGGCCAAAAGCTGAGTTTGAGGTGAGACATTTCTTGTGCTTGAAACATTTTACTCAATACTATTATCTGGACTGTTACTACTAAAACAAATATTAGGAATCAATTGATCTCTAGTGCCAGCAATCTGTCTCACGTAGATTTCTGATGGATATTATCCATAATACGTGTCCAGTAAGTCATATTAAATTGTAGTGCAAATGATTTGATATTCTAGATTTTATTGTACAAATTTATTAGAATTGAAATTTAGTCTTATTGAGTCTCATGAATTGATTAGAAAACAATTACATGGACACATGCTTATGTAATGCCCTTTGTGTTTAAAGTACTAGTTTAAGTCAGTATTAAAAACTGCTTACTTTTGTGCCTATTATGCATTTTAAAGAATTGTATTATACTTCTTAACTATGAATTATAGGCATGACATTTCATAAAAATGTAGGATACTAACACAAGAGTGACACATTAAATATTTTTGTACACAAAAAATATATTTTATTTGAAATCCATTAGTTTATGATAATTGAATCTCATATTTATGACTTTAATATGAAATTTATAAATTATGAATCATAATAATCATTAATCACCAGCCTCGCATGACAACAATGTAATAAGTACAAGAAATGTGTATGCGTCCATATGTAAATAGGTACATGTATATCTCTACACATATGGCTCTTGTTTTCATATGATAACAGCTTACTCAACTCATCTCAACAATGTCTTGTATTATTTTGAACAAGAAGGAAATAGGAGAGCATTGTTTTAGTGAAATGGTATTTCATTGATGCTGAGAATGATACACAGGTACACTATTTATAGGCTATACAAGGCACTAAAAAAAGAACAAAATAACTATACACCTGATATTCCTCCTAGAGATCAGTAATAAATCTCCTATATTTAAACATAAAATACAGCTAGGCAATCCCAAGAGATCAGCAATAAATCTCAACCGAATATTCTCCTTTCCAACACTCCCCCTCAAGCTGGTTTGAGGATATCTTCCATAGCCAGCTTGCCCGTCAGTTTCTCAAATTGTTTCTTGGACAGACCCTTTGTAAGAACATCTGCAATCTGTTCATCAGTTGGTATATTGGTTATACAAATTTGCCCGTTCTCTATTTTCTCCTTGATGAAGTGCATGTCTACCTCAACATGCTTGGTTCTATCATGAAGAACAGGATTATGTGCTATTGAGATTGCTGCTTTGTTATCACAGTATGCCTTTATTAGAGAGAGACTTGAGACTTTCAGTTCGTCTAAGATTCTCTTAACCCACAACACCTCACAAATTTCGTGGGCAACTGATCTAAATTCGGCTTCAGCACTGCTTCTTGCCACCACATTTTGCTTTTTACTATGCCAAGTAACAAGGTTTCCTCCAACAAAAGTACAGTAGCCAGAGGTTGACCTTCTATCGGTTATACTCAGCTTAGTCTGCATCTGTATATATTTCAATTTATAGGTGACCGTGCTTTTCATACAGCAGGCCCTTCCCTGGTGATCCCTTTAAGTACCTTAGGATTTTGTACACAGTCTCGAAGTGTTCTGGACCTAGTGAGTGCATAAATTGACTTACCATGCTCACTGTAAAAGTTATATTTGGCCGGGTATGCGACAGATAAATCAGTTTACCAACTAGCCTCTGAAATTGTTCCCTGTTCTTCACATCTTCGGGTTTAGCAAATTGGAGCTTCAAATTAGGTTCAATTGGTGCCTCTGCTACCTTGCAACTGAGTAGACCTGTCTCTCTAAGAAGATCCAACACATATTTTCGTTGAGACATGAAGATGCCGTTTTTTGACCTGGCAAACTCTATTCTAAGAAAATACTTTAAAACTCCCAAGTCCTTGATCTCAAGTCATCCACAAGAACTTGCAAGAACTCTCTTGAGTCTTTGAAGCTCAACACGATCATTACCTGTTAATATTATATCATCAACATAAACAATCAAAATAGCAATCTTTCCTTCTTTTGAGTGCTTATAGAATATAATGTGATCTGCTTGACTTTGTGTATATCCGTGGCCCTTTACAACTTTCCCAAATCGCTCAAACCATGCTCTGGGAGATTGTTTGAGGCCATACAGGGATTCTCTTAGTCTACACACTTCCCTTCACCAAGACGTTTTTCAAACCCCGGTGCATAAAGACTTCCTCTTCCAAATCCCATTTAAGAATGCGTTTTTTTACATCTAGCTGGTGTAAAAGGGCCAGTCAAGACTAACTGCTAAGGATGGTAAGACATGGATTGAATTAATCTTTGCGACTAGAGCAAAAGTCTCCTGGTAATCAATACCATATGTCTGTGTAAATCCTTTTGCCACTAAATGTGCCTTGTACCTTTCTATATTTCCATTAGCTCTACACTTAACTGTAAACACCCATTTGCATCCTACCATTTTCTTCTCCCTTGGTAAGTTAACTATCTCCCAAGTCCCATTCTTTTTTAGTGCGTTCATCTCTTCTAAAATTGCCAATTTCCAATTCGGATTATCTAAGGTTTCCTGAATGGTTCTCAGGATAAACATGTGGGAGATTTTTGAGGTAAAAGCTTTATAAGACTTAGAAAGCTTATGGTAAGACACATTTAGCAATAGGATGTTTTGTACAGGTTCGGACTCCCTTTCTAAGTGCTATAGGTACATCAAGATCGGAAGCAGTAGGAGTAGAATTTGATAAAGAAGGATTAGAGTTACCTGGAGTAGTAGATGGACCATCGCTCGGAGACAGTGGTTGGTCTTGTGCTAGAGTTGTAGGCAAGTCTTTATTTTTTTGATGAGTACTCATTCTAGTGTAAGCTTTGAGGTAGGATTAATGTGATCCTGTCTTAGTATTTCTCCCCTTGTTTGTGAGTCATCTAAGTTTGGCAATGGTAAGCTAGTATTTCCCTTTTTTTCATTATTGTGACTACCAATTTTTTGACTATTAGAGGTGGAAGAATCAAGAACAGGTATGAGAAAGAAGGTATTAGGCAGAGGAATAGCTGTTTCCCAAAACTGAGCTTCATTATTCTCTATCTCCCCCTAAAGACAGTTTTGTCCAAAGTAAGGTTGACTTTCCACAAACGATACATCCATGCTCATAAAAGTTTTTTTTTTAGGATTATAACACTTGTTTCCCCTTTTATTTGGCACATAACCGATAAACACATTTTTAAGCCCTAGGATCAAGTTTGGATCGAAGCCTACTAGGTATGTGAACAAACACAGTGCACCAAAATGTTTTCAAGGGTAAGTAAGAGAAAAGTAGACATTCAGGGATAAAGTTTTTGAAACACTCTAAAGGTGTAATATATTTTAAAATATGAGTAGGCATTCTATTTATCAAATACAATGCTATCAAAATAGCATCTCCCTATAGATATTTTGGCACATGCATTGAGAACATAATGGCACGTGCAACTTCAAGTAAATGTCTATTTTTTCTCTTGGCAATACCATTTTGTTGAAGAGTATCACTACAAGTAGATTGATGTTGAATCCCCTTTTCCTTTAAAAATTTTTTCAAAAATTGATTGAAATACTCAGTTCTATTATCAGAATGAAGTATTCTTATTTTTGTTTGAAATTGGTTTTCAACCATATTAAAAAAATTTTTGAACAAATTTTCAACTTCAGATTTACCATTCATCAAATAAACCCAACATAGCCGAGTGTGATCATCTATGAAAGTTACAAACCATTTTTTTCCAGAGAATGTGGTAATTTTTGAAGGACCCCAAATGTCACTATGTGTCAAGAATATTGGCTAAGTTGAGAGATATATCTTAGAGAAAGAGGAAAGAAATAGACTCTTTTATTATGTATTCAAAGTGTGACTACAATTTGAATTTATAATGATCTAAAGAACAAAAAAATAAGGAAAGCAACAATATATGGAAAGCAGTGTACATGGAAAAGAGTGATTTTGCCCCTAATTAAGGAATAATTGATATATCCTTAATTATGGAATAGTTGACTGACGACACTCCCCCTCAAGCTGGAGAGTAGATGTCAAAAACTCCCAACTTGCTGCGGATAGAATCAATGGCATGCTTTGGAAGTGCCTTAGTAAAGATATCTGCTAACTGATTACCAAATGATACAAACGAAGTCACAATTTCTTTAGAAGTCACCTTAGAACGAATAAAATGACAATCAACTTCAATATGCTTGGTTCGCTCATGAAAAATTGGATTACTGGCAATGTGAATAGCTGCCTAGTTATCACAATAGAGAAGAGATGGGTCTTGAACTGAAAACCCAAATTCTTGCAATAAAGTTCTCAACCAAGTTAGCTCACAGGAAGTATGAGCCATGGCACGGTACTCAGCTTCAGCACTGGACCGTGCCACAACCGACTACTTCTTACTTTTCCAAATTACTAGATTGCCTCCTATAAAAGTACAGTAGCCAATCGTTATTTGTCTGTCTGAGGGAGAACTTGCCCAATCAGCATCAGTATAACCTTCGATGCGCAAATGTCCAGGCGACTGATAGAAAAGACCAGGACCCGGAGCCCTCTTAAGATACTTCAAAATCCGTATAACTGCGTCCATGTGAGGAATTCGTGGGCTAGTCATAAATTGACTCACAACACTGACTGCATAGGCAATATCTGGACGAGTAATGGTTAGATAAATCAACTTGCCTACAAGACGTCTGAACATCTCTCGATCATCAACCAAGTCACTAACTTTAGACAGTAGCTTCAAATTAGTCTCTATGGGGGTTGTTGCAGGTTTAGAGCCAAGATAACTTGTATCCCTCCCTTAAGAGATCAAGAGTATATTTTTTGTGAGATAAACAAATCCTTTTCTTTGATCTAGCAACCTCAATACCAAGAAAATAACGGAGCTTGCCCAAATCTTTAGTGAAAAAATTCAAACCCAAATGATGAATCAAGGTTTGAATCCCCTCCTTGTCACTCCTAGTAATGACGATGTCATCCACATAGACCACCAAAATTACAATGCCACACTTTGTCTTTTTAAAGAAAACTGAATGATCAGCTTGACTTATAGTCATGCCATAAGCAACCACCGCCTTACTAAACTTATCAAACCATGCACGAGGTGACTGTTTGAATTCATAAATAGATTTCTTGAGATGACAAACACACTCCCCCTTGGACTCAAATCCTGGAGGCTGAGCCATGTACAATGTCTCGGTAAGATCACTGTGAAAAAAAGTATTTTTGACATTAGTTGATGAAGAGGCTAGTCAAGATTGGCAGCAAGGGAGATAATTATGCGAACAACATTGAGCTTAGCCATAAGTGAGAAAGTCTCAGTATAGTCAATGCCATAGGTCTTAGTGAAACCATTAGCAACAAGACGAGCCTTTAAACGATCAACAGTGCCATCAGGATTTTGTTTCACTTTGAAAACCCAACGACAGCCAACAACATGAGCTCCTGCGGGCTTTGGAAGCAGATCCCAAATATGATTCAATTGTAAGGCATGCATTTCCTCTTCCATAGCTTTCTGACAGTCAGGATGGTTAAGAGTTTCCTTGTATGACTTAGGAACAGATAACGATGATAAACGGAAAGCTCGGAAGGAAGATGACAAATGGTTATAAGAAACAAAATGAGATATGGGATAATCAGTACAAACCCATCTACCTTTGCGAAGTGCAACGAGAAGATTAAGATCAGATTCGGAAGGATGAACAACGGGATTTGTAGGCGCCGAGGAAGATGATGGAGGATGCAAGGAAGGCTCTACATGTTCAATCGCTGGAGCAGGTGGCATAAGAGATTCGTCCTGAGCAGTGGTAGGAGCAGTAGTGGTGTTCTTGCGAGCACATCGAGTATAAACCCTAGGAGCAAGAGGAGTATTAAGAATCGGAGATGGGAGAACAATGTTTGGAAAAATAGGTTCCTTCACTTGACTACCCTCCTTAGAATAATATGGAATATACTCAAAGAGTGTCACATTAGTACGCACAAAATGTTTTCTCAAAGATGGACTGTAACACCTATATCCTTTCGGAGTGCGAGAATGACCCAAAAATATGCATTTGTGAGCTTGAGGGTCAAGCTTGTCTGGTCGTGGATTTAAATTATGAACAAAACAAATGCACCCAAACACTTTTGGAGGAAGAGAAAATGGATCTTTATCGGGAAACATCATTTGAAAATGTGATTTTCCTTTAAGGACCCGAGATGACATTCTATTTAATAGATATGCCGCAGTAAGAACTGCGTCTCCCCAAAAATGCTTAGGCACATTCATTTGAATCATCAAAGCCCGAGCAATAGCAACAATTAGTCCATTCTTTCTTTCAGCAATTCCATTTTGTTGGGGAGTATCAACACATGAAGTTTGATGGGTGACACCTCTAGACTCAAGAAATTGCTGAAAGTGACCATCTTTATATTCAAGGGCATTATCAATTAGAAGAATGTGTAACTTAGCATTCAACTGATTAGTTATCTCAGCATAAAAAGATTTAAACACATGAAAGACTTGAGATCGATCTTTAAGAATATATAACCAAGTCAAACGAGAATAATCATCAATAAAGGAAATAAAATAACGGGCACCAGCTAATCCAGTAGTTCGGGCTGGACCCCAAACATCAGAGTGAACAAGCTCAAAAGGGCGTAAACAAGGCCCATCAGTTCTAAGCTTAAAGGTAGCCCTATGATGCTTGCTAAGTTCACACGTTTCACAATTAAACTAGAAAAATTTGGTAAAGAAGGAACTAAACACCGAAGATTGTCAGATGGAGGATGTCCAAGACGACAATGCCACTGATACAGAGAAGTCGAGGTATGGAGTGTAGATGCAATAGGTGAATGTTGGAGAATATATTATTGGAGTGATTTATGGGATTAATTTTAGGAATCTTCCATTAATGTATTTTTCATATTTATCATGTGTATTCTTTCTCCTATAAATAGAGGTGGTGATTGTAAACAAAACTAAGAGAGAATACAATAAAAGTGATGTAGCCCTTTGGGCTTTGTGTGCCGTGGATGTAGGCCGTAGTGGCTGAACCACATTTTGTTCTTCTTGTTTAATTTCTCTCTTCAATTTTATTTTATTTTATCAACATGGTATCAGAGCAGGTTATCATATCCTACTTTAGATTCATCTCGGATCTTCAGATCAACTCGTCTCGGATCTTATGATCAATTCGTCTCGGATCTCAGTATCAACTTGTCTCGGATCTTCAGATCAACTCGTCTTAGATCTCTAAATCAACTCGTTTCAGATCTTAGGATCAACTCAACTCGGATCCCCCGAAACTTCGTATTTAGTTTCAAGTTGGACACTTGAGTTAAAATCTCCGTGTACCAACTTTAGGGGGGGGGGGGGAGTGTTGGAGAATATATTATTGGAGTGATTTATGGGATTGATTTTAGGAATCTTCCATTAATGTATTTTTCATATTTATCACGTGTATTCTTTCTTCTATAAATAGAGGTGGTCATTGTAAACAAAACTAAGAGAGAATACAATAAAAGTGATGTAGCCCTTTGGGCTTTGTGTGCCGTGGATGTAGGCCGTAGTGGCTGAACCACATTTTGTTCTTCATGTTTAATTTCTCTCTTCAATTTTATTTTATTTTATCAACAGTGAACAAGACGACTGAAAGTAGTAGAGCCCATCCTTCTCAAATGCCCCACCAATCATTCTCTTCGTCTTTAGATCTTGAAAGATACAGTGAGTAGGATAGAATGTTATCGAGTAATTTAGAGCATAAGTAATTTTATGAACTGATAACAAGTTAAAAGGAAATTGAGGTAGATACAAGACGGAAGAGAAGGTTACACTAGATGTACTAACAGTACCAATTCCTTGGACCGGAGACTTGGTACCATTAGCTATTGTAGCAAACAAGGGAGAAGATACACGAGTAATGTCAGACAGAAGAGAGGAGTTACCTGTCATATGATCTGAGGCCCCAGAATCAATAATCCAAGGTGTACTGAAGGAAGAATGAAGACGAGTATTATCTGAATCACCAAAAAGTAGCTGTGGAAGTAGATGGAGGATTGGCATGCTTGACAATTGAATCATACTCAGTTTTGGAGATAAGAACCTGTTCTTCAGTAGCAAGATACTCAATCACAGCCTGATTTGCCCATGTAGGCTTGCCGTGAAGTTCCCAACAGTAATCAACAGAGTGATTGGTGTGACCACAGTGTGTACAAGTCCAGCCACCACGACCACCTCTACTAGTATGAGGAGGACTGCGTTCCCCTCGGCCACCACGTGAAGTATCTAATTGCTCAGCTGGAGTAGCAAGGGCATAACGATCCTCTTTCTCTGTAGTAGAAGAGTGGATAGAGGCATGTCGAACATGGACAAAAGTCTCACTAGCAGTTGGCAATCTTTGCCTGAGAGAATCTGAGAACTGATGAGAGCAAGTTCTGGCCGAAATCCTGATAAAAATTTTGCTACCCGAAATTCTTCTCTGTGTTTTTTCTGAGTCTCTAAATCTGTATTCAAAGGTTGATAAACATTAAGTTCTTCCCACTTGCCTTTCAATTCCGAGTAATATTCTTTAATCGATCGGTCACCTTGTTGAAGAGAAAAGATATCCTGGTACAATTGGTAGATGCGAGAAATATTCTTTTCTGACGAGTGCATTTCTTTGAGCGTGTCCCAAATCTCCTTAGCAGACTCCAGAAACGAAACATTATTAAACACCTCTGGTTCCATACTATTCCATAGCCAAGTCATAATCTGTGCATCCTCCAGTTACCATGCATCAATCTGTTTTTCCTCCTTGGGTTTAGGTGACAAGATGTAAGAATGTTTCCCACGAGCTTTCAAAAAAACTTGGACTGTCCGAAACCATTGAAGGTAATTGGAACCCTTCAATTTGGTAGTAGTTATCGAGTCGAAAAGGAGAGAGTCCTTGTTTTTCGATTTGTCACCCATGATAGTCGAGACGAGACAATCCGAGTACAAGAGAGAGAACTATAGAAAATTGAACATGAAAGATAACTATAGAATATTGAACAAGAATTAGAGAAAGAACATAATACTTTTTTTTTTTAAGTCATATTTGCCAGAATTACAGAGAACAACTTTATGTATTTTTTTTTAGAGACCTAGGGTTCTAGGTCATTTTGCCAAAGAAAGAATAGAGAAATAGAATATGCAGAGAAAGACTAGAGAAACTGAGAAAGAAGAAATTGAAAAAAGAAAAAAAAGAAGAAGAAAAAAGAGAAGAAGAAGAAGCTTCTTATGTTATGTCTTCAACGTGGATCTTGATGCTTGATACTATGTCAAGAATATAGGCTAAGTTGAGAGAGAAATAAACTCTTTTATTATGTATTTAAAGTGTGACTACAATCTGAATTTATAATGATCTAAAGAACAAAAAATAAGGAAAACGACAATATATGGAAAGCAGTGTACATGAAAAACAGTGATTCTGCCCCTAATTAAGGAATAATTGATATATCCCTAATTAAGGAATAGTTGATTGATGACACTATGAATCAAGTAAAATGGTTTTGAGGCACAATATGGTGAACTGTAAGTAGTACGATGACTCTTTGATAAATGACAACTTTCACATTGAAAAGATGAGCAATCCACATTTTTAAATAGAACAGGAAATAGATATTTCAAATAAGAAAAACTAAGATGTCCTAGTCTAAGATGTCAAATCATTATTTGTTCACGGACAAAGAGAGAACTCGTACTAGTACTAAAGCTTTGAGCTTGTTTATTACGGAGGAAGTTGTCATCTAAGTAGTAGAGACCGTCCACCATTCTAGCACTGCCAATCATCATCCCCGTGCTCTGGTCCTGAAAATCACAGTGAGAGTAAAAAAAGGTAACACAACAATTAGAATCTTTAGAGAGTTGACTCACAAATAAGAGATTACAGGCAAAATTAGGGACATGAAGGATAGATTTTAAGGTGATTTTTTCAGAAATCTTGATAGAACCCTTTTCCTGCAATAGATGAAAAATTTCCATCTGCAATTCTAACTTTTTTATTACCAGAACAAGGCGAATAAGAATGAAATACATGAGATGGATTTGTCATATGATCAGAAGCATCTGAATCAATGATCCAAGGTGTAGGACTAGAATGACAAGAGAAAGCACTAGAGTTGCTACCTGTTTGAGCCAGAGAAATACTAGGAATACCAGACTCTGGATTGGATTTTATCAGCTTCAAAAGATGATCCATCTGCTTTTTACTGAAGGGACCAGCATCAGCCTCATTTGCACGAGCATATCTGTCTCCATGCTTGCTGTTCTTCTAGTTGGCGGGTTTGCCATGAATCTTCCAGCATGTCTCAAGTGTATGGCGGGGTTTGTTACAGAAATCACACCATATCCGAGGCTTGTCCTCAGCTTTGCGCTGGCTATTGGAAGTTCTGCTCGCATTTGCATCTGCAGTGACTAGGGCAGAATTTTTAATCGATGCCCCAGCCCCCCTTTTTCTGAGCATAACACTACAGCGGCTTTCCTCCCTCTGAACTTCAGCAAATACCTCTCCAAGTGAAGGAAGAGGACCACGACCAATGATCCTTCCCCTTCATCAAATTCTACATTTAGGCCAGTGAGAAATTTGTAAATGCGATTGTTTTCCACTGTCTTCTTGTGGTGATTGTAATCATCTGGAGATTTCCATTCATAGTCATTGAAAATATCCTGATCCTAGCACAACCTCTTCAAAATATTGAAGTATTTGGTGACGTTGTCTCCCCTTTGTCGAATTTCTCCAAGCTGTAGTTACTGTTCGTACACTTGGGATTGATTGCCGAGGTCAGAATACATCTGGTGAATATTATATCAAAGTTCCTTGGCAGTTGAATAGCACATATAGTTAGAGGTGATGTCTTCATCCATGGAATTAACAAGCCAGGCCATAACCATGGAATTTTCTGCATCCCAAGTGACATAAGTCGTATCCTTCAAATCAGGCGCCTTTGTATCACCAGTCAAGTACCCAATCTTTCCTCTCCCTTGAATATATATACGCACTGATTGAGAGTCTGAGACCAACACAGAAAATTGTCTCCATTAAGGCGTATAGTGGTTATCTGAATAGAGTGCCAATCAGAACTGGGACCACGGTTTTCAGTAGGCTTAGAAGAGGCTTCAGACATCGTGAGAAGCTAGGGTTTTGATTTGAGAGGGAAAAAAATGTGGAGTTTACCAAGGAACAAGTCCTAGTAATTTTTTTCGAATGTAGAAAAGAGTTAGAAATAAAGTTCCGCTCTGATACCATCTGAACAACAAGGAATTAGGAGAGAATTGTTTTAGTGAAATGGTATTTCATTGATGCTGAGAATGATACACATGTACATTATTTATAAGCTATACAAGGCACTAAAAAAAGAACAAAATAACTATACACCTGAAATAAATCTCCTATATTTAAACATAAAATACAGCTAGGCAATCCCTAGAGATCAGCAATAAATCTCAACCGAATATTCTCCTTTCCAACAATTATATTCATATTTATCATTTTGTTTACTCCAATGTAAATAAGCTACACGCTATTGTATCTTTTTTATTAGTTTGTTAAAGTTAACACATCTTACTTATTCTGTAAGGAACATCATCTCTAATGTCATAACTAAGATTTAATAAGTACAAGGAAATACGTGTATGCGTCCATATGCAAATATGCACATGTACATCCACACATATGGCTCCTGTTTTCATATGATAAAAGCTTTCTCAACTCATCTAACAAAGTCTTGTAACATATTCATGTTTATAATTTTCAGTTTTGTTAAAGTTAAAAAATTGTATATTATCTATTTAATCCTTCTTATTTAAACTCTCATGATCCTAGGACTTCTCATCAAACTTTTAATTTAACCTTTGTTCTTGCTTTAGTTTTATGATTTATCAATCAATGAATAGCATAGACTATGAATACTTGTCCTTTATATACTGATTGTATAAAAAACTAAAGTAAAAAGATAAGGATCTAATCCCCCTGATGCAAGTCTACGGTGATCCCTGATTCATCTACTTGGCTCTCCTCCATGAAAATTGTTAGAGAATATATTATTGGAGTGATTTAAACCTTGATAGAAGATTGATAGGAGTGATTTAAGGGATTGATTTTAGGAATCTTTCATTAATGTATTTTCCATGTTTATCACGTGTATTCTTTCACCTATAAATAGAGGTGGTTATTGTAAACAAAACTAAGAGAGAATACAATAAAAGTGATGTAGCCCTTTGGGTTTTGTGTGCAATGGATGTAGGCCGTAGTGGTCGAACCATACATTCTTTTTTCAACATGGTATCAGAGCAAGTTATGATGCCCTACTACTCTAGATTCATCTCGGATCTTCGAATCAATTCGTCTCGGATCTTCGGATCAACTTGTTTTGGATCTCTAGATCAACTCGTCTTGGATCTCAGGATCAACTCGACTCGGATCCCCCAAAACTTCGTATTTAGTTTCAAGTTGGACACTTGAGTTAACATCTCTGTGTACCAACTTGGGGGGCGCGGGGGCAAGGGGTGTTGGAGAATATTATTAGAGTGATTTAAGCCTTGGTAGAAGATTGATATGAGTGATTTAAGGGATTGATTTTAGGAATCTTCCATTAATGTATTTTCCATGTTTATCACGTGTATTCTTTCACCTATAAATAGAGGTGGTCATTGTAAACAAAACTAAAAGAGAATACAATAAAGTGATGTAGCCCTTTGGGTGCAGTGGATGTAGGCTGTAGTGGCCGAACCACATTATATTCTTCTGTTTTTCTTGTTTAATTTCTCTTTAATTTAATTTTATTTTATCAACAAAAACCATTGTACGTATATCCTTTTCTTTTAAGGATTTATTTTGATACGTTTACTTCCTCACAGGAGATATTCCTAGGTCAGCCCTAAAAGCGAATAATTTTTTTTTTTAATTCATTACATTGTGCAATAGATTTGTTGACACAAAACTAGATCACTGTTATCATAGTGTTAAAGGCATCATAATCTGATGATTCTGTCTGAAGAATTTAAACAGTTGTTTTGTAGTTCACTTTTTGGTTTTGAAATATTTAGGGCCTGTTTGGCAATCATTTTGGTTTTGTATTTTTGACTTCAAGCAATGTTTTTGTTGTGCTATGACTTATTCCTAAACAGAAACACGTTTGGTGACTAAATTTGTTACATAATGTTTCAAAGAAAAAAAAAAAAGGAAAAAATGTTTGGATGATTGTAAAAAAATATGGTACTTACATTATATATATATTTTTTGATAAAAAAATTCTTGCTACAGTTGTTCAACTACAGTAGCAAAAACAAGTGAAAATATTTTTCTTGCTTCCAGCAGATGTGTTATTGTGCAAAACGTAACAAACATTACCAAACATGCTTTTGCCAATGTTTTTGTTTTTCACCGGTTTGGCAACAAAAACAATACAAAAAAGGGTTGCCAAACAGTCCCTAAGAAGTTGTTTTTGTAGTTAATTTTGGCTTGCTAAATTGTTTCCTTGATGAATAGAACTCTTAGCCCATAGAATTCTAGACATATGGGGGCAATAACTTAGCGAACTGCTGCTATAGTGAAATATATAGGTGCAGCTTGATTTTCTATGGAAGTTAAGATGGGCTATGCCTGCAGGAAAACGATGTTTCGGTCTTCAATCTTTGCTTTTGAGGTTTGAAAATTTCTTGCTGCTTTCCTATGTATGAGTGGATGCAAAAATCTTTACGTATATGCAAAATTTTGGGTGCTGCCTTCTCTTGCTTTCACATCAATGAGGACGTTGAAGGAATAATTATTGTTGGGTACATGAGTCATGTGTTGGAAAATTTCTACTCAAAACTTGGGTTGTAATGTGTGTCAATGTTGCGAGTCCTTTTTCTAAAACCATGGAAGATGATGATGGAGATGGAGCTTAGCAAAGAACACACCGGAAATCTCTCAAGACTCAATCACATATCTAGGTTAAGGTAAGTTGAGACCATAGAGACCAATTATGACCTAGGTTTGATCTTTAGAAGGCTTAAAATATTTCTCTAATCCTGTTTATCAAAAGTAGGGTTTTTGATAAAATGATTTTCAAAACAGGAAATTTTACAAGGATTTTTGTAGAAAATTGGTCTGAATTCGAGAATGTTTCAATCGATAGGTTGATAGATCAAAGCTTGTCCAATATTGCTCGATCGAACCTTGTGCAAACCTTTTGTGAAAACTCTCTCAAATTCAGAATTCTACAAGGATTTTACTTACCATACTGTATAAGTCTCCTATATTGGATATAAATATGGGTTATAGTCAGTCTAGGGTATTTCTCATAGGAGCTTTTTCAACTCTTTAAATATTATTGAGAGAATTTGTATTTTTAGAGAGAGAGAGCTTTGAGAATCAATCTAGGATTCTTCATAGATTGCCATATTATATGTGATTGAGGAATTCAAAGTGAGGAGCTGAATTGAGAATATTTATCCGAACATCAACCGAGTGATTTGTTAAGAACAAGTTGACCAGACGTCACTAGTCATTGGAAATCAGAAGTCAATGGAGGAGTAAATAACATGAGAAGCGAGTCTGTCGACGGAAGGGGCCGGGAGGGTTTGGGGAGATCTTGAGTAAGTCTGAGTCGGGAGGGACTAGGTGATTCTTGAGTTAGAATCTGTTAACTTAGTCTGTGACCTCTTTCTCATATAGTGGATATTGATTTGCCTGGGCTAGGTCTCGTGGTTTTTTCTACTTTGGTTTTACACGTAAAAGATATTGTATCTCTGCTTTATTTATTTATTGCTTTATATGTTTAATGATTGCAATTGAGACACATAATCAAACTAATTAACTGTATTTTGAATAAGGATGAAGGGTAATTTGAAAAGTTAGTTAGTTGCATATTAGTATCCATAAAAATCCATGAAACCTATTCTCTTTCCCTTTAGGTGCAAGTAACCATGCACACACTGATGTTAGCGGTCTAACGCACTCATCAATGATTATGACAAAGTTGAGGAACTTCCAGTTGGGACCAACTAGGTTAGTGGATGTTTATGGTTTTGCTACTATATGTGAGGGCTTGTTCAAAGTGGCATGGCCTTGAAATGTTGTTTTCTTTCCTGTCAAGTTTTGGTACCTCTATTCTGTCTCCAATTACTATTACTTGAGGTATTTGTGAGGTTGGACCAATAAAGTTGGCAGTAATTGATGTATGTAGTTTCTTTCTTTCTTTTTTGTTTATTTATTTATATTATTATTATTATTTTCTTTTGGGGGGGTGGGGGGGATTTTTGGAGAATAAGTTTACCTGGTTGGTTACACCAGTGAAAATATAAACTGGAGACACTCATGTTCTTTATATGCTGGTGCAAGTTTGTGATCCTCAATAGAATTGAATGGACCCTGGGTTATCATCATCATCATTTTACAATAGCATGTATAGAAGTAAAACCTCCTAGCATAATATGGATGCATCTCTTGCTACTGGAAACTTGTGTAACAAACATTTTGCCTCACCCACAATTCATATCATTGTAATTGCAGAGTTTCATATGCTAATTATTATGGATGTTTTCTTCTCACCCTGTTTTGCCTCTCTACAACTGTAACAGGTTGGACGGATGACTCTGGGGGGATTGCTGGCTTTGGGGTACACTGTTGTGGTCAGTTATAAACGGGCATCTACATCAGTCAGCAATGGCACTCTTTCAATATCACTGGAAACTATCGATTCTCTTAGTGAGACCTACATGGTACTGAGGGGTGCAAATAGGAAAGTATGAACTCATTTGATCATCTAGAAAATTTATTTAGATTTGGTTTGATCTTCAACTTTTTTGTTGGAGGATTAATAATAATGTGGTACAAGTTGAAATTTTAGTTTGTTTTTAAAAAAATTATTTTGACCAATTCCATGTGTTTTGTTGGCATTTCTGAATCAAAAACACTTTATTGCAATCTAGAACACATTTTTAAAGATCAACACATGCGAACTGTAAGCCTAGTATGTTTAATGATATGTATGCATGCATATGTGAGTTGAATTACCTTTATACCTTGTTGAAGTTTTAGATTCTCCATAATGCCCTTGTACAGAGATAACTCAACTACTCAACTAACTTCTGGGAACACAAAGAAAACCAAAATTCGATATTACAGACTTCGCTTTGTGTTAAAGTTGCTAGAAGTTCTATTGACCTAATTCTGCCATCTTGTTTTTCCTAACCAGCTTGACCTCTAACTATTCCTAAATTGAGTGCTAACCTATATACTATTTTCAATTTGGAAGCATGACTCTTGGTTAGACTGCGACTTTTTAACTCATCTTCATTTTAAAAGGACCCACCCTGGCCTCCTTATTACATGCTGTATGAGGTTGTGGCGCTTCGTCATTTGTTATGAATGCTATTATCAAGTTATTCTGTATATTCTTAAAGACCATTACCCTGACAGAATAGATCCCTGTTAACGGAGGATGCCGGGAGGGACAGACTGACTATCGAGACTCCTTATTAGGAGCTCGGAGCCAAGCTATCGAGACTCGATCTTGTAGTCCCTTCATGTCCACTTTAAAGTAATGTAGTTGTAGCATCTCTGTCTCCCTTTCCTTCTTTTCTTTTTTACACTTAATTCTGGTAGTGTAATTTTCTCTTCCTTATCTCTCTCTCTTTTGCTCTCACTACCCTTGTCCTCTTTAATTTCTACACTGTAGTATAGCCTCTCAACCTTACTGTTTAACTTTTAATGCAATGTTACTTAAATTCTCTATCCCTTTTATGCAGAGTAGTTTAGTTTCTATTCCCTTAGCTGTTTCAATTTCATGCATTAGTTAGTTAGTTGTAAATCTCCATATCATCCGAAATTCACATTCGGACTACAACGGAATCAATGACATAAATGGTTGAAAGCAGATGCAGAGGCTGAATACCAAGAAGAACCAAGCGATGCAGATTTGAAGTCCTCGGGCTGAGGCATGGGAAGAACTTGGATTGCCAGCACATGCCAGATAAATTCTAAAGATGTCAACAGTTATTACATCATTCCCCAATTTATAGGATTAACTTGTAGTTGATGCATTTACCATGTGCATTCTCTTATTCGGTCTTGTTAACAGGCTTCATGATTTGGTTTAGTTCTGGAACCTACAAGATATAGTTCCCTCTCAGCAACTATGTATTGTTTATGGCTAATAGCACTATATCATTGCCCTTAATTTGCAAATTATAGATTTTTTAGTCTGTTTTTGGTTCTGAACAGTATTAGTTGGTTGATAAGTTTGAACAAGTGATGTTGTTTTGCTTGTAACCAGGATTTTTTTGTCCCAGAACTCACTTTCTATATTTGTTACATTTGTTTCAAATAGACAGTTGGAGAAGAAGCTTCTAGGATGGGTATCAATGGACCATGGATCACTAAATCATACCTTGAAATGATCCTCGAGAGAAAAGGTTGGAAGTGAATGTCTTTTAGTTATCATCTTTGCCTGCGACCGCCTATAGTCCACACGTATGTGTTGGTTTTTAATTCAAATATCAGTTATTCCTATTTCCAATAAATTGATCTTGCTCCCAGGTGTACCTCGCCTTAATACGCCACCTCTGTCTAAAACATCTTTGACTGATAATCAAGAAAGGTTGATTGCTGCACCAAAGCCACTTCGTATTACTCCTAATGTTGTTAACCGGCTTGAGGATTTATCTCAGCCATGGACTCGATCCCCAACAAAATCCAAAATGGAACCTGTACTGGCAACTTGGCATTTCGTCTCATCGGATCCTCCACTTGGTGATGACTCTGTCATTGGTGTGTTTCTTCTACCGGGAGAAAGCAAATTTTCTCTGTAGTACTTTCGTTTAAACTTTTTCCTTCGAAGTGTATCAATGCTTCATGTCTCAACTCCTCTCATGAAACAACCACAGATCCTTCTTCTTTCAGGGCTACCCTGCAGCTTGCTCCAATGCCTGATTCATATGACCTGGATAGAGGATTGCTTCTTTCTGTTCAAGCAATACAGGTAAGTATTATTAGATAAATTGACGGGATAGTATTTTGGAGGTAACCACTGTGGGACCTCAACTCTAAAGATTCTATTAGTTTCTTCTGTCAAAACTCAAAACACTATTCTTTTCTTTTCAGGCTTTGTTAGAGAATAAAGGTCTTCCAGTAATAGTTGGAATTGGTAATATGTTCTTGAATTAGTCTCTCTCTCTCTCTCAACACTTTGTCCCCTTTCATGTATGTTCTTTTCATGTACAATGCCTTTTTTGAAGCAGGTGTAGTTGGCAACGTTTATATGTTTATGATTTTAGCAAGTCAAAAGACATAGTTAGATCTACAGTTCAACCTCTGAGCCAATAAATAATTAAATATAAAAAAGAAGACTTTTTCAAGAAATTGGTAGACTTGTTTTTTTCCTTTTAACTTCTTTTACTGATGAATTTTTTTTTTGATAGGCTTTAGAGTGCATAACTATTAAAAATAAGTTCTTGAGAGCACAATATATCTATTGTAAGTTGTTAGAATGAATTCATTTACATTAATATATTTATATATAAGTTTTCAGAAACACAATAGTCTAATTGTTGTTGTTAGTATGACTTCTATGATTTCATTTATCTAAATATATTCAATTGATATGAGTGCTCATATCCCTTCATGAAATGTATTCTTCCAGATAAGTAAATAGACTTGGCCCATGTGTGAATCCTACCAAAAATACTTTAATTAGTTTTGTTAGAGGCCAATGCTTTGGGGTTGGTTGTCAAGTCGAACGCTAGATGTTTCACTTCGAGCTTAATTTTTTTTTTTTTGATAAATAACTTTGAGCTTAATTCAAGTTACCAACTCATTCATGCCATAGACTTGAAACTAGCTAAAGCCGAGATATCTATTAACAAAGTAAAATGCATGACCTTTTACTGAGCCAATTAATGAAGATAATCTATGGATATTTGGATTCCATGGATGGCTCTGTCTTGTCCAAGGAAAATGATAAGTATTGAATTCTTATCCATTTGACAATTAAAAAGAAAGTTCATAAGTTGTTATTTGATGGAATTTTCTTAAACTAGGAGATAAAGTTAAGATGGCAAAAGGTAAATGGAAGGGTGAAGATTTAATGTAAAGTTGATGCCAAAAGATGTTTTTGTTGAAGAGATAAAATGTACAATCAGAGAGATTCTCTAATCCACTAGCAAATGTTATAAAACAATACAGTGCACAAAAATACACCACAAAATTGATCCTGTATCAGGGGAAACATATAAATCTTATTCCTTGGACGGGTTTTTTTCTTCATTTGAAAGATTGTATACATACTCAATGTTGTTTAGAAGTTTTTCTTTTCTTAATTAGTATTATTTTTGGGAAATTTTTTCTTCATTATTTTCTGGTGCATATAGTTGTATACTTCTGTTGGTGTGGTAATTAAACAGAAATAAACAAATTTGAATCTTAATTCTATGCTTGATGTTGTGTAAAATTTCCTCTTTTTCTTTTCTTAATTCTTTTATAGTTGTATACTTATATGGATGTGGTTTGTTAATGAAACTCATGTGAAAAAAGTTTTCTTAATTCTTTAACCTGATTAACTTTTGGATAGACTGCATTTGACCCCGATGTGGTTTGTTATGGGAACTCACATAAATAAATTTGACTCTTAATTCTATGATCTGATTAACTTTTTTGATAAACCGCATTTGACCCATTACTTTAAAGTCTGTTTGGATTAACCCCTTCTATTAACAGTTTTTTTGCTAAAAGAGATGGAATTATTCATGTGACTGTCACAGCTTAATTCTTTATTTAATTGACCATTTTGCCTGATAATATCATAAATTTAACCATCAAATGATCTGTGATAGTGGTGAGAAGTAGGCATGGCAAGAGATGGAGAAGAAGATTGTTTTTTCCAGGTCGCTTTGAGAACTTCTGATTTGATAGAGGTCTGCAATGCTTCTAAATATCTGTATTAGTTAATAGAGAGAGGATGAGGTAGGTTTCAGTCAATTTTCCTTAATGGGGGAAACTTGGGCTGGTGTGTAGGTGTTTGGAGAAAGCTTCGTAGATAAGTCATCTGATCGGCTGCTGTGGAGAAGGCAAAGTGGAACTAGATCTGTGATGTTGGTGTGGAGTCATAGTAAGGAAGAAGGTTCTGATGTACGAGATGGGAAGGGTAACGGTTGGGTGTATCTAGCAGGGGTTCTTCTTAGGAGGTAATGGAAGCCTGGAAGGTGGAGATGGGGATGTTTAAATTGTAAATATTAACTATTGAAGTTATATGGAGAAAAAGCAGCATAATGAGAAGAGATGAGAGAAAAGGAGAAAAATTGGGAGAGCGATATTCACGGCAGCCAGGTCTCCTGATGTGGTTTTGGATGACGAGGCAGATTAATCCGTCACTGGTGTTACTTTAGATTTTGTAGATAATATGGATACAATAGTTTCTTTTGATGGTATGTCTAGGACCATATTATGTATACAACTTGTGTGCCATTTACTTTCCCCTTTAGGCTCTTTCAGTGAACTATCTTTACTTGTAAAAGATTGGTTTATTACTGGACATAAATGATGTTAGGCAAACTTAATTGTTAAGAAATATCTTAAAGGTTGCAAGGTCAAAGTAAAACTTTACTGTCATCATTATGTACTTAAACCCCCCTTATAGTTGAGGGTTTGAGGTGTAATGTTCCAAATTATGGATGCAGGACTACCCGAGCCAAAACTTTGGGGGTCATTATGTTGTAATTTACATTAATTTTTTTTTCTTTCTAAAACCGTGATTGTTTTGTTATCAGGGGACTGGTTTATTGGAGGACAAAAATAATAAACATTTACAGTTAGCTCGTAGCCATAGGATTCCCTTATTCATCTTTCTACTTAAATTAAGAGTATAAGAAACTTGGAATACCAATTTCTTAGATGTTAAACTGGCCCATTTTTAATTGCTGGAATTATAAAGAAGTAATGCTATTTCTTATCATGAGTTTTGCTTATTTAGCTGTTGAGATTATTTGATATTTGAAACAGTTTCTTACATTTTTATTTTATTTTATTTTATTTTTTGTTATTGTTATTGTTGTTGTAGGAGGTCCAAGTGGTTCTGGAAAAACTAGTTTGGCTCGTAAAATGGCAAATATTGTTGGTTGTGAAGTTGTTTCCCTTGAAAGCTATTACAAATCTGAACAAGTGAAGGACTTTAAATATGATGACTTCAGCTCTATTGATCTATCTTTGCTTTCAAAGGTAAGACATTTTGTTTTATGTTTCTTATTGCTTTGTTTAGTTTCCTCTGCAGTATAACTTTTGTGGTTGAAAGAAATGTCCAGTCAGATAAGCTAATTCAGAAAACTGGTATACCAAGTTGAAGTTCAGAAATAACATGAAATACCAGGTTCATTTGTGGAATCAAAGATCTGCAACAGTCAACCTACTTTTTTATAGGTCTAAAGAGCTAATGGTCTTAATTTAATGATTAGTGGACAATATTAATTCTACCACTTCAGTATTATATTCCAGTATTGTACCTTAGTTTTTGAACACATTCTTCTTGATAAGCTTTCGGAATTGGAAATAATTATCTATTAGAAAAGAAATGGAGTAAGAATGTAAAATCTTTTACCTATTACAAAAATGTGAAAAATTTGGTTTTTCTATTTGATTATTCTGCTTAATTTGTTTTTATGGATGCATGTTTATGATTTTGGATTGCATGCTATTGCGGGCATGATGGTAGTTCTTTTTGCCATATGGAATATGTTAACAACCTGGGGCTGAACCGGAGGACTTTGAAGTCCTTTTTTGTTCATTGGTTATTTCCTTTTCCATAGTTTATAGTTTTTTACTTTTGTTAAATGGGGTACAATAATAATTTATTCACACAAAAACCATGCATTGTTCTGAAATTAATTTATCAACTTGTAGTTTAAGCATTCTAGTGATCTAGATGTGGGAGGAACGGTAAGTTTAGATATGGTTTCTCAGTGTTCTCTATAGGAGACTCTTAAGCTAGTTCTATTAGAGTGATAAATGGATTTTCCATTGTTGTTGAAGTTGAAAATATCAACTTCCTTGTGTTGCTATTTTAGGTGAATAGGACGTAGGTTGGTAAATTTCGTACGAAACAAGCATCTTTAATTCTCAATTTTCAGCTTGCTTATATTTTCGAAAGTTAGTTGAAGTTCCCTCAATCCAAGGACTTCATGGAGATTTCAAACATTCAATGTGGATAGAAAGGTTCAACTCTCAAATGTGCAATCACAAAATTAGGGTTTTTAAGCATGCATTTTTATCATTATTCTTATAAGGGCACATTGCATAATATTTTCGGGTAAATTACACTAACCTCTTGTGAGTTTGGGCCTAATTATACATGGGTGGAAAGAGTGGTCCAGATTACACAATTTTCCCCTGAAGTTGCTTTACACACATGCTCTACGGCCCCCCACATGTTAACTGGCCATTAGAACTGGCAAAGAATATTTATGTGATGACTGAACTGTGTTTCACTTTGAAAAGACCTTAATAGCCTTACAAGATGCTGTAAAATTACTAGTCTACCATTTATTCATGAATGAAGTTAGCCTCGCATCCATCCTCTTCGCTCTACAATCAAGGTCCACCACCCACAACCTGTGTCTTTGGGAGACGGAGGATGCTATTGAGTTTTTGGTGCTCTTGTATTGACATAGTGTGTTGGGAGGGGGTGGACGAGTGGTCTTGGATGAGTCTAGTCACAGGAGGTCTGAGGTGTAATCATTTTACGACAGATTGTTGGATGCCCATGGGCCTTCCTTTTTATGGAAGGCAATTAGGTGTACCAGAGCCCCCTTAAAGGTGGCTCTCTTTGGATGGACGACAACTCTTGTCTGGATATTGACGATCAAAAACCTAAGGAGAAGGCACTAGATCATAGTTAATTGGTGTTGTATGTGTCAGAGGGATAAAGAGACAGTGATCGAAGGATAATCTTCTCTTGCATTGTCCAGTAGCTCGGGACGGGTGGGCCATACTTTGCACCATCTTTGGGATTCAATGGGTCATGCTGGTTTCTGTTCAGGGTGTGCTTAAGGCTTGGAGAGGTTGCCTGGTGGTATCCCAAGTTAGAGATGCCTGGAGAGCTGCCCCTTTGTGCTTGTGGTGGGCCTTATGGAGGGAAATAAATATGGGATCTTTTGAGGGGGAGGAGACTTCTATAGGGGTGCTGAAATTTTTTGTGCTTAGTTCTTTATTTTTTGTGGACTCATGGGTGGAATTGTAAATCTATGATGCTTCTATTTTTTTTTTTGTATAGCTTGAGGATAGAGTTTTTTGGTTATAGAAGCTGTATATGGGATGCACTTCCCTTTTGAGTGCTTTTAATTGATATCTTACTTATTAAAAAAAAGGGTATCACATAATGTTTGTTATCGTCCTAATGTCCATAAGGGGAGGTACAGAGTGATTTATCCTATATGTTTTTGATCTTTAAAAATATATTTGGAATGCATAAAAGTGTTTTTGAATTGAAGAAATTGTTGTTCTTAGTGTAGGGCGTCGGTTGATTGAAGCATGATTGTCCTTCACTGGACTAGGTTCAATCGATTAAAACTTTGCCGATGGCAGTTTTAAACACTTCAAACACTAAACCTTTTTGCCTCACTGTATATAAATCCATCTAAGTTTTCAACAACTAATAAAAAAAGCATATTCAAGCATTGAGAGGCATACACAGAGCATATTGAGTGCACCTTGCAATCAATGGCTAGATTTGATTATTTTACTCATCATCATGGCATCTAGATGGTGAGTGTTTTCTATTGAGTGTTAATCCTCACCAATCAAAGTGATTTAAGGAGTTTAACACCAACAATCCACACAAATTTAGGACTTTAAGTTTGGATGCTTAGTTGAGGAGATCATTCACAAGAGGAAGAGTGAATAATGTGAGGAGCAGATTTATAGATCGACAACAACGGTGTCCAAGGGGGAACAACTGTTGTGAGTCTGGATCTGAGCTAAGGTGTTTCTAGGGTTTTGAGACCGAGACTTAAATTGTAAACCGTTCTTCATAGTGGATTTGATATGCTTGGATTAGGTCCCTGGTTTTCCTTTTGGAAATTTTCATGTAAAAATCAGTGTTTCCATGTGGTTTGATGCTTGCTTTAAATTTCTATACTTTGTTGATTTTTGTTGTGTTGAAGGATTTATATATTTAAGTTCACCCTCTCTAACAGCTTTAGCTTTTAGAGTAGATGGTGCTCAACATGGTGTCAGAGCAGGTAAAGTCTTGTGTTCAAACCTCACCGTCATCCTATAATTAAATTGAAACACGTGTTGGACCAAAAGAAGGCCACACGTGAGGGGGCGTGTTGAAGGATTTATATATTTAAGTTACACCCTCTCTAACAACTTAAGCTTTTAGAGTAGATGGTGGTCAACATGTTGTTTATTTGATTGTTAGTTGAGATTTAAATTGCAGTTAAATTAGTTTAATTTGAATTTTAGTTTAAGTAGTTAAGAATTTTTAATACCTATCCCGTATCCCTCCCCCCTCCCGCCTCCCTTTGCTAGGTCGACTTTGAGACAGTGTACTCAGAACCTAGGGTGCTGGTTTGATCTCTCTACTATAACTCTCTCTATTTTCTCAACTAGATTCTAAACAACACCTATATGGTGCCACATATGCTTGTTATTATTTTGTTTTTCTCCAGTAAGACCGTTGCTTTATTTAGTAGGTTAGGGCATGCCAATAATGTCCTGCTCAACATTTCTTGAATTCTGCAGAGATATTCGCTGGAGTATTACTATTTTCTGATTTCCATTAACATCTTAAGTAACTACATCATAGCTGTACCTTTTAGTTCAATTTTCTCTTCCCACCATTTTGGAGTTCAGCGTCAGACTGAAATTTGTAAAATCTTCTGAGTTATATTATCTCCACTGCTGTAACCGTGCTTGAGATCATGAGGATATTATTTCTCAAGTTTTAAAAGCTGGAATTGGTTAACGAATTGTAAAATACGATTCCAAATTAGTGAAAGAAAAAAACTGTAAAAAAGGAATGCATGCCATATATATATATATAATTTTTTTTGATAAGTAAATATTCATTAGAAGTGCCCAAACGGGGGACGCATCCCAAGAAACAACACAAAATCAAAGCTTTAAACTATCCACAAAAGTCAAAAGGGTCTCCAAAGAATAACAAAAGGAGCCCTCAGTCCAAAAGAATAAAGAACAGAGTATCTAAACACTCCCCAGGGAGACTCTTTATCTTCAAAGGATCTCTTGTTCCTCTCATTCCATAAAGCCCACCATAAGCAATGAGGGGCAGCCCTCCATGCATGTTTAGCATCATGACGCACCTGGTAACCATCCCAAGCTGCAATGAAGCTCGCATGCCATACTGTTAGCATCAATTAAGTTTTTTTTCCGCTTATTATCCTGCAGGAAAAAGGCCTTAGATAGAGCGGAATGGAAAAATATAATTCATGTGGCTAACCCCAAGTAGTTGGAGAAAAAGGCTTTGTTTGTTGTTATTATCCTGCAGAAAGTTCTTAACTTTTATCGCATTGAGAATCTAATTTCCGTGATCTGTTTACAGAATATTGATGACATAAGGAATTGTCGAAGAACAGAAATACCTATATTTGATCTGGAGACTGGAGCTCGGAGTGGCTTCAAAAATCTTGAAGTTTCTGAAGATTGTGGAGTGGTACATTATGACAATTGTTGTATTCCTTAGTCCTTGCTGTTCATTGTAAATGCGAAGTTCTTAAAATAGTGTGAAAAAATAGCAGATAGCTTATTGAGGCTGTTAATTACTTAAGCTTGAAGTCACTAGGAGCATCTTCTTCTGATATTGCTTTTGTTTGTAATGGATCTCATAATCAAAATCGCTTTCAGTCGATTGATTTGTGATCTTGAAAAGAAATTAGCTCGATGAAGCAGTGGAGCTAGAAGATAATTTTTTTTGTCTAACAAATTTGTATAGTTTTATGATCAATAGATTCTCTAATATCTAATTACGTCAAACTATGTCAACTTTGAGAGTTTTATGAACTAGTCATGCTTTACCTGTTTGACTCCTCAAACTTTCATACCTGAAAATATTATTGTTTAATCTGACTAGGTCATTTTTGAAGGGGTTTATGCTTTGCATCCTGATATCAGAAAATCACTCGACTTGTGGATTGCTGTTGTAAGGATGACTTTTCCCATTCAATTGCCGAGGCTTTAAATTCCATTTTTTGCTGATTTACTTTATTTATGAGGTAGATATCAGTTGATGAGGATATATACTAGGTATGAAGTAACTGCTTATTTGGAAACAGGTTGGAGGTGTTCATTCACATTTGATTTCTCGAGTTCAAAGGGACAAAAGCAGAGTTGGGTGTTTTATGTCCCAAAATGAAATTATGATGACAGTGTTTCCAATGTTCCAGCAGCACATTGAACCACATCTTGTTCATGCACATGTTAGTAGATTCAGAACCATTTGAATATTTTCTATAATTGTTTCATGTTTGAGGTCTATAAATTATTCTGAGAATAGCCATGGGATATAGACTATTTTGTAGCATTTAAGCATTCATTTTAAATCTAATTCAATTTAGAATTTTTGATATATATTTTTTCCTGAATGGGTAATTTTATTAACAAAAAATTACATAAAATACAAGAGGATACCTAAGGATGTCTCACCCTTAGAAAAAACAAAACATAATCAAAAAACACAATTGATGGTTTACTGCAGAAAGAAAACCAACAGCAAGAAGAAATAACAACACATGAAAATCAGAAGACACTATGCAGATCAGAAACACTGATATTCATGTATGTCAGTGCCTCTAAACAAGCTGCTATAACAATCTTGTTCGGCTCTGTTCTCTTGTCTTCATGTAATCTAGCATTCCTTTCCTTCCAAATGCTCCACAAAATATTTGTAAAAAAACCTATGGTTAACTTCCTTCTCATTCTTGACGGAGAGTAGGAAATAAATCAATTGATAGAATACCCCTTCTCTTTAAATTACAAAAAGAAAGAATTTCATTTAGATATTTGATACTAAACTTCCAAGATTTTGCTAAGACATTGATAATACACACACACACACACACACACACACACACACACACATATATATATATATATTGTTTTGAATTTGACCTGGATAAAATTGGTCGTGAGCACAATATAATAAATTGAGAATTACTTAATTACTGCAGATGTGGTACATAATTTCTTGGATAAAGTATACATACACATTGTTTTTTTAGTTAATTTTTTGGAATTATTCTTCAGAATGACACTTTTGCCCTACCACTTTCATTCATGAGTCTGCTAAAAAGAAAAAGAAAAAGAAAAAGAAACAAGCATTTTGCATTCATGTGGTGGGAATGTGAATGCTGAGATGGATGTTAGGAGTGACTAGAAGAGATAATCAAAGTGTAAGAGAGAAATTAGGAGTGGTTCCTATTAGTGAGAAAATAGGATAAAGTAGACTAGGCAACCATTAGATGGGCCAGTGAGAAAAGGAATATTGGTTTATATAGAAGGTCGGAGATAAAGAGATCAACCAAAACTAACATGGAATGAAGTAATAAGAAATGATTTAAAAAAAGTTAAACCTAATAAGCGAAATGGTCTATGAATAGATAAGATTGAAAAAAGAGAATCTATGAGGCCGACCGTTCATGCGGATAAAGGCAAAGATGATGACTTTCATACACGAGTATTAATTGTGGTGTCTGTGAGGTAATTTTGATGTTGCGTTGTTTTTGTACTTTATTGCAGCTTAAAATTCGAAATGATTTTGATCCTGTGCTTTCCCCCGAGAGTTCTTTGTTTGTGTTGAAAAGCAACAAGCAAGTAAGTCCTTTTCTTAGTGCTTCTGTCCAAAATTACTTAGGGTGTTTTTATTTGACATCATTATATATATATATATATATTTGATCAATATCAGGTGGCATATCAAGATATTTTGAAAATCCTTGACCCTACAAAGATCTGCAGTTCTGTTCAGAATTTCATTGATATATATTTTAAGCTTCCTGGAATTCCTGCTAATGGCCACTTAGCAGAGAGTGATTGCATACGCGTCAGAATATGTGAGGGAAGATTTGCATTGCTGATCAGGGAGGTTTGTATTTTATTCTATTAGAAACTGGTTTCTTTCTCAATTTTTTAGTGCCTTCTTTTCCACCCTTAAATTAAAGTGAATGTTGATCCTTATTGCCTTACAAATTGTTTTGTTAGCCTATAAGAGAAGGGAATTTTATCATACAACCAAAAGTGGATTTTGATATCAGCATCAGTACAGTTTCTGGCCTTCTTAACCTTGGGTAGGCCACATATTTGAACTCTAAAGCCTGATGTTAATTAAATTTTCTTTCAGTGTCATGCATTCTATTTCATTTCCTGATTATTGAGGCAAACATGACTATTTTGGTTTCTAAGTTCTCTCCATAAACTGTGTTGTGTTTCATAAGATTCTCCTATGACACTACAAATTTTAGAAATATCGTGGTCAGTTCGCTTGGATTTACTCTGTCAAATTTGGTTTTCCTCGTAATCGGAACTGAAAAAAGAAAATAGGCCCAGACAACAATGTTTTTTGAGGGCAATTTGCTGTTAGTTTCTAGCTTTTAAGTCCTTGGAAATTCGGCAAATGAACTATGATATACACTTCTTCCTTGTCAATAGACATATACGTTTTTCACTTGTTTGGACACTTGCTAAAGACTACACACCTTAGATACCTAAGAATGTGCATGGTACGAGGTTATGAAGTGTTTTTTGGACTGTTCAAAAGCTATTAACCTTGCTGGTGTTAGGGTGATAGTGACTTCCCTAATTGGGCACAAAGTTAATGTCTCAGTGCCTATTTTGAACTTGATAAATTCGCTCTAGTTTAGTGGGTAACCAAGGCCTTTCCAAAAAGATATGACATGTGTCCATGGCACAACATTTGCCAATCCTCATCATTAAATTTCTCCCCCGCAGAAAATTTTATTAAACAAAGGGACAGTTATCTCATTTATTTTTGTTGCCATGCCAGTTTATAGCCTCTTTAGAAATAATGTTCTTGCTGCTACTGCCATTGAGGATGATATCAGATACATTTCCACTGCAAATAACCGAATGTGGAAATTATTGTGGCACCTCTAATCCTCTTCAATCTTAGGTGTTGTCATGACTAGTTGCACTTCTAAAGACTCTTTTTACTGGTTAGACATCCATATTCTCTTCTTCATCGTCAGATTGGTCGCAAAAGTTGGTTTGGCTCTAAAATTTCCTCATTTTCATCTTGGAAATTAGCTGATTCAACCTTAGCTGTGGCCATGCACAAGTATTGTGATCGTTTCTCCATTACGGAAACATCCCATCGGTGTGCTGCTGTCTACTCTTCAGAGATTCCATCAATGCTGTTTGTAACTTTTAGTCACACGATTTATATGGAAGAATTGAAATCTTAGATAAAAACAGTTTATGGATGGTATGAATTGACTAAACAAGAATTCTGAACAGGGAACAAATAGTTCAGATATTCACGACCAATTTTTCTTACCCTTTTCACCTTTGTCTGCAGGACGTTGTTTCTTCTACATCTCCACCTAACTATGACAAGCAGTCGATCAATTCTTTGGCCTTTTTTCTCAATCAAACATCTTGGATGGTACCTGTAATTATTCTAGTTACACCTCCAACACAGCATCCTCTATTCAGCCATTAAGGCATGTTTTCAAGCATCTTCTAATGTTTCCATCCTTCCCGTCCTTTCCATCAATCAAACATAGGAACAAATTAGTAATTTTAATGTTTCCATCCTTTCCATCAATCAAATAGTTCCTCATGAAGATCAATGGATGAGTGAACAACTGAAACCATAGGAATTCAATTCTATCCCGACTACAATTTGCGTGGGACTAAAGTGTAACTTACTCTTTAATAAAGTAGATTATTACATCTGGATGTTTTACCTCAGAAGAAATCTGATAACGCAGCAGAGCAAGAGGTATGGTACTAGTTGAAGCAACGTGGCATGGCAAGAGGTGAGGTGCTAGATGAAGATAAAGTCAAGCTATCAAACGCGAAGTATGAACTTACACTAGCTGTTATTAATTTTTATCTAATAGTTTAGGTATTTTGGTGATAATAAGGGAGCAAAAGTATAGCTTGCATGAGTCGAAGTGTATGAGATAAGTTGGCATTTTGTTTGGAAAATCTCATTGCAAGACAAATGTGCATCCCATTTTTTTTTAAGACTGGAAACCAGCTTGTAAGCATCTTTTAACTTGTAGACGAACATGCTCCCAATGATGCACAGGCAAAGTGTGCATTTGTGGATTAACTTTGTTTGCGGCAATATGTATTGTTTTCATCGAGAGATATGTCATGCGAGTTATCTTTGGTAGGTAAGTCTTCATGTTTTATATAAATTAATTAAGTCCATAAAGTGGATTTCCCTCTTCTCTACATTTCTCTTATTTCTTCCCTTCTTTGAACCTCAAATTGCAATAACCCTTTACTGTTGGTTTTTGGCTCCATAATTATTTGATTTACATGTGGCATTCATGGATCTGATTTATTTAAATAAGCCTTCTTCCCCCATTCACTTATTTCTTTCCTATGCTGATAATGTGGAGGTCATATTCTTTCCAGTTGAAATATTCCATTTGATACTTCTGTAATGTCAGGTATCACGCTGTAGCTTACATTGAAGCGTCTGCATACATTTACCAAGATGGAAAGGTAATATTTACGTTGATGGGGCATATCTTCTAGTTGGAGAAAGTATACTTTTTCCAATCAAACTCAGTTATGGATAAGATGACATTCACAATTTTTTTTCTTTCCCTAAACGTTATAAATATGCTATAGTTCTTTTGTTATCTTGTCCCAATAAATTCTTTTAATTCTGAAGCATCTTTCTACACATTGAATTTTCTGGATAACTATAATTTTGATATAGTGATCTCTACAAGTCATTTGGATTTCATACATCTATCATTATATTTTTGGGTCAAAGTTTAAAAAAATTTCATGTGCTTACGTGGCCCTCCTATGCATGCTCACAAGTTCCTACAAACTTTCTCAGATGATGATCTGTTTGCAATATGATGTTATCAGAACTTCAAATTGTGAGATTAAAGTCAACATAATGCGTGGATCATTATAGACTGCATTTTTGGTGGTAACAATGACAGCTAACTAACTAGAAGGATTTAGAATGAAGTTTCTGATCTTCCCATTAATATAGGGCAAATGACAAACTGGACGTCAAGTAATATAATTTCTAATCTTCGTTTACTGCTGAGTGGGAGGGACTGCCCCCACTGAAAACTAGATAAATCCATCCCTGCATACCAGAGTCCATGTAATATAGGTTTAGTCTCTAAACAATACACTATTTTGCATTACTTGTGTTTCAAAGTCTAGTCCTATTTTATTAGTTTTATTATGTTTTTGTCATCAAATTTTTAGATTAGTGATTGAGATATAGTTGTTGGACAATAACTTTGCATTGTGTATATTGTTCTATTAGCCTGCAACATGGCCGACTTTATCACACCCATTTTTATAATGTAAATTCAAGTAATGTAAATTATTGCATTGTAAACATTTTGGCCTTCTGTACAAAACTTTATTTGTGCATGTCCTGTTACCAACTTCTAGTAATTTTTTTTTTTGGATCTATAATAGCAATATTCTCAAGCTTTTCAAGGATCCAGAAATCTTTATTTCTTTTGTTACTCAACTCAACAAAGCCTTTTCCCAACTGCTTGGAGTCGTTGTTTTAAATAATGTTTTTCTATTTTGCTCTATTTAAGGCTATAGTCTCAGTCAAACTACATGTTATCATGTCATTCGACTCATTCCTTATTAACACTATCCATGTTAGTTTTAATCTTCCAACTTCCTCTAGCACCATGCCCACTCCTCCTAACTATTGCACTTAGTGGTCTTTGCACATGCCTAATGCATGTCCTAACCATTGATCGATTATCTTGTTTTATCTTAAATAGTTCAATGGGTGTTATTTCAGCTGCCTCACAAATGTGTCTGTTTCCAATTTTATCCCTTCTTGTTTTGGTACATATCCATCTTGTAAAGCTTTGTGCAATAGAACAAAAGAAACGAAGAAGATTTCTCAATGCTCTTTTACAGAATATGGTATTACAAAGAAGAGAATAAAGAAATAAGCCCTAACTAAAATAAAGGAAAAGACAAAGCTGCCCTTAACAAATATGAAATTTACATAAAATACAACAACCTAAGATGCATGGAAACGGATACAGGACACGGATACGACAGGACACGGATACAGCGACAAGACAAATCCTAAAAAATTAGGACACGAACATGACAAATAATAAATATTTATTTTTATATAATATTTGATGTCGTACTTTAAATAATTAAGAGTAATATTATTTTTCATCAACCTAACAAAGCAAAAATTCACAAATCACAAGTCACAAGTACATAATTGAATCTACTCCACAACAACAATAATTATAAGAGAACGATGTTGTCACAAAGTCATAAAACCATATTAAAATGAGACATTAGAATAAAAACTAGTCTTATCATTTAAACATCATTACAGCTTACTCCAAATACAAAAGCATCATCAGAAAGTCACATGTAAAAGATAGCAATTGTATAATAAGAGAAAGAAGAGTAAAAAAGAACAAAGACGAAGAGATGAGATGGGCTGTAGTGAATTGTTAAAATAACCTTTCTAGAACTTGTGTTTTGTTGGGAAAAAGAAAGAAAGAGGCTAAAAAAAGAGAAAAAAAAAAATAGGATTTTGCAAGAAAAGGAATTAGGGATTAGTGAAAAATAAAGTAAGAATCCATGGAAGAGAAAAGATTCATGAAAACAAGAGGAAAAAGAAAAAAAAATTTGGCGTGTCCAACATGTGTCTATGTCGTGTCCGAAAATTCATAGCGTGTCGGACATGTGTCCGCGCCGTGTTCGAAAATTCAAAAAATAAATAAAAATTCAGACACGTATTGGGACGTGTCCGACGGGTGTCCATGTCTGACACGGATTCTTTGCCTTTTTAGGCGTGTCCGTGCTTCCCAGACAACAACTCTCTAACACCTCCCCCCAAACTCACGATGTGACAGTTAGAAGCATTGAGAGTTTGCCAAGTAGAAAATGAAAATATATAATAGTGTGGGACTTCGTGAAGAAGTGAATCATATTCATACAAGAAGAAACAAATGGGAAGGAAATGGTGCTGAGTTGAAGATGATAACGCACAAAATGACAATCAATCTCAATATGCTTTGTCTGCTCATGAAAAACAGAATTGTGGGCAATTTGAATAGTACTCTTGTTATCGTAGTGTATAGGTGTTGAAGTAAACAAAGGAACACCCAAATCATTAAGCATCCATCGCATCTAAACGACCTCCACTGTAGTAGCAGTCGTGACACGATACCTATCTTCAGCAGAAGAACGAGCAATAACTATTTATTTCTTGCTTTTCCAGGGAATTAGAGAATCTCCTAGAAAATCACAGAAACCAGTGTTGGATTTACAGTTTGTGGAATCCTCATAGTCCACAGCCTAGCCAACATCAGAAAAAGCTCGAAGCTCCAAAGTTGATGTTGAATAAAACAATAAACTTTGGTGCAAAGTATTTTGAAGACAGCGCAAGATACGAAGAATTGCAACCTAGTGAATAGAAGTATGAGATACAAACTGGTTGACAATGTGGACAACATAGGTAAGATCAGGCCAAGTGACAGTGAGATACACTAAACTGCTAACTATAACCTGCTATAAAGTGGGATCAACCAAAGGGACACAATCAGTAGGAGTATAGTAAACATTAAGTTCTAGGGGAGTCTCAATAGTCCGAGTATCAGTGAGATAAGCTCTGTGAATAACATTTGATGCATACTTAGACTAAGAGAGAAGATAACCTTCGGGAGTGAGTTACTTCAATGCCAAGAAAGTAGCGGAAAGGACCAAGATCTTTCATGTCAAACTGCTATTGCAATTGAGATTTCATGAGAGCAATACCATCAATGTTATCACCAGTCAGAATCATGTCATCAATGTACAAAAGAAGAATAATACGACCAACACAAGTAGAGCGAAGAAAAAAAGCAGGATCATGATCATTGGGTCAAAAACCCAAAGCGTAGATCATCGTAGATAACTTCTCAAACCAAGCCCTAGGAGCTTGTTTGAGACCATACAATGCCTTATAAGTTTGCACACCTCTCCAGGACTATGAGAAAAACCAGGAGGAGTCATATAAACTTCTTCAGTTAAGTCTCCATTCAAAAAGACATTTTTAACATCCTACTAAGACAAATGAACAATCGTTATTTTGGCTATAAGAGAAAAAGTCTCCTCATAGACAATACCATACTCCTTGGTCAATCCTCTTGCAACCAGACGGACTTTTTATCGTTTTATAGAGCCGTTAGATTTGGTTTTGATTTTATAGACCCACTTGCATCCAACTACACATTTGTCATGGGGTAAAGACTGCAAAGCAGAAAGCTTTTCATCCATTGTCTGTTGCCAAAGAGGATCAAGAACAACCTCCTTACAGGACATGGTTTCGAAAGAGAATGAAGTGATGCCAAAAAGGAACAGAAAGCAATAGAATGACAAGAATTAGCAAAACCAAATCGATCAGGACACTTACGAACGTGCTAAGGATAATGAGGTGGTGTAGGATCGTCATCATCAGAAACCAATGGAGAGTCTGCCAAGAGAGATGGAGAAAATGTACTTGCAAAAGGTACTACGTATTCCTGTGAGCACAAGTGTGAACAATAGGAGGAGGAATAACAGAGGAAGATTCCAGTGCAAAAGAAGATTTAACATCAATAAAACTAGAAGTGTCACCAGGAAAAGGATCAATATAAAGGACATCAGAGTTTCTCTAAGTGGTAGGACTAAAGGGAATAGAAAAGAAACGAATATGCTTAAGAAACACCATATAACGAAAAATAATTTGGAGGCTTACCAAACAATCGTTCGAAAGGAGAAAGACTAGAGGTAACAACAATTGGTATTCAATTTATTACATGAACAACAGTGAGAACAACCTCCCTCCAAAAAATACTGGGAACATTAGCAGATAACAGAAGCAAACGCGTAGTCTCCATGATTTGCCGATGCTTTCTCTTATCAACACCATTCTGCTCAGGGGTTTCTGCACAGGAAGATTGTTGAATAGTTCCATCAGATTTCAACAGATGATGGAAGGAACTATAATTATACTCTCCACCTAAATCACATCTAAAGCATTTGATAACAGAGGAAGTGCGGATCATAACACGAAAAACACTAACAATAGAAAAGAATTCAGAACGACGCTGCATGAGATAAATCCAACAATATCAACTATAATCATTAATGAAAGAAATATAATATCTGGGCCCTCAGTAGAAATAGGAGCAGGTCCCCACACATCAGATTGAACTATATCAAAAGGTTCCATTGAAACAGTTGAACTCTTATTGAAGGACAAAATAGAAAATTTTACGAGTTTGCAACCACTACAATCAGAAAGATCATGCCTATTTAAATTACCTAGAACGCCAGTAGAAACTACATACGGTAAACGAGAACTAGAAATATGTCCAAGACGGTAGTGCCATAAATAATAACTAGAAGACTTGGGACTTGAGCGAAAAGAGGACAAGTCAACAGAAGAAGCATCGATAGGAGGAACATATGGCTCCTCCAACAAATACAATCCTCTCTCTCTAAGTCCTATTCCAATCAGATGAGGATCCTGTACAATACAACCGGTGGAAGAAAAGTAAACAAAATATCCAGAATCAAATAATTGACTAACAACAAAAGAAAGTCACACTGTAGTACAGTAGGATGATGAATCGCTTCTTTGAGGGAGAGAGGAGATCCTTTCTGGACGTGGCGAGGCTTTCCAGCCTCTCCATCTCTGGCAAAGTGGAAGGCGTGGTAACAGAGAGAGGCCATGTGTTTTGAGTGGCTGACAGGAACACCGAGAGGAGGAGAGCGATGCTTCATACCTGTTTGGTTGGGAGGTTTAACAGAGAGGTGGGAAGCTTAGAAAGGATTGAAGAATGGGTCAAGAGATCATGGAAAGTGACTAGCGGCGTGAAGATCACAGCCCTGCTGGACTCCCTTTTGCTCTTTAGGTTTCCGTCGGAGAAGGAGGCTAAGAGAGTTCTGAAAGAGGGAAAGAGACAGTGGGGTGAACCTTTGCTGCTACTTGATATATGGTATTTCAGGGTGGGCTGTGCTGGCTTATTGAAAAAGGGAAAGGAACGAAGAATCTTGATTTATGGTTTACCATTGCATCTCTGGTGTTACAAGCTTTTCGTTGCCGTTGGAGATCTGTGTGGAGGTTTTCGAAGTGTTGAGGCAAACAATATAGTTGATACAGAAAAGATTGTAGACACAGTAATAGACGGTGGTGCCGTTTCGTAGTTTGTATTGGTTGAAGATGATCGGGTGGCTTACAAAGTCAGAACAGATTGCACCAGAGTTGGTTCCAAGGCATGAATCGCTGGTAGGGAGAGATGTTAGCCGGCTTATCATGGAGGATGAGTGGTGGCGACGACATAGTCAGGCAGTCGGAAAAGCAAATTGTAAGCTTATGGCGCAGAAGGAGGGTAAAGTGAGAGGACAGGGACGATTGGGAACCCACGCGCGTGAGGCGAGTGGTAGATGGAAGGTACGACATCTGAAACGTGTCGACGCAGAGGCTAAAGATCAGGTTGGTTGGAAGACAGCTCAGAGGGCACATGGCAGCCATCCTGATGGCTTGGGATTCAAACGAATTCGAGAGAAAAATTCAAATTTTTATGGGCCAATAAACGGGCCTAGACATGAGACTAGGCTTGCAATTAAAATTGGCTTAAGCAGATACAATGATCTAGGCACAAAAATTAGAAGGGAAAAAACAGCCCAAAATAAATCAATTCTTGCTGGTAAAAGCCGAAGGCCCATAGCGTCGGCAGAACACATTCACAGAGGAGACAAGGTCGCAAAAGAGATCGAAACGAAAGTGGGCAAACCTGAGATGCAAACAGGAAATTACAGGAGCCAAAGAAGAGACGATAAAGGAGGAGGTAGAACGCCGATTCAGATAGTTTGGGTTGGGCACGAGAAACAGGTCATTACCCAGAACAAAAGGTTCAAGAAGAGACTAAAGTGGTTAAAGACAGAGAAGCAAAAATGGGTTCTGAAAGAAGGATCGAGGTTGGAGATGGAGAAGCAAGCAAACTTCGGAAAATCAGCAAATTCTAAGGCAAGTTATTCTAACTCTGACCTTCCTCCCTCATCATCTTCTCTGGTGGGTTTGGGTACATTGAAGAGCGCGGAATTTGGTAGTGGGCGAAATGAGAGAGATGAAGTTCATTGCGTTAAGAACCTGGAAATTGTGGAAAATAGTAGAGTGGTGGTCAGTAATCCAATGAATGATGCTGCTGAGGATGTCCATATATGCAGTTGCAAGGACAAGGATGAATTGATTTTGTGTATTGGTAAGGGGGTCGGGATGAGCTTGAGGAAAGAAACGGCAACTGCTCTGTTGAAAGAGTTGAGGTTGTACAGAACTTTTTCGTGGCGAGCTCAGGCGGGTCTGAGCAGCTGGGGGAAGGAGATGTATGTGAATGTAGTGGCTATTGCAGAATAACGGAAGGGACAATGAGGGATTTCCTGAAGCAGGGTCTGTTCTTGAATCTTTGCTCCTTCCACCGCTAGTATGGGAGTGCAATGAGGAGCCAGGGGTTGACATTCCTTTGGTAGTAGCTAAGGGAGCAAGGTTGGAGGACAGAAGTTTAATTGGCAGAATTGCATAGGGACAGAACTGTGAGAAGTGTTGAGGAAATGGGAGGGTTGATGGGTCTCACGTTCTCTAAGGATGGGCTAGACCTTGAAATGTTACATTCTCGAGAGCACGGGTGGGATCATACTAATCACAAGAAGAGTTCGTCTTGGAAGGGGGAAAGAAAACTTAAGAACTTGATTTCCTATATGAATTATGACGGGAGGAATGGTGGGAGGAGCGAGAGGAAGTAGGGGGGGGAGAATTGGTGTGTTTATGAAGCTTAAAATAGTGTCTTGGAATGTCCGGGGGTTGAATGACCTGTACTAGAGGAGAGTGGTGAAGACCTTGATTCGTAGGTGGGAGGCGCACATTGTTTGCTTGCAAGAATCTAAGATGGCAGATGTGTCGAATGGGTTGATGAGGAGCCTTTGGAGAGGTAGATTCATTGAGTGGGAGGCTCTTGAAGCAGTGGGGACTTCGGGGGGTATTGTGGTTCTTTGGGACAAGAGATGGGTCTCAAAAGTTGATATGTGGAAAGGGAGGTCATCTATCTCTCTTTTGTTTTCCTTAGAGAAGGATGGGTCCCATTTGATTTTCTCGGGGGTGTATGGGCCGGTTGGGGATGTGGAGAGGAGAGGGTTGTGGGGGAAGTTGGAGTCTGTCAGATTGAGGTGGTTAGGCTTGTGGTGCATGGGAGGAGACTTTAATGAGATTAGGGATCCTAGTGATAGATCTTCAGGGGGGAGAAGGACACCAGCTATGTCGGAGTTTTCCGAATTCATTGATGCTCATCATCTTATTGACCTCCCGATGGAGGGAGCTCGATATACTTGGACTAGTGGCAGATATTATCTTACACTTTCTCGGCTAGACAGATTTTTAATCTCCGGTGATTTGGAGAAGTTTCCGGATGTGGCACAAGTAGCTTTGGCTAGAGCGGCGTTGGATCACATTCCCATTCTTTTGGATTGTGAGGGGTTGAGAAAAGGGTGATCCCCTTTTCAGTTTGAGAACATGTGGTTAAAAGCGGAGGGTTTCAAGGAAAGAGTTCAAAATTGGTGGGTAAGTTATGCTTGTAGGGGCAACCCAAGCTTTCGTTTGGCAAACAAATTAAAGCGGTTGAAGGAAGATATTAAAAAGTGGAACAAGGAGGTCGTTGGTAACCTGAATTGGCATAAAGCTAGAGCTCTCTCTAAAATTTTAGAACTTGATCGTAAGGAGGGGGAAGGGGGCCTTAGTGACATGGAGGCATGCAGGAGGGAGGAGTGCACGGGTGAGTTTGGGGAGATTGCGGTGATGGAGGAAATTTCCAGGAGACAGAAGTCCAGAGCTCTGTGGTTGAAAGGAGATTGAAACACGAAATTCTTCCATAGACTTGCGAATCCTCACAAAAGGGGAAATACATAGGCAGGATTCGCATTGATGGGAACTTGTTAACTAGAGGGGAAGGCATTTAGAGAGGGATTGTGACTTATTATCAGCAGCTCTATACAGAGACCCCTAGACACAAGCCTCTACTTGGTGGTATTGAGTTTGTAGGCATATCAGAGGAGGAGAGCACTTCGGTGGAGAGGCCCTTTGAGGAGGAGGAGATGGTGGAGGCTTTGAGGAGTTGTGTTGGGGACAAAGCTCTTGGGCTTGATGGCTTCACAATGGCTTTTATGCATCAGAACTGGGAAGTGGTTAAGGTAGAAGTGATGGAGGCCCTAACCGAGTTTCACTCAACAGGATACTTTGAGAGGAGCTTTAATGCATCCTTCATCGCGCTTATCCCAAAGAAGGGTGGAGCTATAGATGCTAAGGATTTTAGGCCAATTAGCTTGGTGGGTGCTATTTACAAACTTTTTGCTAAAATTCTAGACAATCAGTTGAGGAAGGTTTTGGATGTGGTGATCTCGGACACTCATAATTCTTTTGTGGGAGGCAGACAGATTCTGGATTCAGTGTTGATTGCTAGTGAGTGTGTGGAGGCAAGGATTAGAAGCAGCTTGTTGGGAATCGTCTGCAAGTTGGACATTGAGAAGGCATATGATCATGTGAGCTAGGATTTCTTGCTGTATATGTTAGAGAGGGTGGGGTTTGGGCTTAGATGGAGAAGATGGATCCACCATTGTATTTCGACAATTCGGTTCTTAGTTTTGGTGAATGGATCCTCAGCCAGTTTCTTTCCTAATTCTCGAGGTCTGAGGCAGGGTGATCCACTCTCTCCTTTCTTGTTTATCATCGTCATGGAGGTCTTCAGTATGATGATGAAGAGGGCGGAGGATTTAGGGATTATCAGAGGATTCCTAGTAGGGAGAGAGCCTAATCATTTAGTTGTGTCACATTTACTCTATGCAGATGGACCATTGTATTATGTGATGCGAGGGAGGATTAGTTGAGGCATTTGAAATACATTTTGATAAGCTTTCAGGCAATGTTTGGCCTGAAAATTAATATCGGAAAGAGCGAGTTGGTGCCAGTCGGGGCAGTAGAGGAAATTCATGAGTTTGCTGACATTCTTGGTTGCGGAGTTGGTTCCTTTCCGACCACTTATTTGGGGTTGCCGTTGGGATCATCGTCGAGGATGGTCTCCATTTAGGATCCAGTGATAGAGCAGTTTGAGAGGAGGCTTGTCGGCAGAAGAAGTAGTATCTATCAAAAGGGGGGCGCATTATTCTCATGAAGAGCACTCTTTCGAATCTTCCAACATATTTCATGTCCTTATTTTTTATGCCTATGTCAGTAGTCAGGAGACTACAGAAGACTCAAAGTAAGTTTCTGTGGGGCGGATTAGGGGGGATGAGTTCAAATTCCACTTGGTGAACGGGGAGAAGGTGTGTACCCTGATTCAGAAAGGGGGGATTGGGAATAAGGAGGTTAGAATTGTTCAATAAGGCATTATTGGGCAAATGGCTTGGCGTTTCGGAGGTGAGAGATCCCGATTATGGAGGAGAGTTGTTGTTTGTCAGTGTGGGGAAGGAGTTGGTGGTTGGTGGTCTACAGAGATGAACTTTCTTGCGAGGATGGGATTTGGAAATGTATTCGGAGAGGCTGGGACGAGTTTTCCAAATACATTCGATTTAGGATGAGAAATGGGAGACATCAGTTTTTGGGAGGATATTTGGTGTGGGGACACATCTCTGGCCCACAAGTTCCCTAGACTATTCAGGATTGCTACAAACAAGCAAAAGCCTTAGTTGTTGATTGCTATCAACTTGATAGCGGAAGATTGACTTGGGATGTGCATTTTCATAGGGCATTCCATGACTGGGAGCTTACAGAGGTAGCGAAGTTTTTAGCCCTGTTATACAATCAGGTGGTTGAGGGGGAGGGGATGGACGAGATGGTATGGATGGGCCCCACAAGGGGAACCTTTGAGGTAAGCTCCTTTTATAGAAGCCTTTCGGATTTCACGGGTCCCATCTTTCCTTGGAAGGCAATTTGGAGAACAAAGGTCTCCTTGAAGGTGGCCTTCTTTACTTGGACTGTTGCCTTAGGAAAGATTCTTACCATAGATAACCTTAGGAGAATGGGTCGAATTATGGTGAATTGGTGTTGCATATGCAAGAGGTCAGAGGAAACGATGAATCATCTTCTTTTACATTGTTCAGTGGCGAGGGACGTTTGGTCTATGTTCTTGGCTGTGTTTGGTATGGCCTGGGTGTTTTCTAGTTCCACGGTGGATATGATCGAGGCTTGGAGAGGGTGGTGGATAGCCAAGCCAGAGATGCTTGGAGGGCCACTCCCCTTTGTTTATGGTGGGGCTTGTGGCAAGAGAGGAATAAGCGGCGTTTCAAGGACGTGGAGTCTCCTATTTGGTCTCTCAAATACAATATATTGAGTTTTTTATTTTTTTGGGTTGACGGGAAAAATTGTTCATCTGGTGGTCAAGTTGTGGATTTCATTGATAGCTTAAGCTTATAGTTGGCCGTGATTAGGGATGGCAACGGGGCGGGGCGGGGCGGGGTGGGTTTTGCCTTCCCCATAACCGAAACCGTTTAACATTCCCTGCCCCGTCCCCGCCCCGTACCCGTTTACAAAATACCTTACAAACCCCATAACCGAACCGTTTAGCATTCCCTGCCCCCGCCCCGCCTCGTTTGTCTTTTTTTTTTTTATTTATCCAAATGCTGATATTTAATTATCCCTTATAACTTATGAGAAACAAATTTAATAACTAATAGCATACTAGGCTAACAAATTTAATAACTCATTCATAACCTATGAAGCACGGATACTTCCCCGGAGGCGCCGTGGCCGTATCGGATACGTATCCGATACGGATACGGCCAGGATACGGCCGGACACGTATCGGATACTCCCGGGAAGTATCCGTTTTTTTTTAAATAATTTTTTTATTTTCGGATACGGCAGGATACGGCCAGGATACTTCTCGGATACGTTTGATTTTTTTTTTTTTTTTGTTAATTTTTTTTTAAAGATGGTAGCCATATTGTAATATTAAAATTTAAAAAGCTTAGTTAAAATGTGGGGTTTAATTTGTAATAAATCAAAAGATCTTTAATGTTGAAAAAAAAAGATCATTTAAGTTAAAACTTAAAACTTAATTTGTGTTCTATTAATTTTTTTGTATAATATATAAAAAATATATATATATATATATATTTGCCGTATCCCGCCGTACCCGTATCCTATTTTTTTGAGATTTGTCGTATCGCCGTATCCGTATCGTGTCGTATCTGTATCCCGTATCCGTATCCGTGCTTCATAGTTCATAACATACTAGGAATAACTCATTCATAACACACTAGGCTAACAAATTTAAATAACTCATTCATAACATACTAGGCTAACAAATTTAATAACTCATAACATACTAAACAAACAATACTATCATACTACTAATCAAAGTAATAGTCCTGTCTTTCAAATTAAACAAACCAAATTACATTCTTCCAAAATCAAACTACAAAGTCTTAATTAAAAAACTTCAACATCAAATTTCATAAAAAGTCACTCTCAAGCCTCTTCAAATCTCTTCAAAGGCTTTCCACAAACATTCCATGAGTTATAGAGCTGAAAAGAAAATAATATAAAGGTTAGATCAAATTAAACTAATAGACTTGTTTAATATGTATAATTATTCCTTGCCCAAAATTGAAAGTTAACTTTCTACATAACTATTAATCATGTTAGATTATAAGGTGTAGATAGTGAAAACAAAAAATTAATAATAACAAATAATACCTTATTATAATGTGTAGATAGTGAAAACAAAAAATTAATAATAACAAATAATACCTTATTGAGAGAAAATCTCAGAAACACAATCATCATCCTTGTCGTTATATATGTTGATTTTGGATGGCTCAAAGATGAGAGGAGATCCTAAAACAAAACACATGTTTTAGTTAACAATTGCATTAGAAAATAATTCATTAAAAAAATTTAATAAACAATTACCATTATCTTCTTGAGACATTAACCAACTTTGAGCACACATCAAAGCCTCCAAAGTAGATGGATGAAGTCTACTACGGTGTGGACTAATCACTCGACCACCAGTGCTAAAAGCAGACTCTGATGCAACGGTAGACACAGGAATAGCTAAAACATCTCGAGCAATCTTTTGCAAAATAGGAAACTTGACTCCATTCGACTTCCACCAAGCCAACACATCAAAATTATCAAATCTAGGCAGCACACTTTCTTCCAAGTAAAAGTCCAACTCAGTCCTTGTATGCACACTAGTCGCACTTGACTTGATATACTTATAATACTTATCGATACTAGTATTATCCGAATTAGTAGCTCCACTCAAAGAAGAAAACTTAGAAGAAGAAACACCAACATTAGTAGTTCCATCCGACATTGCCTTGCTTTGGTACTCACAAACCAAATCATAAACACTTTGGCGAACTTTTTGAATTTCGATAAAATCTTCATCTCCATAAATTTCTTGAAAATGAAATTCAACTAGCTTCATCTTATATCGTGGATCTAAAACACCAGCCACGACCATTATCACATGACAAACATCCCAATATTTCAAAAAATTTTCCATCATTTTTGATGCCATCACTCTAATGATCTCACTTGAACTTTGAAGCCATGTAGACAATTCCTCTCTAATCTCACAAACTTTATGGAAATAACAATTGGCAGTAGGATAGTTAGTACCTGAAAACAATTCTGTGCTAGTGTAAAACAATTTCAATTTTTCACAAATTTCTTTTCGTTTTTCCCAATCTTCATCAGTTGGCAATCTAGTGTAAAGTCTCTCACGTTGTTTTAATCGTGGGAACACATCCTTAAAATGCAAAGCAACTTGAAGCATGAGATATGTTGAGTTCCAACGGGTTTTACAATCAAGAGCTAACTTTCTAGTGCACGTGATCTTTAATTGGCGGGCAACTTCTTCAAAATTTTCAATTCTACTTGGGGTTGCTGTCCAAAAATGAACACTATTATGTATTCTTTCTATCCCATCCCCAATTACTTCTAACCCATCCTTCACAACCAAGTTTAAGATGTGTGCACAACATCTCATGTGAAAAACTCTTCCCTCAAGTAAAAGTGAATTACAATTAAGCTTATCTAAAAGACTACCAACGATGGCATCATTTGTGGAGCAATTATCCAAAGTAATTGTGGACAACTTCCTATCAATATTCCAATCCAAAAAGCTATTCATGAGAACATCAGAAAGAACTTCTTTGTTATGGGGAGCGGGTACATACATAAACCTAAAATGAATTAAAATTAAAAATAATACATAATTAACAAAAATATAACAAGTAAATTAAAGAAAATAAGTGAATTCCAAATGACCAAAGAGAAAGATATAGAAGAAGAAAGTAATACTACCTCAAAATTTTTTGTTGCAACTCCCATGAATCATCGATGAAGTGAGCTGTTAATGCCATGAAACCTTTCTTTGTGTGATTACAAGTCCACATATCGGAAGTGATGGCAATTCTACTATCAAGATTGTCTAACAACCAACTTGTTTTAGCCTTCTCATATTCATAAACCTTCATGATGTCACTCTTGATTGTGTTTCGAGAAACCACCTTAAATAGAGGTTGAAGTAAATTACAAAATCTCCGAAAGCGGACATGGTCAACGATGGAGAGTGGATACTCATGTACTATGATCATGGAAGCAAGCTCATCTCGTGCAGTTTCTTGATCAAACACAAAATTACGATATTCCACTTGTCCATCATTCTTTCTTAAATTAGCTTGCAAAACTTGTTGTCTGATATCTTTGTTTTTTCGTTTCGGACACCTTGCTAAATGTTCACGCAAGCTACTTGTTCCATTCCTACTAGGTGCTTTCAACTTTGAAGTACAATGGTTACAAATACCATAATCCATCCCATCTATGGTTACCTTCTTAAAATCATTCCAAACAATTGATGTTAATTTTCTTTTTTTGGACGAAATTGTTGAATCAGGAATGGATTCATCAAATGACTCGGCCACTGAACTGACAGTTATATTGGGAGCTGTAATAGGAGGAGGATTGGGAGAGGGAGCAGAAATAGGAGCTGAATTGGGAGTAGAATTAGGAGAAGAATTGGTTGGAGATGAATCATCATTTGTTGACAAATCTACCAATTTACTGTGATTATGTCCCTGTGACATCTTCCAATTTACCAAGCTGGCATAGAAACAAGCATTGAAATTTCAATTAAAAATATCACCTTCACCTATTAAAAATTTATATTAGAGGTATATAAAAGCTGGACTAGAAAGAGACTTTATGCAATCACAAAAAAACACAAAGGTTGGAATAGATACATAGTGGAATGTGTTTGAACTACTTTACAATTGAAACTTATATAAACAATAATTATATCTATAACTGCAAGTTCTTTTAAATATGAACTGGAAAGTTCTGACAACCAAAAAATTCAAAAGCCTACTTACTTTATCACAATAACGAGAATAACCATTATAGAATCATCCATGAATATGTCCACTCTTAAACATACATAATCTGATTTATATTGGTACAAAAAATTCAAATCCAATCTGATACAATAATCTAATAGATGAACACAATTCAAACCTGAATTGTTTAATAAACAAGCTAGGAATCTAAGCTCAAAGTCATTTCATTTAGTCATTGAACAAGTTTAAACGAATCAAATCCTAAGTTGTTCATGACACCTGGTTCATTTGCAACCATAAAGACGAAAAGAACAGAGGGAATAAAAGAATGGTTCAAGGATGTGGAAAAAGGCATGGCCCATGAGCTAACACATTATATGATCCTAAATAGAGTAAAAGGGGCAAAACTCAAGTAGATTTTGTAATGCTATAGCGAGTTGACTTAACCTCAATACACAAAACATCAATTGAATATGCTTCTTTATATTTTATATAAAAGCATTTGGTGAGATGATTTTTGAAAATATGATGTGGATGAGACCAATACTAAGTAGAACTATCAGATATATTTATTATCTTGTAATTGTCAGTGGTTAAGTTAAATAATTTTGACCTTATAAAAAAAAAGAAAAGAAACAACTTCTTATTTCTTGCTTGATTGATAAATTAATGTTCATATGTGTGTGTGAATTAATGTATTTAAATATGAGATTAAATGGAAACCATGAGGATTAAATATTATATGGATTTGCTTCTGCTAGTGATCCAGTTTCAATTGCTTGGAGTCCGAAAAAGCAATACAATTGGGTAATATTTAACAAATGATGGAAGCATTAACAAGGTTATTGATGCCTTAGATTCCCCCCAGAGATTCCCCCCAGAGCTACGAGTATCTTGTTTAAGGCTGAAGGTTAGGCCCATGTTTCAAGAGATCTGGAAGCTCAAAGTTAAGTATGAAACCCTTTTTTTTTAAATAGACACAAAGCACACACACCCAAGTCTGTGTACAACTCTGGTTTAGCTAGAACTGGCAAGTCCTATACTCCAACTTCAGACCTTAGAAGTTTCAATCATGTGCTATCAGAGTTCCTCCAGTGTGTGAATTGATGTGCAGAAAATAAAAAAGAAAGAAATCAAAGGAAGCAACTACAGATATTTCAAATTGTGTATATGTTTGTGAGTGTGAGAGAGAGAATCGAACAGACAGAGAATGATTTCTTACCGGATGAAGCCGATCTTTGGGGTGTCTGAGGTTGCCGGCGATCAGTGGCGGAGTAGCCGAGTAGGGTCCGATCTGTATATATAAAGGTAGGTCATATGTGATATGTGTGCATCAGTGATTCAGTGTATGTGTTTGTGAGTGTGAGAGAGAGAATCGAACAGAGAGAGAAAGAATGAGAAGAGAATCGAACAGAGAGAGAGAGAGAGAAGAGAATCGAACAGAGAGAGAAAGAGAAAGAAGAAGCCGATCTCTTGGATGCTGGAGGTCGACGGCGATCAGCAGCGGAATGGATGGCAGCAAGCGGCAAATCGGCTCTGTGAAGAACTTTCCTTTATCCGCAGCAGCTGAAAATTTTTAGATTTAGGGCTAAATACTTTCCTTTATATATGTTATATATAATATTTACATATATATATATATAAATATAAATGTATATTAGTATATACCTAAACGGGGCTGGGTGGGGCGGGTAACCGTCGGTTTATAGCCTTACCCCGTACCCGCCCCGCCCCCGCGTGGGTTATTCCCCTTCAAACCCATTCCCGCCCCATTTAACTAAACGGTTTTGTAAACGGGTTTTTAACGGGTCGGGTCGGTGCGGGTACCCGTCGGGGCGGGGCTGATTGCCATCCCTAGCCGTGATTGGCTTTTTGTTGTTTCTCGGGAGCGCTCCCCTCTTGAGCGCCTTTTAATGAATTATTATTTATTGAAAAAAAATAAAAAATTGACTAACAGAAATTAAATTCAAAGTAAACTGAGGAATGCAATAAACATCAGGTAGAGATAAATGAGGAGAAATAGTAGTTCCAATACCCGCCAATGACGTAGGTGTGCCACTGGTTGCATAAACTGAAACAGATGAAGGAGAAAAAGTAGATGTGAACAAAGAAGAATCACTAGCCATATGGGGCATAGCACCTGAGTCAAAAACCCAAGTGGTCTGAGATATACTTGCTGGGGAAGACAAACCTACTGAGGAAGATACGGAAATGACATTTGACTGTCGGGTGGAAAGCACCTTCTGCAATTGTTCAGTAAACAGTGACAACATGTGATTTGATGAAGATGATGCATCCCCAGACGGCGCAACTGATGCAGTGTGATAATTTAAAGGATCCTGTTGTTGTCCATGAATCGCTTTACTCACTGATTTATAACACTGAACCATCTTTAAAATAAATCAACAAATTGTTTTATCAATAATCCAACCAATCAACTATTACGGCCCAACTACTGCCCAATACGCAATTGTGCATAAACAAACAATTTTAAAAGCACGAAAAATTATAAAGTGCAATTCTGAAGCCACAGAAATTACGAAGTGCCGAGTCACTGTAGAAGTAATGGCCGAGTCAATTGGGCATTGTTATGCAAACTGAGAAGAGTCGATGCAATGCGAGAAGAGAAAAGTTGATGACTGAGATTGTGAGCCAAGGACGTGATGCAATTCGACTTCAAGATCATGAACAGGGTTCGATCGATGCAAACAGAGAGAAGCGAGCCAATGATGTTGAAATGCGACTCAAAGACGAAACCAAATTGTGCAAAATCAAACAGAAAGAGAATCGATGGTTGTGTGATGCAATTCGAAAGTCGACAACTTGGGTTGCGATGCAGAATGCGAAGAAGATTGACAAGGATGGGTTGCAATGTTCTTTGCGACTAGGGTTGTGACTGAGGTTGTGATGCTATTGCGATGGGCTTCGAGCTGCGATTTTGCAAAGAAAAGGGTATTGACTGCTTCGATGGTGCGGTGTGCTTCGACAGGGCTGTGATGAAGCCAAGATAGTTGTTGTTTCGACAGTGCGATGAGCTGCGACAGGGTATTGACTCAATTGATGGTTGCTGGTGCGATTGAGCAGAGAAGACAAAATATCACCCTTGTGAGATGCTGTGATCAATTGAACAGAGAACTATTTGAAGATTGCAATTGCAGATTTGAGGAATTTGATTGCGACGGTCTTGCGACTGCAATGAAATTGAACCAGGTTTGTCACTGCTCTGATACCGTGTAAAGCTTTGTGCAATCAGAATAGAAGAAACGAAAGAAGATTTCTCATTACAAAATATAATATTACAAAGAAGAGGATAAAGAAATAAGCCCTAACTAAAATAAAGGAAAAGAAAAGATACCCCTTAACAAATATGAAAAGTACATAAGATATAAGAACTCTCTAACACATCTCAACATTCTTTCTTTCATGATGCTCATTCTCTATATCTTCATCATCCTTACCTTAATGCCATATGAATTGGGTGGCCACATATATTCTCTTTTTCCATTCTTTTATATTACACGCCATCTATTCTGTTATATTTAACTTTAAATCATTTCTAATTGTTTCATCCCATGTTAATTTTGGTCGTCCTATCTGTCTCTTACTTTCTATGCAAACTATTCTTCTTATCAATACATCTATAGGTCTTCTTTGTATATGTCCATGCCACCTAAGTCTCATTTCTCTTATTTTATCATTAATGGGTGCAACTCTAATTTTTTTCTCACACTTTCATTCGTACCCCTATCTCTTGTAGTCTCTCCATCCATCCATCCATCCATTCATCTTAACATCCTCATTTCTGTCACATAAATGCGTTATTGTTGTTTCTTTTTTAAAGCCCAACATTCTGTTCCATATAAATTAGTTGGCCTAATAAATGTTCTATAGAATTGTTCTCTTAATTTACTTGTTATTCTTGTATCACATAAAATACCACTTGTCTGCCTGCATTTGTCCAAGCTGATCCTATTCTACTAGTTATATCACTATCTATCACTCCATCCTTTTGTATTATATGATCCTATATATCAAAATTGGTTATTTTGGATAATTCTTTGGTTTTGAAGCATGATTATTAATTATTATTTTGTCAATATCGACTCGTTATTTAATTTACATTCCATATATTATGTTTTAGTCCTACTAATTCTCAATCTTTTGATTCTAATGTGTTTCTCCACATTTCTAATTTTATTTTTAAGTTCTCTTTAGAGGTATTTGATAGCACTATGTCATCAGTAAATGAGCATGCACCGCCAAATGTCTCCTTGGAAGTCTTTTGTTTTTTTATCTAAAATTATTGTAAATAGAGATGGGCTTAGTACTGACCCTTGGTGCTTTTGTATGTTTATAGAGAACTCACTAGTCTCATCACATATAGAGCGAACTATAGTTTGTGTTCACATACACATCCAAACGATCTGTATCATCTTTATAGGAATTTGTTTTCTTTGTAAAACCCACCAAATTATTTCTTTCACGACTATATTGAGTTAATGACAAGAAGATGCTAGAGTTGAGCTTCTGCCTTATTTAATTCTGCTGATTAAATAGACATGCCTTTTCTTGCTTGAAATACTGTGAGAGACACATATGGTCTTAAATAAAACAATATTTTAGTACACCTCAACCTGTCTATTATTTCATATAGCATTTGCAACATTGTGAAATATTTTGAGCTAAAAATATTTTTGTGTCTAATAATTAGTGAAGATAAGTTGTATCCATGTTATTGATTTAGTTCTTGGTTAGACAGTCCTGAGTGCCATATCTTTTTCCTCTCTATGTGTGTGTATGTGTGTGTTTATATATAACTTCTTTCATAGGTGATTGGATTTGAACCTTGGTATTTGCTCCATCGTGTATCACTAGGTTGATTCCGTTCCACTTAATATGCAGTTATGTATGTGGACCTCGTGTTTTCTAACTATTGAGTTACAAGAAATTATTACAAATGAATCAAATTGTTAGAAATAATAGGCAAAAATTCATATCTATTAAGTTCGATTTTTCTTTTAAGCGACTAGGGTTCTAAAATAGCCATGCCTCAAAATTTTGACACAAAATGGCTTTTAAATTGGAAGATTGTTGTCCTTTTTAGATCCTTATCGAGGTTGATAATCTACAAGATGCTCCAAGTCCTTACATACAAATCAAAGGAGTCGATAAGGAGGCAGTGGCAGCTGCTGGTTCATCTCTTAAGTTGGATGGTTCATATACAACGAAGGTTTATCCTCTTAACTTGTGTATATTTCACTTGTTTTGTGCTTAAATTGTTTGGAAATCGTGAATTGATAATTCACTGTTGTCCTTAGAGTTACCTTCAAATAGTTCTGGAGAGATTACCTGAACTGGAAAGGAGTTCCAGTGGGATTAACACTCAGCAAGTAACAAGGTTGCAGGAACTTGTGGAATTTATACAATCTCAGGTACTTTCTGTTGTGTAAATAACCTACATTTCTTCTGCAAAAACTGGTTATCTGGTAAATGCAAAATTACTTGAAACAAATTTTTGTAAACCAAAACTTCGTGCATATTAAAATGGGGCTAGTTGAACTGGAAGGCTCTGATTTTTTTTATCCAACAGATGAACAAATCTAGAGATAGTAAAGTCCTTCAGTATTTTCTGTTGATAAGCATCCATTCTGATTTGTCATAACATTGGTTCACAAGAGTTTGTAAGGGGATCAGATACCTTTTTCACTCCTGTGTCTCCTCCATTTCTTCGAATCTATATTATTGATTTATATATCAATGCCCTGCTATGCAAATTCTGACCCAAATCTCTGGAGGATTCAACTATAATTCCTAACCAGGAAACTAGAGTAAAAAAATATGAAATTGCCATAATCTTGATTTATTGTCGATCTCAAGCCATCGGCGAAGCCCCTTTGTCACGCCCCCATATTTAAATATAGAGCAAGTTGGCAAAAGAGTAGCTTCTTATATTTTTGATGTCTTCCTTTTGGAACAACATTGTATTCAGCCTTAAGGTTTCAGGTTCTCTTGTTCGTGTTTTGAGATTAGTGGATGGTGAGAAAAAGCCTCCTATGGGATACATTTATGAGGCTATGGATAGGGCCAAAGAAGCCATTGCAAAGTCCTTTAATGAAAACAAGAAAGTATAAGGAAAATTTTGAAATTATTGATAGGAGGTGGGATGTTCAACTTCATCGCCCTTTGCATGCGGAGGGTTATTACTTGAACCCAGAGTTCTTTTATTCAAACCCGAATATTGAGAGGGATGTAGAGATTGCAAAAGGTTTGTATGATTGTATAGAAAAGTTAATCCCAAAAACCATACAACAAGACAAAGTTACTGAGGAGTTGGAGTTCTATAATAAAGCCAAGGGCCTCTTTGGTAGTACTTTCGCTATTAGACAAAGATGTACAAGGTCACCAGGTAAATTATATCAACTTAGTATATCATTTAGTATATTTACTAATTTATTTAATTATTTAGACAATAAAGTCAATCCAAACACGAAGCTTAAGATCATTTACTAATTTATTTAACAATTAGTTGGTGGGAGCATATGGCAAGTCAACACCACTTTTGTAAGAGTTTGCTATAGCGGTTCTAAGCCTCACTGGTAGTGCTTCTGGTTGTGAAAGAAATTAGAGCTAGTTTGAACATGTAAGTAACTAGTAACTACTAACTAATTGGTAATTTAATTATTGAAAATCATATTATTAATTTTTTATACTTACTAGTTAAAATTGAATTTATTGCATTTTCATAACAAGAAAAGAAATAGGCTCTCTCAAACAACTTTGAATGATTTAGTGTTCATCAAATATAATAAGGCATTAAAGCGTCGATATAACATGATATACTAAGTTGATATAATTTCACCTCTAGCATAACATTCATTGGACTAAATCGGCATAACATGCAGTCATTTCAACATTTTTCACATTGAAATTAGGCAAAATTTTTAAGTTAAAACTAGGTTTCCAACACATATCACAAAACTTCATAAATGCAATATATGTCGCATAAAGCATATACTTGTGATTAGGCATTCGAAATCACAATTCCTCCATTTCTAATCATAGAAAACATAAAGAACATTATTTAAATCATAAATTCTATCATAAAACCTTAAATGTTCATATATAACATGAAAGCATCAATTTTATACATCTAACATGAAATAAAACTTGAAATGAAAGACACAACGCACACCCTCCACCTCAAGAGACAAAATCTCAAGAAAAACCTTAATTCCACTAACTCAAAATCCACCCAAATCTAGCTTTGTTCGGATCAAATTGATGCCCTCGCCACGTAGAACAAACTTTCCTTCACCGACACCTTCTGAATCAGACCCTAGGACCTCCAAATCTTAGAGAGAAGCTAGAGAAAATGAAAAGAAAAGAGAAGAGAGAGATAGTCAGCTGTTTGGGAGAGATGAAATGGCTGCAATTATCTGGGATTTGATATTTATAAGCCCTAGGGCGCGAAATGACCAAAATGCCCCTAAGTCACTTAATGTACCATCTCGACCTCCGTTTTTGAATCCGAAAGCAGCTACGGATTCGAAATCAACTCTACATCTCTTTTAACATTCTATTTGGTCTAAAAACAAAAATAAATATTTTTGAAAAAATATCCGGTTTCCCGTGCCCACCTGACCCTTGTCCCGGGCCCTGATGACCCAAAATCTCAAAACGAGCCAAAGGGCTTAGAAAACTCTCCGGACCTCTAAACAAGTCCTCACATGTAAATCATTAATAAGACACATGCATATCTATCTATAATCCTATTTCAGAGAATAAATAAATAGATAAAATTATTATTTTTTGGATCTCTACAAGTCAGTTCGTGAGATTCTTTCCCATATAAAGATCCTCCAATTTCTTCCACATACCTGCTGCTAAAGCTTCTTCTATCATATCATACACAACATCATTTGCCAACGCCATTCGAATCGCACTCATTACCCTTGAATTGATCTTCTGCCACTTTGCACTATCCGCGTCTTTTGATTTGTCACGTAGTGCCTCTTCTATACCATGCTAAATTAGTATATCTCGTATACGAACTTGTCACAGATTGAAATTTTTTCTTCCATCGAACCTTTCAGCTGAGTACTTTACATTTGTAATAGTTGTTAGCATAGTTCTGATACCATTCCACTTGTTGGGAATTAATCCCTTTGATTCAGCACAACGAAAATAAATCAAAGACAAACACACACAAACAAAACAAGATTTACGTAGTTCAGCAAATCGCTTAATCTACGAGCGAAGAACGACTATCTTTATTTCAATATAAAGATTACACACTCTCTTTCTTTCTCTCTCACATAAATTTAACTCAACTCTCTTACAATTCTCTCTCTCTCTCTTCACGCTTTTCTTCTTTATCTTCTCTTATTATCCTCACCTCTATTTATATAGTCTCAAACCCAATTCCTTATTGGATAAGGATTACAATTACTTGAAACCCAAGACTTGCTTAACAAGAAATTACTAAATAAATTACAACTCTAAAATAGAAACCTAATTACAATACGAATTTGAGACACGATTTCTAACAAGAATAATAATACGACCAATGGAAGTGGATAACATTTGTTGCGCACTTAAACTGAGAGAGAAGATAACCTTTGGGAGAATGAGCTACTTCAATGCAAAGAAAATAGCGAAGAGGACCAAGATCCTTCATTTCAAACTGTTGCTGCAATTGAGACTTCAAGAGAGCAATGCCTACTGTGTCATCAATGTAAAAAAAGAAGAATAATACGACCAACAGAATAGGAGCGAAGAAAAAGAGCAGAATCATGATCACTAGAATGGAAATCCAAAGCACAGATCACCATAGAGAACTTCTCAAACCAAGGTCTAGGAGCTTGTTTGAACCATAGAATGCCTTTCTAAGTTTACACACCTCACCAGGACTATGGAAAGATCAGGAGGAGGAGTCATATAAGCTTCATCATTCAATTCCCCATTGAAAAAGGGATTTTTGACATCCAACTGTGACAAATCCCACTAGTGAACAACAACAATAGCAATTAATGTGCGAAGATTTGTCATTTTGGCTACAGGAGCAAAGGTCTTCTCATAGTCAATACTATATTCTTGTGTAAATCCTCTTGCAATCAAATGTGTTTTATGTCGTTCAACAGAGCCGTCAGACTTGATCTTGATTTTATAAACCCACCTACATCCAACTGCACGTTTATCACGGGGTAAAGACACCATGTCCCATGTGGCGGTCTTATGTAAAGTAGAGAGCTCTTCATCCATTGCCTATTGCCAAATAGAATCAAGAACAACCTATTTATAGGAGGTGGGCTCAGAAAGAGAATGAATAGATGCCAAAAAAGAACAGAAAGTAGTAGAATAACAAGAATTAGGAAAACCAAAACTATAATGAAACTTACAAACGCACTGGGGATAGCAAGAAGCAGTATCCACATCATTAGAAACTCAGGGAGAATCCGCCAAGTGAGTGAATAATAGGAGTAACAACAAAAGAAGATGCTAGGGTAGAAGATGCTGGTCTGAAAGATGAGGAAACATCAGAAAAAGGTAGATCACTAACAGAAGACGTACTGAAAATGTCATCAGGAAAGGGATCAACATGAAGGAGATCAGATTGACTTAAAGTGGTAGGACTACAGAGAGTAGAAAAGAATGGAATATGCTCAAGAAACACCACATGACGAGATACATACAACGTTTGAGCAACAAGGTCTTAACATTGATAACCCCTTTGGCCATCACCATAACTAAGAAATACACACAGCAGGATGCACAAATAATTTAGTACGAGTTGCTTTAGGGAGAAGAACAAAACAGGTGCAACCAAAAACCTTCAAAGAAAAATAATCTGGAGGCTCTCAACATAGTCTTTTGCAAGGAGAGAGATCAGAGGTAACAACTGTTGGTATTCTATTTATTATATGAATGGTAGTGAAAACAACCTCCTGCCATAAGCTACTGGGAACATGAGCAGATAACAGAAGAGAATGGGCATTTTCCATGATGTGCTGATGCTTTCACTCAACAACACCATTCTTCTCAGAATTTTCTGGACAGGAAGATTGTTGAATAATGCCATTAGATTTCAGCAAATCAAGGAAGGAGCTATAATTATACTCCCCACCGAAATCACATCTAAAGCATTTGATAATAGAGGAAAATTGAGGGTGGATCATAGAACGAAAAACATTAAAGATAGAAAAGAATTAAGGACTACGCTTCATAAGATAAATCCAACAATATTGACTATAATCATCAATAAAAGAGACATAATATCTGGACTCTCTTTAGTAGAAATAGAAGTAGGTCCCCGCACATCAAAATAAACTAAATCAAAAGGTGCCATAGAAATAGTAGAACTCTTATTGAAGTTAAAAGGAAAAATAATTTGCAATTTTGCAACCACTACAATAAAAAATATCATGACTATGCCAATTTCCCAAAACACCAATGGAAACTAAATACCATAAACGGGAACTATAAACATGTCCAAAACGAGAATGCCATAAGTAAAAATTAGAGGGCTTGGGACTCAAAACTAAAAGAAGACAATTAACAGAAGAAGCTGCAATTGCTGGAACATGAAGCTCTTCTAACACATAGAATCCTCCTTCTCTACGGCCTATCCCAATTGGCTTCTTGGAATGAGGATCTGCGCAACACAAGAAGTTGAAGAGAAAAGAATAGAAAACCTATAATCGAGCAATTGACTAACAGAAATTAAATTCAAAGTAAGTTAAAGAATGCAATAGATATCAGGAATAGACAAATAAGGAGAGATAATAGTTCCAACGCTAGCTAATGGCATAGCTTGAGTTTGTTCGAGCTTGACTCGTTTGTTTGTGGGCTCAACTCAAACTTGGCTCAAAGTAAGTTAAAGAATACAATAGATTTTGGAACCACAAAGATTTCAAAATGCCAAGTCACATAATAAGAATAATCCCAATAGTCAGCAATTGTCACTTCAGAAGAAATGAGCACCAACACTGTAGAAGAGAGTGCTGATTCAAATACTATTAGGTCAATGCAGAAGGCGTTGAGAAGAGTCAAGGATAGAGAGGAGACGATGAGCCAGAGATCATGAGCCAATACAATGTGGCAAGTCGATGCGATGCAATTCGACTTCGGTGCAAACCTGAGATTAGCAAGGTTGATGGTGCTTTGCAATGCGAACAGAGAGAAAAATTTCGATTGAGATGAGGCGATGATGAGAGATGAACAGAGTTTGATCGATGATTGCGATGCTGAGAACAGAAATTTGAACAAAGTCAATGCAATGCGATTGCAATTGCTGCGATGTTTGCGATTGATGAAGATGAAGGCAAAGCCGAAGTCATTGATTTAATGAAGCCAATGTCGATTTTGTGATGTCGGTCAAGGTCATGAGCCAGTTCAAGGACCTTGAGTTGTGATGTAATGTGAATTATGGGAACGAAGATGGACCAGAGATGCAAATTGAGTTGCAATGGGTTTGTGATTGGTGCGAACAGAGTCAAGATCAAATCTATGATGCAATGATGCGAAATAGGGTTGCGATTCAAATAGAGAGAAAATCGAGATACTGCAATTAGGGTTTGAGATGTAGTCGAGGTTGATGAACGAAGGTTGCGATTGCGACGAGGTTGAACCAGGTCACCACTGCTCTAATACCATAATAATGCATAGAGAAGAAGAAATAGTAGTGTTTTGTATTGCAAATTGTATGTTACAGCATTCTAATACAAAAGATGAGTATAATAGTAAAGAATTAAAAAAGAAAAAAGACAGAACTAACCCTCTAACAAATATGAAAAAGATACATGACATAAAACTCTCTAACAATGTTGACTTGGACAACTACGTAACACACTATTTCTTTTTCTTTTTTTCTTTTTCCCCCTTCTTGCTTTAACCTTTTCGTTTCTTTGAATTATATGGACCATTATTATGTTCTAATTTCTTCAAGTAATCATGTGACTGCCATGAGAGTAAGTAGCTGCATCAAGGAATAAGAGTAATGAAATTTACCAGTAGCACGGGTTCAAAAGGGTTGGTGTTACCGACGATATGCTCCAAGCTGGTAAGGCTAAGAAAAGCAAGAATATTTGAGGATAAGCAACTAGAATAGAGCTGTTGGGGGAAATATTTTCCTTTTGACTTTGGGTCTCTATTACAAAAAGAGTTTTCTTCCTCTAAGCAGTATATTCTCTGATGCTGCTTAACCAAGAGAGGACGAACAATCCGTTGTCTATAGTAAGATGTGTTAGCAAAGAGGGAGAAGAATACAAGAACAGGGAGAAAAATAGAGCAAGCAATGGTTACTGCAATTCTGTTGAAATTATGACGATGAAACCCCACCTTCAAAACTCTTGCCACCCAATATATATGATCTGCTACGCATTCTTAGCCATTATTGGTTTTGTTACAATAAAGAAAAGTCACTGAAAATCAGGAAACTAAATAAATAGGAAAATTGATGATTATCAGTAAGTTCCTAAAACCATAAATTGGACTGCAGAAAATTAGGAAATCAGTTAGGCCTGCCTTCTGCTCCTAGCCTTCTTTTGGTGCTTTCAATGGTACATAAATTCATCCTTTTGCTCTGTGACTACATCATTCTCTCAGATTGATCATCGGTTTGCTTTGTTGGTACTCATTAGTCATTAGTCCTGACCTTACCGCATATTGGTTCCCACATCAAAGCACAGATTGGAACTTGACTGTGATGGTTGCTTTCTTATTACTGTTAATTTATTGGGATCGGGGCAATATTAAGTTGCAACAATAGGCATGGCCACATCGAGGTCCAATCACAAGTAATAAAGACAAAAAAAAAAACCCTCAAGGGAAGCAGATAGTGTGGGAAAATCCTGCTTTCATTGGGGAAATACAAATGGTAGAGTGCATGTAACCCCAAAAACAGATGGGACAAAAACTTGAGCCCTGAAATAAATTGTTTTTCCCGTTCCTTTGTGTTTTTCCTGGTTCTACTCCATTTCTCTAAAATCCCCTGTGGAACATCACAGAATCATCTGTCATGAGACTGCAACTATCTCATAAATCTGAACCAATAATTTAGATTACTATCCATGGTATCCTAACTTTCTTGTCGAAGAAGGGATACATTTCCTTAATTAAACAAGACACCTAACAAGAACTTTCCATACCAAAAAAAAAAAGGTAATAATAATAACTTTTGAAAACATAATTACAATAGGGTCTTGAGATATAATTCACAGTAATTTCTATTTTGGTTTGAAATCTATCAATCCAATCATCTCTTTCTTTGCAGTGTCAATTTGTATGATTCCCTCCTGTGTATACCCATCACAATTTTGTAATCATAATGATCAATTAAGTTCATTGATTGACTCTACCTACAACTTAAATGCGAGACTCTTGTATGTTCCAGCTCTTGTAACAAATAGAAACATAATCCTTTGAGCAAACCTCTGTTTTGATATTACTTAAATTGACAAGAAGTGTGCCCAGGTCAAGATTCAATCAAAATTGATTATGAAAAATAAACAAACATGAAAGCGAAACAAATTTAACATCATTCCACAATATCTTACTGTCACACCGCAAACCCCGATTACCCAAAATCATACAACAGTCAATCGGGCATTCGAAGAGTGATAGTGAAACAAGCTCTTATCATTCAATCACTTAATATTCTTCCAAGAAATATGTAATTTATTTATACATAAATCCCTTAACAACCTTTATAAATTTACACTTAAATATCCTTGCAGCTCGAAATATCTATTCTCATAAAAACTAATATCTGAATGACAGAAGCCTTAAATTCTCAACTTGTAGTTTATCCTGTGTGTGTTCACAGTTTCATGTCCTTTCAATTCCATATTTTGAGAACTGAGTGGGTGAGCTTGAAATGCCCAGTAGAAAACTTTTCATCCCAATTTTCAGACAAGTTAAAATAAAACAATAATTGCAAAATTATTTGATTTTATTGAAAACTGATTTTTCCAATATAAATCTTCTTCTTCTTCTTCCTTTTTTTTTTTGTTGCAATCAAAACTATTTTTCCATCAAAACAACCATTCTCTTGCATACGTCATGTGACCCCGGAAGGCATCCCTTACACAAGAGGTATCCCTCTTATGGACCTCTTGTGGTTACTGTACTTTGTTTACAACAAGCACTCGGCTATAATTAGACATCCGCCATCATGGATCCCATCACATGCCCACAATAATAAAGTCTGAAATTTTGTTCTCAAATCATTGTTTTCCAACAATTCATTTTTCCTAAACCATATACATAATTCAAATACTTTTGAGCCAAATTAATAACTCATATAAGCAATTTCAATAAACAAATAGTTTCTTCTTCAAAATGAAAAAAAAGATAGTCATAGAACTAGTACTTAGTACTTGTATCATGAATAGATGTAGAGTCCTGGTCGAATTGGCAACTTATTTGGTCACTACTTCTTAAGAGTTTAAAACCATTATTACATTAGTATTATAATTTCCACTTGTCAGGTCTGAAGCTAACAATTAAGCCTCATACGACATACATTTCTCCCATTCTAATTTCTTCATGTGTACATATATGATAGTTTTCACATCACAGTAACTTGCATGGGATATACTTTAAATGAATTCACTTCTGTTCAGTGTACTGACCACACTTTATTTCAAGTAAACAAGTTAAACTCTTTTCCTATTATGATTATATTTTATACATATTTCATGTACGTGTATGTTTATTAAATTTTAATACGGGTATGGGTCATTACACTTACCTTTGTCCACACATGAAAGAGAAAATCACTTTGTATAGGACACAAGGACGGTGGAGTAAACTGCCAGCACAAAAACTTGAGTCCCTACTTCGCACTTTATAGTGTTCCTCCTATCTCTACTCCATGTCTCTATAAACTCTTGTTAAATCCTCATAGAATCATCTCTTTAATAAGTCAACTTTATTGTGGGATTATGTATCTACCATAAGTTTAAACTAATAACTTGAGTACTTATTAGTAGTGCTAATCTAAGTTTTTTCTTGGACAAGGAATACAACACTTTGTTGATCAAGTAAAATGCCTAACAAGAACTTTTCATACAAAAATAAAAAAACAATTCTGTAGTAAAAAGTTGAAACTTAATTGCAAATCAGACATAAATCTTAACAGTTAGAGTTTGGGATAGAATATCAATCTTGCTTTCTGTAGAGTGATTCAAATATGAAATTTTGACGTTTTTGAGGGCCGACATGTATTTCAACTGTTGGATTAAATAAATTAATACTGTGTAGCATGCATTCCCATCCGTGTCGCAACTGATTCGGTAAGCTACGTGTCCAGTCCACGGACAACTGCCTTCGGTCCCCCAAACTGACTTATAAAAGGAGATTCCCCAGTGCTAATACTCCTATGTATGTTAATGGAAGGAAATTAGAGTTGCAATCATTTCATTCGAATTATCGGGCTCTTTCTAGAAGTGCGATTCAAGTGGTTATATAGGTCTGCAGATTGAGGCAGACTCCAACGCTAAGAGAGGAACAACTTCTTTTCCTAATATTAGAGGTTACTACTGCTCCCTGTGAAGTGGTTTTGTGTGGAGCTTTTGCAGTGGGTTGTGTTCTCTATGTTGTATTGGTTGGTTTTCTTATCTTGTTTGAAGGATGTTAGTCCTCTTGTTCTTGTTTCTTTATGTGATGAAATTTCTTGTTTTCTATCAAGTAAAATAGTATTCTTATGAAATAAATTCATCATCAGCATTCTCATCTTATTTCAGAATGTCAGATTTAAGATGTGCTTTTGGGATGCTCAATCCATAAAATCTCATCATTTACGTAGGTTTTAGTTCAATCTTGCCTATTCACTATTCTTTTCTTCTCTTTTCTGGGTTGTTTAACAGCTGTAAATTTATTAAACATGTGCGTAATTCCCAGACTGACAATATGATTGGACTTGAGAGAAGGAACGATAGAAGAGGAAATAGGCCTTGCAAATGAGATGACTCAGATGAGGCATAATATCTTCTTTTTTTTCTTTTTCCTTTTTCCTTTTCTTTTTTTGCATATACAATATTCAGTGAAAGCAGATTTTTGAAGCTCTTGTGGAGATTTTGGAAGTTACCAACAAACTATCGGACAGTAGAAATTTTTCATGAAGAAAACACTTGTGAAAGAGAGGAGGGAAATTGGATGGGAAGATGAAATGGAGGTACGTGGACTGGAGCATTGATTGGTGTGCATATTGTCAGTGCTCTGATTGGAACCTTAGAGCCATGATGTGGGAAAGTGAACTTTACTTAAGCTGGGAAACTATTGGCAATGGACATTCATCTTGCGTATGATAAATATCCCAAGAGTTATATTTTAGGCATCAATTGTCAGCCTGACAGCCCACAACTGTTAAATTGAAATTCTTTCTGATGCTTGATACATGTCCGAAGATAGTGGGCCCAGCTAATGGAATTTTTTCCTATTCACAATGGATCTTTGAAAAAGTTGATGTTCCTTTAACTACTATGGCTTTTGGATCATGAAGTGCTTTGTTTGTATTATAGCAAAAAGGTGAAATTTAATTGTGATTTGGAAGATTTTAAGAATAACAATCTATTTGACGAAATTGTAGCCATTATAGGATGGGGCAGGGGCTGTCTTAAGACACATTAATATGGTGATGTGTGTTCGAGACTATATTGCTCATCAGGCTAGTGGTTAGTTGTGGGGGTGCAAGTGACCAATTAAGCTTTATATGGATGGTTTATTTCAGACTAGTGAGTTGAGCCTTCTTCATATTTTATTGATTTTTAGGCAATGGGGCAGTAGATAGGTCAAGCGTATACCAGACTTCGAAAGATAGAAAAAAATAGGGATGATTGATTTTTTTTTTTTTGGGGGGGGGGGGGGGGGGTGGTGTTCATGTAAATAACCTGAACTTCAAGGGGTATCCACAAATGAAGATATAGGTTTTATTGAGGTGGAAAAAGTAAAGAAATGAAATAAAAGTTATGATACTCTTCAAAATCGAGAAAATATTGAAAAGAAAGTGTAGAGAAACATAAGAAAGGAAAAGTAGGCATAAAACTATGATTCTCTCATCAAAGAGGGGAAACACTAAGGCGAGTTTAAGTGCTGGTTTTCCCTGCTGTTCTTTCCACTAGGGGTGGACAGGTTTCTTGAATGCCAGCTCTCATCCTTACCATAAGGAGAATCATAGCCCTAACGATATCACTTTTGGACATGAGGTATTCTGTTTTATCATTTGTGTATGAGCTGTAACCTAAAAATAGGGTTTTGTAGCCTTAGTGGTGCTAATAAGATAAATATGAAATTGAACATTTTATTATAAAAAAATCAGAATGTTATTAGGTGAGGGGAAGCACATATTTATGAATTCTTGGGAAAGGGGGTGGGGGTAAGAAAGAAAACACATGTTATTAGCGTTAAAAAATGAAAAAGAAAAGTGACAAAGTTTATAGTAAATATAAAGTTCCTTGCCTTTCCGAAAAGCAAAAAAATATATATATAAAGTTGATTGTTAATATAAAAAATGCAGCAAGTAATCAAAATTTTGAAAGGGAAGAATGCAGAAGTTACTTGTTACATCTGAAGAACGTTTGAAAGTTGATTTTTGTATATGTCAAGGTTGAAGATAGTATAAAGTTAGTCGTTTATAACTGTACCTTAATTTAGTGGGCTTGTAGGGAAATGTCTTCTGATGACTACAATACAGTTATTAATAATTAAGTGTGTGTGTGTATACACTAACATACAGCCAAAATAAAAGGCAACTTAAACTATTTTAAGTACTTGATCTTGGGCTTGTATCTTATGTTTACATAGAGTACCAATCTATTGAAAAGCAAGACAACAGAATTTTCTTTTCAAGTGATGATCATGATACTTCCCCAAAATTGAAATTCTTGATCAATGGAGGAAGAATATCACCATTTTTGTTCAATAAGATACCAAAGGGGATGAGTCGGACACATCTTATACCCACATCACATCATTGTTACACATGACCAGAACTGCTTTTTATTGTGGGATATGGCATCTAGGTAGCTGATGGTATAATCTGGGTTTGCTATTGTGCACACGTTAGTGACATAAGCACAAGTTGCTGCAATACTGTGTGTGACAAATCTGGATTCTTTTGCGTCTTTGGTCTTCCCTATTCCAAGGAGTTATTTTTTTGTTGCAATGGTTAGGTTTGTCTCTAGTCTTCCTTCATAGCTCCCTTCTTTGGTGGGTTATACACTAGGTGCCCTTTTTCTAGTCTTCCCTACTCCATCTCCAAGTTATGATAGAGGCACCAACCAGCGGCACTTGCTAATGCATGAAACCCCCAAGAACCAGTGAAATGGCTTTTATATTATCTGCATGCTTTGGAAGCACAGAAATTTAAGCATGAATTTTATGTTATCATCGTTTGCTTGTTCTGATGTCCCAGTGCAATACCGTGGTGAACAAACAGGGCAGCAGTTCATCCTCGGAGTCCTCACCAAGTAGGGAAGTTTCCCCATTAGATGGCGTAATTGAAGACATGCAGTCAAGGATCAAGAGACTCGAGCGGTGGCATACAATTAATACAGTACTTAGCACACTCATTTCAATTATATTGTTTCTGTATAATTGCTTGCTTACCTTTAAACCATTGCATTATATTTCTAAATGTCATCTTAATATAGTAATCCATTTTGTGATCAATTCTTTGCAGGTGCTATGGACATTTCTGATGTCTGCCCTTGTTGGTTATTCACTCTATCAGAGGAAGAGCCAATGATTTTATCAACTTAACTAAAATTCATCATATTAAAAGATTCGTTTGTCTCTGATGCACTATTCCCTGGGAACTCCTTAACCTCCTTTCCCAACTTGGTCTAAAGTAATTCTTAGAAATCTGAGCCTAACAAAAATCTTCTAGTTACTATTACATGTGTTTTTTTTTTTTTTTGAATAGGTAAAGATTACATGTACATGTAGACAATTGATGTATATAATATTGATCTTGATTTTTCAAAAAGCTTATTGTTTACTAGCTCACTCATGGTCATGCTAAGTGGTCATTGATGGAGGACAGCATGACATTATACAAAATTGTTTTGTACTTGTGATAATACAATCCAAGTCTATGCGAGGATTCTTATGTAATTACTTAACATTGAATTTCTTAGGGGTTTTATGCCCCAAAGAATCCATTTGAAATTCCATATAATTCTCTAAAGTCTTTCTTACTTGACCAAATTGATTTCACCTTTATTTCATTTTGGTTATTTGTAGACTTGTTTTTATCTTTGTTTTTAGCATTTTCCTTTCAATTATCAAAACGAGTAGAGTCGTGATACATAATTTGACAGATATACTAGTTCATCTCAATTTATATGAGTAAGAGATGATATCATCATGACGTTATCATAATGGGTGACATCATTCTCCACTCATGTAAAACAGTCATATTAGTCCAACTGTCCGACTACGTATCATTTTTCAAACGAGTAACGTGGTAGAATTTTATTGATTCGAAGGTCTAGTTAAACGTTTGAACGAAGAAACCAATTGAATCTACAAGAATCCCCTATTTAAGTTCTAATTGATCTGTAGTGAGTTATTGTGAGTTGTTATTACAAAGTACCTGTAAAGAAATTAAAATGGCATATACACAATTGAGTTAACAATTGCATGAATATAGGCTGTCAAAAGTCCCACTAGGGCAATATTGACCCAGAAGATGTCTAATTAGACGAATCATGATCCCCTCTTGTGCTAGGGCAATCTTGTGTTTGCGTCTTGTACTGCGTATATAACACAATATATTATTTGTGCGATATATAAAGTTATTGCGTCGGTGAATAAACACAGAATGGAAGGAGAGAATCCGAGTTCCTGATTGGCCAATGTAGAAACTTTCTTTGTAATAATATCATTAAATCATACGTCCAGAATCCGGATGTTACATTCTCCAGCTCAATATATTCTCTCCCATATATAAAAATGAAACGAGAATAAGGGGTATTATCTCTACAAAGTATTACCAAAGGTAAACTATCTTGTATCATATACAAAATTGGTTATATTGTCACATGGACTTATATGGTAAATCACACTCATCAGTCATCTGTCTACAGGTATAATCACAATTACATTGAACCCTATGTTTTCCCTTTAATTTCACTTTTAAGCTAAATATAATAATATAATAAAAAGCATAAAATAATATTCACTTGATATTGTCCAACAAAATTGTTTGACATAGGAAATCACAGTAAACTTCGAATAACAAGAAAGGAGGCAAGTCTAATTGATCATAGATTTTAGACCGTAAACAACTGTAGAAACTAGTGATTAATATAAAATCTTTGCTATGACAACTGCTTTATATATTAGCAAATAAAATTATTTTTTTGTATTATATACAATATAACTCGATGGATAACCAAGCATATTCCTATATAATAAAATTTAACCAAAAAAAACAGATTTCCATTAGAACTGTTGGGGTGGGGGATAAGGTTGGGGTAAGTTATATTGACATTTCTTCTATAGTAAAGCAAAATTATTGAGATCTCCCCTAATATTAAAAAAGAGGAATGCTAAGAACAGTCGCGCAAGCGACTCTCCCTCCTCAGTCGCACTTCTGATTGGTTAAACAACCAATCATAACTTCTATAATTAAGGCTATTAATTAATTGTCTCCTACTTTTATGGAAAACTAAAAACATTATATTTTAGGACATTATTAACCTTTTAATAATATCTTCTTTGTTAATTAGTTTTTTTTTTCAATCATCTAGTGTGAATGGATTTGTTTTCTCTGTTCTTCTTTTTTTTTTCAATTGCTTTTAACTGTTTATATATATATATATATATATATATATATATTGATTCAAGTGAAGTTTTGATTGAAGTAAAAATATGAAATTTAGTTTTAGTTGAAATAAAATTGTGTAATTGAGTTTCAATTACCTTGTAAGAGATGGGGATGGTTCATGACAAGCAAATGATAGATGATAAGAAATAGAAAGTGATATATATATTGAAAAAAAAAATCAATTAACCAAAAGACTAATTGATTGAAAAACAAAGAAAATTCATTAACATAAGACTTAGTTATTTATAAACACACGCATGTAAAGAGAGAGAGGAGCAAATAAAAAGTCAATAAAATAGAAAATATATTAAAAGGGTAATCAAGTCCTAAAATATAATGTTTTTAGTTTTTCATTAAAGTAGGAGACAATTAATTAATAGTCTTAATTATAGAACTTCTGATTGGTTGTTTAACCAATCAGAAGTGCGACTGAGGGACAGTCGCTTGCGTGACTGTTCTTAGCATTCCTCATTAAAAAATTACACTAACCTCTCTCGATCAATAATGGAGACTAATGGAAACTGATTACGTTAGGTAACTAATTTAACCAATCCAAAAATCATCTTCTCAAAGCTCCAACACACAAATTTAAAGATAGCACTTCTTAATGGATAACTTAGTTATGCCATCTCCTCCTTCTAGTATACCGGTACCTCGTCGTAGTGGGAGGATTTCACATCCACAAGACATATACATGTTTTTAGGAGAATCCTATGAGATTGTCCTTGGTAAAAATGATTCAGACCCAGAAAACCACACGCAAACTATATCTGATATAGATGCGGATCATTGGCAGGATGTCATGAAATCAGAGTTGGATTCTATGTAATTCCAACAAAATCTGGGAACTTGTAGAACTACTTGCAAGGATAAAACTTGTTGGTTATAAGTGGGTCTACAAGAGGAAAAGAGAAATAGACGGGAATGTGAAAACATTTAAAGCAAGGTTGGTTGCGAAAGGCTTCACACAACACGAAGACGTGGATTATGAAGAGAATTTCTCATTGGTAGCGATGGTTAAGTCTATTTGGATTCTCTTAGCCATTAGTGCTAATTTTGATTATGAGATATCATAAGAATGCAGGCCAATAAGCAGAAGATGAACCCTATTAAATGTGCCTTTGGAGTGTCCACTAGAAGCTTCCTGGGTTTCTTAGTACATCAACATGGAATAGAGGTCAAAAAAAACAAAACCAAAGCAATCATGAGCGCCATGGCTCCTAAGAACAAAAAACAGCTCCAAAGATTCATCGGTCAGGTAAACTTTTTATGATGATTTATCTCTGACTGTGCCAAGAAAATTCATACCTTTTCCCCGTTACTGAAGCTAAAAGCTCAAGAGGATTTTGTGTGGGATGAACAACATCAGCGGGCATATGAAAGAATAAAGGAATACCTGACCAACCCACTAGTAGTTATGCCTCCACGAAAGAAGTGGTCGATGAAGCTTTATTTGTCCGCAGCCGAAGAATCGATCGGAAGTATGTTGGCACTGGATAATGAAGTAGGCAATGAACATTCTATTTATTATTTAAGCAGAATCCTTTCCCCGGTCGAATGTAGATATACCTCGATTGAGAAATTGTGTTTGGCCTTATACTTTTTTGCCATGAAACTGAGGGTATACATGCTACCATTGTTGGTCTATGTAATTTGTTAGACCAATCTCATCAGATACATACTATCGAGGCCTTTGATCACGGGCCGAATAGGCAAATGGTTATTAGCCTTGATGGAATTTAGCTTTGTTTATGTCCCTTATAAAGCAGTCGAAAGGAGGGCATTGGCCGAGTTTCTGGCGGACCATCCATTGACTGATATCGACCCTTACATTTTTAATGAATTAGAAGCGGCTGCCTTGTTTATGACGCCTTGGACATTGATGTTTGATGGATCTAGTACCGGTGATGGTGCTGGAGCTGGGATAATGATTATCTCCCCAAACGGAAAGAAGATAACCTTCTCCTTTTTTTTAGACTTCAATTGCTCCAATAACCAAGTAGAATACGAGGCCGTGATCATCGGCGGCCTGGAAATCCTAGTAGAAATGCCAGTCAAAGATGTACACATAGTAGGTGATTCGAACCTGGTCATCAGCCAAATATCCGAGGACTTCCGATGCCTAGCTTGGCAGTTGAGGTCGTTCCATTCCTTGGCCCTTCAATTGGTAGAACAATTCGACTTTGTGAAACTGGAATATCGGCCAAGCAAATTCAATAAGGAGGCAAACGATCTAGCCTAGATCACTTTAGGAGTAAGGGTCCCGGAAGGATTGGCCAAAAGGCTAATCAGGGTTTCGCAAAGGATCCTCCCTTCAACCGAAACAAGAAATGCAACCATAGCTGATACATTCGCGATTGATGTTGACCCCTTAGAAGATTATGACTGGAGGCATCCTCTGCTCTAAAAAATCCAAATCGGCCAGTTGATAGAAGAATCAGAAGAAAGGTTGTGAGGTATTTGTTACTAGCTGATAAGGTATACAAGAAAAGTGCAGAAAATGGACTTTTGCTCCAATGCATCAGTAAGACAGAATCTTTGAGAATTCTGGAGGAAGTCCACGAAGGAACTTGTGGAACCCATCAACCATGAGTAAAAATGCACCGGCTAATAAGACGATACAAGTATTATTGGCCAGGAGTCTTAAAAGATTGTATAGAGTATACTAAAGGTTGTAATGCTTGTCAAAGGCATGGGCTAATTCAAAGAGTCCCAGCCCAAGAGATGTAAATGATTGTCAAACCTTCGCCATTCAGAGGATGGGCCATGGATCTCATTGGCAAAATCAACCCACCATCAGTAGGAAGACACCATTGGATTATTGTAGCCATAGATCACTTCATGAAATGGGTAGAGGTTGTGGCTTATCGATCAGTGGACTAGTGGGTGGTGATTGATTTTATCAAGAAGCACATCTTCCATTGTTTCGGCCTCCCAAAGCCTATTGTGGCCGACAATGGAACCGTATTCAGAACAATGGAGGTGTTGGCTTATGGGGAAGATATAAATGTCAAGATGGTAACATCAACACCTTATTATGCCCAGGGTAATGGCCAGGCAGAATCTTCAAACAAAGTGCTTATTGGAATTATTGAGAGAATGATCGAGGAAAAACCAAGGGTGTGGTATGAATCATTATCAGAGGCTCTCTAGGCCTACAGGAATTCCAAGAGAACAAGCACATGTGTTACTCCCTATTTGTTGACCTATGGCCATGACGTTATTCTTTCCATGGAGTTAAATGTCCGATCAACTAGAGTGACTTTATAGCAGAACTTATAGCCGGCCGATTATAATCTTGCCATGTTAATCGAATTGGAAGATTTGGACGACATACGCCTACATGTTCTGGATCATATCAGGGCTCAAATAAAAAGTGATGAAGGCCTACACCAAAAGGGTAAGGTCGAAGGCATTTGCTGAAGGCAATTTAGTATGGAAAGTAATCTTGCTAATAAGGAAGCATGATCGAACTTATGGTAAGTGGTCTCCAAATTGGGATGGCCCTTACTTGATACACTAGATTGTGAATAAAGGGGCGTACAGGTTAAAAGACTTGGATGGGGAAGTTCATCCCAGTCAATCAATGGAATCTATCTAAAGGAATATTGACCAACTATATTTGAGAGACTAGCAGAGGAGTCTAGTCAGACTACTCGATTAATCCAAGAGAAACAAGTAATAGAATCCTAAGCGTAGTATAGGTTTGGAAGTTTTTTTTTTCTTTTATAAGTTTCCTTGGTTTTCTTTTATTTAACTTAGAATTGTTTTTGACAGTCTTGAGTAGTAAGAAATAACATTTTTTAAACCTGAAAGGAAGCATGGTTGAGAGTTCATCAGTTACAAAATACAAGAGCATCAATAGTTTAAATAAAAAGAAACAGTCCTATTATAGAGCGCTAAATTTGGACTCATATTCTCCCAAAAAATCTTATTTTGTTGTAGGGTAAGCTCAGCTAAGACCTTGCTCTTTTGCAACTCTGGAAGCTCAGCCTTAAGGGCAATGTGCTGAGGAGCTAGTTGATCTCTCCTTTCCAGTAAGGTACCAGCCCTTGAAGTGATATCAGCCCTGGCAGCTTTAACCTGGGCAAGCTCTGCTTGGAGCTTCTATTCTTTTTTTTCAAGCTCCTCATTCAGATGGTCAAGTTTTACAAATTCGGCTACTATCTCCATAATCTAAGTACCCAATGTCTTTTCAGCCTTAGATTTTTCTTCGAAAAGGGAAAGAGCATGAGTGACATCAGAACTGGATTCGACCATGGCAAGCAGTTGTACTTGCAGGGATGCTACTATGCCCTGCATAACTAGGGGAAGGTTCACATGCAGCTTGATAATGGCAAACAAGGTTGAGATCTCAAGGGCCAGCAAAGGCAAGCCCGAAAGGTCCAGTTCAAAGATCTTCTGGAGAGACTCCTTTGCTTCATCAAAAGCCTGGGCAGAAAGAGTTGACACAATAAGGAGAGTAGCATTGGTCGAGGAGCTGTCCGTTGAGATTGAGGCAACCAGGGACTAAAGATAATTCTTCATAGCAGAGAAAGAACCACCAGTGGGTCGAAAAGAGAAGGATTAGACTTGTTTCTGAGAAGGAATAAGGGTGAGTAAGGGAATTGAAGAATAATGAGAAACTTGAAAGAACTCTGAAGAAATACATACTTCTTTGATAGGAGTGGGGGACTGGGCCACATTGCCTGAGGCCAAGGTTGCTGGCTATGCCAAAGGATCAGTGTCCTTAGCTAATTTTCCACTCTTCTCCAAAACCTGAGGAGAGAGTTCGATCTTCCCTATGTCAAGGGGACACTGACATTGGAGCTCGGCCTTAGGATTGACCTACAGAAATAATGGTGAGAAGGATAATTTAAGCAAAATCAATAAGCCAAATTGGAAGACAAGAGGAGGTACTTATGGAAGGGAGCGCAACTTCCTTTTACTTTTCTTGATAAAGAGTTCATCATCAGAATCTGATTCTGGGACCAGATTTAGATATGAGATAAGTTTGGTGCCTTTTAGTGAACCCTTGGTGGTAGTCTTCTTTCTCTTGGGCAGAGACAGAAGAGAATGTCATGGCAATCACAGGAGGAAGAAAAGAAAGATGAAGCTTAAAAAGTTACCTTTGGAGGAAAAGGCTATGGAACCTCAACAACTGGTTAAGGTTGACTTTAGATTTCTTTAGTCTGAGGATCAATATCAACGGTAAGGTCGATTGGTTGATCGCTGACAGTGTGGCTGGAAGATTGAGTTGTGAGAGAACATAGTCAGGTCAAATAAGCAAGTCCAGAATCAAGAATAATAAAGGATCACCTTTAAGTTACCTTGCTTGAAATTTGACCTCATTCTGGTGGCCATTAGAACGCCAATAGTGAAGGACAAGGAGGCACTCTTTGTAGCAGTTTTCCCATCCTTCTTGGGGGAAGCGACCGAGGAGGTGTCATCCCCTTGGGAGCTGATGGCTGGAAATTTGAAAGAGTTGGTGAGACACTGAAAATAGATAGACTCATCGACATCAAAGGCTGATGCAACATGGGAGGCCCACCACGTGTTAAAAGAGGGATCGACTTGGGGTTGAGGGATGAAGGGTTGGAATCGAAATCGATTTGCAGCATTTTTTTTTTTTTGTCGATACATCAAGGACGTATCTATCCTCTTGAAACCTCCTTTCATCAAAGGTCGAGTTATATAAAAATATGGAGGTAGAGGAATGAGTTGCACAAGACCCAATTGCCTTACAAGTTAAGCCGGGTTGTAAGATTTCACCCCCACTCGACTATTAGGAGAGTATAAAGCGGCAGTGCTGTAGTGAAGGTCTCGGCCTAGCAAGAAACTAGCCCAAGAAGCATTGTAGTCATCCAATTCCCACTTTATGGAAGAGCTGGTGGGGGGTTGAAGCCAGATAGGGTTTTGGGGCAGGTATGAAAATGGAAGAAATTGTGAGGCTGAGCGTTGGCGACAATGGAGAAAAAACTCAATACAATCACTGAAGGACTGAGTCTTGGGTAGGACTGAGGCATATGAAAAAGAGACCAAGGAATCACTGGCCGATGGAGAAATCTCTGGACTTAGCTCAGAAAAATAGGCCCTCAACCAAATCTAGAATAACTAGAAAGGGCCCCCTGAGTGAACATAGTGGGTCATTACAAGGTCATGGAGACCTCTGTAGAGGTAGTACAGAACAAAAGGAGTCAAGGTAAGGGTTTTTCCCTCAGCCACGGCTAAGGCAATCTCGACCACATCCTTCATGACTTGAACGACTGACACACCAATGAGGCATTTGTTCAACCAATATAGAAGGAATGTGATGTGATCATCATCATTGACAGGCCCAGAAGTCTTTCTGGTGGCCATCAAAAAAGGGCGGTAAGACGAGACAGTGGCCTTACTACCTGTGGTTTTGATCCGATAGTTGAAGGACATCGTCGATTCAGGGAGAAGGGAATTAACTTCAATACCTATTGCCTTGAGTCCAGTCAACATACAGATATCCCTGACGGTTGGGGAGAGCATCCCACAAGGCATGTGAAGGGAATTGGTTGTAATCGACCAGAATAAGGTAGCGGAGCAAATGAGGTACTTGTCCTGGATCATGGGCATGGTGTTGAGCTAGATGGCATCCTAAATTCCACAAACTTTTCACAGTTTTCCTTTTTCAATAGAGACGCGATTGACCTAGGCGTTCCAATCAGAATTAATCGAGTGCTAGTTCCAGAGTTGGAACTGGGTGACAAGGGGTTCATTGATGGTCATTAGGCTTTGAAACATCAGGTGTTTCTTAGCCAATGGGTAGAAAGGAGAAATTACAGACGGCATTTCCTCTACGAAGGCAGGACCAAATCCTTTGGAGCTATTGGGAAGATCAATGAAAACATCCAAGTAGAGCTGACTGAGAGCAGTGGCGTTGATGGTCGTCTCGACCTATTTACTATTAGAGCAAGGAAAAAGTTAGGATTTGTTGCTGGAAGATGACTGCGAGAAGAATATTGAAGATTTTGTGAGGCAGAAAGAAGAATAGTTGAGCTTATATAATGAGCTTCCAGGGTTCAAGAATGGATGAGAGTTATGAGCATTAATGATAGTCATGTAACTATTGGATAGAGGATAAAATACTGTTCAAATTAAAATTTCTTGGAGTTCGCACGATAAGATAAGGGCTCACCCCAAGTATTTGAATTTAGGGGGCAGTTGTTGGCACCAAAACTTGGCGCCACTTGGAAGCCAAGGGTAAAAGCTGTTAGAAGAAGCCTGACAAAGAGTCCTCCTGGGAGTAAAACTCTAAAGGGTCGATATTTGAGCAAAGTTGTCCTAACAGAAGTAATCGACACCTAGGAACATACACACACCTATCTGATCATCTGCACGGCATATCTATACACGCATCTATACACGTGAGTGTATATATATATATATATATATATATATATATATGGGTGTCATTTGATCTTACTAGATGGGTTAAAATTACTTGGACTTCATACTATGGAAAGGCTGGCGAAGGGACTTTATGAATTTTGGCTATAATGGAAGACTTGGCTGAACATGGACTCTAGATTGAGTCTAAGTACTAATGGACTCTTCGTGAATAATGACTCCAATGAGTTTCAGTTGCATTAGGAAAAGGAATTGAGCATGGACTATATGAGAGGAAAGACTGCATGGGATGACTTTGGGCTGAATATGGATGATAAGTGTTCAATTCTATGCATTTGAACCCTCTTTATTGCATATGTTAGTTCCGTTTTTATGATTACCAAGATATGTTTATGGTATTTTATGTTTTTGATGTATTGTAGGTCTTGTAGTAAATGGAGCAAAGTTTGAAGTTTTTTGTGCAGCTGAAGAGAAAAGTCAGAAATGCAGCCAAAGGCATCTCGATCAATTGAGATTTTGATCTCGATCAATCGAGATCTCGATTGATCGAGATCTCATTTCGATTGATCGAAATCTCGATCAATCGAGATCCAATCTCGATTGATCGAGATTCTGCAGAAGCCACTTGCCCACTTGCTCACCTGCTCTCCCATTTGCAACAAAATCTCCCTTTTTGCACGACTTAGGAGGATTGTCTAACTTGAACAAGACCCTTGGGGACCTTCTTGATACAAGGGATATATATATTGATATATATATATATATATATGGTGGGCCCCAAGGTTGAAAAAGGAAGCCTTAAAGCACCAAAAAGTCACACATCTCACATATCTCTCAACACACATCAGATTATCCAAGGAGAGACCTTCAGGAGAGGAAGAAGAGGAGCTGAACCAGACCAAGAAGCTTCACTTTCTTTATCAATGGAAGAGTGCAAGGCAACCATGAGCAACTAACTCTTCTACTAGGGTGTTGGTTTCAACCCCTAGCCATGTAAACTTGTTCATCTTTGTAGCACTTGGGATTTGTAATTAAATGTTGATTATTTAGCCTAGTGATCATGTACACTAATACATTTCTTTTATATATTCATATGATTTTGGTTTTATTCTTGTCTTAGAGTATAATCTTCATGTGAATGCACAACATTTGCATATTCCACAAGAAGTGCAAATGATGGCTAGATAATGGTGTTTAAATGAATGTGTTGTGTTTGTTTGTATAAACCATGCCAAGATAAGGTAGTTTGGATGCATGTAGGTTCACTTAGAGAGTAGGGTAATTAGATAGTTAGTTAGGTTGAAGAGCTATGCTTATTGAAGATGGATTATGATAGGTGGACGAACACATTGATCTTTTGATATGTCATTGAGGTCACAAGCCTAATGACATTGTTAGGCATTTAATTAATGAATCCTATGCTTGCTACACTTATGAACATGTGAATGGCTAGTGGTGAAAACCAACCCTAGTTCTCTCTCCCATCCTTTACTCTTTAATTTTATTGTCATTACATTCATGCAATAGTTTATAAACAAAAATTCAAAAACCTGTTTTTAGGATTAAAGTAGAATTAATCTTTCTTTAAGACAATTGCGACTAGTCCTCGTGGGATCGATACCCTCTATATAGAACCGTATCTACAAAGATTCGTGCTCTTGCGAGTGGTTAAATTATATTTTGATAAAAATGGCAAAATTAAGCTTACAATATAATCCGAGTTTAGCCACACCAATGGACTTTTGCATGAAGAAGTTGATAAAGTATCGATAATGTATCTCATTTATTATCTTATTTTCATAATTATCATATAATTTAGGATTAAATGCAAGTGATGTACTTTTTTTTCTTCTATAAATAAATGAACAGAACTCTGTTTTAAGGGTTCTCACAACCACAATTATACAACTACATCACGTGCAATCTGTCTCTCTCATAATATTCTCCCGAAATATTACTCAGTTTCTTACTCGATCTACATCTCCCTCAATTTTCTTGCTCTCGACCTCCTCTAATCCGTTCGCCAGTTTACTTCTCCCTCACTTTCTACCTCCCTCCTTTTACGATTCAGTCTCACAATTCTTTGCGCACGGTTAAAAGTTCTCTTAATTGAGGCGAGGAAAAACTCAATAGGGAGTTTCGTATTCTCTCTCCCTAGCTAATCACCCGATCCAACAAGACGTCCAAAGGAGATACTTGTGTTCGATCAAACTGTTTACATAGAGATGACACCATGGCTCTAGCACACCCACAAGCAATCGACCTATTTGGCTGATCGATTTATAACCGAACAGTACGACATTGACTTTATGAAATTTATAGATTACTTTCTCATTCTTTTATATGTTTGGAATGCACATCATCTACCCCTAGACATAATTATTGTAAAGATTTAAAGGAACAACCATAAGATATTGGCTAGTACATCCTATAACAAAATAACCAATGGACCATTGACTAGACCAACCTAACCATAATTTGAAATAATTAGGGTATATTTAAAATAAATATATATATAAAAATAAAATTAGAATTCGGGTTCGAGTTCGGGTTGGGCTCGGGTTGATGGGACCTTAACCCAAGCCCAACCCTAATTGAATTTAGGTTGAGATTTTTCAACCGAGGCTCAACCCTAATTATAAAAAAAGTTTGCTTGAGCCCGTGTAAAATCAGACTGGGCTTTGGTTGGGTTCGAGTTGACCGACCCAAGTTTCACCCCTGATAAAAATACAAAAATAAAATCTCAATTTTCTCCACACAATTGATTTTTATATACTTTTGAGCATGTGGTTTTATAACACCCGAATTGTTATTAGAGCCATAAAATTGTTCCGTACTCCATGGTTCTTGTTGGGTATCAAACCCTTGACTTGACTATATCCGTTGAATTCATGTGACGTGTGGGTAGATCAATAACGTTTCAAAATCATAATTCTTTTTATCACACGCTCACTTGTTTTTATTAAAAACACTCAATTTTAGGCATCTAGGTCGTAAACTTAGGTGATTTCTCAAAGTAATTTTTCTAAAAACCCTAAAATCTACATGTCTTTAGGTTTAGTAAAATCATGTTTTCTTAAAAACAACCTAAGTTTTCTCTTTACCCAAAAAAGCTTAAATTTTAGTATTATGTTCATAGTAACCTAGAAAAGTAATTCTCTCAATTTTGGGCCTAGTAGGGTTTTAGAAGCCAATTCTTTCAAATACTCTAAAAATCATGTTTTTTTAAATGGTGTTTTTCAAATGATATTTTCTAAAGAAACTATTTTTCATAAAATGTATTTTTCCTAAATGAGTATTTCTAAAATTATTTTTTTTCCAAATTAATTTTATTTAAATAGTAATTTTTCAAAAGTAATCTTTTCCAAGTAACTTTTTTCCCTAAATCACATATTTTTAAAAGCAATAAGTTTCTGAAAAGTAATCTTTTCAAAAAATCCCATTTTTCAAAAGTAATTGGTTTTAACACCTATTAGGTCTAGGTCATAGGAATTCGAATTCCTACTCTGGGTCTTGTAAGATCATCTCTCCTCTAAGTTCCTCAGTAAGAATTGTAAAATCCAATCTTGATGCAGGAGCATCCGAGTCAGATGATATTGAGCTGTCAGATGACACGTTGATGGCACTGAAATACCTTGAGTTGGCAGATCAGCGCAAAGACGGCAGGAAATCGTGACCTTGTTCCTAATTAGGGTAATTTTGGATGCGCTTCAGTATTTTGGCCATAACTTTGGCTACGGGTGTCAGAATCGCCTTTATGACCACAATTCGGAAAGCTTGTTTCGGCGCGCACGTCGTGTATATTTGTTTGAAGCCAAAATCCACTGTTTTTCCCTCTGAATCCCTAATTTTAATTATTTCTTTCCTTTTTTAGTAATATTTATTTTGTTGATTAAGAAGAGATTTTGGGCTTGATTTGGGCTAGATTTCTGGCAACTTCCTTCTTTTATTTCGTATTTTATTTTGGCACGATTGTTGAAATCCTGCTATTTTTGGTAATGTTGACGAAGTTCAGTTATATAGCCCGACTTGTGGGTTGATTCTAAGATATTTTTGATTTTGAATAATAATATTAAATACCAGAGACTTTTCTCTGAGTTTTTTGGGCAATTCTCGTGCATTCTTTCTGTTTATTTTCTGTTGCCATTAGCCTACAGAATAATCACTATTCTGTCCGGCATCAAATCTAGAACACGTAATCTTTAAAAATCATAGACATAGGTTTATTAGCAACCCAGTCATCCTCTTTGCAAGTCTAGGGTTAGTACAATCTTAGAAAAAAGTTCCAAGTAGTGCAAAAACTTATTACTCATGTAACTCAATTTTTTAAAAACTGTTTTCTAAAAACAGTTCCAAGTAGTGCAAAAAATGATTTTCTGTGTTTTTATTAATCCCAAAATTGAAAACTGTTTTTATAAATACAAACCAAGTAAGCCCTCACTCTTTCCAAGGTTTCATGAAACACATCTTTCAATCCCAAGTATTCATGTATATGTCAAAGTAAGGCTTAGGTTCACTAAAACCTCGTATGTCATAACCTCCACATAGAACCATAGGTTAAATAAAAGTCTTGGTTATAATAAATGCTTTCGTATGATTATCTTATAGAGTAGCCACACTCATTATCTCTTATGCTTCACTTTTAGAATGTTCAATCTAGAATTTCCAAACTAAGTCCTATATGGATTTTCTAATAGTATTTTCCTAAATTATATTTTAAATCAAATCAAAATATTTCATCCTTCACTCGTAATCTCTTTTCCAAAACTATCTTTTTTAAGCACTCGTTCCAGTTTTCAAAAGTAAAATGCATTCTCTCTCATCTAGAGATCGTAAACATCCCTTTTCAGAAGTAAGTCCAAATATATTTTTCAAAGTAAATCATTCAAAGTACTCTTTCCAATTAGCAACTTTCTAAAATCCAAGTTTTCATTTAAATCTTAGTTTTCATAAGAGATTAGGTCATCCAAGTAATCAGGTTTCTATTTAAATCATACTTTCCTTAAGAAGTTAGGTCATTCAAGTAGTCAAGTTTTCATTTGAATCCTAGTTTCCATAATAAATTAGGTCATCTAAATTAGTCAAGATTCCAATTCTGGTTTAGTAATGCTAGGTTTTTCAAAGCTAATCATGTTTTCACCAAACCCCTAGATTTGAGCATACTACTATTTAGATCTTAATTTAAATAAGATCTAGGTCACCTAAGTCAAGTAAGTTTCTAAATAAGGTGTTGTTCGATTATAAATCGATCAGCCAGGTAGGCCGATTACTTGTGGGCATGCCAAAGTCGTGCTGTCAGGTCGATATAAACAGTTTGATCAAACACAAATATCTCCTTTGGAAGTCTTGTTGTATCAGGTGATTGGCTAAGGAGAGAGAATACGAAACTCTCTATTGAGTTCTTTACTCGCCTCAATTAAGAGGAATTTTAATCGTGCGCGAAGAATTCTGAGACTGAATTGTAGAAGGACGGAGGTAAAATGAGGGAGATAGAAGGAGGGAGGTAGAAAGTGAGGGAGAAGTAAACTAACAGACAGATTAGAGGAGGCCGAGAGCAAGAAAATTGAGGGAGATGTAAATCGAGTAAGAAACAGAATAATATTTTGAGAGAATATTATGAGAGAGACAGATTGCATGTGATGCAATTGTATAATTGTGGTTGTGAGAACCCTTAATACAGAGTTTATTGCTTTTATTTATAGAAAAAGAAATAAATCACCGTACTTGATCCTAAATTTTAAGATAATAACAAAATAAAATAAATGAAAATAAATTAACTATTTTCTAATGTTCCATGTCTTCAGTAGCCTGTGATTGTAGTGTATTAACGTAGCTTTTCTAGAGTCTAAGTCCTACTTAACTGTATCCTTAATGCAGCCTTCCTTTGTAAGAGTCCATGTTCAGCCAAGTCTTCTAAGGTAGCCAAAATTCATAAGAGTCCTTGTTCAACACAAACTAATCCATGCATGTACACAAATTATGTTTATATGTATATTCTGTATAGCCGACTTTGTACTTATAACTTGTTTATACGCTCCCCATGAGAAATTTTACCAAATTAGCCTTATTGTTCATGGTCATCAGCCTTCATAGAATCCTATTTTAAGCTTAACTCTTCAAAGCATGCATCCACTCTCGTCTTCCACTTTGTACCAAATTAATTGGAGTCCAAATTATACTAGACTCCTTGTTTTAATTCTATAAAAAACAGTTTTATATATATATATATATATATATATATATATACACACACACACACACACATGACCAGATATGCATATGTATAGGTGCCAGCTACTTGTTAGGACAGTTTGTTGAAAGTCCTCAACCTTTAGAGTTTTCTTCGTAATAGACTTTTTGTCAGCCTATCAAAGCCCTCGGCCTACTACACAGTCGTCAACCTTCACCTGTTCAGCCTACTGTTCACAACTGTCAACCTTCACCTATTCAGCCTATTGTTCACATCTGTCAGCCTTCACTGAGTCTAGAATGTAGCAAATACATTCCCAATAATATAGCATACTCTTCTAAAAGCCCATCTGCAATGTAAACTGATCAACTATATATATATATATATATGTACTCCACACATATGTAAAGTCAATAATGAAGCTTCATGAGTCCAAAATATCCATGATTTTACTCCTATCGGCCTTCACAGTCATCACTTTTATGGACTCTTGATAGGGTTCAATTCCACTAATATTTCTTGGTTAATCAATTTCTCTTTTCATGTATATACTAATTTTTTATCCATATCAACACCAAAGTGGCAGCCGCGTGTCATACCATTTTTGGGTGTCAACAATTGCCCCCCAATTTCAAATGTCTTCTTGCTGATCAGGCCAATAAGATTTTTGAAATTTAAAATTATACTGGAAGGAACCTTTCATAACCAAGGCTGACCGAATTAGGACTTGCAAGGGAATGACAAACAATAGGACTTCAAAACACTGTGCACTTCCTTTATTCTAGATCACCATTGAGGTAATCTTTATTTCAAGTCATCCCTACTACAGTGGTTGATCATAACATTCCACTCTTTCCTTTAAAGAAGGCTGATAATGATTCTTGCACAGCTTGCCAACAAGTTGGCTCATAGCCATCGGCCTACTATATACCCAAGTTTATCATGGCACAGTTATGATCGGCCGGAATCAAATTATTATGCAATGTCATGTTGGCCGATTAAGCTACTTGTAGAATAACATTGTCCCAATATACTTGAATTTCTTCATCTATCGGCCAATGAAGTTCAATCCTCGACCAATATACATCTTTGGACAATTTTGTCAAGTTAGCATCAGACAAGCTCTTTTTCACACTGGCCGATGTTGGTATTCCAATCTTATAATTTTCATTATGCACCATAAAATCAGCTATATAGAACTTTGTATTGATTGGTCGATTTATTTTTTTCTATATGTCTAATTTTACCTTTATCCAATTTCATTGCCCCCTGGGTCTGGAGGTTTATGTGGAGGGCGAAATTCTTCACTATATGAGCAAATACATGGCTGATAGGTCATGATTTACCCCTTTAGACTCATCTTAATTATTGGCCGATCGATGTTTTTCAGCCAGTCTTTGAAGTTATCATCAGCCAAGCTCTTCTTTGTACTAGCTGATGCTGGTATTCCTACCATACAATTGCTATTAGGAAGAATAGAATCGGCCACATAAAACTGTGTATTAATTGGCCGATTCATTTTCTTCCATGAGGCTGCCTTCATCTCTAACAAATCTCATTGCCCCCCAAGGTCTGGAGGTTTATGTGGAGGACGAAGTGCTTCATTTTACAAGCAAATACATGGTCCATCGGCCATGCTTTCTCCATTAAAACCCTTACTTGCGTCTTCTTCTAGAATTGGAAGAAAATAACTTGGTTGATTTTCTGAATCAGCCAACTGGCCTCTATCCTGGGTTGGTGGATTAGTTCTTCTTTTTTCACTTTCCACTAGTGGCTGATTAGCCACTGGTGGCTGATTATTTCTCTTTCGCCTTTTTTCTCTTATCCTAACCATGTTTGACTTCCATCTCCTCATTGTCCACGTCTTTTCTTGAACTTAGATCGAGGAATATGAGATAAGAGAAATCTTTCAGCCAATTATTGTTCTGGCTGAGAATTAGATATCACTCTCGGCCTAGCATTCTGATATTCTAGCTGATTTGTTTTCACCTGTGTGTTTGGCTTCATCAACATCTCATTTTGTTGTCCTTCGAGATTAGAGGATTTATGTTTAGCACGAAACTCCTCTGGCAAAATGTATGGTTGCTTAGAAAAAATTAGAAGAAAATAACTTTCCTCACTTTTTTCCAATAAATGTTCTGGCTGAGACACTTGCAGCTGAGCAGGTGCTTGAGTTTGCTAAAGAAATTCTCCTACTGGCCAAGAAACCTCCTTATCTATCATAGAGGCTGACCAATTATGAGGGATCTGAACATTAGATTGGCGGATCTGTTCAACCTCTAATTGGTTATCTTCTCTAGTAAAGGTTTTGCAACCTTTAGGATACTTATCCTCATTTATAACGTCTGAATAATAAATTGATCGGCCAACTCTTCTAACAGCCAGATCACATTCTTGATTATCTGAATCAACCAACTTGCCTTTGACCTGGGCTGGCTGATTAATTTGTCTTTTTTCATTTACCACTAGCGGCTGATTAGCCACTGGTGGTTGATGATTCTGAGACTAATCTTCTGGCTGATTAGCCATCGGTTACCCCCCGAGTGTCAGAGGTGGTCGACTATAATCAAACCAAACTTGAGGTTGATCTGCCACTGGCGGCTGATTAGCTACTGGTCGCTGACTATGAGAAGGAAAACCATATGGCTGATTGACTATTGGCTAGAATCAGCCACTGGTGGCTGACTATAAGAAGGCAAACTGTCACGCCCCAAAATTTCAATACCCGAAAGGCATGAAAAATGGAGGTGATTAAATAAAACCTCAACACCTTACAAGTACAAACAAGCTTTGATACTAAGCTTGACTCCCGACTTCTGACACCGAAACAAATATAGGAAAATAGGTGTTAATATGAGATGAAATTACCAGAATACCCCTCTTGAGACCACTCTCATCCAAACAGAGTCTCAATACCGCGGAAGTGACTTTTAAAACACATTTACATCATTAAAACTAAAATATAACCGAGTTATATACATACATAAAATGTAACTTGTCCAACCATATCCATATATACGCAATTGTCCAACATAGAGAAGACTAATGGAACCACTGCTTAACAATATAAAAGTATCCATATCTAGAATGCTAATACATCCGTTCAACATACAAAATATATAGTTCTTCTCAAAATACCCACACATGGCATATATATATATACCATAAAAACATCCAAAGCCCAAAAGAAGGCCTGAGGCCTTTACCACTGTAATCAAGCGTTATCCACAACCGGCGCTTTATCTATAAAAAAGTTTGTAGGGACGGGGTGAGTAACCGACTAGCTCAGTAGAGACATCCAAACCCTCTATGCACCGACTCGATGCAACCTACATAAAATGCAGTCATAACATTCCTATACACTACATGACATATTTTTAATGCTCATAACATCGACAATATAGTGCACAAATCATGCTCCAATATATATATATATATATCATATCCAACATGCTTAATTTATCATAAGTAAACACAAAGCATTTCGCAACTATACAAGTTAAACAATACCCATGAATATCACAATTCATAACAAAGCTTTAAACATAAAGTCAAATAAGCTCAAAATCAATCCATGAGTAAGGGGTATTCGTAGTAACCAGATAAGTACCCTTGGGTTAAATATCTATCTTCCTATCTTTACGGGTTGCTAACTCGATGGTCTAGAAGAAACTACTTGGCCAAGGTTGAGGTCTTGCACCCCTGAGCATTGAACTCATCTTACTTTATTCCGACCTTTCCCCAAAATCATCAAATAATACATAGTTTCAAATAAGTGTATCATAAGCCACTTAAATCATGTTCAATATAAGTATATCATAAGCTACTTATATTAAAGCATGCATATACAATGCAAAAACCTTTCTTTCACAAGAAATCATACAAATGCAAAAATGACAATATTGTCCTTTATATACTTTTAATCAATACATAGCGTGTAACACGTACAACTACTATCCCAATAACTCATACATGATTCTAAATGGATATTATGCATTTTCAAACTAGCATATAAGACATACATGCTCAAAATATAATTCTAATGCAAGAATCACATACTTTTAACACACTTTAGTTACCAAGATCAACCATATACACATAGAATGCATATATAATTCAAGGTCTTCACTTAGAACATATAAAAATCACTTTTAACACATGCTTATTCCAAAAAAAGAAAGAAAGAAATCAAAACAAAATTTTCTAAGTCTTTTCTAGCATGTTAACCCACTAAAATCCACCCGAAACTCTAAAGAATCGATGATAAGAAAGAGAGAACACCCCTACCTCGAATTTAAGCTCAAAAACTAAGAGAGCTCCAAACCCTAGTCCAAAAACACTTGAAAATCTAGCAAAAAGAATTTCCAATCGGTGTAGAACGTAGGCAATCTCAAAAGGAACAACTATCGTGTAAAGTCCCGAGACCCGAATCACACTTCTAAGTCTCCAAAACTAAGATCAACCAAAAACATGAAAGAGGGGAGAAGGAAGAGCTCTAGAGCTAATCTCTAGAGAGAGAAATCTGATTTGAGTTATGACCAAGTCAACCATTTTGGGATATTTATAGAATTTTTTTTATAAAATTGCACATTAGCCCCTCATCTCTTTAGTTTTGCTCCTCTACCCTTTTCTACTTCCATTTAATCAGAAAATGGCACTCCTTCATTTCAACAAATTTCACTAAAGTCCCTCAAAGTTCATTCATACCCCTACATCACTTAAGTGATCCGTAGTTATTTTTCCAAAAAAACCTAACCATGAATAGTAACTTTTCGTAAAAATTCAAAAAAATTATCCGAACCTTGGTTCCATTCCACTATGGTCCTAAGGTACTTTAAAACTCTTTTTAGAACTTTTAAAGTAGTCCCAAAACCCACACACACATAAGCATGCAATTATTATATAATCATGCTTAACAATTAATTAACACATAATTAAATAAAAAAAATTGAGGTTTTACACAAACCATATGGCTGATTGACTATTGGCTGGCCCCCGAGTGTTGGAGGTTGTTGATTATAATTAAACAAACTTTATGGCTGATCTACCATTGGTGGTTGATTCTGTAGTGGTGGTTGAACAACAAAACATTGAGATACCAGCTAAGATTCTCATTCCTCATACTCATCATTGATTATCTGAATAAACCTGTCAAGAATGACAGCTGATGATTGAGACGTGGATTCATGCAACACAATAAGAAGATCAATTATCTTGCTGGTCGCGTCCCTCAATGAACGTATAGCTTCTTCTATCATCGGTGCCGGGACACCAAATTGCTTATTAATAACATAATTTATATTCAAAATCAGCCTGTTAAAAAGGACGGCTGATGACTGAGGCAAGGATGCATGCAACACGTCAAGAAAAAAATTGCCCTCAACATTGTGATCCTTCAACTATAATCCTTTTAGCACTTTTCGGTCCCACCGAGCGTGCCAAAATACGTTCAATTATAAATCAATCAGCCAGGTAGGCCGATTACTTGCGGGTGTGCCAGAGTCGTGGTGTCAGATAGATGTAAACAGTTTGATCAAACACAAGTATCTCCTTTGGAAGTCTTGTTAGATCAGACGATTGACTAGGGAGAGAGAATATGAAACTCCCTATTGAGTTCTTTTTTTACCTCTATTAAGAGGACTTTTAACCATGTGCAAAGAATTACGAGACTAAATCGTAGAAGGAGGGAGGTAAAAGGAGGGAGATAGAAGGAGGGAGGTAGAAAGTGAGGTAGAAGTAAACTGATGGACGGATTAGAGGAGGCCGAGAGCAAGAAAATTGAGGGAGATGTAGATCAAGTAAGAAACAGAATAATTTTTTGAGAGAATATTATAAGAGAGACAGATTGCACGTGATGCAATTGTATAATTGTGATTGTGAGAACTCTTAATACAGATTTCTTTGCTTTTATTTATAGAAAAAGAAATACATCACCGTACTTGATCCTAAATTTTAAAATAATTGCAAAATAAAATAAAAGAAAATAAATTAACTATTTTCTAATGCTCCATGTCTTCAGTAGCTTGTGATTGTAGCATATTAACGTAGCCTTTCTAGAGTCTAAGTCCTACTCAACTTTATCCTTAATGCAGCCTTCATTTGTAAGAGCCCATGTTCAGCCAAGTCTTCCAAGGTAGCCAAAATTCATAGGAGTCCTTGCTCAATACAAACTAATCCATGCATGTACACAAATTATGTTTATATGTATATTCTGTATAGCCAATTTTGTAGTTATAACTTATTTATACACTCCCTATGAGCAATTTTACCAAATCAGCCTTATTGTTCAAGGTCATCAGCCTTCACAGAATCTTATTTTAAGCTTAACTCTTCACAGCATGCATCCACTCTAGTCTTCCACTTTGCACCAAATTAATTGGAGTCCAAATTATACTGGACTCTTTGTTTTAATCCTGTAAAAGACAACTATATATATATATATATATATATATATATATATATATATATATATAGGTGCTAGCTACTTTGTTAGGATAGCTTGCTAAAAGTCCTCAGCCTTTAGAGTTTTCTTCGTAATGGACTCTTTGTCAGCCTATCGTAGCCCTCGACCTACTTCACAATCCTCAGCCTTCACCTGTTCAGCCTACTGTTCACAGCTATCAACCTTCACCTATTCAGCCCATTGTTCATAGCGGCCAACCTTCACAGAGTCCAGAATTTAGCAAATACATTCCTAATAATATAGCATACTCTCCTAAGAGCCCATCTACAATGTAAACTGATCAGCTATATATATATACACACACACACACACACACACACACACATATAAGGTCCACACATATCCAAAGTCAATGATAAAGCTTCAAGAGTCCAAAATATCCATTATTCTACTCCTATCGGCCTTCACAGCATCATTTTTATGGACTCTTGATAGAGTTCAATGCCACTAATATCTCTTGAATAATCAATTTCTCTTTTCATGTATATACTGATTTTTTATCCATATCAACACTAAAGTGGTAGTCACATGTCACGCCACTTTTGGGTGTCAACAGGTGGACATTTCAATTAAGGAATCCTAGTTTCTTTAATCCAATCCTTTAAAGTCTCATCCACTTCTTGCCTTCAATAAGTTAGGCAATATTTTTTCTAGAGCTTTAGTTTCTTTGTCAACTAAAATATCCAAATTTAGTAAGTTTTCATCACAACTATAGTTTCCATCTAGGAAATAGTAATCTTCCCAATTGATTAAAGTAGACAAATCATTCAATAAGTTTGACCCTTAAATTCATTAAGGCATTCAAATAACTGTACGTTCATTCTTCTATAATCCTAAATAGGTTTTCTATAGAAAGGCCTAGTTGAAACTATGAGTAATTTGATTCTTGAGCAACTTCAAGATAAGTAGGAGTTTGTGTTGTCATACCTAGGTTCGATCGCATCCATTGTAAAATTCCCATTTTTCCAAGTAGGTTCAAGCGTATCTTGTAGAGCACTTTCCTTTAGTTTTCACACTCTCTTATGGAGGCGTAGATCTTATCCCATAGTGATATGATTCAATCAAGCAACATTGATGATACATGTAAACCCATAAGTAGACATAGATATGCAATGTAGAAACACAAAGGTAACCGTAGTTGGTACGAATGTCATGGGATGCCTAGTATTGTGATTCCCATGCATAAGCAAACCCCAAAATCTAGTCATGTGGACTAGATGGTGGTCAAATGGAGCATCTCTAGTGCCTTCATAAATCTCCTAAGTGTCAAGAGTAGATTAGTATTCCTTTTAAGTCCTTAGATGTCCTTAGGTGACCTAGCACACCTCTAAATCCAATATTAGGTGACAACTCCATAAATTATAAGTTGGCCCTAATAATCGACAGTACGCCACTCTGTCGTTTAGAATCAATTTTCTCGTTATAGGGTGTGTATACATGTCATATGCACCCTTTGAGGTGCTCCTTCTTGTCATCTTTGGGGGAAGCAATGGGCGAGGGAAAAACCTGGGTGCGACAACACTGTTCAGTTTTTCAAATTGCCCTTTTAAAAATTCTGCTCCATTGATGACCGATGATAAAAAAAAAAACTAGTTCAATTTTTTATCACCAGTTGTCAAAATGGTGTGGTACATACATATGCAAAAAGTGGTATCCAGATTCACAAATATAGTACTTTATTACATAAACTGGTACTTGTACAAAAAATATTTTAAACCTTTTGGCAACCAATTAAATATAGTAATATAACATTTGTATGAAAAAATAAAAAATGATTTGACATTAGCTTAAAGAAAACATATCATATTGATATCTTATTAAAACATCAAGTATCTACTTCTTCTGGACACACAAACTCGAACAAAGATAACATCCACAAGTTTAAATACTTTTTTGGTCCAAGTACTAGTTTTATGTAATAAGGTACTATATTTTGTGGACCTGTGTACCACTTTTTGTAGACACAAGTACTACACCATTTTGACAACCGGTGATAAAAAATTGAACTAAATTATTTAAAAGGGCAAAGGAAAATTGTTTAGAAGGACAATTTGAAAAACTGAACAGTGTTTTTCCATGTCCACGTCAATTTTTTGGTCAAATGCATGATTTTGAAAATGCTTGACTTGGACTGCATGTGTTTGTTATTAGAGCTCCAAAAGTATATGTATATATAATTTTTCCTAAACTTGTGTCTGAAAAACAAATCTCAACATATAAAATCAAATGAAACATGATCAATTTCTTTTTTTGTGGTAATTAAGTAAGACACACACCTACACTAACTACTGTCCCAATTGGGACTTGAAGTCCTAGACCTCCCATGTGATCAAGAGGAGGATTGGGAATTTCACAAATGTCAAAACAAATTGCACAACGTACCTATTTGTTGCAAAAGGCTGAAACACTAGTCAATTTTTTTTTTTTTGGGTCCTGCAAAAGTTTGGAGTTTAATTAAGTTTTAGCTGTCCATTAATATTGAGAAAAGGATATATATCTGCACTCCACCATTTTCCTTGGGGTCAAATCAACTCCTTTAACTCAAAAATCTCTCATGAAGAATGTGCAACCAGAATATATACAGGGGAAAATTATATTTAGGTAACCAAAATTAAAAATTAATTGTTTTAAAGTGACTCTAAAGTTATAAAAAGATGAATATTTATCAGCCTTAAAACTAAATTTTTCTTTATTGATCATTTGATGGTAGTTTTGTCAAAGTATTTTATGTAGTTACTAAAAATAAATAATTAATTAAATATATTAAACCTAATACTGCTCACATTCTATTATGCATCTGACTTAATATAGGATAAGAAATTGTAGTCATAATTAAACCCAACTTTGCATTCTAAATATATATATATATATATATATATATATATATATATATATATATATATATAAAGTTAGGGTTTTGATTGTATTTTATGGAGATACATAGTTGAGGCCGATAGTTCAAAACTGCATAAATCCTCACTGTATATTCATCATATTTAAATGTTCAATTGAACAAGAGAGTTAATAATGGATAGGTACCATATGAGGGAAAGTTAAAAAAAATGAATGATTTGGAGTCGTATGTAGAATCTAGATTCATAATATTTATCTTATTAGTATTTGATATACACAGTATATGCAAGGGTGTGTATAAACACTAATTTTAGTTGGGAGAGAAAGAGATGGGGGATGGGTATTTTTGTAATTGAGTCTAAATTGGTCACTAAAGAGCAATATAGTTTTAGAATTAGTCACTATTCGTCTTTTTGTAACTCTATGATCACTATAGAATAATTATCTTTAATTTTGGTCACTTAAATATAATTTTTCCAATTTTCGAAAGCTCTATTGAGCTAAAATTGGTAACCTTTAAACTATTTTTAGCTGTCACCAAATACATTTAAACATAAATTTTTAAAGTAAAAATATTTTTAAGTGTTTCAAAAGCAATACTGTTCGAAGTGCAAAACGAGATAAAATAATATGGAATAATGTCGTTGTTGTTTTACACCTCGACAAAAAAGAATTTATAAAACCCTACAAATACTCTACTAAAATTAGTAAAGTGGTGAGTAGGGGTCGAACCCACAGAGACTGCGTTGGTTTCGTTGTTAAGCTATCAAGATCTCTTCTAATTTAATTGAAAAAGAATTTGTTTTGTTTTTAATTCTAAGGTGCTGAAATTAAATGAAATGAAATACAAACATAAATAAATGCTAGATAAAATTCAAGAGAGAGAAGTCTAGGGTCTTAACTTCACCACTAGCATCATACCATTGTCGATTGAAATTACTTTTGGGAAAATTCTATAATATGCATAAATCAGATTCATGGAACGATGAACATACAATTAAGGTCTAAGCAATAACCCATCTTCGGTTGGCACGAATCGTCTACCTAAACTAGGGTGTAGCACGACTCGTCTTTCCTAGGCATGGCCTATCAAAGTCCTTGTCTCATACACACATGTTCACAATGAAATCGTCAAGAGGATATATACAAACACTCACTAAGCTACAACCCATCTTCGGTTGGCACGAATCGTCTACCTAAACTAGGGTGTAGCACGACTCGTCTTCCCTAGGCATGAACTGTCAAAGTTATATGTTCATACATGCAATGAAAACTTGTTGTATAATTATCATTCATTTTTAATCTCTCATGGGAATGATTTGAGTTCAATCAAGAGAAAATACCATCTAAGACAAGACAACATTAAATCAAGAATGATTATAAACATTTAAACAACCATAAATGCATATCTATGCAATTGTCACTTATTACACAAATGATACAAAATAGTCCTCAAAATTATACAACTATATACATAAAAAGAATAATCCCCAAATATAACCCAATCAACAATGATACTTAGCTAGGGCTTCGTTAAACCCCTAGGATGAAGTTAGCTCCTCATGGCAGTTGTTGAAGCCTCTCTTTTCTTTCTGTCAATCGTCACGAATCGCCTCCGTCTTTTCTCTCTGCTCTCCCCCCTCCAGAATACCCTAGTTTCCTTCGTTTCATCGTTTTTACTTTGCGAAACCAAACCAACGGGACACCTAGCCTTCCCAAAGTGGCAAGTGCGCATAAGAAAATGGCACTTGCTCCTCACAAAGTGGCATTTGCGCCCAAAAAGTGGCAGCTGCGCAAATAGGGCAGAAATTTGATGAAAACGTTCGTTTTAGGAAATTTTCGTGAAATATGAAATTGTGCAGAATTGAATTTCCTTCAACCCACGCGGAGTTTGGGTCATTTTGACAATCGTGCACGGAGTTATGGTCTGAATACCAACACGGGTCCAGGACTTTTTAGGCCTGAATTGGCCCAATCTTCAATGCGAATGGGCCCGTGCTCCTTTCCTTCATTTACATTTATTTGCAGCCCATTTCTTCAGTCCATTTAGTTTGGATCTTCAAGATAAAAATATCTCTCATGGGTCAAGATTCAGTGATAACTAAATGAGTACCATTTGTAGCCCGATTTCACCATTATTAATCAGAATTATCCTTCATCACCTGAAATTATAAAAAGATTAAAATTATTAATAAAAACATTAAAGAAATATTACTAAGACACTAATTTATATAATTTAGGGATACTGAATATGCAATATTCATTACTTATCACACCCCCAAACTTACAAATTGCTAGTCTCTTAGCAATACAAAACTAAAAATAAAGTAAAACACTAAACTATTTCCTCTTTCGTGGGAGATCCGATTGCATTTAGCATATGCAACAAGCCTTTTAAACCTCTAGGTTACCCCTAGTGGACGAGTAAAGTCTCGTGAGGGTTTCCAGAGATGTTACCCACAAACATGCCAAAATTCCTATTTCAAACATTAATCAAGACAAAGATTACAAAATGCAGTTAAAAGACTTGCATTGAAGAATACTTTCGAATCCCTAAACCCCATAATTCAAAACAATGGTTCTCACCCAAAATTTACATCAATCACAACTCAAAGAAACTAACTCTAGCCCCCTCATGAAAAGTGAACTAGCATTCATCAATGTGATTTAACCCGGCCTTGAGTGAGCAATTACAAGTCCCTTCAATTTATTGGATCCCCTTATTGAATGTATCACTCAAAACATGAACACATGCAATTTTTTTTTTTTTTTTTTGATATGGTTGTGCAATGCCCAGGTTTATTAGGCTTTCGAATTGATCCATGTAGCGAGCTTTCAGACTGTGACTCCCAAACCAAATGGCTTTAGGGCACCAGGTTTCAAGATACCTCGAGGGACCTAATAACTCGAATCAAAACGGCCACAAACCATAGACTAACCAAAAACACAATGCCTAGGTTTATTAGGCTTTCGAATTGGTCCATGTAGCGAGCTTTCAGCCTGTGACTCCCAAACCAAATGGCTTTAGGGCACCAGGTTTCAAGATACCTCGAGGGACCTAATAACTCGAACCAAAACGGCCACAAACCATAGGATTATTATTTTTATTTTTATTTTTTATTTTTTTATTTTACTATATATATATTTTTTTAAGTATAGCATGTTTAAAATGTTTATTCTCAAGGGATACCGACTTATATTCAGCAATCATAATTGATACTCAAAGCCAAGTACAAACCCCACTAACTTTACTAGTGTGCGTGTGAATTGTGAAAAGAACTAGAGTCCACCACTCCAAGTCATGTCAATGCAAATAACGACTTAAACCACTGCATTCAAACCATAGTTTCTAGAAATTTTACACATACTCTACAATTGCAAGTCAAGAACCTACATAAAGTATTAAACTCTTGATTGGTGTTAAAACATCTAAACTGAAAACAAAACAACCTAAAATAAATAAATAAATAAACAAACAAAAGTGTTCTTCCTTACCCCCAAACTTGAATCACACATTGTCCTCAATGTGTAACAAAAATATAAAGCGTTTGGTAAGTGATAGAACAATATTACCGTAGTGGTAGAATTGTAAAAATTTGGCAAAGCATTCACATGAATAAGGGTTGGCCATCCCCCCAAACTTGGATGCAAAAACCTGTCATAAAAAACACAACTACACACCACGCATATTAAAAGGAAAAAAATAATAATAAATAAATAAAAAGAATGCAACAAAATGACAAACAAACACAAATAAAAATTAAAACGAAGAAAAATCAACTCTAGCAAAAGCAAAAATAAATAAAAATAAATGAAAAGAAAAACACACACTTCCTAACTACTACTTTTGATGGAAGGTTCACCCTATACCACATCTCTTGAGGAGATCTAAGAGTGTCCCCCTTATTTTGTCCTCACTTTCTTGTGCCGGAATCCAAACAATGTTTAGGCACCTCTTATCTATGTCAATGTGAGGTTTTAAGAAAAATGAATCAATCGAATAAAATTCGACTAATTCAGGAAAACATGACCCTTTAACTTGTTCTTGACTAATTTTCTCATTGATATCTAATTTGTCACTACTCAAGTCAAAAACAAAGGTAAAAGGTGGACTCTCATTAGGACTTAAGTGATCACACTTAAGTTCTTCATGTAATGTTTTGGAGTCCGGTATGGGTAATGGTTCCACAAAGGGGGCATGGTCTAACTCAATTGGTTGTGTGAGTTCAATATTAGTCATGGGCTGACTTGGAAGTTCCTCTTGATCCTCACAATTCAAGGCATTGGTTATTTCCTCGATTTGAACTTCTAGCCTAGCTATGGATTGTGAATGTGAATTTAACAATTTAGTTTGTTCTTCATGTTTGCCAATTTGTTCATCAAGTTTGCCAAGGGCAGCCAAAACTTTGTCCTCAAATCCCGGAGAATAAGTATGATAAAATGGATCATCACTCGGTATAGAAAAATTTTCATGTGTGTATTCAGGATAAAAATCATAATATTGTCCCGCAGTAGGACAATTTATCACATGATGAAAAGGACTAAAGCAACATGCACATGACTCATATGGTATGGACGAGTGAGTAGGAGTAGCATTACTAAAGGGCATAAATTGGTCCAATCTCCATGATAATATATCTAATTTTTTAGACACATCCATTGAATTTTCACTCACATTCTCCATAACACAACCAAATTGATCAAAACATGCCTCTGAAGGATACTCATACTGAAATGACATGTTTAAAAAAAAAATCAAAATTAAAAGAAAATAACAATCCTAAACATAAGTGAATGAATTAAAATACAAAAACTCACAAGACGTCCTGAAATTTCAACTTCTTTCCACTTGTGTAGTAGCTCTTGTACCTATATTCAAACACACAAAACACCTAAAATAAATTAAAAATAGAATATATACAAGTCCTAAATTATAATTAAAATAGACTTAATCTTTAAACTTAACAACACAATCATGATCGCAGTCCCCGGCAACGGCGCCATTTTGTTCGAAGTGCAAAACGAGATAAAATAATATGGAATAATGTCGTTGTTGTTTTACACCTCGACAAAAAAGAATTTATAAAACCCTACAAATACTCTACTAAAATTAGTAAAGTGGTGAGTAGGGGTCGAACCCACAGAGACTGCGTTGGTTTCGTTGTTAAGCTATCAAGATCTCTTCTAATTTAATTGAAAAAGAATTTGTTTTGTTTTTAATTCTAAGGTGCTGAAATTAAATGAAATGAAATACAAACATAAATAAATGCTAGATAAAATTCAAGAGAGAGAAGTCTAGGGTCTTAACTTCACCACTAGCATCATACCATTGTCGATTGAAATTACTTTTGGGAAAATTCTATAATATGCATAAATCAGATTCATGGAACGATGAACATACAATTAAGGTCTAAGCAATAACCCATCTTCGGTTGGCACGAATCGTCTACCTAAACTAGGGTGTAGCACGACTCGTCTTTCCTAGGCATGGCCTATCAAAGTCCTTGTCTCATACACACATGTTCACAATGAAATCGTCAAGAGGATATATACAAACACTCACTAAGCTACAACCCATCTTCGGTTGGCACGAATCGTCTACCTAAACTAGGGTGTAGCACGACTCGTCTTCCCTAGGCATGAACTGTCAAAGTTATATGTTCATACATGCAATGAAAACTTGTTGTATAATTATCATTCATTTTTAATCTCTCATGGGAATGATTTGAGTTCAATCAAGAGAAAATACCATCTAAGACAAGACAACATTAAATCAAGAATGATTATAAACATTTAAACAACCATAAATGCATATCTATGCAATTGTCACTTATTACACAAATGATACAAAATAGTCCTCAAAATTATACAACTATATACATAAAAAGAATAATCCCCAAATATAACCCAATCAACAATGATACTTAGCTAGGGCTTCGTTAAACCCCTAGGATGAAGTTAGCTCCTCATGGCAGTTGTTGAAGCCTCTCTTTTCTTTCTGTCAATCGTCACGAATCGCCTCCGTCTTTTCTCTCTGCTCTCCCCCCTCCAGAATACCCTAGTTTCCTTCGTTTCATCGTTTTTACTTTGCGAAACCAAACCAACGGGACACCTAGCCTTCCCAAAGTGGCAAGTGCGCATAAGAAAATGGCACTTGCTCCTCACAAAGTGGCATTTGCGCCCAAAAAGTGGCAGCTGCGCAAATAGGGCAGAAATTTGATGAAAACGTTCGTTTTAGGAAATTTTCGTGAAATATGAAATTGTGCAGAATTGAATTTCCTTCAACCCACGCGGAGTTTGGGTCATTTTGACAATCGTGCACGGAGTTATGGTCTGAATACCAACACGGGTCCAGGACTTTTTAGGCCTGAATTGGCCCAATCTTCAATGCGAATGGGCCCGTGCTCCTTTCCTTCATTTACATTTATTTGCAGCCCATTTCTTCAGTCCATTTAGTTTGGATCTTCAAGATAAAAATATCTCTCATGGGTCAAGATTCAGTGATAACTAAATGAGTACCATTTGTAGCCCGATTTCACCATTATTAATCAGAATTATCCTTCATCACCTGAAATTATAAAAAGATTAAAATTATTAATAAAAACATTAAAGAAATATTACTAAGACACTAATTTATATAATTTAGGGATACTGAATATGCAATATTCATTACTTATCAAATACCAAATAGACTTTTTTGCTTCATTCAAAATCTCTACTGTTTAAAAGTGTTTTTAATGATTACCAAACACATCTAAAAGCAAAAAATTAAAATAAAAGCGTTTTAAATGCTTTAACAACAATTTCAAGTGGGCTCTTAACATACGAAAATTTAATATTCCATAAAATAGTCAATAAAAATTTAGGTCTTTTTATTTAAATTTTATTCTAATGTTATAAGAGTGTAAATGAAAGTTTTTGAGTGTAAATTTTATATCTACCTAATTTAGTAAAGGTATAAATAAAAGTTGCAGTGATTTAGAACTTAAATAAATTTTTTTTTTTCTGAAGTTGAGTTGTTGACTCTAAAAGGAATTTATAGAACTGATGTGTCCTTTAATAGAAAAAGTAGCACTTGATGGTAATTTTCAAATGATAAATTATATATAAAAAGTGGTATTTTGGGCATGTTTGACATGGAGAAGAGCTAAGAAGCACGGATACGAGACACTGGTACGACATGGCACGGACACGGTGACAAGAAAAGAACAAAAAAAGGGCAGACAGGATGATGATACGACTATAAAATAATAATATAACATATTAATATATATTTATTATTAATAAAAAAGACTACATTACAAAAATATTTCGATTTATTCTAAGCAATTACGAACCAAAACTAACTTATAAACAAATATAGATAAATTGACAAATAAATTAAACAAGACTTGAGCTATGATGTTTCAATTTTTGGTTTTTTTTTAGTCTACAAATATTTGATACAGATTATTCATCATAACTCAGCCGCATATAACTTTTTTCAAAATATTTGAATATATCAAAATACTTGAATATATCACTCTTACAAATATTTAATGTGTGTTGAAATAGTGTCCTAAAAATGTAAGACACACCTGGCCCGGTGAAGTGTATGGTGTTTCCTAAGAGTTTAGATTCCTACATTTTAGTGAAAATTTTCAAAGACATGGAGATTCACTGTTTGGAACCCAATTGTTCCTTGTTACACTTTACCTACTGCAACCCCCTCTCTCTCACTCCACGATCTGCAACCCGCAAGCTCTCTCTCTCTCTAAATCCCACGACTCTCTCCCTAATCTCTACTCCGTGTCGCCAAGGTCACTGGCAGTGCCCCCAACAAGCTCTCCAAGATGTATGCAACTCTCTCTCTCTCTCTATATATGTAATGTATGTATGCATATATATAACTTTGTATGTGTTTAGAGAGAAACTGTTCTATTCATATTGAATTTGATTTGGTGCATCGTGGATGCAGAAAGGTTCTCTCAATGCTATCTTCCAATTTGTGCTTAACAAACATTATATAATATTTGTCTCTGTATATGTTTCTCCTTGAGTGATATTGTACTCTACTGTTAGACCCTTTTATCAAAGTAAAATTTTCTTCCCCAACTAACACGATAATTAACAGCATAGACAACAAGCCGAAAAATGGAAGTTCAGTAATCAAGATTCAAATAGTAAGTCATTATTCACAAAAAATTACAGTAATATATATATATATATATAGACATTATGTTCATACAATTCCAGTAATGAATTTAAAGAAAAGGTGATAGCACATATAAGAAATTTTAAGAAGAAAATAAAAAGGAAAGAAAAGAAAATGAGAGAACTTTGAAGGAGAAAACATTAGGATTTGATTGAAGAAGGGGAATACAATTTTTTTTTGAAGGGAATCAAAGGAATCTGAAGAAGAAGAGTAAAAGAGAAAAGAAAGAAAGAATTAGAGAGATTTTTAAAACAGAAAAATTTTAGTGGGGGACATTTTGTAAAATTTGACAAATAAACAAAAAAATAAAAATAAAAATTTCACGGGGTCGAGCTTAGGGGAAGCGTCCCCAACAACCCCGCGAGCCTGTGCTGGCTCCGTCATTGATCGTGGATGGGGGTTTGAAGTTGGTACAGTCTATAAGATTTTGAATAGTTTGGGATTGAAAAGTATATGAAACTCATGAGAGACTGTTGTCAGGCTTATTATACATGGTGGATAAATTTAGAGAAAGGAGAGGATGAGGTGAAGTGGAGGCACTTTGAATGAGATGTCTAATATGTTTTCTGTAAAAAGTTATTTAAGGGTTGCAAGCTCAAACCAATGTTTGTGTGAGCTTTTTTCTTCTTCTTTTTTTTTGTCATTCTTTTTTAATGGAATGTTGTGCATGTAATTATTTTGACTATTGATAGCCTTTGAAAGATCGAAGAATAATTTACTTAATTGGTATTGTATCTGCAAAAAGGCGGGGAATTCGTGGAGCAATTGTTGATAGATTTTATCTTTTAGTTGGGGATATGATGAAGAGGAAGGCTTAGAACACAACTCCTTTGTACTTGATGTGGTGTGTGTATTTAGGAGAAGAGAATTGGAGAAAGGAAACTCCTTTTGAGAAGATTAGAAATGTTTTTCTTTGGATCTGTTTACAAATGTTGGAAGCTTCCATCTAATTGAAAAACATAAATACAGGAGATAGACAATAGAAATGTTACGAATAATTAACTGAAAGGAAGTACAAATTTTAGCTTCAAATACTCTACGGATAATCTTTCTGCCAGAAATTAGTTCTACAGAAAAACTATAACCTTTAAGGAAGTTCAAAGTAATCCTTACACAAGGTTATACAATGCCTAAGCAGTAAACATATGAATGTGAACTATAATTATATAGGTGAAAACTCAAAAGCTAAAATGCTATAGTGTTTCATACAATTAATTTTTATTTCTTTTTTCTTTTTTCTGTGCTGCAATGTGATTAACAAGGGTAAGTGTCAATTATCATCCTTTCATTAGGCATGGCTTGATGATTGGTCCTTGATTGTGGAGATGAGCAAACCCACGGCCTCTCCTACTGTCAAGAAAAGGCAATCTGGTCTCATGAAATCGCGTGATTCATCTGCTCGCTGCAATTTTTCCATCACCTCACCAATTGGATTCACCAGCACAAGCTGTGATGTCAAACAATTGCAAGTTGAAGTTTTAGACTTGTAGTAAATAGGAAGACAAAGGAGAGAGAGGTTAGAAATGAGAGTTTGTTGTGTGCTTGCCTCAACACTCTTCTTTTCTAATGCCTTCCTCAAATCTTTGAATAAAGAAACTCCACTTGTGTCAATGGCACTCACAGCTGAAAAGTATGCATATAAGGCATTTTAGTTGTGATCAGTTTAGAGTTCACATGGTGTATTGCATATGATATGGTGGAAAGGTTGAAATTTACTTCTAATATATATATATTAAAACTCTAAAATGCTGTCATTGGTTTCCAAGAAAATGGTGGAAATAAAAAGAAAATGTGAAGCTTCACATAATGAGTTTTTTTGTTCCGTCAAATGGTTTCTATTTCCCTTTATTTTCTAGGCCAACTGCTTCAACTTTATGCACCAGAACTACATATCATGCTTAAAATGAACTTACCAGACAAATCTAGGATAAAAAATCGAAGGCTTGAGCACTTCTTGGTTTCTCCTTCCTCTACTTCGGAATCTGCTACCCATCTCAGAATTCTTCAAAACAAGTGCCAGGTAAAATAGGAGGATCAGAACTATGGTAGTAGAAGCTAGACATGAATTGTTATTAGTTATTTGATGAGACTTCTAACCTTTCATTGAGGTAAGTGGTGTTAGCAAAGTTGATTGGAGCTTCAATGCTTAGAATGAGGAATCCTGGGACTCTAACAGCTTCCTTGTACTGGAGAAGATCACGATATATATCCGTACCAGGAATATGTCCCAACATCACCGATTTCGGCCTAGTAATTTGCATGAGCACCCTAAAAATGGAAATCCCTACCTGGATGAACATAATCACCACCATCATTAATTTAATGTCAGGACATTTTCACCGTTTTCGGCCTAGTAATCTTGACATGGAGTTGCAACGGTAAAAGCTCAGACTAACAAGTTTGAGGATACTAGTTTGAGTTTGAGATCAAAATAATGCCTAAAATTACTATATAGAATAGAATTAATAATTGAGAACTTACAGCAATGGCTAGGCCTTGCTGGACAGAGATAAAAATGACACCCAAGAAGGCACATAGCATCACAAGAAAATCGAATTTATCGATCTTCCAAATGAGGCAAGCAGCAGGGATATCAATGAGGCCAACAACTGCTGTGACTATGATTGCACCTAATACAACATTTGGTGTGTACTGGAAGAGTGGCATGAGGAATAGGAGTGTCACCATCACAGTCGCTGCCATTATTATGTTAGAGACTGCAGTTTTGGCCCCTGCATTGTGATTCACAGCTGACCTAGAGAAAGCACCTGAAATCCAAAAAGTTCCATTAGGGACATTGGATTTAGAGTTACATATATTATCTATGCTTGACTAGTAAACATTTTGGACAAGTTGGGATTTGTAGGGAATGGCTCAAATGGGGTAGATGTTGATGTGAACCTGTTGTAACATAGCAGGAAGTGGAGGAGCCAACAATGTTCATGACCCCAATTGCAATCATCTCTTTGTTTCCATCAACTTGATAGTTCTTTAGAGCAGCAAAAGTCCTTCCCACAGCAATGCCTTCCTGTTTGGATTAAACAATCTTCAGTTTAATCAAATAACTAGAGTTGCTACCTTCTTTTCTTTTCCTAATTCCTTTTTAAAGAAGAGACCATAAAGTCCACTATTTGTAACAATGCTTGATTGGGGTTTGGATTTTTAGTGTCAACCTTTTTGTTTTGTTTTGTTTTGTTTTGTTTTGGAAGTTAAAGGAAACACACTTTATCCACATGTCTCTAGTGAGACTCGAATCCTCAACCTCCTCCTTTGGGGAGGAGAGGGTATACTATTGGGCTTGTTACAAGTGCAAGTAATGGAAGAGATAGAAGCTGTCACCATGTCAAGTAAACCAATAAGAGTATTGTTGTCAAGAGTGCACTTTCATCCTGAATACTCCTTGGAGCTGTTGGATCGAGAGACTTTTTTTTTTAAAGAAGTCTTTAAAAAGTCTCTCAGTCTTACGGCTGTAAGAGAATATTCACGGTGAAAGCTTTCCCTGGATAGCATTTTGCTACCGATAATTGCCTTTCACATGCTTTTTGAATGTAAGACACGTGACTTAAATCTTCTCAGGTACAAAATACCTCGTAATTTCAAGCAATGCAAAGTCCAACTGTTCAAAAGCGTCACATCACTCGCTTATGAAAATGATGTTGATTATATTTTGAATTTCACTACTATAGCGATGAAATTTCAAAATAAATGTGGAAAAATGTATCACATCACCCACTAATCAAAAACGGTATTAACGTCATTAGTAGAAAAGTGTAAAAATTATTATTTTTGCTCGTCTTATCAACTTTTATCAATTAAATTAAATGTAATAATTATGGGTAAAATTGTAAAATCACAAAAAAAAGAAAAAAAACCGTTAGTAAACCTAACGGATGTCACTGACAGGGGTGTAGTCGAAAATATTAAAATCATAAGGGGTCTGATTGAGATATTGCCTAAATTGATGGAGTGTAAGTGATAACTACCCAAATATATATATATATATATATATATATATATATATATATATATATATATATATGTGTGTGTGTGTGTGTGTGTGTGTGTGTGTATTTGTATATCTTTACATATAGTTAAAAGAATTAAAATGAAAAAAAAGAAAGAAGTGAAGATGGCTTAAGTACATTAGTTAGTCTTTGCTACCAGAAAAAAATGAAATAAATATGATGTGTGTGTGTATTTGTATATCTTTACATATAGTTAAAAGAATTAAAATTAAAAAAAAGAAAGAAGTGAAGATGGCTTAAGTACATTAGTTAGTCTTTGCTACCAGAAAAAAATGAAATAAATATGATGTGTGTGTGTATTTGTATATCTTTACATATAGTTAAAAGAATTAAAATTAAAAAAAAGAAAGAAGTGAAGATGGCTTAAGTACATTAGTTAGTCTTTGCTACCAGAAAAAAATGAAATAAATATGATTTACCCTTGGGTAGTCTATATCTATATATAAAAGAGAGGAGAGCATGAGCACTTTATATGAAATCCTTTTAAAGAAGAATAAAAACTTACAGTAAGAGATATGATGCCAGTTACAAGCCCAGTTTTTATTACTAGTCCCAAGTAACTTCCATGAAAGTGCAACATGTTCCATGAAGGAGGGTTTAATCCTTGTTGTAATTTCCCAATCTAACAATTGAAGATATTATAAATGTTAGGACAAGAGAAGTGTAGATATTCAGAAAGAGATGTTGGTGTGTGGGTCCCAGAAACTTACTACACTGATGCCATGATGTTGAGCTTTGAATGCAAAAACCAACAGTGTGGAGAGGATGACTGATACAAGGGGAGCTCCAGCTGACACCCAAAATAACTTTGGTTTCCTCATGCTCTGCATTGTACACATTTCAATATGAATCATCAGATTTCATTATCTTTTAGAGTCGGGTCTCTCTCGACTCTTGAATATATTGAGATGGAGGTATTTAAGTCACGAGTGTCTTTTTGACCCATTTAAGTGCATTCAAGGGCACATTTCAATATGGATCATCAAATCTCATGATCTGTCCCTATCTGTCATCATGTCCGTATCTTTTAGGATCGGGTCTCTCTCGACTCTTGAATATATTGAGATGGAGGTATTTAAGGCACGAGTGTCTTTTTGACCCCATTTCAGTGCATTCAAGGGTTGAGAGACACTGAACCTTTGATCCCTTGATTTTGATTATTTACATTTCAATACATGTAACAGTAAGATTTTTTGATGCTATTTAGAGATTGCAGATTCGAAACAAAAAAATAGTCTATTTACATACAGAAATAACAACACTACGTGCATCTAATCTTTCCCGAACTTCGAATTTACCCCCTTTGCGTCCGAGTTGGGACTCCGAGGGCCAAATTGGGAGCCTAAATAGACTATCCCTAACTTGAGGGAAACCTAGGCAAAAGAAATATAGTCATGGTATATACATGTGTCAAGGCACATGTTAAATGTACCATATAGGTGGTACTCGGACAGAAAATTCAGCTAATGGCTTACCCTATGATTTGAAAATTTGTGGGACCCATGTGGGTCTCACTTTCTAACCCAAATTGTTAAACTAGGTGACTTTTTATATCATACTTATCGACCTAAACTTTTACAATTTCACTAACAATAATGACTAATCTTTTGCTTTTATTTTTAAATTAAAATGTAGAAGTATATCTTATCAAAAATTAAAGAATAAAGGAGAGTGGGTTTGATGAGATATTCATGTAGGCCTTAGGTTTAAATTTAGTCAACTATAAGACAAAATGATAATTCCCTCAGTGTTTCGAGATTTGAATTTAGTCAACTACAAAAGACAAAATGATAACTCCGTGAGTATTTCTTTACATAGACGGTCTCAAATCGAAATAAAAAGGAGGATTGCATTATGTGATAATTTGACTGCGGACCTAAAATTTTTGTCATGATTAATATGAACATAAATTATATGAATACATATATAAATGTTAGGGTATTTTTCTTAATGAACACGTGTTTGTTTTCTAATGCTTCAAAAAATCCGTTGTGTCGAACGAAGTGAGATTTAATTTCCAACAACTGATATCTGAGCCAATGGTGGGTCAGAGCCTGTAATTGGTCTTGAAGATCAGAGCCAAAGATTGGTGATGTATCAGAGCAGAAAGTTGATTGGGGAGAATTATAGAGATATAATCAGAACTGATAAAGATACGAGGATATGATAGTGTGAAGTCTATAAGAAACAAGTCTTTGAAAAAGTCAAAGGATGTTCGTTTTCAAGATGAAGCAAGATGATAGTATGAAGAATAGAGATTTGCTGTTTTCGGTCCAAAAAACCAGTAAGTGAGGAATGTCATATTGGCGTCCAGATATAGTAAAAAAAAAAATTTGACTCAAACGGTAACTTTTAGATAAAATGAAATGAAAATATAGAACTTATGTATCCAATGAATGAGAAAAAGACTTTTAAATTAAATGGAATAAAAATATAGAATTTATGTATATAATGAATGAGAAAAAGACTTTTTGATAAAATGGAATGAAAATATAGAATATATGTATCCAATGATTGAGAAAAAGACTTATCGGAGCATAAAGTAACCCACTAATAGGCAAAGCCCCAGGACCATTCGAGTTCTGTCACAAGTCATCACCGACCCATCAAAGAGATGGGAATCCTAGAGTGTGATTCAGCTTCATGTCGTGTCAAAGAGAAAAGATCTGAAAAAATCAGACGGTGCAAAATTTGAAGTGGGATGGGTACGAAATTAAGAGCCTCATGAGACGTGGCAGATAAGTCAGTTGGATCTGCAGGTACGTGTAAAAATGTAGTGAATGAAGATCACCACCGTCCATAAGAAATCCTGAATTAAAGGGTTGTTTGGCAGTGTCATCACTTTCTCAGATGGTTTAGTAACAAAGCCATAGAAAGAAAACAAAGTGTACAAAAAGTCAAAAGTAAAAATGAAAGTCATGAAGTTAAAACACTTACAATGAATCTTGCCACAAGAAGGAAAACCAGGAAGCAAAAGCCCATTAATATAGTTTGCCATGACCACTGCACAAAATCCAAATAAAAGATATTATTACTATAATGATGCATGATATATATATATATATATATATATATATATATATATATATCATTTAACATAAATACAATTTAACAAAGTCTGGTGAAGTATTGGAATAAACTATCAACATCACATGAAAGTATAAGATATGACAGAGATTCAATTGTCATCTTTCTCAATAAAATAGAATTACAGAATATATGTCTATGGTCCATGTGTAATTTACCAAAATCTGTATGTATAGTATTGGAAATTTGGAATAAACTATCAATATGGCATCTAAAAGTGAAGACATGATAGAGATTCAATTCTCATCATTCTCAATAAAATAGAAATAAATGTTCATACTTCAAGTGTATTTGCATAACTCAAATGGAGATGATATTGACACCATCCACTTTATACCACTTACACTTCACTTTTTTTTTATAATAATTATGGATGGTGAATGTGTTTTGAAGGGTAATTATGTCATTTTATGTATTTTTTTTTAAAAAAAATAAGTGGTGTTCAAGTAGCGAAAAATAGAGTGCAAATATCATATATATTATTATCCAAATTGGTTGAAAATTATAAATTTTTGATAGAGTCAGAATTGTATGTTGTAACAACACCGTGCTATGCAGCAGAGGACGACTGTGATCGCTTATATGTGTAGAGCGATCACACATGAGTGATCAAATCTGTCTCCTACCGTTAGAGTACTGTGATCACAACTGTTTTTTACTGTACAGTACCGTGATATTACAACATGGCATCCAAACATGGATTTGGAGATGAACCTTCACGAAATCTAAATTCAATTATTGAGGATAAGAGCCTTTTTGGTAAGCAAGGATGAGAGTTTATCTGACAGCACCTTCACTTTACTTTTTCCCAAACATAAAAGATGACTACCTCAAAACTACTCTTATTTGCTCATTTACCCTTAAAAATAAAAAAACTACTCTTACTTGCCCTGCAAATGTAAATTTAAAGTTGTTTTTTTTTATCTGAGCATGAATTATCCAATAAATTATTGTCTAGTGTAACGGTAAAAAATTTAGTACGAGGTCATACGTTACTTTTAAATTAAAAATCGTTAATTTGTGCTATATAACTTAGGTTTATATCCTCTCTCTCTCTCTCTTAAGCACTTCACAAAGATGATGAGTTACTGTGTATCATGAACATGTGAAGTCATCTCAAGCATGGGTCAATACAAGAACACAGATATATACAAAATATATATGACTTCTGTTTGCATTAAATCTCTTAATTAATTAAAAGAGAATATTATAAGTGGAAGTAATTACTTACCTCATTTATGTTATGGAAGACTGAACTCAGAACAGGTACCAAACCCATTTCTTTGGTGAAATGAGTGATGCCAAGGAGGCTCTTAAGCTGCTGAAGAGAAACTATAATAGCAGCTCCAGCCATGAATCCAATCAGAGTAGCTTTTGAAAGAAAATCAATAATAAACCCAAGTCTGCAAAGATCATCATGAATCATATGTTATCAAAAGGTTTATTTATTTATTTATTTTTATAACTACATATATATATATATATAAAACATGAAGGCATGCTTTGGCCGTAAGATTCTTCTAACTTGAAAGTCACTTATTCGAAATAGAAACAGTGTCTTCTCGTAGAAACAAAGAGAGATGAAATTACGTACATTTAACTCTTTCAAAATTGACAATATTAGTTGGAGGCTCCAGCACTAGCCCATATATATATATATATATATAAGATGAAGACAAATTAAGTTGTGGAAAAGGAAAATGAGAACAATTAACCTTAGAAATCCTAAAGAAGCTTGGAAGAGACCAGCAAAGAAGGTTGAAGAGAGAGCCAGTTGAAGAAACAAGATGGGGTCTTTGGAAGGTGAGACTTGTTGCATAAGCATTGTTCCCAAGATAAGAGAAGCAATTGAAACAGGACCAACTGCAAGATCTCTTGAGCTTCCAAGCACAGCATACACAAGAGGAGGAACAAAACTTGAATCTGCAAAAACCCAAAGAAAAAGGAGAGAAATTATATATATAATATGGGTAGGAGTGTATATATATACATAAACACACAACAACATAAAGAAAGTACTCACAGAGACCAACAATGGGAGGCAGATTAGCAAGCTTAGCATAACTGATTCCCTGAAAGGAATTGCAAAGAATTGAGTGGGTATTGTGTGTGTGTATATATATACGTATATATATAGATTCATGTGGAAAGGCATATGTATATTTATAAGATCATGTCAATATGAAAATTAAATTTGGAAAATTAAGGAATTAACCTGAGGAATGGCTAAGCTAGCAATGGTGAGGCCAGAAACAATGTCAGATTTGAAGAGTTTGAGATTGTAATTAGGACCCCAATGAAGTATAGGGAAGATGTATTGAGCTCCAAGTATCCATTTCTTCTTCAATGGCTGTCCTTTGAATTGCCTTAAAGGGTCATCAGGGAAGAAGGTTTCTTTGAGCCTGGTCTTGAGCTTCTGCATGGTGCTCCTATGGGGAGGTGGAACAACCTTGTGAACCTCCATGGCTATCTCAACACAATGAGCAGCTTGCAAGTTACTACTCACATTGGGTTCCATTTTGGAGTTGGAACTAGCTACAAACTCTCTTCTGCTGAATATGGTTGGTGGTCTGCTATTATATATTACTCATTTGACTCAACCCCACATCAATCAGCTTTCACTGAGACCAACCACTAGTAAACAAGCTAGTACTCTTGTCCACTACTTATAGAGAGCTATATAACACACACACACACACACACACACACACCCAGAGAGAGACAGAGATAGAGAGAGAGACTTATCTAGTTATCTGTATTGGTGAACCCCACCTTTTTCATAATTTCCCTTTCTTTTTTACTCTTTTTATTACTGTAAGACAGATCTGACATGTTTATCTATAATATTTCCAGAAGGCAAAAATACCAAAGTTCAGAGAAGAAAGGGTTGGGGAAGGGATTGAGCAGCATGCAGTTAAGACTGTGGATGCATATACCAGTGTGCCATTTGGAAATGGCAAAATCTGGGGGGTGTATATATATATATATATATGGAATATTTAAGGAATATTCGTGTCTTCTTCATTGATAGATGGTGCACTTCTCTAAGCTGGTTATGAATTTTATGAAGGATGGTTGGAGGTGTGTTAAATTTAGCTCAGATAAATCAAGAAGGCTATTGTAATTAAATTGAATATTTGGTCTATGGTATTTTCTCATTCTTTTGACAACCAATTTTCTACTTTAGGGTATCTGCAATTGATTTGACCGGGTAAATTACAAATAAGAAAAGGGAGCTGATATTGGCACTGCACCAATATCCTCTGGTACTCTACTCCTATATTTTTGTAAAGTAAAATTACAAAAGTAATCCTATATTATACCATTTTAAATTCTTATATTTTTAGTACCCTAATTGCCCTTCTAATTCAAGACTCAATTTTAATTTTATTTTATTTTTCTTAAAAAAAAGCTTTTTTTAACTTTTTTACTTTAGGTTTACAATATAACAATCCATTTATTACCACCCAAATATTATAGTTTAGACATTTTTCAATTGAAACTTGTTGTTCGTGTCACTATCCTATATAACTCAAAGAATCCAAAATTTGAAATATTCTATTTTTACTCACCAAACGTGTAATTTATTTTTCATGTGTCTTATTTATAAAATAACATAAATTAAAATTTTGAAACATACCATCAATTTGCGAACAAACAAAATAGAAAGGAAGGAGGAGAAAATAAAAGGCAAACGAAGAAAAATATCATATTATTTTTTTTATTTTTATCTTTTTAAATTTTGGTGCAAAGGCTCCTTAGTTAAATTAAGACAACTACAATTGAAAAAATATTTCATAGAGTCATGTTTTTCTCTTTTCATCTTTTAATTTCTAAAAGTTCTCTATTAAAATAAAAAAGATTTCCTTAGTTTTTTTAAAGAACTATATATCATAATTTTTATTCAAGTGAAATTAAACTTTCTTTTGATTTTAAATATAATTAATTTTTTTTCAAATAGGTTTTATTCATTGATATAATGTTTGTTTCCAACTCAAATACATTTTTAATATTTCTCTAGGTAATCTATTATTAACAACTTCTTCCCAACTTATCTAATGATGTAACTTTTGTTATCCTAATCACATACATTTGATTGATACTATCTAAATCAGAATCCTAAACTTTTTTACTTCTAAAATAAATATTGATAAATTGATTCAACATGAAAAAATAATATTTTTAAAATCAACGAAGAAGTATTTTCACACAAAAAAAGAACGTGAGAGGGAATTTGCAATTTGGAGTTAAGAATTCTAACATTATCAAATAAGGGCAATTAGGGTATTAAAAATATAAGAATCAAATATTGTATAGTAGAGGACACCTTTGTAATTGTACTTTACAAAAAGGTGGAAGTGGAGTGCTAGAGAATATTGGTGGAGTGCGAATATTAGCTCCCATAAGAAAATATCACTAGATTACAATTCTCGATAAATTTAACTTATTGCTCATTGGATCAACAAAATCATAATCGAACAATACATTTTGGAGAGTTGATATTAGTACTCCACCAATATCTTTCGCACTCCACTCCCAATTTTTTGTAAAGAAAAATCACAAAAGTGGTCCTATGTTATACCAACATAGATTCTTATATTTTTAATACCCTAATTGCTTTTCTAAATCAAGATCAATTGTAACTCTGTTTTATTTTTCTTAAAAAAATAGTTTTTTCAACAGCATCATTGTTATTCCAAGTAATTTGTGATTGATTTTGTTTTTGCTTTAGGTTTACAATATAACAATCCATTTATTACCAACCAAATATTATAGTTTAGATATTTTTTAATTGAAACTTGTTGTTCGTGTCCCTATTCTATATAACTCAAAGAATCCAAAATTTAAAATATTGTCTTTTTACTCACCAAATGTATAATTTATTTTTCTTGTTTCTTATTTATAAAATAACATAAATTAAAAATTAGAAACATAACATCAATTTGTGAACAAACAAAACAAAAAGAAGGGGGGAGGAAATAAAAAGCAAAAGAAGAAAAATATCATATTAAGTTTTTTACAAAGACTCCTTAGCTAAATTAAGACAATTACAATTGGAAAATAATTTCATAGAGTCATGTTTTTCTCTTTTCATCTTTTAATTTCTAAAAGTTCTCTATTAAAATAAAAATAACTTTCCTTAGTTTTCTTAAAGAACTATATATCATAATTTTTATTTAAGTGAAATTAAACTTTATTTTGATTTTAAATATAATTAATTTTTTTCCAAATAGGTTTTATTCATTGATATAATATTTGTTTCCAAGTCAAATACTTTTTTAATATTTCTCTAGATAATCTATTATTAACAACTTCTTCCCAACTTATCTAACAACGTAACTTTTATTATCTCAATCACATGCATTTGATTGATACTCTCTAAATCATTATATTAAATCCTAAACTTTTCTACTTCTAAAATAAATATTGATAAATTGATTCAACAAGAAGAAATAATAATTTTTAAATCAACAAAGAAGTATTTTTATGCCAAAAAAGAGAGGGAACGTGAGAGAGAAGTTGTAATTTGGAGTTAAGAATTATAATATTATCAAATAAAGACAATTAGGATATTAAAAATATAAAAATCAAATATTGTATAATAGAGAGACACCTTTGTAATTTTACTTTACAAAAAGATGAGGGTAGAATGTAAGAAAATATTGATGGATTGCCAATATTAACTCCCTACTTTTTAAATTATTTTTTTTAACGTTAAGAGAAAAAATGTGCTATTTGCACTTCAAAAAATACATATCAGACACTCCACTCATATTTCTTTATTAATAAAATGACAAAAGTAACTTTCAATTACACCATTTATCTATCTCACCTCTCTTCCACTCTTTTCTTTCTCTACCTGCTTTTCGTACTCTCTATCTCAACCCATGTCACTTTTATCTCTTTAAAGAAATTGACATTAAATTAAACCAAATAAATATCCCCATCATATCAATTAGGACACAGAAGAAAGATGACATAGAGTACAGATAAAAATGTGATCAACGTGAAACAAATAAGAAAAATGAAAGAGAGAGATAGTGGAGGAGCAAAACTATAATGTATCCATGGACATTGACAATGAAGATAAGGAAAGAAAGGAACACAAAGATATATGGCTAATAGAAAACTTAATTACAAACTTGTAATATTATATTTTGTAGTTTACTATTCATCGAACTTTTTATATTTATTTAAAATTACATAATTTTAAGATATAGAAAGTTTAGGATTATATTTGTCATTTTAGTTATAAAACAATAAAAGTGAAGTATCTCCGACCTTTCTTTTGAGCGCAAATATTATCTTTACAATATTAATTTTATATATATAGACAAATATATATATATAGAGAGAGAAATATAAATATCTTGAGAGAGCAATAATATCAGACTCATCTTTATCCATCATAAAAGATCCTGACTTTCAAATGTAGTGGCTTCTTTTTGTGGATATAAAGCAAATAATATCAAGTATAAAATATTTATATCATTTCTAAAGACGAGCTATATCTCACCTTTTTATTTAGCACCTTCCATGAAAATCTCTTAATCCTGTCTAATTCACTTGTCATGTCAGAGCTAGAAAATCAACTGTTTTCAGTGCATGTTATTATTGAGTTAATAGGCTTTACCAAATCTGAAGATATGACGACCAAGACAAACTTACTTATTTCTTTCTTGACATGAGTTCTTTTTTCTTTTCTTTTCTTTTCTTTTTTTATTATTATTATTATTATTAATTTTTTTTAAAACTTTGGCAAGTAACTCAAGCATCCAATTTACTTCCCCTAGTATCCTCTAATTTAAAATATGTATTTTTATTTAAGACAAATTACCTTTTCTCTAAGAGTTTTTTTTGTTCTTTCTTGAAACAAATTTGACATTCCTTATTGAAAGTTGACCATTAATCCAAATAAATAACAAGGAATAATGCTACTATGAGGGACTCTCATGACTCTTGTCATGAGCTCTCCCTCAAAATAAATATTTTTAAACACAAAAAATATCATCACATAGCCAACACTAAAATCATCTCACACAAAAAAAATAAACAAATAAATAAATTCATTTCAAAATATTATAAATTGAATTTATAGAAGATGGCCAAAGTTTAATGTAAAAAAAGTAAAGGAAATAGGATGTAAAACTTTGACCATCTCTTATAAATTCAATTTATAATATTTTGAACTGATTGTTTTTGTGTGAGAAGATTTTAGTATTGGCTACGTGAAAATATTTTTATTTTTATTTTTTTTTATGTTCAAAAATATTTATTTTAATGGAGAACTCATGACAAGAGCCATGAGAGCCCGCTCATAGTAGCATTACTCAACAACAATTTAGAGAATTCAAAAATTCCCTTATGTGCAACAAAATAACAAATTTGACCTTTTTAACCATATGAAAGATCATTTAAACTCATAATATTTTAGACTAAAATGCCCTCATATTTTAACAATTTCACTTCGAGTGTAAAATTTGCAAAATTAATTTATAAACTTTGCAAACTTATCTAGAAATTTTTATGGAAGGAAAATAAGAAAATTAAATTGCAAAATTAATAATTTACATATAACTGAAAATTTATAAAGTTGATATATACATTGTCACGCCCCGTGAAATACCCCCAACAAATTTCACGTATGAGATGGCCAGTCTCACACGTAAAACATAAGGGATATCTACAACTGATAACAAACAAACATAGAATACAAAGATAAGAAAAAATAATTTTAAATGCTGAAAGAAAAGTCTAACTGAGATAAAATAAATAACGTTAAATAAATATAATACTAGTCTGTGCAATACAACTTGGAAGTCCTGTACCTCAAGGACCCCATAACCAAGAATAACAACAGTAAATAATATTCTAGAAAAGATCTAAGTTCCTACCCTGATGTCTGGTAAGGAATAGATGACTGCTCCGCTCTACGAACTCCACGCCCTAACCACGGGGTGGAAACTGTCTGAGACCTGAAATAATCAATAAAGTGGGTTAAACCCACGAGCAAATTCTCTCTACTACCACTCAATTAGATAACTAGTAAACATACCCTCTATATGAGGACATTAAACTATATATATATATATATATACACACAAACATACCCTTTCTCACTTAACCTACGGTTCCAAACTAGGACACATTTTCCTATGTTTAATCCAAAGGCAATCCATACATGCCCAAATCCTTAATAAGCATGTACCCTACTAATATTTGGCAATCCTAACATGCTTCCTTTATCTACATATTATATACCTTATTAAGTAATTGACAATCCTCACATGCCCCGACCTTATATAAAAAATATATATTGAATACATTATTATGTAATTGGCAATCCTCACATGCCTCCCTTGTAAACCTATTATATACCTTATCAGGTATTAGCAATCCTCACATGCCTCCTTTGTAAACTTATTAAATACCTTATTAGGTATGGACAATCCTGACATGCCTCCTTCCTAAACGTATTAAGTCCCTTATTAGTTAATTGGCAATCCTAACATGCCTCATTTCTAAACGTATTAAATACCTTATTATGTATTTGGCAATCCTCACATGCCTCCCTTATTAATCTTGAATACCTTATTAGGTATTTGGCAATCCTGACATGCCTCTTGGCAATCCTCACATGTCACGTATAATCCTTTTAAAAATAAAATTAAACATACTTAAAAGCATGCTAATAATATAGTGAAAATCCTATCGCCACATGAATTAAATAAACAAATCAAATAACCTTAACATACCATGAAGCAAACGATTTATCACACTACTTCATACACTGAATTAAGCATCAACATTTAAACACGAACATTTATGAATTGCAAAGAAAACAATTAAACAACTAAAAATAATAAAAATCACATAAATAAACCTACATTGCACTATAACCATCAAGTGTATCTACACCTAGGTCTAAACTAGGTTTCTGTGCATAAACTGTTTTAAAAAGACTTAATTTATTATTTTAAAATTTTTTGAAATTTTTCAATAATTTAAAAAATATTTCTGAAACAAAAGAAAATAAAAATCTAATTTTGAAGCATACTTTTTGTACTAATTCTACAACAAAGGGAATTTATTTCGTCTTGAAATTTAAAACCCAAGTGTATTATGCCCCTAAAATATTATTTTAAATTTTTGGGATTTTTTTGGTATTTTTAAAAATATTTTTCCTAATTTTCTATATTTAAAATGATTTAAAATTTAAAAAATATATATTAAAATATTTCGGATTGTTCCCAAACTTGGCCCAGTGGGACCCAACGGGACCTTTCCCGGTCCCCCGACTCCAGAATAGGGCACACGCGCCCCCACGGTCTGGTGACATGCGTGGGTGCGTGGCCCCTTTTTTTCTTTTTTTTTCTTCCTTCTTTTCCCCATAACTTTTCCAGCAACGTGCATCATACGGCTGCCATTTTTTCTGGCCATTTTTTGACCTTCTCTAGTCACCAAAATTCACGTGTGAATATACCATTCAACTCCTCTCAGTCTAAGCTACGCATAGGTACCAAAATCACCACCAATTATCGCCTAAATCAAAAAGCCCCAATTTCAAGTTTTAGGGTTCTAAAATTTCAAACCCAAATTTCCGTTAAACCACCCAACGATTTCCCACCAAACTTACAAGGACTACTCAGGAGAGCAAGACTAACAGTTTAATCGGAATAAAAACCTTTAAAAATGACATTTATATTCAACCCAAATCTCATATGTGTGTATATATATATATATACATATATATCTGCCTATATACTCATATATACACGTATATACATATCAAAATTTACACCATAAAACTCCAAATTCGCAGACTAATTATGTTTAATCATATGAAAATCCTCAACATGAAAGTAAGCAAAGATCCCAAATTATTAACCCCAATTATGCATAAACCTATATATATATATATATATATATATATATATATATATATATATATGCATCAAATCAAACAATTTAATTAATTATTTATGTTTACAAGTTCAAAGGGAAAGTGAAGAAATTGAACTTGCCTTGTGATTTTGAGCAAAATTACATTTTCTCCCTTTTTCTGGCGTTTACCGTTTTCTCTATGTCTGTGCGTAGAAACTACTGAACCCTAATTTCTTTTCTCCTATTTAATTTTCTTTCTAGAAAACTAAAAAAAAAACTCCTAAATAATTAAACTAATAAATATAAAATATTTAGTTCACCTATATATAAATATTTATAGAGCCCAACCCAACAGTCTAGCCCAACCTATTAAAAATTAGAACAAAATAAAAGAACATGCAGCCCAAAAACTCACATATTTATATATAAAATAAATCTACATTTAAACAAATATTTCACACACAATTAAAAATCAATCAACACTTAGCAATAATTCAAACATCCACATTAAACAAATAAACAGGCATTGACAAAAATTAACTAAACATTTAAAACAATTAGAACCCAATTAAATAATAAAAATTCAATTTAAATATCCTCAAATTACAGGGTATTACACCTCGATTTTCGACACCCAGTTAAAAGCGAGAGAAATGGGGGTGTTAACGGTGAAATCAAACATCAATGTTTCGGGTCACTGAAGACTTCGTCTCCGAGTTCGAACCCGTCATCAATACCATACAACTGCGGAAGCTTAAATACGTGCATACGTGTACCTACGTATAACCTAACATCCATCACTCACTAAGGTCTCACACATGGCCACACTTGCCTAAGTCTAACTGCAGACCACAAGTTTCGCACAATCGAAATGTACCATTCGACTAATCTAAAAGGTCATTTCGCACAATCAAAAGTCCAATTTTGATTAATCGAAGTTTCGATTAATTGATGATGTATCGAAGTAGTATCGAGATCCTGCTAAAATTGGGGTCCTATCCATCAAAATATTTCGATGGAAGCTCGCTTAATCGAAGGATTTCGATTGATCGAAAATGTGATTTCGATCAATCAAAATGCCTTTCAACAGAATTCCCGCTATTCTATACATAGACAAATTTCATACCCAACTCAAATTCTTTAACATGCATACAATTTCCTTGAAATGTCACACATCCTAAATGGTCCATAACATACATAACATGTTCAAAACATAACATCCTCATTTTCAAAGGTTACTTCCACAATTTCATACACGTTGGAATTCTAAAAGATCCACCATACCATCATTCCTCAAGAGTCATATGCATGCCATACATGGCAATTACATATGAAATTTGAATACATCAACGAAATTCAAATGTAAAGACAAGATCTCTAACATAGTCAACATGCCACGAACCAGTATGGACATCTATATACATATCCAAAAGAAACTCCAAAATCCTCTCGAGCCAATCTAAGCCTTATCCTCCATCAGTGCTTTATTTGAAAAACTTTTGGGAAAATGGGGTAAGCATACGACTACGCCAAGTAGGAATGATCCACCTGAATCAACCTGGACTCAGGCAGTCATGGATGAATGCACAATGAAATCTTTGTATGACTATATAACATATTTCAATGTTTTTCATGCTCAAAACAATAATTATTTCTGAAATCATAGATAATGCTACATATCTCGAATACACATAAACAATTTAAAAATGAATCACATTCACAATTGAACTTAACGCCAAGTATACTCTAAAATTAGTTCAACTAGGACTTCTGCTTGTCACAATCCATAGTAATGGTCTTTTCAAAACCACATACTCTGCTTACACTCTACGGGTTGCTAACCCAACGGAAGTGACATCCGCTTGGCCAAGTTTTGGGCCTTGCACCCTAGGGCTCTGGGCCAATCTTAATTCTCACACATGCCCTCGAAACCATAAATTTTCACAAAATGCACATTCATCGCATAAATGAACAAAATCATGATTGTCACAAATTTCATCAAATGCATAACATTTATCAAGTTAATGCATATTAATGTCAACTCAAGCATATTACATTGCAAATTTACCTTAACTCATGAAAATCACAAATGATGTATTTTCAATAACCCTCTTTTAGGCATTTCCCTCAATATATGGAAATCAAATTTTACAAACCACTTCCAAATGAACACCATGCATCATAAACCTCAACTAACACATGTACAACATATAGATTCTATCTAAAGCATGCTAGACAATTTATATATGCAAGAAATATTACATTTCACATAAAATTTCATATAAGGATTTCATGTCACAAGTATGTGACCTATAAAATCAAAATAAAGAGGAGATTCACACCCCTATCTCAAGTCTCAAGCTTTTCTAGCAAGGTTCCAAAACCTCACCTTTTTTACCTTTGCCAAAATTGAACTTTGATCTGTTCAATACGTAGCCCTTGCCAAGTAGAGCAAACCCTTTGCCTTCGGCATTCTCCAAATCCTACCTTAAAGCCTCTAAAATGAAGAAAGAAGTAAAGGAGATGAAGAGGGAAAGTGAGAGAAATATTTTCTATGTATCTAAATGGCTAAGATTCCAGCTTTAGATATTTATATTCTCTTAGGGCGCGAAATGACCAAAATGCATCTGAATCACTTAATATATCCTCCTGACCTCCGTTTTTGATTTTGAAAGTAGCTTTGGCTCCGAAATCACTTCCTTAACTTATTTAAGATTTTATTTGGTCTAAAATTAAAAATAATATTTTCTCAAAAAATCTCGGATCCCCGAGCCCTCTCGACCCTTGTCCTAGGCCCCGTTGACCCAAAATTCTCAAATTTGCCCAAATGTTCAAAAAACTTCCCAAAACCTATAAAAAACTTTTCAAACATGTTTCACATGTCTAAAATATGCTAAAAATCATTTAAAATGTATTTATGTAAAAAATGATGCATAAAATGAAAACTGGTCAAAATTGGACCCGGTCTCTACAACCTCTCAACCTTCAAGGAATTTTGTCCTTGAAATTAAAATGCACCTCATGTAATGAACAACTCAAGATACTTGAAATGCACTTCTTGCTCTTGTTCCCATGTAGCTTCTTCAACTCTATGGTGTCTCCAAAGTACCTTGACCAATGGAATGGTTTTGCCTCGAAGGACTTGGTCTCTAGTATCCAAAATCTTAATTGGCATCTGAGTCAGCCTCTCCTCATATGACATGTCCTCCTCCACCTCAAGATCTGTCCAATCTAATATGTGTGAAGGGTTCGGTTTATACTTTCTTAACATAGAGACGTGAAAATTATTGTGCACACTTGACATTTATGGTGGTAATGTCAAACAATACGCAACCTTACCAACGCAATCCAAAAGCTTGAATGGGCTGATATATCATGGCGCTAGCTTGCCACTACGGGCAAACCTCATCAAACCTCTTCGTGGTGAGAACTTTAGGAAGACATGGTCTCCTACCTCAAATGCTAATGGTCGTCGCCTCCTGTCAGCATAGCTTTTCTGACAACTTTAAGTTAAGCCGTAAGAAACCATTGCCTTATTATCTTGATCTTCTCCGTAGTCTCTCAAACTATATCCGACCCCAAGGAAACTGTCTCTCCAACCTCGGTCCAACAGACAGGTGACCTACACGGCCTACCATACAAAGCATCGAATGAAGCCATCTCAATACTAGCTTGATAACTATTGGTGTAGGCAAACTCCACAAATGAAAGGTGATACTTCTAACTGCCCTGAAGATTAAGCACACATGCTCATAGCATATCCTCTAGAATATGTATAGTACGTTCTGACTGACCATTTGTTTGAGGATAAAAAGCTGTACTAAAGTGAAGGTTTGTATCAAGTACTGCTTGAAAACTCTGCCAAAATCGTGATGTAAATCGTGAGTCTCTATCTGACATAATAGAAACTGGCACTCTATGAATTCTAAGGATCTACTCAATGTACAATCTACTGAGAGTATCCACATCATCGATCACTCAGATAGGACAAAAATGAGCCACCTTGGTCAATCTATCGACAACGACCCAAACTGCGTCATAATCTTCCTCGACCTTAGAAGCCCTGCCACAAAGTTCATAGTGACATGATCCCACTTCCACATTGCCACAGGCAATGGTTGTAACGACCCCACTGGCGTCTGATACTTGGCCTTCACTTGTTGACAAGTGAGGCACCTCTCTACGAATTGACCCACATCCTTCTTCATTGCTTTCACCAATATTATCGGCATATGTTATGATACATCTTGGTACCCCTAGATATACTACAATCCTCGAGCTGTGAAACTCTTTTAGGACATCATCTCTACAAGTTAGGGGAACAAACATCTTCCCCTTGAATTTCAAGCTCTCATCTGAATGAATTATCTAACCTTCTACCATCTCGCCACCCGTAATATGAGTGTGAATAGCCTCAATCTCACAATCCTACCTCTGTTCCTTAATCACTCTACTTACTAGAGTTGGTTGAGTGATAAGGGTAAAAAGAGTTGTCGGTCCATCATCCTCATTGAAGTATAACCCTATTTATGAGATATCTTCCATCATCTTCCATTCACATATAACTATGCTTGCCAATCTACCACGTGACTTCCTGCTTAAGACATCTGCTACCACATTAGCTTTTTCGGGATGATATTTCAAGTCAAAATCATAGTCTCCCGTATACTCCATCCACCTTTGTTGTCTCATATTCAAATTCTTTTGTGAGAAAAGGTATTTGAGACTCTTGTGATCGGGAAACACTTCAAACTTCTCACCATATAAATAATGCCTCTATATTTTGAATGCAAAAATCAATGCCGCCAATTCCAAGTCGTGTGTCGGATAATTGTGTTCATGTGTTTTCAATTGTCGTGAACCATATGCCACTAATCTTTTGGTTTGCATCAATACATATCCCAAATCGAGTCGTGAAGTGTCATAATAGATTGTGTACCCCAACCCACATTCTGAAATAATCAATATTGGTGTCGAAGTCAATCGACTCTTCAATTCCATGAATACATGCTCGCAAGTATCATTCCACACAAATTTAACTCCTTTCTAGGTAAGCTTGGTCATTGGTGCCGCTAACCTCGAAAAGTTTTTCACGAACCTCCGGTAATACTTGGCTAATCCCAAGAAACTATATATTTCAAATACGTTCTTTGGTCTTTCCTAATTCATTACCGTCTCTATCTTAGATGGATCTATGGAAACTCCTCCTTCAGACATAACATGCCCAAGGAACTTCACATCCGTTAGCCAAAATTCACATTTCTCATATTTTGTATACAATTGGTTCTCTCTTAGGAGTTGTAACACAATCCTCAAGCGACCCTCATGCTCCTCTTCTGAAGACGAGTACACTAGGATGTCATCAATGAACATTACCACAAACTCGTCCAAATAAACATTGAATACACAGTTCATCAAATCTATGAACGCTGCCAGTGCATTCATCAAACCAAATGGCATAACCAAAAACTCGTAGTGTCTATATCGTGTGCGAAAAGCTCTGAATGTCTGCCTCTCTAACCCCCAACTGATAATATCTCAATCTCAAGTTAATCTTTGAGAAACACTTTGAGCCTTTAATTTGATCGAACAAATCATCTATCCTTGGCAAATGATACTTATTCTTGATCATTATTTGATTCAACTTCCGGTAGTCAATGCAAAGTTATAAAGACTTGTCTTTCTTCTTAGCAAAAAGAATCGGAGCTCCCCAAGGCGAAGTACTAGGATGTACAAATCCCTTGTTTAGCAAATTTTATAATTGGTTAAAATACCCCCTACAAATTTCACACATGAGGTGTCCAGTCTCATACATAAAACTTAAGGGATACCTACAACTAATAGCAACAAGCATAGAATACAATGACATAATAAAAAGAAATATAAATACTGAAATGAAAGTCTATCTAAAGTAATAAAAATAATGTTCAGTAAATAAAGTATTTGTCTGTGCAATACAACTTGGAAGTCCTGTAAACCAAGGACCCCTTAACTAGAAAGAACAAGAGTAATTACTAAAGATTAAATAATCGAAATAAATAGCGTACCAAAAGAGTTCATATGTTGAACATGAAAAAAGAATAGGACCCTACTCTGAAAACTGATGAGAGAGAAGATGTTCTCCACAATCTACCAACCCAAGACTCTATCCTCGTGATGGAACTGGCCTACGACCTAAAATATCAACAAAGTGGGTTAAACCCACGAGCAAGTTCTCTCTACTACAATCTAATCAGAGAACCGGTAAACATACCTTCTATATGAGGGACAACAAATATATATATATAATTATATACAAATCATTTCCTAATCTATTTTATGTCTCCGAATAGAAGTCGTCCTATATACCGTCCCAACCCAACCCTTATCACACAAATTTAGAACATATTTTCTAAGTTCAAACCCAAGACATAAAATAAAATACCCTATTGAAACTTGGCAATTCTGACATGCCTCCTATACTATCCTTAAATACCTTATTAGGTATTGGCAATCCTGAAATGCTCCTTGACAATCCTTACATGCTTTCCTAACTAACCTTAAATACCTTATTAGGTATTGGCAGTCCTGACATGCCCCCTGACAATCCTTACATGCTTAAATCTACTTTTACACATTAATTAATCTAATGGAAGTCCAATAACCACAAGAAAGTAACTCATGCACAATTAAATTAATATCAAGTACCATGAACAGTTATGTTTTCAAAGAACACAATTAAGGAAGAAAAAATATAATTAACAATTAACAGAGCAAGCACATAATCAAATCCACAACGTACCTTAATCATCGAGAGTATCTAAACCTAGTTCTAACCTAGGTTTTCAGGCCTATTATATTATTAAGAACCTTATTTTATCATTCTAGAAATTTCTGAAATTTTTCAAAAATTTAAAAATATTTTCAAAATGAAAGAAAATGAAAATCCAATTTTGAGGCATACTTTTTATACTAATTTAACCACCAGGGAAACTCATTTCCACTTGAAATTTAAAACCCAAGAGTATTCTATCCCTAAAAGATTACCAAAATTTTTTGAAATATTTTTGGAATTTAAAGTAATTTAAAAAATTATTTTTCCTATTTTTCTAATTTAAAATCAATTTGAAAATAAAAATAAAAAATAAAAATGTTCCAGACTGGCCCAAAGTGGGCCCAATGGGTGGGCCCGACGAGTGGGACCGGAATACCATTTTTTCGGTCCCCTCCGACGGCTGGAAGGGGCCCCATGCTCTGGTGGCGTGCGTGGGCGCGTGGCACCCACTCTCTCCTTCTTCCACCTTTTTTTTTCTTTTCCTTCACCTATAACTCACGCATCAACCATGGAGCCCGAACTTCCCGGCCATTTTCCGGCCACCTCCGAACCCCAAATCTCGCATTTGAATATACCATTCAACTCCTCTCGGTCTAAGCTATGCATTGGTACCAAAATCCTCTCCGATCGCAACCTAAATCAAAAAGGCCCAAATTCAACTTTTAAAGTTCTAAAATTTCAAATTCAATTTTTCGTCAACCTACCGAACAATTCGCAACCAAACTTACAAATTCTATTCGGGAGGGCAAGATCAACATATTAATCGAAACAAAAACCTTTGAAAACGATGATTACATTAAACACAAATCTCATGTATATGAGTGTATATATATATATATATCCACCTATACACTTATATATAATGCATATACACGTGAAAAATTACCCCATAGCTATACCAAACCCACAAGTTTCTCATGTTTAATCCACAACAACACCCTTAGCATATATAATCATACAAATTCATAGTTATATACATGAATACGTATTTAAGCAACATATATATAAAAATATATTATCTACAGGTTCAAAAGGGAAGAGAAGTGTTCGAACTTGCCTCTAGATGAACCAGAACTCGTCCCAATGAGTCGCTCCTTCTCTCCCTCCTCTCATTCGTCTACGTTCTTTCTATCTCTATGCGTGAAAACAACAGAAATTCTAACCCTTTTCTTTTTCTTTTAAAACAAATTAAAATAAAATCTAAAATGTTTTAAAAGAAATAAAATAATAAAAATAAACCCTAACCCATCACCCTAAATATACCCTTAGCCTAACCATTCCAGCCCAAGTCAAACCCAAACCCAAATTCTCCCTAGCCCAATCTAAGAATTTAAAATAAAAGAGAAATACGAAAGCCTAGTCCAACTATAATTCAATAAATAAAAAGAAAACAATAACCAACCTAAAACATGTAAAGCACTCCACAAGAAATTCAAGGCACTAAAAAAATAATAATTTAAACACATAGCACATTTAAAACACCCAATAACTAATTTAACAACAGAGCAATTAAATTAAAATTAAACAACCTAAAAATTACGGGGTATTACATTGGTCCTTTAGCTCTTTCAATTCAGCTGGTGTCATTCGATATGGTGCCATGGAAATGGGCGCGGTACCTGGAGCAAGTTCTATAGCAAACTTCATTTCATGTTTCGGGAGCAACTCTGTCAAGTCCTCCAGAAACACATCCAAAAACTCATGTATTACACGAGGAAACTATCCATGTGTAACATCCTCACAATCTACTGACAAGCTTGTTAAGAAGCACCCAAGTCCTTTCTGATCACTAGGACTATGTGAAGAAGACAAGTAGAAGTTGTCTCTTTCTCCCATAAAATAAATACCATCACCCTCCAGTGTGCATAAGGTTACTTTTCCATGATAACAATCAATGTTAGCTTTGTAGGTAGATAACCAATCTATACCCAATATCACATGAAAGCTAGATATGTCGAGGAGAAATAAGTCAAATACCAACCGGTGTTCAAAAATCTCGATCTCACAAGACCTACATACACTACCCAAAGTTTCTCTACCACCAACTGGTGTATCAATCGATAAAGGCACATCAAGGGATGACACATTTAACCCCAAAGCACAAGAAAATGCAATAGAAATGAATGAATGAGATGCACCCAAGTCCATTAAAACCCTAACCCAAAGCTAGACACTAGGAATATACCTCGAACCACTGACAGTCCTGCCGAGGTCTCTCTTGGAACAACAGTGAAGGCACGACCCTATGCTCTCTGGCCCTGCTGCCCTGTACTCTGATGTCCAGACTACTAACTAGGAGCACTAGACGTAACTACTTTTACTGGTACTCGTGAACTCTATATAATGGCATTGCCTGTGGTGGTGGCAATGCTCTAAAGCCCGACTGTGGAGTAGTAGGCTGTGTAGAATGCTGTTGTGAACCAACTCCACTCTATGTACATTTCTTTAGAGGATAATTCATATAATGTGCCCCATTTGCTGACAATGGTAGCACTTTTTTTCTGTCACAGAAGGAGCCTGTCCCTATGTACATTCGGATCTATAGTGTCCAGGCTTCTGATAGTTAAAACACACCACTCTAGATCGTGAAAATCTAGTGGGTATAATCACATATGGTGTCGACTGGGCTTGCTGTTGCCTTTGTGAGAACAACCCTCCATCCCTTTGCTTCTTCCCAACACGATTGTCCGGAAGGGACCCCGTGCTCCTCATTCGAATATTTACATCTCTTACTCCCTGATTATAATTGTTGAGCTCCTCAATTACCAATGCTCTCTCAACCACAATAGCGTAGTTTGTCAAACCCAAAACTGCAATTCTATCCTTTATAAATGTTCGGATACCTCTCACGAACTTTTTCACCTTTAGTTCCTCTGTAAGGATCACTTCTTGCTCAAAACGAGCCAATGAAGTTAATTTGGTCTCGTATTCCATTACCGTCATGATGTCTTGATGCAACTCGTAGAATTCCTATCTCAAGTTATCCATTACCATTACCAGAAAGTATTTCTCGAAGAAAATTACTTGGAACATGTCCCAATCCATCATCTCAATGTTATGGTAGTTTCTAATAAAATTCCACCAACGGTTAGCCTCACCCGTTAGATAATGGGTGATCACTTTCACCTTCAAGTCCTCCTCTATGTCTAATGCGGTAAGGAGCTTGACTATCTCATCTAACCAATTTTCTACCGCCATAGGGTCAGACCTTCCTGCATATGACGGTGGACTGTGCTTCTTGACATGTTCTAATGGCAACATCATTCGACAAGGGGCTGCTCTTGGTGGAGCCTGTGTCTTCTCTTGCATTTTCCTAGCAATTTGCCGCATGGTCGTAACCATATCATGCATGAATTGCTCTCCATCAATGAGGGTTGTGGCTGCTGCTCCTCCGCAAGCTCTCTGTGGTGGTATCTTTCTATATAGATGACAAGAAAACAATTAAAATCCAAATCATGAATATAATCAACCAATTTTCTTCATGCTTACACAACACATGCCAAGTCACTTCATAATTAGCATGTTATACTAAATAAACAAGCACAGAAGCACATTCCATGTAATATGTACTATCCTTAAATTTACACTTACAACCTCAAGTTCTCACTTCTATGCATGGCTCAACCCCACCCATTGTCCAAAGGTATTCAAACCCGGTAGCTCTGATACCAAGTTGTCACACCCCAATTTTCGACACCCGGTTAAGAGCGAGGAAAATGGGGGTGTGAATGGTGAAATCAAACATCAATGCTTCGAGTCACCGGAGACTCCGTCTCTGAGTCTGAACCTGTCATCAATACTATACAACTACGGAAACATAAATACGTGCATACGTGTACCTATGTATGACCCAACATCCATCACTCACTAAGGCCCCATACATGGCTACATTTGCCTAAGTCTAGCTGTAGACCACAAGTTTCGCACAATCGAAATGTACCTTTAGATTAATCAAAAAGGTCATTTTGCACAATCGAAATTCCAATTTTGATTAATTGAAGTTTTGATTTATCGATGATGTATCGAAGTAATATCGAGATCCTGTTAGAATTGGGGTCCTATCGACCAAAATATTTCGATGGAAGCTCGCTTAATCGAAGGCTTTCAATTAATCAAAAATGGGATTTCGATCAATCGAAATACCTTTTGACAGAATTCCTACTATTCTATACATAAAAAAATTTCATACTCAAATCAAGTTCTTTAACATGCATACATTTCCTTGAAATGTCACACATCCTAAATGGTCCATAACATATATACTTCATTATCTCATGTCTAATTCCAAAAAGAGGACATGTGATGCCTCCATAATTCATTTTTTGTATTAACATATATACTTCTCCGGTGTAGGTATTACTCTAACATTTTTTAGCATAGCTACTAAGAAATAATACCTGTCTATCAACGGTCCTTATCTCACTAGAAGCAAAGTAGGGCAATGGTTTATGTAAGCATCCCAATCCCTGACATCCCCAACAATGAACATCAATCCTCTGAAGGATTCAATGCTGAACCTGACAACATCCCCAAGCCATCGTTACAGCAAATGGCTAAAAAAATTTATTGGATGTGCCCAACTTATCACAAAAACAAGCACTTGATGGCACGCCACCTCAAAGCGCTAGGTTTTAATCCCTATGAGGGAATGCTTCTAGAAAAGGAAAAACCTCTTAAGAGGGTCTATCTAGGACGTATAAAGCCTCCGAGTCAAAAGATTCACATTCAATACAGAAATTAGAGCAATTTCAAGGAAAAGTCAATTATAGACTGGACTAATAGATGTATAGACATGAACATTACAGGACTCTTCGAAGAATCTTTTTATGATCACAGTGACAATTCGATGATGTTCATAGAAGAGGCTGGAAGTGAAGTCAGATTTATTATGCCAACCCAACAGTCAGCTGAAATCCTAACCATAGATGTAGAAATTTCAATACAACTTCAACTTGCAATCACCCCCATAATCTTACCTACAGCTCTCACATTTGACCTATCCAATAGAATCACCATTTATGCCCCAAAGAAACCAAAGTTGCCAATTGCCCAAAAAGTCACCTTTATTTTGCCAGAACAACAACCCATGACTGATACTAATCAGGTTCCAAGGAATTATGGGATAAAAGATGTGATCGAATCAAGGAAGCAAGTTTCTACAAGAAAATCGCCGGTTGCGGAAGTAGGGGGATTCACCAGATTTGGAAGATGCTAGACACTAGAAGATTTGCAAAAATAGAGGAAAGAAAAGCTCAGAATAAATGACCAAGTCAAATAGATGGTTATTGAGCAAGAAATTGCAAAATTTCTAAAAATCCTAAAAAGAAGTGAATACAACGTGGTCGAACATCTGAGTAAATTACCCAGTCAAATCTTCTTGCTTCAACTTCTCTTAACCTCAGAAACCCATCGGGCAACACTCCTCAAAATTCTCAATGAGGCACATGTCCCTAGCAATGTCACTACCGAACAAGTAGAAGAAATTTTAGGGCCTATCCTAGCTTATGACCAAGTGGCTTTCTCAAAGAAAGAACTACCCTCAGAAAGAATAGATCACATTAAAGCTCTACATATTGCGGTTGAATGCAATGATATGGTGATTGGGGGAGTACTTATTAATAATGGATCATCACTCAACATCTGCCCTTTAGCCACTTTACAGGGGATAAAAATGGAAAAACACATTCGACACAGTGACACGATTGTAAGGGCCTTCGATGGTGCTCGCAAGGAAACAGTTAGATAGATTGATTTCATTTTGATGATAACACCTATCCCTTTCACTATTAACTTTCAAGTAGTTAACATCCCAGCTATATAAAACCTACTTTTGGGAATACCATAGATTCACAAAGTCGGGGCAGTCCTTCTAACCGCCATCAAAAAATTAAATTCATACTGGATGAAAAGCTCATCACTGTCAAAGTCGAAGAAGATTTTGTAGTCGTTTCTGTTAACACCATTAACACAAACACTGTTGTTGAACCTTCCACTTATAAAACCTTTGAGCTAGCCGCAACTTTGTATAATGAGGGTTCAGGAGATAATTTAACAAAAAAATCAGAATAAATAAACCGGGAGGCAAACTCCAGAATCACTCCTTAAGCCAAACACAAACCATTACCGTGGTTTCGCACATTTCAGAAGGATCTAGAATCCCTAAAGTCATATTTTCAAGTGCTGGGCAGATGGTTCCAAAATATTTCAAAAGCTACGTGTATAAATTGTTAGAAGGTTTAGGAGCAAAATCTCGAGGTGAACTTGCCCCTATCAAGCTCAAAGAGACCAAGAAACAACAAGGATTGGAGTACATCTCCCGTGATGAGGATGAATTGTAGAAAAGAGAAATAGTCTTTGTCCCTCTTAGAGAGTTTGAAACAAAATAAGAACTTCCTGATCAACATCACTTTCAACCATGCCATCGCTACAAAGGAAAAGGGTTAGTTTACAAACAAAAAGAGCCATCTCATATCTTCCCTCAAATGAGATTTCTAACAAACAAGCAATCGCTCAATGGGATGAAATCCCTCTCTGTAACATGTCAAGTGAAGAAGAGCCAAAGGGACCCCTTGTAAGTCCTTCTGATATTATAAAGGAAATCACTGTAGAGCCATTGGCCCTCGTACCAATGATTGTTGAACCACAATTTATGGAAAAGCCCACCCTAGTGCTGAAACCTGAATTGTTCGCTAACTTATTGGTAGAATGGGCCAAAGAATTCTCAAATTTTGACAAATTTCCATCTCTGATGGAAAAATCAATAGGCCTTCATGATTTCAAACCGCCACTCTTGATTAAGGAGACCGTAATAAGGTAAGATGATGATCTTCTCTCTGACTTCAATATTAGTAGTCTATTTTTCGAAGAAGATCTTTCAGTCATGATTGAATCCACCCTCCCACAATTAACTCCCATTTCAACTATCTAGCCTAGCAAATGGGAACCATGCCGCTCCTGCAACCCAAGAAGTTTTGGTAAAAGGAGAAAGCCTTACTCTTTTCTCCTATTTTTCTTTTTGAAAAAAACCTATCATTTTCAAAAAATTAAGTTTTAGCTTTTATTATGAATGTGGTCCATTATCTTTGTTATTTTAAATCAAGTTAAGTCTTGTAGCTCCATTGAAAATAAAACTAATGAAATTGATTTTTTTTTTTTTGCAAAATTTATCTTTCTTGCTAGGATGCCTTAAATGGAATGCTGGGATCCTTTGAATGCCATCGTCTTCTCAATTGTAGAACATGACTTTGGCATTGAAATTGATTTTGAATAAATAGAACTTGATCATGATTCACTAAATAATCCATCCACAGAATTTTTAGACAAAATCCATCATCAATCATCTCCAAACATTGAAGAAACAAAAACCATTAATGTAGGAACCATGGAAAATCCAAGAGAATTGAAAATCGAAAAGGTGTTAACCAAGCCACAAGGAGATGCCATAATTATTTTTCTATCCCAATACCAAGATGTCTTTGCTTGCTCCTATCAAGACATATCAAGACTAAGTACTGACATAGTGGTCCATCATTTACCCCTCAAGCCTAATATAAAACCAGTCAAACAAAAGCTTTGCCGACTCAAACTCGAATGGAGTCTTAAAGTCAAATAAGAGATCCAAAAGCAATTCGAAGCTGGGTTTCTAGTTGTGTCCAATTATCCTGAATGGTTAGGCAACATTGTGCCGGTGCCAAAGAAAGATGGCAAGATCGGGGTGTGCATTGCCTCATTCTCACACATTCCAAAAACATTCAACCACTTTGTAGATGTATTAGCAACACTCTCATCCATGATAAGCATCTTGGAATATAAAGATCTACCTCCAATCAAGATCGAAGTAAGTTATGAGCCTGCCCATTGCATGTTCCTTGAAGAAGAACCAGATGGCCAGCCATAGTACCATGACATCAAATAATTCTTAGAGAAACAAGTCCATCCATCAGGAATTACTCAGGTAAACAAGAAAACCATCCAAAGAATGGCTCTGCAATACTTCATCAGCAGCAACACTCTCTACAAAAAGTCACTAGAAGGTCTTTTAAGATGTATAAACACTAGTAAAGCCAAACAAATCATGATAGAAATCCACAAAGGAGTTTGTGGTCCCCACACGAATGGTCACTTGCTATCTCAAAAAATCCTTCGGGTAGGATACTATTGGCTTTCAATGAAAAGAGATTGCTATGAGTATGTTCGCCGATGCCAAAAATGCCAAATTCATGCTGACGAAATCCATGCTCCCCCAAACGAGCTCCGTTGTATGGTTTCTCCTTGGTATTTTTCATCTTGGGAAATGGATGTCATTGGACCAGTCACTCCTATAGCTTCTAATGGTCACATATTCATCCTGGTAATGATCGATTACTTCACCAAGTGGGTCAAAGTCACCTCATTTTCAAACATTTCCCAGAAAATGGTGGATTATTTCATCAAAAACAATATCATTTGCCTGTATGGAGTACCAGAAGCAATAGTCTCACACAAGGCCATGAATCACAAGAATGACTGAATTCAGGCCACTTGCAAGTAATTCAAGATAGCCCATCACTTTTCAATAGTGTACCGACCTTAAATGAATGGAGCTGTGGAAGCCCCTAACAAAAACCTCAAGAAAATTCTCAAAAAAAATGACAGAAACACACAAGGACTAGCATTAGATGCTCCCATTCGCACTCATGGCTTATCGAACTTCAATTCGTACTGCAACTGGAGCTACCCTATACTCACTAGTATATGGGATAGAAGTAGTCCTGTTTGTGGAAATAGAAATCCCCTGAATGGAAATTCTCATGGAAGCCCAACTCAAGATGCTGAATGGGTTCAATCTCGATATGATTAACTCTATTTAATAAATGAGAAACGGCTCAGAGCCATTTGTTATAGTCAGTGCTACCAACATCGAATGACCAGAGCATTCAACAAAAAAGTAAAACCCCACCAATTAAAGAAGGTGATAAAGTTCTCAAAAAGATTTTGGCTTGCCAAGATGAAGCCAAATGACTGTTTGCCCCCAATTATGAAGGACCATTCATTGTCAATAAAGTTATGACAAGAGGTGCACTCATTTTAAAAGAAATAGATGGAGATGAATTCCCCCAGCCCATTAACACGGACACAGTGAGGTGACATTATGGATGATCAATTGGACACAGCCAAGAACCACTGGTTTTTCTTTGTTCTCTTTCAAAATCTATCCCCCAGCTTTTAGCTAGGGCAATTTGTCTCTTTCAAAAATCCGTTATACACGGAGTTCCAGTCAAATCAAAACCAAATTGTATGGAACTACGTAAGACTTGAGCCTGGATTCTTTCCCCTAGGTTCGATCGTAGTAATAAAATAAAAAAAAATTCCCCATGAAATCTCTTTCACTGAAGGAACCCTTTTTGATTTTTAAGACTCTACATAACCTTTTTTGTCTCAATGATACCTAACCATTGCCTCTTTTTAAGCCTTACCTATTCAGGCAAAATTCAAACCTTCAGAAGGATCAACATTCAAAGGAAGTAAGGGATAAATCAGTCAGTGTTCAAATTCACGTTCTCGTAATTGAAGGACGAGAGCAAACAAAATGAAGAACAATATCCTTTTGATTTAACTGCAATATATATATATCTATCAAAAACTTCTTCTTTTAAAAGTAGTAAGGATAATGCATCTTACATAAGTAATGCATGTTGAATACATAAGAGATTATAAATCTCAAGCCCTCTCCACCTCCAAAGCGTCCTCTCCTGAACTCGGAAGCGGTTGGCCAAAAATTGTACCGCCCTACCATAAACTCTTCTCAACCCGGATAAATCATTTACTTGTCTCCTCTGTGAGTTGCACAGTGCGTTAGCGGTTGCGAAAAATATTTTAGAACCTAGAGGGAGGTGAATAGGATCACTTGCTCGTTTGCTTAATTTTTAATTAATTCAATTTTAAGTCCAATTAACCAAACAATCAAAGCAAGTAAATAACTTAAAGTGCAAGTAAAGAAAAGAATGCACCAGATATACGTGGAAACCCAAGGCGAAAAAAACCACGGAGGGAGGCGGCACGCCTCAGAAAACCAATCCATTATGATGATGCAAAGTACAATAGACTTTGTCTTAGTCTCACACCCCTCTTCACTCTGTCAAGAATCTGATGCGGAACACCTCAGCCTTATGATTGCGACAACAAGTCCAACTGCTGCAAACTTTCGGCTAACGTCATGATCCTTATAGAAAGGTTATTGGAAGAACCAAAATACTCAGCAAGTATTTCGTTCCCTTCGTAGTGCAATCTGGTCACCTTTCTTCCTCAACAAGCAAGCAAGCGAAGAACCATCAATCCAATGTTCTGATCAGCAGATAGATTTGATGCAGTCTCTGAGCAACTAATCAAAAGTAGAACACCATCCTAAATATCACTCGTGAAGTATGGATGTGTGTTCTCAAAAATATAAAGCCCTAATTATACTGTATATACTTTCTCTCTCTAAAATATTTATTCTTTACGCTCTTTCTTCACCACTTTGTAGAGACAATATAAATACATATATATAGGCAAAGGAAGTTCTAATTCTACTTGGAAAAGAAGTTGAATACCAAAATAGAACTCTCCTAGAAGTTTTAAACCCAATAGGAATCAGAATTTTCGTCAAAATCTATTTCCTATTTGGAACAGGCTAAGTGGGACCGGTGCCAAATATTCAGGACCAGTGGGACTTTGTAAAAACCTACAGAACTAAACTGCCGAGAAAAGTTGGACCGGTCCTAAATTGGGGACTGGTCCTACTTTGGAAATTTCTAATTTTTGTATTTAAACCTAGTTTTTCAAAATAGGCTCGGAACTAAAAAGTGCAGAGTGTCCTCACCATACTTACCTGTACTATATGGTGTTCCTACTGATTTGTCTACATCCATGCACTTGAATATCAGCTTGAAGTTGTCGATGATCGATAAAAAGAATAATACAAAAATTACAACTCGATCAATCAAGTTTTGATCACCGACATATGCCAATTACAAATTTATATCTCACAATCTCCCCCTTTGGCAATTTCGTGACAAAACCACCTAGACAATTATAACCTAACCCATTGAAAAAATTATATTACAATGTTGCCCAAAAATATATAGAAATAAAAAACTGATCAACAGAAGGTTCACTTGTGTGTTCAAGACAGTTAGAATAAAAATCTGTTGTACCTGCTGATAAGTAATGAATATTGCATATTCAATGCCCTTAAAATTATATGAATTAGTGTCTTAGTAATATTTATTTCATATTTTTATTAATAATTTTAATATTTTTATGATTGTAGGTGATTAAGGGTAATTCTGATTAGGAATGGTGAAATCGGGCTACAAATGGTGCTCATTTAGTTATCACTGAAGCTTGGCCCATTAGAGATATGTTTATATTGAAGATCCAAACTAAATGGACTAAAGAAATGGGCTGGAAATGAATTTAAATGAAGAAAAGGAGCACGGGCCCATTCGCATAGAAGATTGGGCCAATTCAGGCCTAAAAAGTCCTGGACCCGTGTTGGTATTCAGACCATAACTCCATACACGATTGTCAAAACGACCCAAACTCCGAGTGGGTTGAAGGAAATTCAATTCTGCACAATTTCATATTTCACGAAAATTTCCTAAAACGGACGTTTTCATCAACTTTCTGCCCTATTTGCACAGCTGCCACTTTTTGGGCGCAAATGCCACTTTGTGAGGAGCAAGTGCCATTTTATTATGCGCACTTGCCACTTTGGGTAGGCCAGGTGTCCCGTTGGTTTGTTTTCGCAAAGTAAAAAGGAGGAAACGAAGAAAAACTAGGGGATGCTGGAAGGGGAAGCGGAGAGAGATATATAGAGGCGATTCGTGACGATACGGGCAAGACGATGGCGACTTCATCATCGTTCAAACCTGGACCTCGATCATGAGCGGCTAAACACCATTTTGGGGAAGTGATGTAACCCTAACCTATCTTTCAATGTTTTAGTTTGTATATTAATTTGGGAATTATTTATTTTGTGCATTAATTGTATAACTCAGACATAAACAACAGCTGTGCTGTTAGTTTTAATTTGAATGAAATTATTGCATGTTTATTCTTGTTCTTGTAGAATGGATCTAAATTTGCAATGATTAGGGTTTAGTTCTTTTCAACTTCTGTGATTTTGTTAAGACAGGTTATACAATAGTTTTCATAGATCATTCAATTTAGAGTTTTTATAATTCGTACTAAGCGAAGATGGGTTATCATATCATTAGTTAGTCAGATGTATAGGCCATGCTTAGCGAAGACGAGTTATGCTTAATTGTATGTTGAATGAATCCTCTTGATAGAACTGAATTTGGCTTGTAGCCATTCTTTTCTGAATGCATAGATTAAACGTCCCAAATTAGTACAACTTTCATTGTCAGAAGGTTAGTGGTGAAGTCAATTCCCAGGACCCTCTATCTCCAGTATCCATCATTTATTTATGTTATTTGATTTCAGCAACTTAAGTTAAAAACAAAACAAATTATTTTTGAATTAAATTAGATAAGGTCTTGACAGCTTAACAACGAAACCAACGCAGTCTCTGTGGGTTCGACCCTTACTCACCACTTTACTAATTTTAGTAGAGTATTTGTAGGGTTTTATAAATTCTTTTTTTTGTCGAAGTGTAAAACAACGACGACACTATTACATATTATTTTATCTCGTTTTGCACTTCGAACAATTTTTGGCGCCGTTGCCGGGGACTTGCGTGAATCATTTTGGTGCCCAGTCTTAAGATTAGTTTTAATTTAATTGTTAAGTTAGGATTTTTCTTTATTCTTTTCTGATCTATTTCATTATTTATTTATTTATTTATTTTTCGAGTACAGGTGCTTTTGGTTACGAGCTGTGAATAGAGGAGTGGAATTCATCGTAAATCTCTGTGAGCTTTTCATATTCAAATTACTTGTGCTTGATTATTCTAGTTAGTACTTTGCTTTCATTTGTTATTATTTTATTTTATTTATTTATTTATATTTTATTTTAGTTTCTTTCTTATTTATTTTATTTAGTTATTTGTTCATTTATTTATTTAATTAATTTTTTTTTAATTCTTAGTCCTTGTGGTATATGTTGGGTCGTCGGTCTCTAGACACACCAATAGTCCCATATAACCCTGAACTTGAAAGAACCTTACATCAACATAGGGGAAAAATTAGGGCCCAAGACTTAGAGGAAGAACATTCATCTGAGGTTGAGATTGAGACTGAAAATATGGCTGAGCACAATCCTCGAGCCCTTAAGGAGCATTTCGCTCCTGGGGCATATACATCCCCATCCTGCATGCAATTGCCTAATGTCACAGCAGTAAATTATGAGATTAAGTCTAGCGTTATACAAATGCTCCCATCTTTTTATGGACTTAATAATGAGGATCCGTATAAGCATCTTGATGACTTCTTAGAAGTTTGTTCAACTGTTAAAATCCAGAATTTTTCTGATGATGCTTTACGGATGCGTCTCTTCCCATTCTCTCTAAAAGATAAAGCTAAAAACTGGTGGAATTCATTAACACCGAATACGATCACCTCTTGGGCACAACTGCAACAAGAGTTCCTCAAGAAATACTTTCCAATAGGGAAAACAAATCAAATGAGGCGATCCATTACCAGTTTTTCTCAAATAGAAGGGGAGCAATTCCATGATACATGGGAGAGATATGGTGATTTGCTTAGAAAGTGCCCTCATCATGATATTCCTAAGTGGCAGCTGTGCAAATAGGGCAGAAAGTTGATGAAAACGTCCGTTTTAGGAAATTTTCGTGAAATATGAAATTGTGCAGAATTGAATTTCCTTCAACCCACGCGGAGTTTGGGTCGTTTTGACAATCGTGTACGGAGTTATGGTCTGAATACCAACACGGGTCCAGGACTTTTTAGGCCTGAATTGGCCCAATCTTCTATGCGAATGGGCCCGTGCTCCTTTTCTTCATTTAAATTCATTTCCAGCCCATTTCTTTAGTCCATTTAGTTTGGATCTTCAATATAAACATATCTCTAATGGGCCAAGCTTCAGTGATAACTAAATGAGCACCATTTGTAGCCCGATTTCACCATTCCTAATCAGAATTACCCTTAATCACCTACAATCATAAAAATATTAAAATTATTAATAAAAATATGAAATAAATATTACTAAGACACTAATTCATATAATTTTAAGGGCATTGAATATGCAATATTCATTACTTATCACCTGCACATCCCTTAAACAACACAACCTGTGAAAAGCTTAATAAAGAAATATAATCATGAATATAATATCTCCCCCTTAATCTCCATAAATATATCTCCCCCTTTATCAAAGAATCTCATATCATATCATATAACAATATCATTTCTCCTCCTTTTTGGAACAAATTGACGAAGTAAGAACCAGATAATAAGTATATAGAGAGAATAAGGTAATAAGGAAGCAAAAATCATCATCACTGATCAAATAAATATCCAAAACATATCAGTTGATAGAATAAACAGAATATAATAAAAATAAATAGCTAGATATCAAAGATAAAGAAGTTAACAATAGTCTAGAACAAAAGATAGCAAGACCTAAAGTTTAATCATCCTCTGCATCATCAGTAGCCTCATCAGATACAACAGGGTCCAGTTTGTCTATTATAGCATGTAAGCGATCAAACCCTTGCTGAATGAACCTAAGAACTTGATTCATCTGATTGGCCGTCACTGGTGTGTCAGTCGCAGGAAGTTGAAAGACTCAATGACCTTTAGACACTGTGTGTCCAGCTCCTTGACTGATCTCATAAGTTTTCCTATCCTTTTCTTTCTTGTTGACTGAACGAGTAATTGAAGTAGCATCAAATATCCCTTTCGGTCTCTCAACATCTGCTCCATCAGGAATAGGAACCCTTGCACCTCTTAGAATAGCCATGATAATCTGTGGGAAGGGTAAGGCTGATGATGACCTAAAGTGTCGAGTAGCTAGAATCATGGTACGCATGATTGTTGTGGGAAGATTGATGGGATCCTCTCGAACAATATGATATAGTAGCTCGGCTCGAATTTTGATCAAACTTCCTTTATGATTATGAGGATCAAGGTTGTAAGAGACCACCAAATTCAATGCCGACACATTGTGTGTGATACAGAGTGAATGCAATATATCAACACGTCTAGGGGCATTGGGTATGCATAATTCCCTAATCATGTCATCCATGGTCGGTCGGTTTGGATCCTCAATTTGATATGGCAAAACTATGCCATTTTCAATCTCTGGGACTCCCAATATATTGGCAATTGTATCCTTGGTAACCTCAACACGAATGCCATAACATTTGGTTACAAAAGTTAGGTCGTCCAAGCTCAATGTAATGATATTTCCATAGAAGTATCTAACCATGTCTGGTTTGACCATCTCCCGAAGATCACATAAAGACTCCCAACCATTATCCTCAAAGTATTGCACAAAATCCAATTCTCATTCTTGTTTTATTGACAAAAGATTCACTTTCTGTTCTATCCTCATAGCCCGACATCCAATGACGTTAGTGAAAGTGTTGTAGTTGAAATCATCTTCAAACATGTTCCTAGTGAACACAATGCGATTATCCGCACTTGTTGATGCCTCATTGCGTCCCCTTTTGCGTGCCATCAACACCACAATGAATGGGATCAAAAATAAAGATAAAAGTTCCATTTGGACTTTTTGTCGAACACCTTGTGTGCAATGGTATAAACCTCAAATTTCAATAGTATTTGTTTGCACAATATCACCCAAATCAACAATCACTCAATAATCAATGAACACAAACTACAATTAGACAATCCCAATCCTCCAATATCAATCAACACAAAGAAAAGTGGAAGAGAATGTATGTAAGTTGAGTGTTTTAAGAGTGTAAAAGAGAGTAAAAGAGATTGAGTGAGAATGAGAGGTTTAAAGCACTCAAGCGCACGCGGATTCTGTAAAAACTGGGCATCCGCTAAGTGCAACCGATCTTAATATTATGGGACCGGTCCAACTTTTTTCGGTTCCTCCGAACCTGCAGAAGCGCGACCGGTGCTCAAAATTTGGGACCGGTCCAACTTTGTGAATTATGAAAAATTATAATTTGGACCCTAATTCACCAAATACACCTCATCTCAACTTGATTTAGCAATTAAGCACACAAAATATAAAAAATAAACACAGAACCAAAATAAAAACATATTTTTGGATTTTTGAGAATTTTTCAAGAGAAAAATAATAAAAATAAAAATCAAACATGAATAATCTCATGAGAATAATCGAAGCACATTTTTCAAAGAATAATCATGAATTCTAAAATTTCAAACATTTATAAATGCAGAATCTTAAAACCCATAATTTTATCCATAAAATTCATTCTTAAATTCATGATCATGACACAACTTCCAACACACAAATATTTATGAAAATTTAGAAATTCATCTAATAAATCCATGTGTGTGTGTGCAATCCAACTTCATAAAAAATTAATCAAATCCCTTTGATTCATCTTCTAAAACATATTGGATAATAAGCAAATATAACTACACATGATCAAACATTTTTTTTTCATTGAATTTCATCATTTTTTTTATTATTTATTTCTAAGATGGTGGCTTTCACGCTTACAGGCAGCCAACTATTTTCCTCAAAATAACTCTTTAATTTTTAAAGATATCTCATTGGAGATTTACATTGTAGTGGAAGCTACGAACACATCCCGAAGGTAGCCTTTTCCTTTTGTTTTAGATAGTCAGCAATTTTTGTTGTCTTTTTCTTTTCATGTTGAATAAAAACATATTTTTTTTTCATCATTTTTTTCATTTTTTTTTCATTGATCATTTAACCTTTCAATGCTACTCATACAATATACTCTAGTCAACTTTACATTAGTTTTCAATCAATTCTCTCAGAGTTGGACTAGTGCACAAATTGTATGCACTCAGAAGATTTACTTCTAAAAAGAAATAAATATAGGACATTGGTTATTGATGTCAAAATCATAAAATCAAGCACTTCATTTATTGACAAACTAAGTGCCCAATTATGCATTCACAAATCAAAGTGAAATTAAAAAGAAATATAAAGAATTCACATTATTTCTCAGAAAAATATAATTATCAGAATCTCATATGATTATTAAAAAAAAAAATCTATCATAACCTAAAAGATATAGTCCAATGAAAAACAAAATAATGAACATAAGCTCATTCCATGACCATCAAAGTCCTAATGACCTAGTTAGGGGGTTTTGCACCCAAAGACCTATTAGGAATAAATCTCATAGTATCAACAGGTACAAACTTCTTCAAATCTTCCTTGTTCATCCAAATAGTTTTAACATGCAATTTATCAAGAAAGAATTGTGGAGAAAAAAAAACATTCTTCTTTTTATTTGAATTCTTTTTACCTTGAGAATTTTTGGGTTTGTTCCAATAATGTGGCTTTTTAGCATGAACCTTATTCTTAGCAAAGTAATTATGTACATGAAAATCAGAATTAGAATGTCTTCTCTTTTTATAGTAATAGTGTTGACTATGTCCATTCTTACCACAAAAAAGTATAATAAAGCACATTGGACACAACATTAGTATGCAAAGACTCAACATGAGGCTTAGGTTTGGGTTCAGACACATTCAATTTCTTAGGTTTAACAAAAATAATTTTTCCCTTAGATGATGACCCAACAAAACCTAATCCAGTCTTATCTCCTACAGGCTTATCAATACTAATCATGCTATCAAGCTTAATCTGATGCGGAATACCTTAGCCTTATGATTGCGACAACACGTCCAACTGCTGTAGACTTCCGACTAATGTCACGATCCTTACAGAAAATTTGTTGGAAGAACCAAAATACTCAGTGCGATATGGTCACCTTTCTTCCTCAGCAAGCAAGCAAAGAACCATCAATCCAATACTCTGATCAGCAAATAGATTTGATGCAGTCTCTGAGTAGCTAATCAGAAGTAGAACACCATCCTAAATATCACTCGTGAAGTATGGATGTGTGTTCTCAAAAATATAAAGCCCTAATTATACTATATATACTTTCTCTCTCTAAAATATTTATTCTTTAGGCTCTTTCTTCACCACTTTGTAGAGAAAATATAGATACATATATATAGGCAAAGGAAGTTCTAATTCTACTTGGAAAAGAAGTTGAATACCGAAATAGAACTCTCCTAGAAGTTTCAAACCCAATAGGAATCAGAATTTTCATCAAAATCTATTTTCTATTTGGAACAGGTTAAGTGGGACCGGTGTCAAATATTCAGGATCGATGAAATTTTGTAAAAACCTGCAGAAACTAAACTGCCGAGAAAAGTTGGACCGGTCCTAAATATTGGGGACCGGTCCTACTTTGAAAAACTCTAATTTTTGCATTTAAACCCTGATTTTTCAAAATAGGCTCGGAACTAAAAAGTGTAGAGTGTCATCACCATACTTACCTGTACTATATGGTGTTCTTATTGATTTGTCTGCATCCATGCACTTGAATATCAGCTCAAAGTTGTCGATGATCTATACAAAGAATAATACGAAAATTACAACTCGATCAATCAAGTTTTGATCACCAAAATATGCAAATTACAATCACCATCCATAAAACATACATTCACCACCCTTAAATCAACATTTCACCACTCTTAAATATTGAAAAACTTGAAATATTTCTTGTTAGTTTTTTTGTCACCACTCATAAAACATACATTCACCACCCTTAAATCCACATTTCACCACCCCTAAATCTTGAAAATTTTGAAATATTTCTTATAAGTTTTTTGTCACCACCCATAAAACATACATTCAACACCCTTAAATCTTGAAAAACTTGAAATATTTCTTGTTAATTTTTTTTGTCAACACTGTTAATTCATGTTTCACCACCCTTAAACCTACAATCACCATATTTAAAATCCACATTTCAACACTATTAAGTCTTGAAAAACTTAATATATTTCAAGTCATTTTTTTTTCAACACAGTTAATCTATGATCCAAAACTCTTGTGGCTCTTTTTTATTAATATTTAAATTTAATTATTATTTTTACTCATAAAAAATAATATTAAGTTAAGATTAAATTATTCAACAAATTTAATATGGATTTTCACAAATTTAACAATTTTACTAAAAATTTTCAAGTTAATTTTCTTTTCAACAAACTTGACCTTGAATTCAACACTCTTAAATATTGAAACATTTGAAATATTTCAAGTTAATATTTTTGTCAACACTTTTAATCTATGTTTCACCACCCTTAAACCTACCATCACAACCCTTAAATTCACATTGCACCACTCTTAAATCGTGGGAAACTTAAAAAATTTCGAGTTAAATTTTGTCAACACAAATAATATAGAGTTCACCACCCTTAATCAAAATTAATCTAGATTTTACCACCCATAAACATACATTCATCACTCATAAACATACATTTCACCACCCTTAAATCCAATTAATATGAGTAAAAAAATATTATTAAAAAAGAGCCATAAGAGTTTTGGATTAAGATTTAAAGGTGTTGAAATGTGGATTTAAGAATGGTAATTGTATGTTTAAGGGTGGTGAAACATGTATTAACAGTATTGACAAAAAATTAACAAGAAATATTTCAAAATTTTCAAGATTTAAGAATAGTGAAATGTGGATTTATGTTTTATGGGTGGTGACAAAAAAATTAACAAGAAATATTTCAAGTTTTTCAAGATTTAAGAGTGGCGAAATGTGGATTTAAGGGTAGTGAATATATGTTTTATGAGTGGTGACAAAAAAAATAACAAAAAATATTTTAAGTTTTTCAAGATTTAAGGGTGTCGAAATGTGAATTAAGGGTGGTGAATATATGTTTTATGAGTGGTGACAAAAAAAATAACAAAAAATATTTTAAGTTTTTCAAGATTTAAGGGTGTCGAAATGTGAATTAAGGGTGGTGAATATATGTTTTATGAGTGGTGACAAAAAAAAAATAATAAAAAATATTTTATGTTTTTCAAGATTTAAAGGTGACGAAATGTGAATTAAAGATGATAAATGTATATTTTATAGGTGATGAAATTTAAATTAAATTTGATAAATTATAAGGCACGGGAATAGCGAAGACTCGGTATGATGATCCCAGCGCTTGTTTTGGACCTCTTCGAAATAATAGTGTTGGTTGCGTGTTTGCACAGCAAACTAAAGCACCAAAGAAAAGGTATCCAAACCTTTTTATGTCATTCAAAAGCTCCGAGTACAAGCAATTTTTTTTCTGTGTATGATAGCATCTCCCTCAAATCAACACTTACATTCACTTTATCAACAATGCATGCGTGATGTATGCTCGTTGTATCCGAATCCCTGAGTTTAGATTGTTTTGTTGTGACTTGACCTTGTCAGAAATAAAGATAATGAGTTTGTGGCTTTTGTTAGTGTCAATAATGCCACCTTTTTATACATCCCTTAATTAACTATACTTATAGTCGTGAAGAAAAAAAACATGTGGGCCTTTAGATAATGGAATAATTAAAAGGCTTCCTCCTTTGGAGTAGAGGAGATTAAAGAATTTGAGAACGGTGAGAAGTAGAGGAGATTTTATATATATATATATAGATATAGATATAGATATATATGGCAATCATTTGTTCTAGAAAGATTGTAAGATAAAAGAAAGTGAAAGAGGACTAAAAGCTAGGAAGAATAGAATACAGATGAGTTTGAGCCTTTGGGGTGCTTGTCAACTTTAAGTACTGAATCAAAGAAACCACCCACGTCTCCCTACATGGCCCTACTGACTTTAATTGTTTTGAAGTGCCAAACGTACCTGTGATTGCACAGATCGATTTTGCAAGTGTCCTCTTGGTTGCTAATTGGCTAGGCGGCTTTATGTATAGTTGCAGCTACACCAAATCATGTAGCTGGTAGGTAACAGTAGGTCTGATTGTGAACAAGAAAAAATGGAGAAGGATGGACCTTTTGTTTAGCGGATGAAGGTGGGGGAAAAGAATATATATATATACACACACACACACATATACACTACAATATAATTATCTTTTTATAATAATTCTTTGTCTTCTGGTCTTTTATTTATACCAACGTTCATTTCTACTAGGTGTTTATTTATCTATAATAAAAATATTTTTATATACATTTTTTTTTATATTTTTAACTTATGTAGATACACTTAACTTTAAGCTACTAGGTGTTTATTTATCTATAATAAAAATATTTTTATATACATTTGTTTTTAGATTTTTAACTTATGTAGAAACACTTAACTTTAAGTTAAATAAAGATTAAAATTATATATATATATTGAGTTACGTGATGCGAAAGTTAGATTTAAAACCTACAGGAGGTGAATAGGTTTACTCGCTTTTTGCTTAATATTTCATATTATATATCCAATTCTAAGTCCAATTAAAATTTTAAGCAATCTCACAAAGTAAGTAAATAAATAAAGTGCTGTAAATTAACGAATGCACCAGATATACGTGAAAAACTCAGATCGAGAAAAAACCACAGGTGAGGCTTTATAGTCCCGAAAAAGCAAATCTACTATGGTTGAAGCAAACTACAACAGACTCTGTACCAAACTCATACTCACTCCACTCTGACAAGAACTTGATGTGAAACACCTTAGGCTTAAAATTGCGACTACCTCGTCCAGCTACTGTAGATTTTCGACTAACGTCAATATCCTCTCAGAAGTGTAACTGGAAGAACACGAACACTCAGCAAGTATCATGTCCCCTTCGTAGCATGATCTTCTTCTTCTTCTTCACCAACGAACAGTTGTAGAAGAAACTAATCCAGTAACTTGATCAACAAGAAATCTTCGATGCAGTCTTCGAACAGTTGATCAAGCAAATAAAAACATCCTAAATCACTCAGTAAATATGTGTGTGCTCTCAAAAATATAAACAAATAATTTGAGGAAAAAATTCTTTATTAGAAAAATATCTCAATACTTTCTCTCTAGAACATAAATTTCTTGTATATTAAAAGCTTAATGAGAGAGATATCATACGAGATTTTTATAGAGATCAAAAGTTCTAATTTTTCTTAAAAAAATAAGTTAAAAATCAATAGGAAATAAGTCATAGTATTTTTGGAAAGTTCAAGGTCAAATCTAGGTCAATACAGGACTATGCAGGAAAATTTTCTCTAGAGCAAGAGCATGGACCAGTCCAAAGTTTTGTCTATCCAAAATTAATATCCCTAGACCTCTTGGTCTGGTCCAGGTTTGAGCTGGACTGGTCCAACCTTGAATATTTAAGCCATTTGCTAAAAAATTCCTTTATTTAAGGTCTAAACCTTCCGATTTTGAAATATGTGTTGTCACCACTTTACCTAGACTACGTGACTCTCATATGTGATCAATGATGTTCTCATACAATCGGAACCATCTTAAAACTTCAATCGATCGAATCCTTGTTCAGACCATTGATGGCTTCTTTCAAATATTCAAGTTTCATCCTTTTGAAAAACACTTGAATGGTTGGTGTAGAACTCCATGCTACTCTGAAACTTCAATAACATGATTAATGATAAGAATATAAATCAAATATTACAACTTGATCATATTTGATTTTGACACCGAATTAAGATTGCTAATTACAAAAATATACGTCACAATCTCCCCATTTGACAATTTTGCGACAAAATCAACCTAGACAATTATACTCTAACCTCTGAAAAAATCATATTAGAATATGTCCCAAATACAAAGAAATATAACTTGAATATATTAGAGCATCACGAGCAAGCTTTCAAACTTCATACGTAGTGTTTGCCAAAAAAACCTGTAAAATCTGCATATCATGCAAATAACACTATTTGTAAAAGCTTAATTAAGAAAAAATATAATGATAACAAGTATCATAAAATCATCTCTAAACTCTCCCTTAATCATATAACCAATAAAGTATACTATCTCCCCACATGTTTCAAAGAAAACATATATCTCCCCCTTTGTCAAAGCACCTATATAAGTTTCTCCCTTTTTGGAACAAATTGATAAAGTAAAATAATGAGAACAAGAGAGAACCAATCAAATTATGATTAAGTGAGATAAAATTGTAATCTTCAATCAAATATATCACATATATGTCCCAAAATGATGGAGTGTTACACATAAGAATAGCAAAAACATAGAAAGTTTAATATGTCTAAGCAAATAAAACATAGAACATAGCAAGTTCAACCATCAAAGAACTAGACATAACATGTTTGAGCAATAAATATAACCTACTATTCAACGTCTAGTAAAACATAAACTAGGTCTAAACCACCAAGACCTAATACTCATCCTCCTCATCATCATCATGAGCTCCAGATCTTCCATATATGGCTCTTCTAATCAATGCTTCAAGCTTTGAAAAATTCCTTTTCAAGTACTTCTCCAACCCCTTCATAAATTGATTGTAGTGATTGGTAGTCAAAGCATGATTAGAATCTAGAACATAAAGTTCAGCACTAGGAGCCTTGTCATCACTCTCATCCACAACCTCCTTCGCAATACGATGTCTTGCAGCCTCCTTTTGAGCTATTTCCTTCATCTTGTTGGTAATTAAAGACTTAACATTTGAAGTCGCAAACTTTCCTTTGGACTTCATCACTAGAGCATTTAAAGGAATATAAACATTTTTGGCCTTAAGAATTTTTATCACAATCAAAAGAAAATACAAAGCAATGGTAGGCCTAGAATCATTTGTCTCTTAAATCATAGTCCTCAAAATAGTAGCGAGCACATTAATTCTATCATCATTCACAATTTGATACAGGATCTCACCTCAATGTCATGTCAAATCACTCTTATGATCATCAGGGTCAAGAGTGTAAGAGACAATCAAGTTCAATACAGAGACATTTTCAGTGTTATAGGCACTTAGAATTTTGTTCTCAAGCAATGGAGCATTTGATTCATACAACATCTTAATGATTTCTTCCATGCTTGGTCAATTTTTTTTAGTACCTATATAAGAAAAAATTATACCATTCTCGGCCTCTGGAACTCCAATAACCTCAGAAATTAATTAGGTAGTCACCTTAATTTCTATCCCAAAATATTTCACTGTCATCCATATCTCACTATCACTATAAGCAATCACATTGCTATAAAAGTAGCGCACCATGTTGGGAACACAATCCTTGCTACCTTGATTTCTATCCCAAAATATTTCACCATCATCCATAGCTCACTATCACTATAAGCAAGCACATTGCTATAAAAATAACGAACCATGTTGGGAACACAATCCTTGCCTAAGTTAGTTAGTGAACCCCAACCATTGTTTCTAAAGTAGTGCACAAACTCTAAATGATAGCCTTCCCATATGCACTCCAAGTCAAAGCTTCGTTCATACCTTATTGGCCTACAACCAACCACTTTGCTATAGTGATCAAAGATTATTTCATCATCAAAATGATCCATTGTGAAAATCATATTGCCTTCCGGTGTTAGAGAAACATTAACTCTTTGTCGCCTAGAGCCACCTGCCATTGGCATGATGAGAGGAATGCAAAATAGGAATGTGAGAGCCATTGAAATTTTTTCACAAACACTTGGTGTGCAAGCTTTGAAAACACAAGCTTTAATGAAACTTTGTTAGTTCAATCTCTCAAAATTAATCCAAATATTTTAAATATCAATCCTTTCCACCAATCCAACTCAAAATCAAACACAAATATCAACTAATATAATGTAGATGATGTAGCATAAATTTTATTTAAAATTATAGTAAAGTGAGAGAAAATTGAGAGAAAGGCACATTTGGAGAATGAAGCAACAAATGAAGGCACAATGCACACATGCACACAAAAAGTCTTCTGGCCGAGCCTTGCTAGACCGGTCCAGCCTTCACCTTGGACCGGTTCAGATAGGTAAAATTGATTTGTTGACCAACTTTGACCAATTTTGTAATTTTTCAAAAAAAAAATACTAAAATTTCTTAAAAAATTCCTAAAAATCTGAAAAAGTAGGAAAAGATTTTTGGGTTTTTATATATGTGAAAGTAAAAAATATATAATAAACATATAATCATTAAAACTAATTTTTCACATAAAATAACAATGAGTTCTAAAATTTTCAAAAAAATTCAAGAAAATTCACAAATGTACAATTTTAAAACTCATAAATTTGTCAAAAAAATCATCATTAAATTCATGATCATGGCACAATTTCCAATACAAAAATATTTATGAAAATTTAAAAATTCATCTAATAAATCCATATGTGTGTGTGCAATCCAACATCATCAAAAATTAATCAAATTCATTTGATCTATCTTCTAAAATACATTGGATGATAAACAAATAAAACCACACATGATCAAATATTTTTCATTAAATTCAATTATTTTTATTTCTAAGGTGGTGGCTTTCACTCTTACGGGTAGTCATTTGTTTCCTCAAAACTACTTCTATAAAAGATATCTCATTGAAGACTTATGTCGTAGTGGTAGCTTCGATCACATCCCGAAAGTAGCCTTTTCCTTATTGTCTTAGATTTTCAGCAAATTTTTCATTTTTTTATGCTAAATAAAAATAGAATATTTTCTTTTCATTTTTTTATTGATCATTTAAGCCTTCAATATTACTCATATAATATACTATAGTCAACCTCACATTAGTTTTCAATCAATTCTTTCAGAGTTGGACTAGTGCACAAATTGTATGGACTCAAAAGATTTATCTCTAAAAAGAAATAATTACAACACATTAGTCATCAGTACTTAGATCATAAACTCAAGTACTTCATCCATTGATAAACTAAGTGTCCCAATTATGCATTCACAAATCAAAGTGAACTTAAACAGAAATATAGAGAATTCACATTATTTTATAGAAAAATATGATTTTCACATTCACATGATTATCATTTAAAAAATAAATAAATAAATAACATAATCTAAAAGATATGGTCCAATGAAAAATAAATAATGAACATAAGCTCAGTCCATGATTATAAAAGTCCTAATGACCTTAGTTAGGAGGTTTTGTGCTCAAAGACCTATTAGGAATAAATCCCATGGTATCAACAGGCACAAACTTCTCCAAATTTTTCTTTCTCATCCAAATTGTTTTAACATACAATCTGTCAGGAAAATATTGTGGAGAAGTAGAAACATTCTTCTTTTTATTTGAATTCTTTTTAGTTTGAAAATTTTTGGGTTTGTTCCAATAATATGATTTTCTAGCATGAACCCTGTTCTTAGTAAAAGAATTAGCTATAAGAAAATTAGAATTATAATGTTTTCTCTTTTTATAGCAATAGTGTTGACTATGTCCATTCTTACCACAAAAAGTACAATGAAGCACATTGGACTCAACATTAGCATGTAAAAACTCAACTTGAAGCTTAGATTTGGGTATAGACAAATTCAAGTTCTTGAATTTAACAAAAATAGTTTTACCCTTAGATGATAACCCAACAAAACCTTGTCCAGTATTATCTCTTACAGGCTTATCAACACTAATCATGTTATCAAGCTTAATCTACCCAAAAGTAAATGCAATCAATTTCTCTTGTGAATTTTCAATTCAGGCTCAAAAATATTAATTCTAGCACTAAGAGTATCTCTAGCACTAAGAATATTAATTCGAGAAACTTGACTTTACTTTGAAGATTTTGTACATCAGTTTTGTTTTCTTTAATCAAATTCAGTTGCTCTTCATTCTCTTTCTTCAAAGTTTTTTCTCAATTTCCACCTACTTCAGCTTCTCAGATTTCTTATTATAAGCCTTTAGCAATTTCTCAAAATCTTTTTGCAACTTGATCTCACATGGTTCTTCATCTAATTGCTCAACTTTTGAATCTTTAGACCTAACTTGACTTAGAGTTGTATACATCTCTATGAGCAACAAAAGCAAAAACATCATTCTCAACAGAAGAATCACTATTAGAGTTAGAAGATTCAAACTCAGAAATAATAGTTTTCATGCCTTTCTGTTTATCTTTTCAAATTTTCTTTATACTAAAATTATTCTTCTTAGGACTTAGATATTGAGTAGATGTGTGACCTTTACCACCACATGTCCAACAAATGCTTTCAGAATACTTAGAGTCATCAACTTCTTTTTCCTTCCTATCCTTACCTTTAGATGATGAGCCTTGACTACGAAATTTAGAAGAATTTCTTTTTCTAAGATTTATATCATTTTCATATTTAAGGATCTTTCTAAATTTCCTAGCTAGTAGTGCAGCATCATTATCAAAATCATATTCAAAAATTTCAACTTTTCAACTTCAGATTTTAATGAATTTAAAACATTTGACAAACTTGAAGACTTGGAAGTCTTTGAGGTTGTTAAAACAAATTTTTTTGTTTTCTGAAGTTTTGATTTCATCTCAAAAGTTTGAATTACTCCAAATAATCATGCTACCTCCATTGAATCAACATCTCTGCTCTCATCTAAGGCTTTCAATTTGGCTTGGAACCTATCAAGTAGTGACCTCATGATTTTTCTAATAACTTGAAAAGATGGAATTCTCTCACCAAGGTTAGCACTACTTTGAACGATATCATTAAGCTTAGAATAAAAATCAAAAAATATCTCATCTTTATCCATTCTAATTGTTTCAAATTTAGTTGTTAGCATTTGTAACTTTGATTTCCTTATCTTGGTGGTACCCTCATGAGTTACTTATAAAATATCACATGCTTCTTTCGAAGTGGAACATGTAGAGATTCTAGCAAATTCAGAAGGTACAATGGAATTAAATATAGCATATAATCCCTTGTTGTTATTGTTAGCATTATCATGCTCAGCATTAGACTATGTTGTTTTATCCTTATCTACAGTCACAACTGCATCACCAATACCAATGGTAGTGATAGGAATTATATACCCATTCTCAACAGCTATCCATATTCTCTCACCTTGAAATTTAAGAAAAGTTTTTACGTAAGACTTCCAAAAAGTATAATTTGAACCATCAAACAAAGGAGTTCGTTGAATCGATCCACCCTCTTTCATACTAGATTCCATGGTGATTTTTGATTTTAAAAATACTTCAGAAGGAACTACTCACAAATTAGAGAATACTGCTCTAATATCAATTGTTGGTATAATATTATAAATCTCCAATATAAAGAGCAACCCGCTCTGATACCAATTATGAGTTGCGCAGTGCGAAAACAACTGTGAATGTTAGATTTAAAACTTAAAAGGGGGTGATTAGGTTTACTCATTTTTTGCTTAATCTTTCAGATTACCCAATTTAAGTCCAATTAAAATTCTAAGTAATCCCATAAAGTAAGTAAATAAATAAAGTGCAGTAAAGTAAACGAATACATCAGATATACATGAAAAACCCAGATCAGAAAAAAATCACAAGTGAGGCTTTGTAGCCCTGGCGAAACAAATTCACTATCGTCAAAGCAAAGTTCTACAGACTCTGTCTCACACTCACACCCACTTCACTCTAACAAGAACTTGATGCGAAACACCTCAAACTTACAATTGCGACTACCTCGTCCAACTGCTGTAGATTCCCGCTAATGTCAATATCCTCTTAGAATGGTAACTAGAAGAACACGAACACTCAGCAAGTATCCCGTTCCCTTTGTAGCATGATCTTCGTCTCCTTCCTCACCAACGAACAATTGTAGAAGAAATCAATCCAGTAACTTGATCATGAAGAAATCTGCAATGCAGTATTTGAACAATTGATCAAGCAAATAGAGATACGTTAAATCACTCAGTGAATATGTGTGTGCTCTCACAAATATAAACAAAGAATCTGAGAAAAAAATGCTTTGCTAGAAAAATATTTCAATACTTTCTTTCTCTAGAATATGAATTTCTTGTATCTTGAAAGCTTAATGAGAGAGAAACCATATGAGATTTTTATATAGATCAAAAATCATAATTTTTCTTGAAAAACAAGTTAAAAATCAATAAGAAACAAGTCCTAGTAATTTTGGAAAGTTCAGGGTCAAATCCGGGTCAAAACAGGACTCTACAGGACAAATTTCGCCAAAGCAACAGCATAGACCGGTCCAACCTTTTCTTAGACCGATCCAGACTTTTGTCTATCCAAAATTAATATCTCAAGACCTCTTGGACCGATCCAGGTTTGAGCTGGACCGGTCTAACCTTGAATATTTAAGTAATTTGCTAAAAAGTCCCTCTATTCAAGGTTGGAATCTCCTGGTTTGAAATATATGTGTTCTCACCATTTTACCTGAACTATGTGACTATATACGATCAACGATGTCCTCATACAATCAGAACCATCTCAAAACTTCAATCAACCGAATCTTTGTTCAGACAATTGATGGCTTCTTGAATCCTCCCTATCAATTTACCAGTTTTGTTTAGATAATTATCTAATTCACTTAAATTGCTCCTATTCTAGAGTTCTAAAAGAGAATAAATTAATTATATTTTTCTTCTACATATTTCACATATGAAAATAAATAATTATTTATTAGATACCAATTTACTATTCCTAATATTTTTTAAAAATTTATTAATATTATGATTTAGATTTATCTTTATACTAGAACTCTAAATACATAGACCAATTTAATTTATTATTATTTTCCTTATAAACTTCTCGATTTTTTACTTTTATATACATTTTTTTAATGAATCCTTACCTAAATATTTTTTTACCAATTTAATTGATTATTTTTTTCATTTTAAATTTCTCAGTTTTTTTACTTTTATATACTTTTTTTTAATGAATACTTACTTACATGAATCATTTTTTAATATTAATTTTTTGTCTTTTAATATAATTCTTTTTTTTTTTACGTTAGCAAGAATTACTACTTTGTAAAACAAGAAAGTACAAATAGATTACAACCTTTAGTGTAATTTATTTATTTATAAGTTCGAGAGGGTTGTTTGATTTTTCTAAGTGTTAGATTTTATATACAATTCAACTAAATAAATATACAATTTTCATATATTATTTCTAACATGGTATCTGAGCCTACCAATTCCTAGTAGTCTTCATATTTCGTTGCGTCACCATCGGGGATTGGTTTCATTCCTAGTGGGTAATCGTCAAAATAGCTTCCACGTTATATATATATTTTTTTTATGCAGATAATAAAAGAAGAAAAATATGATAGCCCAACTCAAGTTCAATCCATCGGCTCTCACTAGTATCTGTGTGTCAAAGTCGCTGATTTCAACGAGCATCTTTTCTGATTTCCAAATCAGTTTTCACTCCAACGAGCAGCTTTAGGTCTTACCATCTCTCCAATGAGTTCGCTCTTTTGCAATTTCGTTGTATGTATTCACAGCCACTCTTGGTAACTTCACCAGATTGCTTACATAAGCCGTAGCATCTGTGTGTAAAAGTCCCTGATTACAACGAGCTCCTTTTATGATTTCTAAATTAGTTTTTGCTCCAACGAGCAGCTTTTGGTCTTCCCGTCGCTCCAATGAGTTGCATTTGTTTACTGAGTCGCTCTTTTGCATCTTCTTTGTATGTGTTCGCAACCACAGTTGGTAACATCACTAGATTGCTTTCGCAAGCCGCATTCAAGATTTTGTTTCTAAACTCAAGTTGGCTTCAGATAACTCACATTGAGTTTGTAGGGGCTGTTAGATTATATATTTCCTATTATATTTACTGTTAAATTATATATCTTTTCCTAAATCACATAGGTTTCTTACACCTTCTCCTAAACCATCTAGGACTAGGCTTGCTTGTCTCCTAAGTTTAGTTAGCCTCTAAAATTATGTGCCTATAAATAGGCTTTTATGTATTGTTCATAATATCAATTCAATAAATACAATTCTCTTTCTTTATTTCTAACACTAAGCATATTATTACAATTTTTTTATTATATTTTATTTTTTAATGAGAAATGAGTACGAGACTTTCCAAAGCTATAATTAGTTTGTCATCATTTAAACTAGGTGTTGGCACTAAAAAGTGGCAGCCACATCTGCATCAACGTGGGCAAATGTAGAGGGTGACAAGTGGACCAATTTACGAGCCAATGATTGGAAGGCATGTGGATGTTTACAAAAACACAACTATTTTTGAAAATTTTAATTTTTGTCTGCTTATGAATTCAAATTTAAAAATACTTCAAATACCAAAAAGTATTACATGAAATATCAATTTAACAAAAATAATTACCAATACAATAAATATACGTTTTTAGTCCAAAATGCCAAGTCTCAAATCACTGTTCATCTTCAAAAAAAAAACCCTGAACCTGAGATTTCTTAATTCGCAAACACAAACACAAACACAGTCACAGTCACAAACACAAACACAAACACAGTCACAAACACGTGATGAAGAACATGAATGCATAGAGATGGGGGTTCGAGAATGAGGATACTGGTGGATCTAACTTTAATGGGATCTTGGGTTTGGACGGTGGCACCACCTCCATTGTCCATGTCCTTGTTGTACTACTTCCATTTTCCAACCACCACCTCTCCCATTCTCTGCCAATTCTTGCTAGTTGGGTTTATAGGTTCTATTTGAGGTATCAAAGTTTTCAATGATGAAGATAATTCGGAAGAAAATGGTGATAACATCGACGTGATATTTTTACTTCACATGGTGTAAATTCTACTTTACAATTGTGCCAATTTTACTTTACAACTGTAACAAATTCACTTTCTATCTTTGAAATTGTAATATACATATATAGATATGTATATGTGCGTGTATATAGAGAGAGAGAACAGTGGCAGTGAAGCCCTGATTGGATAGAGATAGAATATAGAGATAGAGAAAGAAATGGATAGTTGGGTTGGCTGATGGGTCATCGAAGATGTGAGTTTGACATTGGGTTGCCGAAGAAAAGGGGAGAGAGAAAGACATATTTAGGGGTAGGAGTAAGTGTATGTGTTCTTGTCAAATACAAAATTATTTATTATAAAATTAATGTATTTATAACTACTTTTGCTAAGTTGATATTTCATGTAATACTTTTTGCTATTTGATATATTTTTAATTTTGATTTCATAGGTAGTCAAAAATTAAAATTTCTCTTTATTATACTTGTTCCAGCATTTAGATTAAATGAGAGAAAAAGAAGTTTGTTTAATGTGGTCCAGCTGATTACTTAGAGTAAGGGATGAATTGATGAAACTTTGACTGAGCCAGGGGTATGTGGCAAGCAATAGTTTGACGGTTGAGACCAGTCCAGGTTTGAGCTGGACCGGTCCAACCTTGAATATTTAAGCAATGTGTTAAAAAGTTCCTCTATTCAAGGTCGGAATCTCTCGATTTGAAATATATGTATTCTCACCACTTTACCTGAACTACGTGACTCTCATATGTGATCAACGATATCCTCATACAATCAGAACCATTTCAAAACTTCAATCGATTGAATCCTTATTCAGACCATTGATAGCTTCTTGAATCCTCCCTATCAATTTACCAGTTTTGTTTAGATAATTATCTAATTCACTTGAACTACTCCTATTCTAGAGTTCTAAAAGAGAATAAATTAATTATAGTTTTCTTCTACATATTTCACATATGAAAATAAATAATTATTTCTTAGATATCAATTTCCTATTCCTAATATTTTTTTAAAAATTTATTAATATTATGTTTTATATTTATCATTATACTAGAACTCTAACTACACAGGCCAATTTAACTTTTTATTATTTCCCTTATAAACTTCTCGATTTTTTTACTTTTATATACATTTTTTTAATAAATCCTTACTTACCTAAATATTTTTTTACCAATTTAATTTATTATTATTTTCCTTTTAAATTTCTCGGTTTTTTTACTTTTATATACTTTTTTTTAATGAATCTTTAAACTTGCATGAATCATTTTTTAATATTAATTTATCGATTATTAATTTTTTGTCTTTTAATATAATTCTTTTTTTTACCTTAGCCAGAATTACTATTTTGTAAAACGAGAAAGTACCAATAGATTACAACCTTTAGTGGTAATTTATTTATTTATAAGTTTGAGAGGGTTATTTGATTTTTGTAAGTGTTAGATTATATGTACAATTCAACTGAATAAATATACAATTTTTATATATTTCTAACATGGTATCTGAGCCTACCAATTCCTGGTAGTCTTCATATTTTGTTGCGTCACCACCAGGGATTGGCTTCATCCCCGGTGGGTAATCATCAAAATAACTTTCATGTTATATATATATTTTATGCAGATAATAAAAGAAGAAAAATATAACAACCCAACTTAAGTTCAATCCATCGGTTCTCACTAGTATCTGTGTGTCAAAGTCGCTGATTTCAACGAGCATCTTTTTTTATTTTTAAATTAGTTTTCACTCCAACGAGCAGCTTTTGGTCTTATCGTCGCTCCAATGAGTTCGCTCTTTTGCAGCTTTTTTGTATGTGTTCGTAGCCACTGTTGGTAGCGTCACCAGATTACTTTCATAAGTCGTAGCATCTGTGTGTCAAAGTCGCTGATTTTAATGAGCTCCTTTTCTAATTTTTAATCAGTTTTCGCTCCAACGAGCCCATTTCGATCTTCCCGTCGCTCAAATGAGATGCATTTGTTTACTGAGCCACTCTTTTGTAGCTTCTTTGTATGTGTTCGCAGCTATAATTGGTAACATCACCAGATTACTTTCACAAGTCGCATTCAAAATTTTGTTTTCAAACTCAAGTTGGTTTCATATAACTCACCTCTAGTTTGTAAAAGTTGTTAGATTATATATTTCCTATTATATCTGCTATTAGATTATATATCTTTTCCTAAATCACATAGGTTTCTTACACCTTCTCCTAAACATCTAGGATTAGGATTTCTTATCTCCCAAGTTTAGTTAGCCTCCAAGATTATGTGCCTATAAATAGGCTTTTATGTATTGTTCATAATATCAATTCAATAAATACAATTCTCTTTCTTTATTTCTAACACTAAGCATATTATTACAATTTTTTATTATATTTTATTTTTTAACGGCAAATGAGTACGAGACTTTCCAAAGCTATAATTAGTTTGTCATCATTTAAACTAGGTGTTGGCACTAAAAAGTGGTAGCCACATTAGCATCAACGTGAGCAAATGTAGAGGGTGACAAGTGGACCAATTTATGTGCCAATGATTGGAAGGCACACGGATGTTTACGAAAACACAACTATTTTTGAAAAAATTAATTTTTGTCTACTTATGAATTCAAATTTAAAAATACTTCATATACCAAAAAGTATTACATGAAATATCAATTTAACAAAAATAATTACCAATACAATATTAAATATAATTTTAGTCCAAAATGCCCTCATCAAATTACTATCCATCTTTTTCCTCACAAAAGTCTCAAATCACTGATCATCTTCTTTAGAAAAATCCTAAACTTAAGATTTCTTAATTCACAAACACAAACACAAACACAGTCACAAACACATGATCAAGAACATGAAGGCATAGAGATGGGGGTTCGAGAATGAGGATACTGGTGGATCTAACTTTGATGGGATCTTGGGTTTGGACGATGGCACCACTTCCACTGTCCATGTCATGTTGTACTCCTTCCATTTTTCAATAATGAAGATAATTTGGAAGAAAATGGTGAAAACGTCGACGTGATATTTTTACTTCACATGGTGTAAATTTTACTTCACAACTGTCCCAATTTTACTTCATAGCTGTGACAAATTCACTTTTTGTCTTTGAAATTGCAATATGCATATATAGATATGTATATGTTCGTGTATACAGAGAGAGAACAGTGGGAGTGAAGCCTGGATTGGATAGAGATATAATATAGAGATAGAGAGAGAAATGGATAGTTGAGTTCGCTGATGGGTCATCGAAGATGTGAGTTTGACAGTGGATCGCCGGAGAGAAGGGGAGAGAGAAAGACATGGGGGTAGGAGTAAGTGTATGTATTCTTGTCAAATACAAAATTATTTATCATAAAGTTAATGTATTTGTAAATACTTTTGTTAAGTTGATATTTCATGCAATACTTTTTGTTATTTGATATATTTTTAATTTTGATTTCATAGGTAGTCAAAAATTAAATTTTCTCTTTATTATACTTGTTCCAGCATTTAGATTAAATTATTTGGTGGCATCTGTCATTTAATTTGCCGAGAGAAAGAAGTTTAATGTGGTCCAGCTGATTAATTAGAGTAAGGGATGAATTGATGAAACTTTGACTGAGCCAAGGTTATGTGGCAAGTAATAGATTGACGGTTGAGACCATTACCAATTTTGTAGCAATGGGTTATACAATGGAGGGAGTATTATTGAACGCTACCGGTACTTCGTGTATGTGAGGAATTTTATTTTTAGTAATTCTCTATTTTATATTATTTTTTAAAATAATATGAAATAGAAAAGTTTAATATTGATGAAATTTCTATAAATATAAAATCTCGGAGTACTCAATAATGGAGAAATAAAAAACTAAAGACAGAATATCAGTTTATTTCTCTGTAATTAGATATTTATATAAACAGGACTCATATGCTTCATTGTCGAAACTCCATACACGCAACATCAACAAACTTACTTATCAACTCTATTTTATCATCAATTTAATTTCTTTTTATGTCTTGTATTTTAGAATTTCAATACTGCTATGTTTGATTGTATGGAATTAGTGATTTGAAATTAAAATTAATTTAGAAAAAATTTAGTTAAAAGTTTAAACAAATTTTTTTTCAATTCCAATTCTAAGACAACAATTCCATACAACTGAACATAGCATACAAGTTATTTCATTTCCAGTCTTTCAATCCCTTTTACATTCCCTTCAAGTCCTTTTCGTTAAGCCAGTCTCAAACTTATAGGGGAGTTTCGATTCCCACCTTTTTATAATCGCCTGATCTTTTTGGTCATACCGATTAAAGCAAAAAGGATCGTTTAATCAACCTCTTATCTTTGAGTTTCTTCTGGACTCTGACACACTCGCATTCCTTAATAAATTGACCAACCGATTTTTCGTCGAACGTTAGACTTATTAATTTAACAAACAAATTAGCCTTTAACTTGACTCTTTTACTTAATAGAAAACTAGGCGAGCTTTTAAAAGCCAAACTCGGATTATTCATAAACAGTTTGGATTATTTGCAATCTTAATTTTCTTACTTAACCAAACGATATAAACAAATATGAAAAAAAGATACATTTTCATAGTTTCTATCCTTCGAACTTAATGGAAGAATTCTAAATTATGCTAACAAATTGCGCGTGGCATGAATAGAGAAGGATCCGAAGATTGAGTTGTTCTTGGGATTTACATCAGGAATTATATTGTGATTGTCATTTGAATCAGAATTGAAATTCCAATAAAACCAAGCAAATCATGGTGGAGTAAATATACGAACATATTATCATTTACCTATTATACCATTTTCACATGCATCGATGTTGAATTACTTGATTATTAATCCAATAGTCTACTGGTAAGGCTCTTATCTTATCGGATATGTGAGATGAGGGAGGGATTCTGTGTGTTCCGATAATGAATTATGGAATGTTAATTGTTGATAAAAAAAAAAGTAAATTAATAAAATTACTTGATTATTGGTGCAACAATTTCATAACATTGAACTTCATGGGCAGTTTCTTAATTCCTATTACAGTACAAGGTTTTTTTTAAAAGTCGAATTTTAGTGCAACGGTAAAGTTATTCTATCGTAACTTAGAGATCACAAGTTCAAAATAAAGAAATAATATCTCTCCATCTCACACCACAATGGAAGGGAGTCTCATGTACTAGGTTTGTTTGTTTTTTTTTACGCTACAAGATTCTTTTTCCTCCTGGCGTGTCTTGCATACTTCAGACCTCGCTCTGCGACGACGGAAGTCTCATGAATTGAGTTTGCTTATTTTTCTTTTATACTACAAGACTTTTTTCTCTCCTGCCTGTTTCCACTTGCCTCCAAATCCCAACCGCAAGGACAAGAGCTCCGTCCACTAAATTGCCCCATCTTTTTTTTAAACCTTACAAGAATTTTCCTCCTCCTTTTGCAGTTTCCACACCGACCCTCTCTCTCTCTCTCTAACTTGAATAAAAGTAGGATGAAGTCCCCAGTCTATGATACTGGCATTATCTTGGAATCTTACCTAAAAGGCTTGCAGCTCTTTAAGACTTTAACCAACTCGTTTAATCTTTTTTTTATTCTACTTTTTTCTGTGGGTAGGAAAATGAAACTTTGGCTCAAGCTTTCGAGAGATTCTAGCACATCATCAAAGGCCTACACATTACAGATTATGGTATATATCATGGGAAAGTGCGGGATCTATAGGCGCACTATAGTGACATCCGAAAAGTTAAATACACAGCCATATAAAAATAGAAAAGCTGTTCTATGACCCTCTTTTGGGGTAATTTTTAATGCATTGCATAGTTCAAACAAATAAACGTAGTGTTAAAAGTACTTTATATATATAAATATATAGTCACTTTGCGAAATAATGTTCTATGACCCTCTTTTGGGGTCATTTTTAATGCATTGCATAGTTCAAACAAATAAATGTAGTGTTAAAAGTACTTTATATATATAAATATATAGGCAATTTGCAAAACAATGTTAAACTAAAGAATACTAAAGATTAGACCCGTGAGTATTTGTTTTTATTTTTAGTATTTCAAGTAGGTGAGATTTACCCTCATTATAAAACTTTGTTGCCCTCTTCTTGTCACATTCTTTATTTCATTAGTGAAGCATGCACATGCTATTTGAACTCATTACATGGATCTATCATCTATATAAAATGTTCTCGCGAAAAAAATCAATACAACTAGATTGGGTAAATAAATCTTCAAGGATGCTATTAATGAAGATTGAAAATTAAGATCCAACTACAACAATATATAACCCCGAACTTATTGGATTGAACCAAACAAAGTATCCCTTGTAGAAATTATTAGATGTTAAATTTTTTTAAAATTACACGGTTTGTAAGGAAAATTACGGACTAGACCCACCAAAGATTCATCTTATTGTATTTGACATCAGTGGGGCTACAAGGCTTCTCCTCTGTTTTCATGTCGTCGGACATGGCAATGAGGTAGCTGATTGTTAGAGAGATTTGTCTGACATCGGATCCGAATAGGAAATGACTTGGGCATACAATGGTGGGTATGTAGCATTACCTAATAACTTAGGCTTTTGGGTTATAGGATAAGCGTCCGATCTGTTAGATTTAGTATCAGGGCCAAATCAAGTCATTAATTCGATGTCATGCCAAGTGTCCGACTAGAAGGAGTCTAAGGCCACCCTGGGTAAGCATGATGGTTTAACCGTAACGAGAGTGTTGCAAGTTTGGGTGAGGAAAAAGTTAAAGGGACTTTGTCCTACATCAAATTCAGATAGAGAATGACTTAGACATATAAGAGTGGATATATATCAATATTCAATAGTTTAAGTTTTTGACTTAGAAAACAAGTATCCGACTCGTTACACTGGTAAAGTAGACTCTAGTCAACCTTTCAAACTCATCTCAGACTTGTGATGCTTTGTTACTTTAGATTCCATTTAATATTTTTGATATAGCTTGTAATGAATGTTCCTCTCTTTAATGAATTTTACCATGTTTATTATAATAATAATAATATATTTTGAGATTTATAATAATAATAATGAGTGGCCTCCATTTAATATTGAGTAATATGATCCGGAGAGCTCTCTGGTGAAAAGGGTTATGAACTTTTTATATTTAGTTATGAATTAGTATTTGGAAATACGTAAAAATTTAAATGATTCATTATATACATCTTATTTAAATATAAAGAGCTGAAGAGGAGAATGATGTTCCTCTCATTAATGAATCTTTACCATCTTTTGAGGTTAATAATGATAATGAGTGGTGGACCATATTGAATACCTTTCATTCAAGCTGTTGGCTCATCATTCAACATGACCATATTGAATATCTTTCATTCAAGTTGTTGGCTCATCAAACATGGCAGTGATGACTACGTATCATACTCCCTATTTCATTGGTTAATATTGATTTGAACCCACTTCCTATGTAAATTGAAAAATAGAAAGAAAAAAAAAAATAGTCAAAGTACAATAATAATAATGGTGTACAATACCTTCTCTTTCTTTTCTAAGTACATTAAACACACTTCAATTTATAATTTGGTACAATTTGTTCCTAGTTAGTATTATTTAGATTAAGAATTGATGTAAAATGACAAAAATATCCTCATAGATAAAAAATAAAAATAAAAATTTAAAAGAAAAAAGAAAAAAATGATTAATTTACCAAAAAAGACCAAAAAAATTACCAAAAAAAAACAACTTTAATTTGCTGAAATATTGAAACAAATTATCAAAAATATATAGAAAGAAAATCTTTAATTTACAGAAAAAAAAATTTGGTGAATTAAAGTTATTTATTTGGGTAAATTTTTTCAACAAATTAAAGTTGTATTTTATTTTTTATTTAGTAAAAATTGGTGAATTAAAGTTATTTATTTGGGTAAATTTTTTCAACAAATTAAAGTTGTATTTCATTTTTTATTTAGTAAAAGTTGGTGAATTAAAGTTATTTTTTTGGGTAAATTTTTTTGACAAATTAAAGTTGTTTTTTTTTTTTGGAATTTTTTGGTAAATTAATCAATTTTTTTCCTTTTCTTTGTAATTTTTTTTTCTATTTTTTTTTATCTATGAGATATTTTCGTCATTTTATATCAATTATTAATCCAAATAATGTCAAATAGCGAAAAACTGCACTAAATTATAAATTAGAGGGTGTTTAATGCATCCAAAAAAAGGAGTGAATGAGTCTTGTGCACTATTTTAAAACCAAATGGAAGTTTATTATACTTTGGGAAAAAAAAAAAAGAAGATAATTTCTCTTTTTCCTTTTTTTTTTTTTTCTTCGTTCCAAAAATGAATGATAAATCAATATTTGTCATACGCGAATGAATTTTAAACCACAAAACGTGACTTGAAGACAGTGGTCCGTACGTCCCACCTTGCACATTATATCACGAGTCAACCGAAGTAGCTCGAAAATACATAAATCAACAAGTTTCTAGCCGACATTGAACAGCCCCTCAATATATTGTACTGTGTAATTTGACCACAAAATATGACCTTTTTTTTTTTTTTTTTTAGCGCACACAAAATGTTACATGAAGACATTACTCCACATTATGGCATTATATCAGTCAACCAAAGTAGCAAGGGAATAAATCAACAAATTTTTGGCCAAGATTCAATTGTATGTTAACGAAGGCTGTATTTCAATGCTACTTCTTTATTTTTCAAATACGAGATCGAGAATTCAAATTTTCATATAAACAACATAAATGTTTGAATTTTTGTTACGATAAATATATATGTATGTGTGTGTACCATTCACAACATTATATGTGATTGATTTAAGAAGACAATTACCAAAAAAAATTTAACAATCACATTCAATCGTTAGTGTATTTAGTGTGAATGAATTTTTTGTTCACTAGTAAGCAAGAGATCATTACTCTATATATATATATATAGAGAGAGAGAGAAAGAGAGGTAAGCAAGAGATTATTACTATATATATATATATATATATAAATAGAGCGGTAAGTAAGAGATCATTACTACATATATATAGAGAGAGCGGTAAGCAAAAAAGATCATTACTCTATATATATAGAGAGATCGCTAAGTAAGAGATCATTACTATATATATATATATATATATATATATATATATAGAGAGAGAGAGAGAGAGAGAGAGAGAGAGTGAAAAGCAATAAAGACGATCTAGGTAGTGAAATAAATCATCTTGGGGAGATTCTAGAGAGATGTGTTGAAGACGAGTTATTTTCAAGAATCTACAGGCCCATACCATACATGAAAAGGTATTGGCTTTAAAAAGATACCATGTTTCTTTGCACCGTTCTTTTATCATGACCAAAGAAATGGTCCTAACCCCTAAAGCAAAGTTTAGCTACTTTTATTTTGGAGAGCTTTCGGTTTGGTTTGCAAAGACAGGTCATATGCTCTTGGTATTGGTATGGCAGAGAGATGATGGAGTGAAAGGTGGTCCTAAAATGTCAACCATATGTCAAAAAGGAGAGATAGGATTGAATAATCTTTTCTTCCTTTAATTTCTGGTACAAGCCAAACTAGTGAGGCAGAATTGGAACATGTCATTTGTTTCTTGCTTCATCCTTTGAGACTCTTGGGCCACAAAACATATATCTGAAACATCAGCTAATCAATCGTATCATGTCGCATTGAAAATTATATTTTATATTGGATTTTTTTTATTATGTTTGCTCTTAAATCACCGATTATACCCCTACATACATGGTTACCAGATACCTATAGAGAAGCACATTATAACACATGTATGCTTCTAGCCGGAATTTTATTAAAAATGGGAGCATATAGATTGGTTCGGGTCAATATGGAATTATTATTGCATGCTCATTCTATATTTTCTTCTTGGTTTATCATAGGTACAATGCCAATAATTTATGCAGCTTCAACATCTCTTGGCAGGACTCGTCCTGAGATTCATAAAATTTTAAAGTTAGGCCAACTTTTAAATACGAGGTCTCTTATAAATAAAATTTCACGCGCGTATAAATTTTATAATAGCACCAATTTTTTATTAAAATGAGACAATAAGCACAAAAAATATATTTATGTTAAAAAAAAAAAAGGTCTAGCGTGATCTAGTTCATTTCAAAAAATTATAAAGAATTATTAAACAGTTAATAACCTAATAAGAGAGGCAAAATAGTTCATTTTTTATATGACATAAAACATTTTTGATGACAAAGAACACTACAAAGAACATGTGCATTTTTTTTTCTTTAAACTTGATAAAAAAAATATATGTCAAATAATCAAATATACTGATTTTGTTTCTAATTTTCCAATCTATTGTGCCTAAATAGTATAATTTCATCTTTTTTATATTTTTATTTTTTTATAGCTTATGAATAAACAGAAAAATAGTAGCCAATAATTGTAAGCGTTAAAGACTTGTTGTAAAAAATTGCAATTATCAGAAAAGAAATTTTTTTTTGCCCATGGGTCATGATACAATAAGAAACTTCCAATTTTGGAGTGAAAGTAAAATAGATGATCTAGAAGTATAGAACTAGAAATGAGAGAGACTTGACAAATTGGATTTTAGTGGACCACAACCTCTACAGAAAATAGTCGTTACTTGTTGCCGTTTGGCTGTGAAGAAAGGAGAAGAAAATGAATTGTGAAGAAAGAAGAAGAAAAAAAGAGAAAACGCAAACAACAATTTGGCAAACTCCAAAATTGGACCATTAGTTAGTAATTTTTTTTTAATAAAAAAATGAGGCCCAGTAGTATTGGGTTTGATTAAAAGGACCACAGTTAATAATTTTTTATTTATTTTTTTAAAATGAGGCCCAGTAGTATTGGGTTTGATTAAAAGGACAACAGTTAATAATTTTTTATTTTATTTTTTAAAATGAGGCTCAGTAGTATTGGGTTTGGTTAAATGGACTATAGTTAATAATTTTTATTTTAAATGAGGTCCAGTATTGAGTTTGATAAAATGGACTAGAGTTAATAATTTTTTTAAAAAAAAAAATTAAGGCCTAGTAGTAGTATTGGGTTTGATTAAAAAAATGGAGCTCTCCAAAATTGGGGCCCTAGGTGACCGTCTGAGCTGCCTAGGCCCAGGGCTGGCCGTGTCTCTTGGACAATGTAATTTTTTAAAAAAATAGCCTATTCATTTGTATTTCTTATGGGTTTCATAATTATAGGAATAGGTTTGTAAAATCAATTGTGTTATAGTCAGAAACTATAAGACAACTATAGTCTGCCAACTCGAATAGTTTGGTTAAGTAAGCATCATAAGTGGAGTCCACTTAAAATATAAACTCATATTGAATGAATGATTAGATGTGTCAATAAATCAGGTTTTAATTTGAATTTTATTTGAATCCAAACCTATAATTAAAATATGAATTGAAACATTGAAATGATAACCCGTTAATTATTCGAATTGAATAATTCATTAGCTAAACAAATCAGAAATAGATTATAGTCGATTCGATCTGATATATATAATATATAATATAGTACAAACATATTATCTAATGATATAATATATAATATTTACATATCATTAAAATATTTTTATCATTATTTTTTTCTTCTTCTCTCTCTCTAACTTGTTTCTCTTTATTGTTTTTTCTTTAATAAAAAGTCAAATATCTACTTTTCTACTACTTTTTGTTTATATTTTATTTTTCTTCTTAAGTTTTTCTCTAATTTTTCTAATCATTGTTTGCTAATTTCTATTGACATTAAATTATTTTAGCAAAAAATTATATACTTTTTGAATTGGATTATCAGATCGGATATTCGGTTAATAACAAATAATTCATCAAATTATCGAATCGAATTGGATATAACTTTTATCATAATTGAATCGAACAGATCAAATTCTCTCAAATCAAATTGGGTTTGAATCGGATCTGTCTACAAACTTTCTTATAATAATCTATTAAAATTTGTTGGCTAATTCACTTGAACTACTCCAATTACTCAATTGGAGTGAAAAACATTTTTGCTTGCTAAAATTACCTTTAAATGACACTACTTTAACCCATAGAATTGGTCGGTCTTTTTTTTATTTTATACTGGGACCAAATACTGCATCTTGGATCTTGAACTCTTTTCTGTTTTATATTTGGTTTGGTCCAAGAGTTGGTCCAAAGGCAATTATCAAATGCACTCTTGACACGGAAAGCATGTATGGTCTAAACCTGGCTTTGACCCACATGTTTCACATTTCATCTTCCTTTAATAATTATTACAGTTCCATTCATGCGTCTGTTCTTTGCTAAACTCAGTTTCTAGTTTTAAAATACTAAGGATTCAGTGACTGTACGTTATGACACTGCAGAGCTCTTATAAATTTTGTGAATGAACTAACTTTATTTATTTAAATTTAAAAGTTTATAAAGGACAATTTTTTCAGGCCCCACTTTCCTGATAAGTTAACCACAAGACAAAATAATCATCCATCAAATTATAACATCAAGGCCACCTATTCAAAATTCTATCAAGAGGATAGCTTTCATTACATAAGCATCAGTTTTAAATATCAAATACAACACCAAATTAAAATCTCTTATCTTTGTTACAAGAGTTCTCAATAGAGAATTGTTATTCTAACAAAAGTAAATAAATCAATAGCCAAACTACTTTCCGTATGCATCATGTGTCTTCTTTACGTGCTAATCAACAAGTACCTGAAATATATTAAGGAGTGAGTTCACAAGGTTAGCAAAAATATTGCTAAACAAATCACTACTTAGTAAATTGGACTCCACCTATATTCCCATATATATATATAAGTTAATTAATCCTCACCTTTTTAACTTACTAATTCAGAATTTATCACTTAGACCTCTTCTAAAATTAATAATTTCGACATGGTTAAGTTCATTATGCCGAAATATACCTCTCTAGAATTTTTCATAATTTTTGGAGCATTAAAATTATTTTTTCAAAATCTAATTTCATTTATTTAACATATAAATTTATTCCTAGTAAACCTTAAACCCATAATAAATTCAAGGGTATTACATTCTATTTTCACCATCAAAATCTCCTTTAATGACACCAAAACATCAGTCTCTAAATATAGATAATCAAATTATATTCAAGATTAAAAGCTTCATTAATAACTCCGGCTTAATTAATAACCAGGGTGTTACAATTTTGGTCATATAAATCTAAAAAAATCTCACACACACCACTCATGTGCGTCTATTACATTACTGTTTGACATCAAATTGATAGATTGGTGGCACATTGATAAAATTTTGAAAACGTCATGGTGTTTTATGAGGTTTAAGTAGTATAAGGGGTTATGTGATTAAAATTTATATTATAGGGGGGTTTTATGAATTAACCCCCTTTTAAAAATGAAAAGTTGAAGTCTTTATAGTAACAAAGTTAGTGCATGTTTTACTACACAAAAAAACAAAGGAAAAAATAGCTTAGTTTTTACCACTACATTTTTATTAAATGCCCCTGTACTTTCCTATACTTAACACTGGCCCTTTTACTTTCAAAAAAATTAACCATACCTTGTATTCTTCTTTTGGTAGGAAGGAAGAAAATTAGATGAAAGGGAGAGAAGAAGGGATGGATGAGACATATCTGGAGAAGAAATTGTATTCTTTCCTCTTTTTATTTGATTGGATGAAAGAGAAGAGAACAAGATAATATTTTACTTTGTTTGTTAGAAGATGAGGGAATAGAGAGTTTCAATTTATTTTTACCATTATACCCAAAACTATTTATAGTGATTGTGTATTCGTTTATGTTACACCAATTAAAAATCCACACTCCACAATAACACCGATCACTGCAGCATAAGGCTATTCGATCAGGCTATCATTCTCAAGCATTGGGAAGTTGAACGATTTAATTGCTAATTCAAGAATCAATTCGAATATTGGCCAATTATCTTTAAAATTGGGAAAAGTACTCTATGGAAATAGAATTGAATGGCTACAAGCTCACATCAAAACTTTAAACAAATTCATTCAAGATTGAACTATGTAGAATTCATCTTTAGTTAGCTTGACTTGTCTACTTAACTAAATTACACTAATCTATACTAATTTGTAGCACTAATCATCTTTCCTTAATATGAATCATCAAAGCCCTAATCTAGAATGATCAATTAACTCCCAATTGCATCATTTTCTCCTTTGAACTATAAGAACAATAAAGGAATTTAGATCAATCACAATTCAATTATATCTAAAACAAGAATAAGATTGAATTAGGATAGAATTTAAATTAATATAAGCCCTAATTTCTGGTACAACCATGAATTTCAATTCAAATAATGCAATTCCACATTGAGTAGAAAAACTGCCAATTTCAAATACAATTGAACTAACTAATTGAGAAGGATAGAGTTACACAATTGCCCTAGAGTGATGCTTTAGCCTTCCATGGTGGATGGGAGCTCCATCTTCAATGTAGAACCTCCAAATTTTATGGCTCTTCAAGCTCTCAATATCCCCAAATTCGTCCTAACTTGATTTCCAAGAAGACCTAAGAGAGAATGCCTAGAATTTGAATCAGCTTAGCTTTTATACTTATTAGCTGGTGCAAAAGCACTCAAACACTAGGAGTAAGATGCTCGAGCGCTTTACTCAATTGGGCTATTGACTAGGCCTAGTTTGGGTTGGATTCCAAATAGGCCCAGTTTGCAGTTTTGACCACTTGGTCTCAAATTTGGGCTACTTCTCATGTTCATTAAGCCTTGGATTTTCAAGTTGAATCTCTAAAGTGGGTCATGCTTCAACTACACTTCAAGTAAGTCTTTCCAATGGCCCAATTTCTTGAAATCATTGAAAATTACAATTAAAACCCTAAAGATAACAAAAATTACAAATTAGCACTAAAAACATTAAGTAAATCAAACATGGGACTTAGCGTATACAAGATTAAGGGGTCGAATGTGGAACATTTGATGCTTATCACATAGTATTTTTGGTTTATCAAATAATTATAAGGATAGTTTTGTAACTTAAAACTTTTTTAATAACCTTATCTTTCTTTCTTCTTATCTTTTGTCCATGTCACGCCCCGACTTCCGACACCCGGTTAGGAGCGAAGGAAATGGGGGTGAATCCGTAATTTCACCTCAAGTTCTCACACCTTAATCTCATTATAATCATTTCTATTGTGGAAGCATTCGATATGCACACCCTTCAAGTGGCATTAGATCATCAAAGGCCCTTGCAAATGATTTTCACCTTTGGTTCCATACATATAAACCACTAAGTTCTGGACCTCAACTTTTTACACAGATAGAATTTGATTTTCAAACCTACACCATTGGATAGAGCTTTCAAAAATACTCAATTTCAAAAAAAATCACGCTCAATTCTGATTTAAAACGAAGAAATTACATCGAAACGAAGTCTGGACAGTTTTTGATCCTTGCTGTGAATAGTAATCTCGATCAATCGAGATTAATCTTGATTAATCGAGATTTTGACCCCATTAATCGAAGAAAACACACCCTCGGTACTTTGGACCTGCAATATTTCGATCAATCGAGATTGGGACTTCGATTAATCGAAATAAAGCTCAAAAATTCATAAAATCTCGCAACCATTTCGATCAATCGAGATGGGCATCTCGATTAATCGAAATAGGCATTTCGATTAATCGAAATGCACTGCCCAGATTCTCCCAAACACCTATATAAGATCAAATTGAACCCAAATCTCAACCAAACCACCTTAGATCATTCATAACTCATATAAATCATCTACCATTGATATAAAATCATACTCACACATTAACCTACACATTTAAATCTCAAATCTTGTATAATCATAGAAAATTCATCCAAAGTCCACCCTGCACATAAAATTCAAATGAACCAAACATCCTCATTTTTTTTCAAATGTGATCTTCATTAATCCAACCATACAATCTAACTTATACATTGAGATCCTACAACCATGATTCCAACGTAAATCCACAACTCTAAACATTGATATCCATGAAATTAAGATACAAGAGACAAAAGAATACATTTATCCATTTAAATTCCAAATCCATACATAATCCATAGAATCATACATATAAGAATTTAAATGGCCCTTTTTGCATACATTCAACAAGTCTCAAATGAAGGAAGCCATTACACATACATTTCTCAAAAATGACTTTCTTACAAGTGTGGCACTTACATTTGGATTTCACATACATAAGAAAATACAAATGTAAAGGCAACACCATAACCATTGTCTACATGCCACAAGCTGGCATGGACATTTATCTACATCTCAAAAGAGCAAAAGTTCAAAAATAAGCTCAACATATCCATAGAGCTAATCATGCTTCGTCTTCCATTGGCGCCTTATCTGAAAATGTTTTGTATAAAGGGGTGAGCATCTCAACGGCTCAGTAGAAATGATCCACCCATCCCCACTCTAACCCGTAAGCCATGCATGAATGCACATGCTCATACACTTTTACCCAAACATCCACATTTTTCAAATCATGCATGATGCTTCACATAAAGTGCAAATACATATGTATATATATACATATATCAAATTGGACAAGTCACAACTTATATATATATATAAATCACACCAAATCAATTCAAGGGGGCTTTCTCATCACTCCAATAGTAAGGGTCTCTTCGGCACCTAAACTCTGCTTGTGCTTTATCGGGTTACTAACCCGAAGGGAGCACTTCCTCTTGGCCAAGTTTTGGGTCTTTCACCCTAGGGGCCTTCCCCTTATCTTAATTTCACACTCATGCCCCAAAATAATCATATAGCGCATATAATCACACCAATGCACATAGTCACACAATGCATGCATTTTTCACCAAATCAATGCATTTTCCTTCCAACTCAAGATTGTCACAATGCTATCACACTCACATCATGAAAATTACTATAATCATGGATTTTGCTAGAAAATCATATTTTTCATGTTTTCATCAAACAAACACATTTTTCACCAAAAGCATTATAGTCACATTTGCACACACATACTATGCATAAGCCCTAACTAACATATTGGACACTTATACATGCATAAATCACCATGGTATACATATATATATATATATATATATATATATATATATATACACACACACACACATAGACCTGGGTTCAAGAAATCGAAAGCTATCTCTTGTGATATTTAGAAAGGGACCACAAGATCAAAGTAGAAATGAGTCTAGCACCCCTACCTCAAATTGGAAGAGCTTCCAATTAATTTCCCCCAATCTCTCAAAACCCAACTTTCTCCGAAATGATTTTTGAACCGATCAATCTCGAGCCCTCGATGTGTAGAGCGTTTCTTCCTCCTTCGGTGAAATCAAAATCCCACTCTAAGGCCCTCAAATCTAGTGAAAAAGAGGAGGAGATGAAGCTTGTATGTATATACGTATAAATCTCTCTCTCTCGGCTACTGGGATGAAAAATGAGAGGAGAGCTGATCTCTCTTAGTATTTATAGCTAAGTGACCTCTTCTTAATTACTAGTTTGCCATCACCTTTTTGCAAAACCTTCTCGGGCTCATTTTCAGAGTTCTGTAACTTAGATTGACACGAAATCAACTCCGTTGCACGTCAAATATTTTATTTAAGCTATCCTCAAATTTTGAAGTCATTCCGACACTTTTAAAATTTCTGAGCCCACAAGGCCCACGCCCCTAGGTTGACCAAACTCAAAAAAGTCAACTTTTTCCAAAAGTCCCCAAAGCTTCCCAAAACCCTATTCCAACCCTCTAAATATGTTCCCTGCATTCAAAACATATTAAACATCATTTAAAATGCATTTAAAGCAATGAATGACCAAAAATTGAAAAATCGACCAAAATTGGACACGGTCTCTACAGTCCATATTTGGAGGAATAAAAATTTGTGAAAGAGAAGGGATAACTCATCCATCATTTTTTACCCTCCTTGCCTGCTCTATACCAAACAAAAATAATTTGTTCCTTCATTTCTATCTTCCCTTCACCCCTTTTCCTTCTTTTCTACCAAACGAGGCATAAAACTTTATTGACTATAGTTTTTTTAATTACTTTGCATGTAGACCAGTTGACTTTTTTTTAAAAATTACTAACACACCCACCCACTTTGTAGACCAATTAATAAAAAATATTCACACCTTAAAAAGATTTTTCATTTTCAAGTCCATCAATATAACATTATCTTTACCTGACCATATAGAAAACACCTATTAACTTGATCTCTATATTAAAAATATTTAAAGTGTAAATTTAATTACAAATTTAATTCTTTTTTGAATACAATATTCACACTCCGCGTGAATATTTTGAAAAAAAGAAGAAGATAAAATTACTCTTAGAAGGTAGAGTATAAAATTACTTCTTGAAATAATTAGAATGTGAGTGTTTTTTTTTAAGAATAATTATGTCATTTCATTTTTTATAAAATAAATAAAGTGTAGAAAGGTATAATGATAATAAGCCGCTTCTTAATTGCCTTAACCAAGGGATGACAATTTGTGTAGATGGGGTCATAATCATGTCATGAGGATCTATAAGTATTATGCTAAAGAGGTCAACCCGAACACGACCCGTTTAATAATCATGTCAGGAACTTTTGACACAAACACGACCTATTGATTAAATGGTTTGACGTATTTAATCCATTTAACTTAAATGGGTCATCTAACCCATTTATTAACTAAAGTATAAAATGCAAATATGTTGAAAAAATTGAGATAATGGATGACAAAATTTATGAAGAAAAGAATAATTGGGACAATACAATTATAAAAATGCCAAAAAAATATATTCATATTAAATATATATTGAAATTGTCATGCCCCGATTTTTGACTCCCAGAAACTGAGGGTGAATCCACCCATTAAGCCCTAATGAACCATCTCAACCTTTAGTTAACTACAGAAGCTTAATCACATACATACACACGTGTGTGTGTGTGTGTATATATATACAACTCAACATCAAATAATCCTAATGGGCCTCAACCATACAACCCTTCAAATGATTTTATCCAACAAGTACGGGTATATAACTCCTTGTAAGTTTCTAATCTATGGTTGAAAAAATGTATCTGTTATCCAAGAATTGTCTCTAGAGGGGGGTGAATAGGGATAATACGCAAATGATGAAACTTTTTCGATTTAGCTCATTTTAACAAAAGTAGGCTTGTTAGGACTTTTGTCAAACACTTGATAAACTTATTTATTCAACAAGTGGGAATGAGAATGCTCCATCTATTATGCACTTAAATAATCTAGTGAATACAAGAAATGAAGTGTTCATGTAAGTGCAACGTATCATGCTTGAAGTGTGTGGAAATGTTGATAACGCATTTTATCAAACACGTGATATGCAAATTGATTGGCAAGAAATAATCAAACAAATACTTAATCAATTAGCAATTTCATTAATTCTACAACTCAACCAATATACTCCAATCATTCATCCCATCCTCCTCATATGAAGTATTTAAATAACATTCATTAAAAAAAGTTATAAAATAAATGCTAGCAAAAATGAAGGAGTAAATCTATCAAAGGGGTAATTAAGCAATTATCTATCGATATGATATAAAAAGTAAAACTTACATAGGCAATTAATCAAGCACTTGGAGTGCTACTCATTCATTCACAAAATGGTTCATTAAAAAGGAATGAAATGAGCTAAGTGGAAATAAGTCTATCAATGCTAAAATGAAATTAAAGCTCATAAAGATATTTCATCAAATACATGGTATGCAATATCTCTACACAATTATGCTCTTCATATTTTTTCAAAATATAAAGACATTTAACAAATATAATGAATATAATAATGTAAGGAGAGTAAGGATAGAGAAATGCAAACATTGACACCATGATTTTTACATGATTGTGCAACTCCAGCCAACGTCCATGCCTCAAGAGCTCATCTTGAGATATCCACTATAAAGTCTTCCTTAAGGGTGGAAAGCAAACCATACAATTGCCAAGCTCATGACTTGGGCTTCCTTGTTCAATGAGAACCTCACCAAGACTTCTTTGCCAAGCTCATGACTTGGGCTTCCTCCCTCTTTTGATGGTTAAGAGATAACCATTACTCACTCTAAAGGGTGGAGAGCACTGCCCATTCCTTCTCCTTTTAAGGTAGAGAATGAACCTTTCTCTTTTTCAGGCTTGGAGAAAAACCCTTACAAAGCTTTTTCAAGCTACCCATGTCAAGAGAACCTCTTGGTCTTCTTCTCTCAAAAATAAGAAATTTGTGTATAATGAGTGTATCTCAAATAGACAAGATATACAAATTCAAAGTTCTCTCAAATCTAGAGTTACAATTGATGAATTAATAAGAAAGCTCAACTCTAGAATGATGAATAAAAAACCACAAATATATTGATCTTTGGAAGAATATGGTCAAGTGTGTTGACTATCTCTATAGAATATGAATTCTAAGCTTAATGATAGATTTAACCAACAATGGATGATCAACTATATGTTTGGTGGTCACTCTCGTATGTATAATACATATACAATGTGTATTTATAGCCCAAGAAAGAATTCTAGCCGTTTGGAAGTGGTTGGGAATCATTAAATGCAAAAACTAGCAGTTTCAGATCTGTTCCTGTAATGTTAGTCAACTGGGTAGTCGACTGGTCATTTAGCAGTAGTCGACTGATTAGTCTTTTCAAGGCAAAAATAAGTTTTGAATCAGTATTAGTCGACTAATGGAATTCTATAAGTCGACTAATTTGCCTCTCTACAAATAGTTAAAAAGTTCTGTCTAGGTTAGACGATGCTTAGTCGATTGAGGGAAACTTTCTTAAAAGATTATTTCAAGGCATAAGTCGACTGATGCATTTCCATAAGTCGACTAATCTGTCCCTCTGGGAATGTCAAGAACTCACAATCTCTATTAGTCGACTGATGGGATTGCATAAGTTGACTGATACAAGCTGAAAATTGAAAAACATAGTTTTGACATCCAAACAAAGCTTAAACTATCTATGACTTTTAAGATATAATTCAAATAAGATCAAATCCTATTTTTACATGTCTAGAGACCATTAAAATGATATGCATGAGTTGCATTGGTCCTAGAGTCAACTAAGTTACCGGTAGGTTCTTTGAATATTTTGACAAACTTGAACTTTCTCAAAGTCAACTATAACCTTATGAAATAAATCAATTTGATCTAAGGTCCTTGACTTTATACTTCACTAAATGCAAATATTGAGAATTAAAGATATTTTCAATTAGAGATCCTCTCAATATTACTTAAAGCTTTTCATTATTAAACATATAAGTTCAAAGCCTTATTTCTCTAATTCTTAGAGACCATTCTAAAAGATATAAATAAAGTACATGGCCTATTGTTTATGGTCTAATGATTTATGAATGATATGCATGAAATGCATTCGTCCTAAAGCTTTCAAGTGAGAACATCAAAGTAACTTTACAAAGATTATTTATACACTCACCAAGACTAAATTACCCAATCTTCAATATTTTCATTGATCTTGACGTGCATTGGGTGAAGTCTCATTTTTTTGATGTTATTGCCTTCATCCTTTTTCGCATGTCCTTGATATGAGCTTTTGAATATAGATGGGCATGATCAATGTGAGCTTTGGATACCTTTGCAAGGTGCCATTGGTCCTCTTGTCTTACTTTGAGTCTTGTTAGAATGTAACCTATTTAAGCACAAACTCAAGTAGACACACTACAAGAAAAAAAAGACTTTTTACGGCGGGCAAAAAGAGCTTTTACCACAGGTTTGGCCCATCGTGGTATCCGGTGTCATAATTACTGAAGGACTTACTACCACGGACTTATCCCGTAGTAGAAAAGTACTTTCTACCACGGGTTGAAGGACTTTCTACCATGGGTTTAGGCCGTGGTAGAAAGTATCCATTTTCTACAGCGTGCTCAGCCCGTGGTGGAAAGTACTTTTCTACTACGGGCTAAGCCCGTGGTAGAACGTATCCATTTTCTACAACGTGCTCAGACCGTGGTAGAAAATGTACCTTCTAACACGAGCTGAGCTCGCTGTAGAAAGTGTTTTTTTTAAAATTTTTTTTTTGCCTTCTTAGGCATTTTTTCCAACCAAACTCCACCCAAAGCCTGCACAACCAATATCACTCACCAAGCCTCGCAATCAAACAACACAAATTTACACACTTCAATCTCAATCTTCCATGGTCCATAGAATCCATACAAAAAATCAACTTAATTTTATATAAATAAAATATTCATCCACAACTTACAAAGCTCAACGGAAGATTTTGTGATACAACATTAGAAGAGTCATAAATAAAAGCCAGATTTGAAACCCTCAAGTGCCAATATTTTAAAACTACATGTTAAAGAAGCACTATGGAATTAAACAGAAGTCCTAAGTAGCAATTTCAGCTGGAGCTATACAAGAAAAAAATAAAAGAAAATAAATATAAAATGAACTAATACTAGGCTAAAATAGAGCGCTACCTACAAAATGTGATTAATGCTTTTCAATCAAAGTTACAATACAATTGTACGGTTCTCTAAGCACAGGAACATTCTTTCGGTGTATCTTATAACCTCCTGTAAAACACTATAATAATAAGAAATATATATGTAAGCATATATGTCATACTTAAATGCATAATAAATTGAAATCAGTAAGTAAAAGAGGGGAGGGAAAGAAAACAAATTTTTTCTTTGTCTCATGGAACCTTACATTTAGGTTCAAACATTTATTATACAGTCAAAAGTGAATTAATTAATGATGTTCTCAGATGGTAACATTTGAAATTTGGAATTGAGGAAGTACCATAGATCTTTCTAAAGAGACTACAATATAATGCAAAACAGAAGATGCAGGCAAGTAGTGAGAATAAAAATAAAATACTAAAAATGGCATTGGAAATAATAATTTTCTCATTAAAACAAAAAAATACCATTAACTATTAATTGTGATACACTTGCTAAAAAAAATATTAGATCATATCTCAATCAATTTCACACTAATATGGCAGCAACTATTCAATGACAAACTTAGATATCAAATGCATAACATAGAGCTGTAGCCGATATCCTTAACTCAATTTAGCAGACATTAATAATATGCAATATCTAGAAATGATCACCATGAGACCAACCTTAGTTGGGTCAATTTATAAATACTAGAATAATATTGACAGTAGAATCACTTAAATGAGGCAGCATAAGTCAACAAAATTAGCAGCAAGTATACAATTCAGAGTGCAGGTGCCTGCGAGGTTTAAGGTACGTGAAACTAGTTCAAATGTATCTAATTTAATTGATTGAAAACTATTATAACAGATCAAAACTTTTCAAAGAATTCAAAGGCAGCACATAACTTTTCTGTAGGGTGGGTTTATGGTTTAAAAATAGAAAATAACTTTGTTGAATTTCATGTATTTCAATGCACACATTGGGCAGTCATTTCTTAAATCATATGTAGGACAATATAGAATTTTCTATTTGATATATTTCATGTACGGTTTGCCAAATTTATTTTTGAAATTTTTTCTTCATTTCTCTTCTTAGGGTTTGACAAATTTCTTTTTGGAAGTTTTTCTTCTTACTATTTGTTGTTTAGAAGGATGCATATTCATATTTAAAGATTCTACTTCATTAAATTAAAATAACAGAGTCTGCAATGAAAACTCTATGTTAATAGACTAAAATACACCAAGAAATTTATATAGTTACACATAGCATTAAAAACAACAACCAGTTGCAAGTTTTGTTAGTTTCAACTTTTTTTAATGTTAGTTACACATACTTAATGCTGACAGATCAATATTGTGGTTGTAGTTTTACACTCTTCTCTACTAGAAAGCATAGTCAATCATTCTTTGCCCAGACAACCTTTTTCTTTTATTGTTTTGTTTCTTCTGTACATTGTGTTCATTATTTTCTTTATTGTTTTTTTTTTCTTTCAATTTATTTTTGTTCTATTTAGTTGATAATAGTTATTAGTTTCCATTACAGGTCTTCTCTTGTGGGTTTTAGTTAAAATTTTGTTTTTAAAGGACAAGGCCCTGTTAAATAATGTACAATTTGACTTCTTCAAATTTCTATGGAGTGATTTCTTTTATATATTTTCTTCTTTTTTCTGTGAAAGATTGATAGTTGATATTTATTGGATGGTGAATTTGTAGTGTTTGCTAGTTGGCATAGATACTTATTAGTTATTGCCTTTCATATGTTGTTATTATTATTATTTTTTCTCATGTATGTTTCATGATCTTGAAGCACAATCCTGAAGTCGTTAACACAAACAAAAAATAAAAACAAAGTTAACACCAACCCTAGAATCCAATGGGATTCTTATTCTGGACAACAAAATGAAAGTGAGAAAATTATAATTTTAATTAAAATCAGACGATACTCCAGCTCTTTTATTAAATTTTTATCCTAGTACTATTTGTAGTTGTTACGAAACAGGAATATAATAATTCAACTAACTGCAAGCTTAAAATGCAACTAAAATAAAGAAAATGAAACATTAAAAAAAGTTGAAACTAACAAAATAATAGATTAAAATACACCAAGAAATTTATATACTTACACATAGCATTAAAAAGATGAGAGAGAGCAAGAGGAATAATAAAGAGTTGTGAGTGTTGTGAGATACCTTCAAACTTAGAGTTGGAGGGGAAGAAATAATTTTTCCTTGATTATATTTGTGAGAAGGATAATGCTACTTAGGCAGAATTGTTAGGCAGAATTGTTAGGCGGAAACTTTTACAACCATTGGATGTATGTGGTGAGTGTATGTGGTGGGGTCTACCACATGCATCCAATGGATGTAAAAGTTTCTGCCTATAAATTCTGTCTAACAATTCTGCCTGAGTAGCATTACCCTTGTGAGAAATGGCTAAAATTGCTGGATGCTTTAAAAATTAATCAATGTACTTGCTCTAAAGGAAGATGAATTGAAGCAAGAGCATTGACAACAAAGAAAGATAGAATGAGGAAACTAACCAGAAAAGTAGCTTTGCTAAGTAGTCCCGGGAAGTGCCTATGGTATCATGGAATTCGTCACCACAACTTTGGTAGTTCTCTGCGCTCCTTATAGCTGAATCTCCCAAAAAAACTAGAGATAGTATCATTTTTAAAGAAACTTTTCAATATGTTTTGAACAAGTTCGTGAATAATTTCCTCCTCCTCTATTGATGATACATTGATACCTAAGATAGTCTAGTCACCTATTGAAACAAATTATAATTTCTGACAAATCCAACTTCAAGTAAAGAGGCAATAGTCACATGAAAAAAAATTAAGGATCATACCATATCAAATCTGAAGGACCTGTAATACTCTAACAAATCATTGTTACGTACTTTATCTAATATTCTCAATTCTCATATGTTTCTGCTTCTGAGAATTTAGTTCTTGCAAAATCATATACAGATCAGCTTAAAGAATGTGATTCTCTGCCCATTTACTCCCCATTGCCTATCATGGGCTTCGAACAAGCCTATAGATATTTCAATAACCTATAGAATATGAAGGCAGGAAGTGATCTATGGACTCTATTTTTCAAACAGATCATATGGCACCTTTAAAATCCTAAATTCAACTGATTGCATGTTTTTCTTGGAAGTATAAGTTTTTAGTTTCTTATTAACCCATAGAATATCTAGTAAAGATCTTGAAGAAAAAATTTTACATGCTCTATAAAACAATTTACATACAGGTAAATTGGGTAAAATAAAATATTGATATGTTATACAAGTACATAACTCAATGGGTAATTGGGTAAAATAAAATATTTAATCAAACAATGTGTCCACAATCCACAATTTGTAGTTCATACTTCATAGAAGTCAACACAGTAATTTGGTATGTTGTAAGTATATAATGGGTATCTAACTTCACTCACCCGTCACTATAGATGAAATCCAATTAGACCCACAAATTTAAATGAAAATCAAGATCAATCAATTGCATAATTAAGCCAATTTAATAATATATATATATATATATATATATATATATATATGCATTAATAATTCAACTCACCACTCACTCACTGAGTAACCAATTAGACTCATAACCAAAACAAGCTCACCTTGTGCTTGGTTCTAGCAATCCCAGACTGAGAAAGAGCAACTAGAGGAGGAATCCCACCTTACCTCACAAGCAATCCTCTATTGTCACACTATCAGCACACAATTGCAATAGAGTAAGCACCGCAAACTCCTCCACAATCGCTGCCTTCCCATCCTAAATTGCCGCCAAGCTACTCAAAACCACCATCACCTTTTCTGCCACTCCCGTGCCCTGCTCCGCCACCAGCTCCACCAGAGGCCTCACCGTTCTAGTGCTCACTGCCCTCATCTTATTCAGCTTCACAGAACAGAGCTTGTACAACGTTGTGAGCGCATCTTTCTTCCCCCAATTCAACACATTTATCAGTAAATCTAGTAGATTACTTTGATCGAGAGTACAATTGAGAACTAAAGAATGACACGACGAGCTCTAGATGAGATTTCCTTTTTCAATCGATAAAGGATAGATATTTCAATGCCTCTGTAGGTTGTATCACCATACCATCTCTCGACTACGAAGAAGACAACAGAGAAGGGGAGAGAAAGAGGGGGTGAACATTGAATGCTCAAGAAGGATGGGTTTACTCATAACGGCGATCTGGAAATTAATCCCCTGGAGGAAAAGGGGGGGGGGGGAGAGAGAGAGAAAGAGAATTAGGGCTTCCGTATTCCATTGGAGGAAGGGGGGAGAGAGAGAATTTAAAAAAATACAGCGTTAATTTTTTTTTTAAAATATGACCATCCAACACGGGCTTAGCCCGTGGTGGAAAGTTCACTTTCTACGACGGGCCCAAGTCGACCGCGGTAGAAATTTTTTTCTATGATGAGCTATTAGGCCCGTCGTAGAAAGTCACTTTCTACCACGGGCCACACGGGCCCGCCGTAGAGAGTCACTTTCCACCACGGGCTACATGGGCTCGCCTTGAAAAGCATGTCATTAAAAGCTAAAATTCTTGTAGTGACATTAAATCCTAACACTAACAATGTTTTGTTATCATCAAAATAACTGAGATAACCTTGGTTCAACCGTATCCATTGGAAAGAGGGTTTAAAAATACTAAATTTAAAAAAAGGAATCATCTAAATTTGATTTGAAATGTAGAAGATATGCTTGTTTGAAGTTAGGCAAAAATACAGTTTGAATAGTGCATGCTGTAAAAAGGGGATCGATTGCCCAAGGTCCGTCGAGGCTGGGTCTTTGGATTTTTACAAGGGCAGTCAATCGACATAAAAATGGGGATTTATCACCATTAATGCCCAGGCAAAATCCTGTAACATTAACTTAGCCAAACTTCATCCTAACTTCAAATCCTAATATCTCACAATTTGTAAGTTTGTTTGGCTTGAAATTTGACATGGATCATCCTCAACATGTCTAGTTTCCAACCCAATCTTAATCATCTAAAAATCCCAATCAAAACTAGAATTATACTGAAATCCATGACGTAGGTTGGATTAGGCACTCTTACCTTAAAACATGCATATTTTACTCGATTTAAATCCAAACAAGGCCTATGACCTATTAAATTGGAGCTAATACAATTCTTCTTCTATACATATAAATTTCATTCACACCTTGAATCCGAAATGGACACTTTGGGCATGTATTCTTCCCCCCCCAATGGCTATTCTAATGCCTTAAATTTCCATCCAAAGGCATTCATACATTACACAATATACAATTGAAACATAGTTTCACTAATCCTTACATCCCATACCATAAATTTTACTCAAATCACATCTCATTTTCTTGTATAACATCTATACATGGTTACAACATTTAAAGAGGTCACAACCTTACAAATCCATACATTGCATTACAATGAATTTAGTTCAAAATATACATCTCAATCCATGTGGCTTTCGAGTTTATAGCCATTACAAGAATTTCATACATAAGGTCCAAAAATGCTAAAAATTCTACTATGACTACAACTATGCAAATTTTCATGCCACAAGACGGCATGGCTAGCTAAATCCATAATATCCAAAAATGAACACAAATTTTACAAGGAATCTTGCTTGATCATTCAAGTCCCGTCCATCATGGGTGCCTTCTCTATAAATAAAAGTTTTGGGAAAAAAGGGGTGAGCATTTTAACGGCTTAGTAGGAATACCCCAACCCACCTAGGTGCCAACTCGACACCGACGTACATGAATGCATGTCACTACATTACATGTTAGCTTGAACATTCACAAGTTCATTTATAAACATTGCATATATAAGAATGCATTAAAACACATCATGCTTCACAATTAACAATGTAAGCAAAAATTATAACCTTTTCCCTCTTGGCCTTACTCTGATTCCCCAACATGATTTGGACCTCTCCAATAAATCATATGACCTAGGATACCTCTGACTTATTCGTATGATAAGGAAATCTCTGACAATGCCATACTCAAGTGGCAATATTTTGGTTTGCCCCAAGGTGAATGGACATCTTTGATAATTCACCAAATATGAATTTAATTCGATTCTAGGCCTTAGCCTTGGTATGATGGGACCACTCTGACAGTCATACCATATTAGACAAGTATGCCCCTTACTTAACATGGTTGGACCTCTCTGACATCCCATGTACGATCTATTTCCCCCATTTTCTCACCTTTATCCTGCTTATGCATTTCAACATGCAAAATCAAGCATTTCATTTTATGCTTATACAATGCTCTATCTAGTTTTAAAAGTACATATCATGCATTTTACTCCATATAAACACACATATACTCACATATATGTCAAGTCTAGCATATAAGTTGTATATGCTTATAATTCCCAATTTAGCACATTTTAGTCATGCTTTACCCAATGCATACCTTTACAACAAGTAACTAGCATGCATTTCCATTCACATTATCAACATATAATACATACATGTTCTACATTTTGCATAACCACATATACACATCAAATTACGCACATAAGCATACATTCCCTTATTTTCTCATACTCTTATGTACAAGCCCCTCATGTCACACATATCATAAGGTACATCATAATTGCATAGAAGAGACTCTAGGAAAGGGGAAAACACTAAATCCCACCTCTCTTACCACTCTCATTCATGCAATACACATTCTCACATCTCACTATTTCACTCAAAAGCTTATAATCGACAACTAAACAAGAAGGAGAACCCCTATCCCGAATTTGAAAGACTTTAGAGTAACTCCTAAGAAACTCAACGAGGTCTACCTTTATGGAACATGGGATTGTTCGGTTTAAACCGAAGACCTAACCATCCCCTACACACTTTCTTTCTTCGACGAACCTGAAATCTAAGCTGAATGCACCCGAAATGTAGAGAGAAGGTGGAGGGATAAAGTGGGAGGAATATAAAGAGAGAAAGTGGCATGAGATATGGTTGGGATCTCTTAGCCTAGATATTTAAAATATCTAGGGCGCGCAAATGACTAAAATGCCCCTAGGCCACTTAACATACCTTTTCGGCCTTCATTTTTTATTTTGAAAGTTCCCATGAACTCGAAATCACTCCCTTAACTCTCTAAACATTTCATCTAAGTAAAATTCAAAAATAATTATTTTCTGAATTTTTGGGCTCACTTGGACCGTATCCTGGGCCACAATTTGACTTAAAAGTCAAACTTCTCTAAATTTTCCAAAAACTTTCCAAAACCTCAATAAGACATCCCAAACATGTTTTCCACACTCAAAACATGTTAAACATAATTCAAAATTCATTTATGGTCATTATGATGATAAAAGTGCAAACCTGCCAAAATTGATCACAGCCTCTACAGAAATAATAAAAATGTGTATAGTAATAGGTTAAAACAGGTTACGGGTTCAGCTAACATGATTACAACATGATTAATTAAATGGATCTAATCGAGTTAAACAGGTTGAATTTCAAAACACAAACAGATATGATTAATTAAACGGGTTCACACGATTGTGATACTAACACGATTATGATCAACATAAACTCGCTAACTTCATGTCGTGTTTGTGGGTCATATTGAATTTTTCCACCCTTTCTTTAACCACACTTTAAGCATCGCATTCAAAAATGACTTTATCAAATCCCCAAATCCTAGTTTGGTCTACTGTTTTCCTCAATACCAATACTTTTGCCATAGTGTTTCCATAACTGAGCTAAAGAAAAATAAAAGAGTAAAATACATTGACCTCCGCTGAAGTGTGGCCTAATTACACACAATAGCTATGTTTGGAATTTATTATACTGCGTACCCCTAGATTTTATGAAATATCCTTTTTACCCTTAATATTTTAATACTTTTAAAAATATATATATTTTGAACAACTATCAATATGTGTAGTTTTGGACACTATACTATACTGACATGAAGTTAGAGTCAACAACCAATACTAAAGTAGTTTTACCAACAAACTTTCATATTCATGTATACTTTTTCAATTTTTGACCACACAACAATTTATATCATCACAAAGGCTCAAGAGATAAATATAATAACAGAAATGCTTCAAAGAGTCAATAAAATTTTAATATAAGTCCACTACACTCCTACAAAATACTTTAAATATACTAACCTTTAAGAAGTAGGCCTCTGATTCTTTGAACTCTCCTATTCCAGGGTTATCAACCACCACTTGACCGGACTTTCTTTGTTGGAGAACTGTTCTGAACACCCTTACACCAATACTCAATGATTTAATAGGTTAATGAACAAGGTGAAGAACCTAGAGGGGGAGGGGTGAATAGGTTTTGTCTAACTTTTTTACTTTTTTTTAAGCTAGATGTGGTTTGTCTTATAATTTATGTAAACATGGAAGCATAGGCACATGACACAAGGATTTATAGAGGTAAAATCCCAATGTGGGGAAACATCCTATTTGGCTGTTAAGCCAGAACTAAGATCCACTATTTTGAAAGGGTAGTACAACAACTCACCAATTACTCTCTCACTCACCTAACTGACCATATAGTCATTCCATCTCTCATCCTAGTTCACAACCTCCTTAGGCTTGAACCACTCTTACCAATCTCACCACAAGCACTCACACTTGCCTAGCTCAAAATTTTCCTGTCCATAATAACCCTATGTTTCGATTGCATGTTATGAATATGAAAAACATTACAATAGATGTTTCTTAAGTAATTAGAATATGAACTTCAGCCTAATGAACTTGATATTATAGCTTTCTTTAGTAGACTCTGATATTAGAAGTGGCAGCTATAAAACCTCTTCTTATCTTTGTAGTAAGCATAAAAGATATACAAATTGATGACTTAATAGGCCTGCTCAATGCAATAAGGTACAAGATAGTTGGTTTAGCTATTGACAGTAGGATAGACTTCAATTCAACATAATGACCAGTGTTATAGGCTGTTCCAAACACTTTTCTTATACCTTTGCTAAATATGGCTAACTGTAACTATAAAAGGTTCATAAATGTGTATAATCAAGAATTGAAATTGCTCAAAATATAGTTAAGCTCATTCAATGCATGGAACTTTAACAGTAGTTAAAGTGGCATGTCAATATTAAAGTTGTGCTACAATAGTTGTTCTGAATGACCAAAAATCAATGCAGGCTACCTTTTGGTAGTATTAGGGTTTGAGCACATTCAAAAGGTGAGCTAAAGCTTGCTCAACCTAACATTAGGCACCCCAGGCCTTTTGAATCAATTTCAATTGCTAAGCCACTTGACAATACCACTTTAGATCATAAATGAGATTCAGGAGATCAACATTAGATGCACAACCAGTTAAAATATATTAAAATAAACTTTCTTAGGTCAATACTAACATATAAAAATCTTTCTAAGTGTTCAGAACTGATCATAGAGGAGCATGTTTTGGTTCCATAATGCAATTATGATGTGTAGTGAACCAATGTACTTCAAATAAACATTAAACCACCACAACAACCATCAATAATCATTTAAAGTTATATATTAAGGTCACCTATACTCTTTTAATCTACATCAAAACCTTAGTGGATGAACTAGCCGCTCACGGTAGAAGAAAAAGCTTCAACGGTCAAGGAAAAAGGCATCATCTTTATAAATAATGCGTAAGACTTCGTTCTCCAATGATTCTCCACTCCAAAGCTCTACAAAGTATGTCTTCAATTCTCTCCAAAGGCTCTCCGAGACTCTAGCAAAATAGCCTTCAATTCACCCCTTTATGCACCAAGAGAATACACCAAAGTCCTAATCCAATTAGGAATTAATTAGGTTTTCCCTCAACACTAAACAGGTGGATTTTTCTGCTGACGTTCAGCCCAACTTTTGACCCATTAAAAGTCTCGATTCACAGAATTCTCATGAAATACAAAAGTTTCCAGAATCAAATTTCGTTCAACCAAAGTGACAATTAAGTCAATTTGAAACTCAAAAATAATACTTCTGGTCCATTTTCCAAAATGGGATTAAAACTGTATTAAGCGCAGAATTGGGCTTTAGGCCCGTAACCTTCTTAAGCAGTTGTAATTCTCTTGGACCTCTTCCTTAGGCTGATTTGAATTAAAATATGGAGTTGAATGGATTCCTTTGATGTTGGCTACATCTAACCCTTTTACATGTCATCTTTAAAAGCCCAAAATCATGGTTTTAACTAACATAATCATTAAGGCACTGAAAATACAAAAAACACTAAAACAAAGTACAATTTTTAAATAATCTATCACTAAGAGAATAATATATGCAAATTAAGAGGTTAGAATGCGCAACATTCAACGCCGATCAGCACATGACTGCATGCGCTGTCACTTAAAATTTAAACCGAGCACCTCTCCCCCTCATTTGTTTCTCTTATCTCGCGACTAGTCTTTCTCTCTGTCTCAACCTAACCTTCCAAACACACCCCCATCACTAAAATCATCATTCTAATCATCTTCCTTCATCATTTTCAATTTTTGAAGGGTGATTACAAGCTCGAGCACCCACTTTGAGGATCTCATTTAGAATCTTGGAGGTAAGGGTTTGAGTTGCACTTGTGATTCCATTTTATTTTGTATTATAAATTTGTGTGGAAACATTTGAGGGTTGTTGAACTTTTTGGGAGTTGTTTACTTTTGATTTGAGGATCGGAGGTTGGTGACACCATTGTAGGAGGATTTGAGTGATTTTGAGTTATTTGTGTGATTTGTAAACCTTACCAAAGGGCTGCCGAGGCACCTTGCACCCTAAGAATTTAGGAAATTTTTGGAGCAGCATTTTTGAGTCAAAATGGTGCACAACAAGGTTCCTATCACACCCCAGAACCCGAACCATCGGGACTCCCCTGGACCGGCCCGAATCCCGAGTCTGAACCCATTCACTTAACCCCGTGAACAACCTTAACCACACTCATACGATAGTATCAAGCTTTGATACCATTCTATCACACCCTGATTATTGAGTTATGACTCTATGTAGAGGTCTTTACCTTATCAATACATCTATCTCTTACCATATAGGTCACAGTGATCGATGATCTAAGTAAAAGCCTTCAATGATTCCATCACACAAGTATGAATACATAACTCCTTGGGAATCTTTGATAAAAGGCTTAAAATAGAACCATTGGGAAGAGGTTATCAAAATACTCAATTTTAAAAAAAGAATCACTTGATTTGGGTTTGAAACGAAGAAGTTATGACCCTTCGAAGTTAAGAGGAAAACTTACTATAAGTGGGACGGGTCCCCAAAAAGTAGGACCGGTGGGACTTTCTGCAGGTCCAAAATACCGAGAGAAGTTGGACCGGTGCCCAAAAAATAGGACCGGTGGGACTTTCCTGATACTTGATTTTTTTGTGAAAAACTTTGCAACCTAAAATTCCTCTTCACCATGCCTCAATCCACACACATGAACTTTAAGGCACAAAAATCCAAGCCAAATCTAATTTTTGAAGTTCTCCAAAACCCAACTAAGATCATCCATAGCATAAGCAATTTAAAATCAACTACGCAATCTTATAATTATCCACAGATACAATCTCATCATCCAAATCATACTTCAAGCATAATTATTCAAAAACACAATTAAAGTCCATCCCTTCAAATCACATATCTATCTCATTTCCTTTCCAACTCATTTACTTAAGAAAAGTACATACATAAAGTTATAATATAAGAAAAAATCATAACTTTACAATCCATAAATTAAGTTTGGTCCAAAAATAAACCACGATACATATGGATTCCAAGTTTATTGTCATTACAAGGATTTCATGCATAAAGTCCAAAAATGCTAAAAATCCATCCATGACTACAAATTCATAATCAACGTGCCACAAGCCAGCACGGATAGCCACAAAATATACAATATCCAAACGATCATCATACTCCAATTGAGTTCCCAAAATGCCCATAAGAACTATGAAGTCCCTATCATCATCCTTGACGCATAACTTGAAAAATATTGGGGGGAGCGGGGTGAGTACTACGGCAGCTTAGTAGAGATACCCCAACCCACCTAAGTGCCGACTCGACACGACCTACATGAATGCATGCCATTACATTACATGTATCATCCAACATACATCATGTTCATTCACAACAATGCATATTTTCAAAAATGCATTAACACATATCATGCTTTACAATTTAAAATGAAAGCAACATCACACACTTGTCTCTCTCACGAACTCAACACGATATCCTAACATGATTCTTGACCAATCATGTGACCTAGGATATTTCTCATATAATTTTTGTAATACACTACTGAGAACATCAATCCTACCAAGTGATGAAACTATTTCAGTACGCACCACCGAGAACATCGGTCCTACCAGGTGATGAAATCATTTCCAATACGCATCATCGAGAGCATCGGTCCTACCAGGTGATGAGATAATTTTCAGAATACACCATTGAGAACATCGGTCCTACCAAGTGATAAGATAATTTCAGAATGCACCACTGAGAACATCGGTCCTACCAAGTGATGAGAGATTTTTGGAATGCACCACTGAGAACATCAGTCCTACCAAGTGATGAGACCCTTTCAAGATTTTAACCGAGAACTCCTACCTCCAAGGTGATTAGCCAACTTCACAACTACAACCATAACCGAGTGTTGACCTACTTTAGGTAATTCAACCACACTTCCCCATTTCCTCACAATGGTCCCATATATCCATTTTGAACATATGAATGAAGCATTTAAATTTTCATGCTTTACAATACATACGCTAGTTATAGAGGAACATAACATGCATTTTATATTCATTAATACACACATATATATTTTTCTATATATGCAAAATCCTAGCATAAGTCACACATGCTCACAAAACTTCACCTAAACACATTTTAATCATGCTTCACCAATGCACACATTCTCTATATAAAAATAACATGCATTTAACTAACTTAACAACACATAATACAAACATGTCCAATATAACACATCTTCACATATGTGCACAAAATCTAGCATATAAGAATACATGCTAACATCTCTCACACATTCACTCATTATACCGTGTACACTACCACATACATATCTATTGCACAATAGAGACTAAAGAGAGTAGAAGAACACCACCTCCTACCCCTCTTACCACTCTAAATCATGCAATACACACACTTAACTCTCCCCACTTCACTTGAAACCCTATAATCGACAAATAAATGAGAAAGAGAACCCCTAACTCAAATCCAATCTTGGTTGTTGAAGACCCAATTTTCACCAAGCTTCAAACTCCTCCAATGGCAACTTTCCACCGATCAAATTGAAGAGGAGAGTGAGGGGAACAACTTTTGGTCTTGGCTTTACCCTCAAATCTCAGTTCTTGGCCCTCAAAACTTAGAGAGAAGGAGAGAAGAGAAACTTTGTAGAGAGAGAGTAGGAGCCGAATGTAGAGAGAGAGAGAAGTGAAAATCTAATTTTTTCTCTCTTTTTCCATCTATATATCATATATATTATATCAATTTTCCCCTTTGCAACTAAACCCTCTATCATTCGCTTATTTGCTCCTTGTTATGGGCCTTTTGCGCTTATTCACAAACTAGTCTTTCCTCATTTTCCAAAACTTCACTTATACCCTTAAACTTGTATCCATAGCCCTATGCCACCCTCAAGTGTCTATAGTTACCTCTCGATTTACCCAGATCCATCTCGATCCCACACCCATAACCTAGAACATAAAAAAGATTATTTAAATCCACTAAGTATGGCATTAAGTGACTAATCATGCTTAAAAGTCACTGACCTGTAATTATAATTTGAAATTTTTTTGGGTCATCACAGCTCCTACGGGCCGAATCCGCAACGTACCACGCGGTAAATGGAAGAATCGTAAAATTATACCTGAGCACCTTATTGAAGAGGTGAACTTTGCAGACACTTCGTATGCCCAATAGACATTGGAGGCATTATAGAATCATCGCCTTTCGAGTTTATTGACACCGACTGTAGATGTGGCTTACCCGAGGCTAGTGGAGGTATTCTACATGAAGCTCCATTATCAATGCAATGAGCCGGGTATACCGAGGACGAGTATAGATGACACGTCTCTTGCCATCTCTGTTGACACTATTGCTAAGATTATTGGGTGCCCACATGTGCAACCCAAGGACATTGCCCCTGGCGAGGATCATTTCCTCTTTTGAGAGCTTCCTCAGAATCTCACACTCTCTAGGATGGTTAAGGACTTGTGTGCTAAACATTTCATGAACTACAAGAACAACTCCACGACGAGCAAGTTGCTCATTCCCAGGTGTTGGTGGTTTTTAGACACCATTTTACAGAAGAATGCCCACCCTTTTGGACATTCTATAGAGCATAAAGGAGAGTTTTTGCAAGTGCTCTATGCTATGCACATGGGATGTTGGTTCTCCATCCCGGCCATCATTTGGGGCCAAATACACAAGGTCTAGGAACAACTCATTTCTAAGACTAACAAGAAATCAGCCTCAATGAAACTGTCGTTCCCCTATTTGATCACCACCTTCTTGAATAAGGCGACTTTTTAGTTTGAGGACACAGAGATTTCTATGGGGGCACCATTGTGTTTTACCCTATAAAGTTGGAAAAAGATAGTGGCCCATATGAATGCATTGCCCCTGGTGGTGCTCGATAGAGAGGCCAATACGAGTGATGATGAAGCATCAGAGGATGTCATGGATATGGACATTCGGGTTGAGGAGGATTTTACTGATGAGCCCGAGGCTTAGGATATTTCAAGTATGGGAGTTGAGGATTATGAGTATCTTACTATCAGTTACACCTGTCTGGTAGCCGACTTTAACCGGTTACAGTCTGAGTTTGTTGAGCATCGTCATGTCTCCATAAAGCACCGCTGAGCGGTGGATGCGAGGCTGGACACACTTGGTGCCGGCATGACCACTCTAATGGAGGGACATGAGTGCATTGAGCATCTCCTTAGGTGTGTCCATGTTTCTCACATCGCTTCTACTTCTGCTGCACCACTGCTGCCGCCACCTTAGCCATAGCCTCCATTTTCCTGTTTATATTACTATTTTACTTCCAGTGATGTTTTATTTTACTTTTATTTTTAGTATTGTTATCGTGCCATGTTGGCACCTTTTTGTTGCTCTTGAAGCATTATTTTCTATTCTTTAAATCCTGACAGTTGTATTCACAAAAATTCTGAATTAATGGAATATATGCAGTTCATTTTCATTATCTTTGCATATTATTTTCTGTCTTACTTTTCTATTCATTTATTGCTTTTTCTGTTCATGTATATTATGTTGGTATGTAGTCGCCCTTGTGCAGGTTTTCATCGCCCCACTTGTAAGACACCTACCAGTGTGCCCACTACCTTGAAGCGGTTGAGGTTTTAACTTTTTGAAAACCATCAACCTTGCCAGTAACATTGTTTTAAATTTTAGTATTCTTAAACATTGAGGACAATGTTTAATTTAAGTTTGGGGGTACGATACAGTACATTTGTAAACACTTGCAAATTTTAAAATTTTGCACATATGGTTGTTTTATTACATGTTGCCATGATGTCTCACTTTTGAGGGTGTGATAACCCAGTTAAACGTCAAAGATAAATGCATCATGTAATTAGGAGTTTAGATATCTTGAATTGCCCAAACTTTTGAAAATTATGTGTTAGGTTAGAATGGTCTACATTTTTGTTCAATTTTTGAATATTTTATAGTTCTTGCCCTAAATTTGTCCTTAACGGCACAAACATGCACACATGCATCTTATTGTGGGGTATACGTCGTACAAAAAAATTTGAAATGTCCGTCTTCTTTTTGAAAACTTGGAGAACGATTTCCTGTGGCATGCAAAAGTGTGTAAGATTGAGCAATAAGAAATAAATGGGGTTATTAAGTTCTTTGGGGTGTTTGTTAACCTAATGCCCTAAAACCATTCGGTTTGGAAGTCATTGACCTAAAGCTCGTTACATGGGTTAGCTAGAAAGCTTAGGGGTGTGATAAGCGTTGAATGTTATACATTCTCGTACCTTTACTTATGTGTTTTAATTCCATAGATGCACATATCATATTATTTTTACGTGTTTTCATGTTTTTGGTGATTTCAGGTTCTATTCCAGAATTTGGCGTAATTTGTCCATTATCAATTCAAGAATGCATTCCTACATTTGTTCGTACTTCATCGAAGGTTTATAGCAATGATTAGTGAATGGAATGTCAAGACCGGAGCTGGAGAGCAAGAAGAGCCAAGAGTTTTAGAACAAGGAACTTCGATTCATCGAAATTGCCATTTTGATGCATCTCAAATTCACAAAAAAAGATATTTTTACAAGATATTTTCTCCACTTGGCCACTTGTCAAGATTTGATTTGAAGAAGCCTTGCACAAAATTTTTGTGATTTTTTTGAGCCTAAAGATAGACATATATGTAGGAAATATGTAATAAAGATATATATCATGTTTCTTGTAATAAAGAAGAGTAAAAATTCTAGAGAGAAAAAGTGAATTTCTTGTCACACCCCAAAATTTGGACCGTCGGGACTCCCCCGGGCCGACCCAAATCCCGAGTGTGAACCCGTTCATTAATCCCTAATGAACCATTTTAACCTTTAATTACCGCGGAAGCTTAATCACGCATATACACTAGAACATACAACATGTCTCAATGGGCCTCCAACATACACACTCCAAATGACTCCCTCATACAATTGTGAATACATAACTCTTTGTATGTCCATCATCATAGGCTAAAAATAAAAGCATTGGAAAGAGGGTTTCAAAATACTCGATTTCAAAAAAAGAATCACTTGATTCAGGTTTGAAACAATCAAGTTATGCCTATTTTAAAATTTGAAATCTGCATTAGTCGACTTATAGAATGGGGTTAGTCGACTTATTCAACCTGGAAGTGAATTAGTCGACTTATTGGCTGCTCTAGAAAGCTCTATAACACACTATCCAAATCAGTCGACTTATAGAAAGGAGTAAGTCGACTAATACAACCTAGAAATCCCATTTTACACCTTTTTGACCAAAATTCACTCCAAAGCTCATATGTAAACCTTTCCAACACGTAAAACTCTTCCAACAACACCCAAATAATCTAAAAACACCATATCATCATACCCATTTATCAAATAACACATTTGAATCACAAAGGTCTCACAATCCACATTCATTCTCATTAACCAATCTCATCTTTATACATACAAGATTTGAATGAAAACACAAGTTACATATATGGTAATGTAACTACAACACTTATATAACCCCAAAACATTCACTGGGTCCAAAATATACATCCCAAATCCAAGTGGCTTCCAAATTCATAGTCATTACAAGGATTTCACCCATAAGGTCCAAAGATGCTAAAATCCAACCATGACTACAACTACATAGATAACATGCCACAAGCTAGCACGGATAGCCAAATATACAATATCCAAAATATATTAAAATACTACTAGAGTTCTACTTGGAAACTTAAGTCCCGTCCTTCATCGGCATCTTAAGATTTTAGAATAAAGGGGTGAGCACCACTGTGGCTCAGTAGAGATACCCCAACCCTCCTAAGTGCCGACCCGACATGACCTACATGAATGCATGTCACTACATTACATGTATCGTCCAATCTATACCATGTTCATCCAGAAGCAATGCATATATATATATAAATGCATTAAACACATAGCATGCTTCACAATTTAGAATGAAAGCATTAACCACACACTTGTCTCTCTCTCAGACTCAACCCGGAATCCTAATATGATTCTTAACCAAACCATGTAGCCGAGACACTTCCCACACTATTCCAACTCCGCCACTGACTATTTACTTACTCTAAGATGACTTGGCCTCTTTTCTTTGAATTCACACCGAGTATTTACCTACTCCAAGGTGAGTAAACCACAACTACCGAGTATTTACCTACTCCAAAGTGATTGGGCATCTTTTTGGAATCCCCACCGAGTATTTACTTACTCCAAGGTAGTTAGATCCCGATCATCTAGAATTTACCTCCTCCAATATGATTTAACCACTCCAATGCCCTCACCGAATATTGACCTACTCTGGGCGATTCAACCACTTTTCCCCGTTTCCTCACAAAGGCCCCATATATGTATTTCGAATATATTGTAATCAAGCACTTAATATTCATGCTTCACAATGCATTATCTAGTTATAAAGGAACATAGCATGTATTTCATCTCCACAAAATTACACATAACACATATATGTATAACACATGTATATAACCTCTCATATGCATACAACTTCAAAATTAACATACTTTACTCATGCTACACTTAATGCATAATTTTAGCACATAGAACTAACATGCATTCAACCACAACATATCCCACATAATCACATATATGACACAAGGTTACGCATTTGCACACAAACCCCAAATTGAGCACATAACACCTATATACTCAATTTCTTCCATTCACACACTTTAACCCACATGATAAAATCAACACAAGGAACACCAAATGTGCAAAGATAGGATTCAAGAGAAGGAGAAAATCTGACTTCCCACCCCTCTCACTTTCCTAAAGCATGTGATACACAATCTACACCTTTCCTCTTCACCCGAAACCCTAGAATCGATAATTAGAAGAGAAGAAGAACCCCTACCTCAAAAATAATGGCCTTCCAAGCACTTCACCAAATTTCCAGCGATGCCTACCTTTCCAGATTGTAACTTTGTTTGGTTCAAATCGAAACTCTTGCCATCCCCTTCGTATCTCCCTTCTTCGACAAAACCCGAATCGCACCCGAACGGCTCTGAAATGTAGACATAAGGTAGAAAGGAGAAGAGAGAAATGTTAGAGAGAGAAAGATCTATGTAAAATGGCTGGGATCACTCTCAGCCAGATATTTAAATGGCATCTTAGCATAAAAAGGACTAAAATACCCCCAGGCCAGTTAACGTACCTTCCTGAACTCTGTTTTCGATTTTGAAAACTCCTACGGTCTTAAAATTGCTTCCTCTACTCTCTAAAAATTTCATCTAATCCATTCCCAAAAATAAATATTTGTCAAAAGATTTTCAAATTTTTGGGCCCACTTAAGTCACATCCCGGGCCCTGATTTAACAAAAAGTCAAATTTCTCTAAATATTCCAAAAACTTATCAAAACCCTTATAACACTTCCCAAACATGTTCTCCACACTCAAAACATGTTAAACACCACTCAAAATACATTTATAGAAATTATGATACGAAAAATACAAAATCGACCAAAATTGGTCGCGGTCTCTACAGTTCTAAAGAGGGAAAGCTTTAAAGAAGGATTTGTAAGGCATTGAAGACCATTTTGAGCATGGATTCATCTCTGTCTATGGAGTGCTTCCAGCCCACCATGATCAACTAATCCTTCTCTAGGGTTTGGACAAACCCTAGTCTTGTAACTACGTTCTAATTGTTAAGAATTGGGATTTTTATGTATTTTTGTGTATATGTACCTTGCCTTATGATGAAAATAAGTTTACAAATTCATTATGTTCATGTGTTGTGAGTTATCTTCTTGTCTTAGAATGTTTAATTTTCTTCACATGATCTTCAAACTCTTGTAGTTCCACAAGAACTATAAATGATGGCTTGGTAATAGTTTTCATTTTAACATGCATAGGTAGATTTACGTAGTCCATACTTAGAGATGAAAATTTCGCTGCACTTAGTTAATTAGGTAATTAAGTAAGTAGGTAGGTAGGAAAATTGCATGTATCGAAGATGAATTATAGTATTTTAAGGTGTATGTATCTTCTTGACGGCGATATTGTAGGCCATAAGCCAAATGCTCTATTTAGTACACATTGCATAAATTTCCCAGTTTATTATAAGTTTTGCATGTTACAAGGCAAGTGGTGAAGTCTCGACCATAGTACTTTATCCTTTTCTTATACTCCGCTATTTAATTGTCATTTATGTTTTAAAAAGTAGAGTAAACGAACAACCCCAAAATTTGTTTGTGAGTTAAGTGAGAAACAACCTTCAATCTTTAGCAAATTAATCCAATGTAGTCTCTATGGGACTGACACCCTCAATTTAGAACCCTATCCTTTAAGGATTCATTCTATTGCAAGTGGTAAAATATAAATAAAAATTTGATTCACACAAAGACCACATTAGTACAACTCTAGACTCCGTTTGTTTCCCGAAAAACTTCGATGCCATTGGGATGATCCATTTCTTGTAAACTCCGTTGCTTCCCATAGAGTAATAGAATTAAAGGATCCTAAGGATGGGACACTCTTCAAAGTTAATGGGTAACGGTTGAGACTCTGCTTGGATGAGCAAATGAAAATGGAATATGTGGATGTCATCAACTTGACGGATCCCGTATATTTAGACTTGTAATTTGACTCTCGCGTCACACCATAGATGCTTAACTTGGCACATCCATGGTAGTTATTATGCTCCCATGAGGTCCTTAATATCCAAATTGAGGTTCATATCCAATGTTTAAAATCCATCATGGGTTGGATGTACTTAGGTCTAAATTATTGTGTCTTTTGAAATCTAGTGGTAACAATTTGATTGTGCAAAATGCCTATTTTGCATAATTGAGAGTTTCGATTGTGCAAAATTCCCTTTTCGCACAATAAAAAAAATACAAGTTTACTTGATTCAAAAAGTCTCGAAGGGTGGATAACTTTGATACTACTTTGATAGTATCTTATAAGCAGCTTGACCAATCAAAAATATTTTGATCATACGAAGTTAAGATTTCAAACAATCGAGAGTTTCAATTGTACAAAATTTCCTTTTCACACAATCAAAAAAATGTAGGTTTACTTGAGTCAAAAAGTCCTGAAGGGTGGTAAATTTTGATCATACGAAAAGTTTTCGATTATGCAAAATACCCATTTTGCACAGTCAAAAAGTGCATGGGGCAGGCACGTGAGGCCACTTATACATTTCAATCATGCCTTCCCCCTCATTCATACGCTCACTCATGGCCTTAGTTTCACCCCCACCCTTTGGCGAACACCCTACCTCACCTCATTTCATCAACTTAATCTTCAACATCACTTGACCCCATCCCACTACAATTATTGCAAGTTGCATACACGACCAGACTATTGGTTATGAAAGGCTAAGAGCTTCGAATTAGGACTTTTTTGAAAGCGTTGGTTAAGTTTGGTTGAAAGTGAGTTCGGTTGAATTTTTATTTATTTTTTGGTTGTGTTGGGTTTTAGTTGATTTTGTCGAAGGGATTGATTGTGTTTGAAGAAGTTAAAGTTGTTGGGTTGCTAAATCAATATTAGGTTTCAGATAAAAGGAGACTTTGGTTTGATTTTTGGAGTGTGTTGATTTTGGGTTACTTGTTATTTGAAGTGATATTGTTAAAAGATTGGTGTTGTGTTGGTGTTTGGAGTGCATTGATAGATTTTGGGGGACCTTTACACTCAAATTTTCATTGTTAGAAGCACCATTAGACAGTGCCCCCAAGGTGTTTGATAAAACTCACCTAATTTTTTGAGTGACAGGGCCCAAGTCAAGAATTTTAATGTTGTAGTGTGTGACGTGCCTAGACGGCATTTGCACAATCGTGGATTCCATCCTGAACACATATTTGACATGAGGTAATTTGAGTCCTGCACTGACACCACATGGGCAGTGGCCAAGTTGAGAAGGTGTCGCCTTTATGGACTATTTCAGCCACCTTCTACGGTGACCTAAAACAATCTTGTTCAAGTTTTCTACAAGCACATGACTTATGCATGTGACTCACTGCATGCCTTGGAGATGACAGTGGATGGGACCACCATTACAATCATAGTAGATAGTATTGCTGACATTCTAAGATGTACTCATGAGCAGCCTGTGGACATGGTGGATGAGGAGGGCCATCCACTCTATTGAGAGTCATTGCCATAGACCACCACTATGATCTTTATGGTAATGGACATGTGGAATGGGGAGTTAACAAACCCCAATCAAATTAATACGAACAAGTATATGTGACCGCGCTCGCTATGGTTCTTGGACATCGTTCTCATCAAGAATGCATGTCTCTTAAGGCACGTGGCGGAGCATCGAGGTGAGCTTCTTCGCTACCTATATGCAGCCCACACACACCATATTTGGGGATAGATGTATAAGGTTTGGGATGAGCTTATTAATAGAAAAAATAAGCGAGCTGCTGCTTGGCAGCTCCCTTTCCCTTACCTTATCACTGCAATCCTTGATAAAGCTAATATTCATTTCAGGAACAATGACATCCAACTAGGACTACCTCCTTAATTCCAGACCACTCATTGGGTACGAGTTAACAGGCATTTGGAAAAAGCACAATATCAGGGGCCCGAGTATGATTACATGGATATGGATGAACCTCCTGCACTGGTAATTAGTGGTGCAGCCCTAGAGGAGGGTATGCATTCAGAGGATGAGGACGAGGATGAGGATGACTTGACCTGTATGAGCCACGAGCTGTTTGAATATTTCACTATTAGATATGCGTGTTTGATAGCTGATGTAGAGTGTTTGCAGCAAGGGTTTGATGAGCATGTGCAAATTTCTCAGGACCATTTTTAGGCAGTTCGGGCGGATATCACTTCTCTAAGGGAGGGTCAAGAGACCCTTATTGGTGAGTTTTGGACTTTTTAAAAGGACCTCCTGGCTATGTTTTATGGCCGGCCATCTGCATCTGCTGTACCACCACCTCCCACCCTTGATTAGTTTAGGATTTCCCTATTTTTTGTTTTTATTTCAGTTTCACTTGTTTCTTTGTTTCGGCAGGCCATATAAGCCATGTCTTTAGATTTTTTATGTATTCTAGTAAAAACTCTATGCAATTGTACTCAAACATTTTTGTGAATTTATGGAATATATCTTTTGTTTCATTTAAGTATATTGTGTCCCTTTACTTATGCCTTGCTTTCATTTCATTTCATTTTTGTTTCTTTTCTGCCATAATGCACGTGCTATGTAGTTGGTGATTTATGCAGGTGCTTCCTACCTTGAATGGGTGATGCATGATTCGTGCATCAACTTCTCTTCACCATGAATATTCTCCCTGTACCTCCCTATCCGCCAGCTAGTACCATTGTTCTATCTCTTTCCTTGTCATACTACTACATTGAGGACACTATGAAATTCAAGGAAGGATATTTGCAAAGTGTTAGTTTTGCAAATTTTCAAACCTTTCATAATAGCGAGGATGTCATTTGTTTAAAAATTGTTGAATTTATTTTCAAAGCCACAAGTGTATGCATTCAAGTGTTGTAATCTCTGTATCAATTTTTTCAGAAAGAATCAGTATTTTCATTCCAAACGGTCCACATTGTTGCTTAATTTTAAATATGTTGTAGTGTATTTCTAAATGTTTCTCGAAATGCACAAATGCACATTCACATCTAAACTGTGGGGTATGTAAATTTTAAAATAATAATAATAGTAATAATAATTATAATAATAATAATATTTAAACAATGAGTTTGAATTCGAAGCCTAGTGGATTCGAGTTATCAAGTCCTTTGGGGTGTCTCTACACCTAATGCCCTAAAATAATCTGATTTGGGAGTCATTGACCTAAAGCTTGCTACATGGGTTTGCTAGAAAGCTTAATGAAGTTAAACATTACATATCCGTTTGTAAAAAAAATATGAGTGTTTTATTTTTGCAGTGCAATAAGCCTTCTTACTACCGGGCCTCTTGCCTCAGTAAGCATTGAGAGTTCGCGTTTATTAGTATGTAAGGTCGAGCAAAAATTAATTTAACGACTAGTTTGAGTTTGTAGTCTAGTAGACTCGGGTCACTAAGCCTTTAAGGATATCTTTACATCTAATGCCCTAAAATCATCCGATTTGGGAGTCATTGGCCCAAAGCTCGTTATAAGGGTCTGCTAGTTGGCTTAATGGACTTAGGCATTGCACGGCCGCCTTTGCATAGTTCTTGTAAATATTGTATATATGTTTGTAAAATTTGCACTAGTGATCTTTTTCAAAAAGAATTTTAATGAAATTAAAGACATTTAAAATACCCCCGAAGATGAAACTAAACCACTCATCAAGATGTGAGTTCACTTTTCAAAGAGGACATTTCGGATTGCACTTCCATTTTTATTAAAGACTGAGCAATGTGTGGGGATTGTTTTTTAGTTAATGGTTTTAATATTTTTTTTTAGTTTGCAAGTACTTGTTGTGTGTATCACTTGTGAAAAAAATAATTAATTCCATTTTAGGGCGGAGCTATGTGAAATTGCTTGCATGTTTGTGGGTAGCATCTTTGTTAAACCCTCACGAGACTTCACACGTCCACTAGGGATGCCTAGGGGTTCAAAGGCTTGTTGCATGTGCTAAATGCAACGGGATCTCCCATGAAAAAGGAAGTAGTTTTGCTCTTTTAATTTATTTTTATTGCTAAGGGACTAGCAACATAAAAGTTTGGGGGTGTGATAAGCACAAAATATTGCACATTTACGGCTCTTTAATTGCATATGATAATTCCTTATTTGTATGTATTTTGGTATTTTTATGTTATTTTCTTCTTATTGTTGTATTTTAGGTTTTGTCCCGAAAATGCCAATATATCCATTAACCATGATCCACCCGATTGCAAGTGTAGGTGAAAGGTTCAAACCCTCAGTCCAAGCTGAGAATGCATTTTGCACAATTGAAATGTTTACTTCGCATGATCAACATTTCGATTGTCCGCAATCGAAACTTCAATTATGCAAAATTCATGTTTCGCACAATCGAAAATATGCACACTGCCAATTGCCCACTTGGTCCACTTATCTTGCAACTTGTTTCCAAAAAGAAGCTTTGCACAACCTTTTTTGGGAATTTCCAAACTCCAATAAAGATATGATGGGAATATATATACTTTGGGTAGGTGGAGACACATGTATGTATGGTGGGGCCCGTGGGAGACTCTCCCACTACCATATTACCTTTTGGAAATAAAAGGGAGAGGAGAGCTGAGATTATAAGGGCTAGAACAGCAAAGAAAATGAACATGGAATTGAGCTTACATCTTTCAATGGAGGATTTCTACCCCAACATGATCAACTAAACCTCTTCTCTAAGGTGTGGATGAAGCTCTAGCCATGTAACTTGTCTATTTTGTAGTAACCTTGGGATTGTGTTTTATATGTAGATTACATTGCCTAGTGCCTTGTTGAACACAAGTGTAACCCTCTTTATATATTCATTTGATGTATATTCTCCCTCTTGTCTTATAGTTTTCATTTGAATGCTCAACATTTATAGCTTTCACAAAAAGTGTAAATAATGGCCTTGTAATGGTTTTTAATTGAATGTGATTATGCTAGTTTTTACAGTCCATGCCAAGATAAGATAATTTGGATACACTTAGGTAAGTTAGGAAATTAGGGTAATTAGATAGGTAGAGAAACTATGCTTGTTAAAGATGGACTATGCTTAGCTATGATTCACATATTTTCTTGAAGATGTCATTGTAGGCCACAAGCCAAATGAATCATTGTTGCATGTAATTTCACAATTTCCATTTGCACTACAATTGGATAAGGTTATGTGGCTAGTGGTGGAAACCAAACCCTAGCTCTATCTCTACTTTGAAACCCATTAATTTATCATATTTTCAATTTTCACAATAGCTATAATTCCAAACAAAAATCTGTTTTTGGGTTAAATTGGAACTACTCTCTCATTTCTAGCAATTCACCCACGTAGTCTCCGTGAGATCGATACCCTCTATAAAGAGCCCTATCTCCAAAGATTCGTTCTCTTGCGAGTGGTTAAATTATATTTTGATAGTAAAAAGAATACTAAAAAGGAAAACAAGTTTGGCCACACCAATAGAGACATGAGTTAAATGATTGTTAATTTCAAAACATGACCCAATGCTCATAATAGTTCATTTATAGTTTTGACAGCAACACAAAATAAATAGAAAAGCACTCTTTTTGTCAAGTTAATTAGTTAGCAAGATGAATCTATATACTTAAACAGCTAGCAAATAATGTAAATGTTTTAAACACATATGCTTACACTCAGAACTGAAGCTTGAAAATAATGGAGAAGGTTTGAGAAATGGAAAAAATATTTTTCTTTTGGGGAAGCGTGGTGCTACAAAAATAATCAAACATTAACAAGTAGTAATTGCAATGATGGCCTTACAATTACTTTGATAATGACTTGTCAGTGATCCTGTTCTGTTCTTTATCAATAGGGAGTCCACCCAGTATTTCTAAACAAACAAAACACTTTACGATAACGCAATATAAGTGAATTGTGCTCCCGACTTTGGTAATCATACCAAACATACACCAAGTCATTATGTAGTCAATGAACACTACGATTCGGGTCTTGAGTCGAATTAATACACAACATTCATAATATATAAATAGTATTTTTGATAAGCAAATAAATTCTTATTGATAAGCCAATATCTTTACATCCCAATTGGAGTTATAAAAGGCATACAATCCCAACAATCTCCCACTTGCACTTTATAGCCAGTTTCTCTCACATCTAACTCCCATGCTATCCAAATGTCAATCAAATACTTGGATTGGTAGCCCCTTAGTAAATGGATCAGCATCGTTGTTCTCCGATGCGATCTTAGCTACTGGTACATCTATGCGCTGCACTATGTCTATGATTATATGATACTTTCTCTTAATGTGTTTCTCACACTTATGGTTTCTAGGATCCTTGATTTGAGCAATAGCTCCACTATTGTCCCACTGAACTACAATTGGCGAACTTACATGTCGCACAACTCTTAGATCAGGGAGGAATTTTCTTAACTAAACGACTTCCTTCGCTGCTTCAGAAACTGCAACATATTTAGCCTACATGGTTGAATCATACTTAAAAGGTAAGAAACCTTTCTTGGAGTTTTACATAGCAAACCTGACTAGAATCTTATCAATATATGCAGTTTGGGATAAGCTAATTCGTGTGAGTGTGACTCAAAAATATATCAATTAAAAATTTCCACACTTCGCAATAGAACGAATTCCTTGCAGAATAGGGCTATCGAAAGGAGTATCGTACCTCAGGGATTATGGTTTGATGAGTTGGAATACGGAATTAATTCTAATTAAATTTAAGAAAAGAATTATGATTTTTAAACTAAACTAATTAAAAAGTAAAATAAAATAAATCAAAGATAAATAGATAATGAAGATAATATGAGAGAAATCTAGGGCGTTTGACTTCACCACTAACTCCACAATCAATGGTCAATTGAATCAACTATAGGGGAATTACATCATGCATAAGTGGTGTTGGTGGCTACAAGCTCACCTTCATCCGTCAAGAAGATAACATATGATTAAGGCTAAGCCATGGACTATCTTCGATTGGCATGGGCCATCTGCCTAACTACTCTAATCTAGGGTGCAGTATGGTTCATCTTCTCTAGGCATAATCCATCAAAGCTCATAACAATATATTCAGTGATTACCATTGTGTAATAATCTCTCTCATGATCACAGAAAACAAGAGAGAGTGAGTTCAATAACAACAACTAAATATCTAAGACAAGATAAGAAATCATTGAGATTGAATTTACAAGACTTTTATTGCTCAATTCTATAATAAGAATCCTCTGAATTACACAATCTATGCATGTATATAAAGGTCCCCAATAATTAAAACAATCAAACCATTGATGCTTTGTTAGGGCTACATCAAAACCCTAGTGGATGAACTAGCCGCTCATGGTAGAAGAAGAAGCTTCAACTGTTGAGGAAGAAGACATCATCTTTCTGAATTATGCGTCTGACTTTGTTCTCCAATGGCTCTGCAATATATTTCTGTTCTCTTCTCAGCCCTCTCAGACTCTCCAATCTCTCTGTAAGCTCCTTGTTAGCTCTCTCAACTCAGCCTCCAAGTCTTCACTTTATTCCCCAAGAGAATACACCAAAGTCCTAATCCAATTAGGAATAAATTAAGGTTTCCCGCAGCACTAATCAGGTGGGTTTTTCCTGTTGATTTCGGCCCAACTTTTGACCCACTAGAAGTCCGATTTACGAAATTTTCGTGAAATACAAAAGTGTGCAGAATCAAATTTCGTTCAATCCTATTCGAGAATTATGTCGATATGAGGCTCGAAAATAAGACTTCTGGTCCGTTTTCCAAAACAGGATTAAGATTGTATTATGCGCAGATTTGGGCTTCAGGCCCGAAACCTTCTTAAGCAGTTGTAATTCTCTTGGACCTCTTTCCTGGGCTGAATTGAGTTGAAATAAATGGTTGAGTGAATCTCCTTGATGTAGGCTTCATCTCACCATCTTGGATGTCTTCTTTAAAAGCCCAAAAGCTTGGTTTTAACTGAAATAATCCTTAAGGCCCTGAAAATACAGAAAACACTAAAACAAAGTAAAATCACAAAATAATCTATCACTAAGAGAATAAAATACATAAGTTAAGAGGCTAGAATGCGTAACATTCAACGCCGATCACACCCCCAAACTTACATATTGCTAGTCCCTTAGTAATAGAATAAAACAAAACTAAAACAAAGAAACTAACAACTACTAACTAAACTACCCAACTCCACTTTCGTGGGAGAAACGATTGCATTTAGCATATGCAACAAGCCTTTAAACCCCTAGGTTCCCCCTAGTGGACGAGTATAGTCTCGTGAGGGTTTCCAGAAATGTTACCCACAAACATTCAAAATTCTGTTTCAACATTAGTTCAAGAAGAAGATTACAATATATAGTTACAAACTTGCATTCAAGAATAATTTCAAACTTTCAAATTCTATAATTCAAATCAATGGTCCTCATGCATAATTCACATCAACATATCTCAAAAGAACCAACTCTAGCTCCCTGGTGTAAAGTGAACTAGCAATCATCTTATGTAGCATAACCAAGTTCTGAATATATTAAGGCACATACCCCTTCAACTCACTAGCTCCCCTTATTGAAATTATACTTCCCAACATGCATACATGACTTTTTCATCATTTTTTTTTCTTTTCATTCCTTTTTTTTCATTGCTTTATTGGTTGTGCAATGTCTTAATTTATTAAGCTTTCTGAGAGATCCATGTAGCAAGCTTTCAGTCAGTGACTCCCAAACCAGATGGCTTTAGGGCACTAGGCTTTGAGATACCCTGAAGACCTAATTACTCGAATCAGTCAGGCTACAAATCAAGACAACCAATGCTCATCTTTTCTCACCCTTTCACTTTTGACATGAACACTCCGTGCTTCCTGAGGCATAGAGGCCCGGTTACTCATGAAAAAGATCAAATTGATTTGCTTATTTATCACTTTTTTTTTTCTTTCTTTGTTTTTTCACTTCTTTTCTTTCTTTTTTCCATTGAAGTCAAGTATAACACATCATCGGTACTCATTCTCAAGAGATACTAATTAATATCAAGCATATGTAACTCAATACCTCAAAACCAAAGTTTATACCCCACAAAATTCTGCTAGTGTGTCTGTGCATGTAAGGAAACTAAAATTAATCACCCCAAAACATGTTATTGCAAACTATGATTAAAACCACTTAATTTAAACCATAGTTTCCAAAAATTTAAAACATACTCAAAAACTGCAAGTTATGCACCTACATAAGGTATTAATCCCTTGAATAATGTCAAAACATTCTATCTAAAAACAAAACAAAATAGAATAAAAAATAAAATAAGAAAAAAAAAATAAAATAAAATCCTAATACAAAAAGAATTTCACACAAATTTCCCCCCATATTGCATTAAAGCAATCAAATAGGCATCGCCTCACCCCCAAACTTAAACTGTACATTGTCCTCAATGTACACCCAATAAAAGCATAGAGAAGAGTAAGAACGATATTACCAGAAATCCGGAGTAGTGGAAAGAAAATAGAGTACATCACTAGCATGAAGGCAATGAAAGCACACCCCCAAACTTGGATGTTAAAACCTGTCAAAACAAACCACTATACCCCAAAGATCAAGTGAAATAGTATGGGTGAAAATAAATATGAAAGAGGAAAATCCTAAAAAAAAATAATAATAAAATAAAATATTTTTTTTCATTTTTCATTTTTCAATCAATTTTTTTTTCAAATTTTTTTTTTTATAATAAGAATCTAACTACAAAAAGAAAAATAAAAAGAAAAATAAAAACTAAAAATAAAATAAAATACAAAAGATGGTTACCTTCCTGTCAAGGGTGTGGTGGTGACTGAGCATCTGGATCCAAGTTTGCTTGACGCATCAGTGCACGCATCATCCTCCTCATCTCTAGTTGCTCTTGGCGAGTGTCACGGAAGTGATCCGCCATCTCTGTTCTCATTGCTCCAAACTGTGTGGAGACCTCTGTCTGTAGGGTACCAAACTGGGCTGTCAACCCAGCAATCTGCCCTTCTAAATATTGATAATCATGGCCACCAGCCTGTGCATGAACCTCCTCTTTCTCTGCCTCCATCTCTTCTGGATCTTCCACCGGTGGTGGTATATCTATATGCTCTCCTCCTTGGGCCAACCGAGATACCTCACCAGGCGCCGCTATGACTCTCTGGTGCATATGAGGTCGACTCAGGTTCCAGTCATGCGTGCTATAATGAAGATCATGTGGAAAGGCAAGCTCGTCCTCATGGACTGCATACCCCTGTGCCACAAGCAACTGGTGAATAATAGTAGGGAATAGAAACTCCCAGTCACTTGCACTGTCTGGTGCCTTGGCTACAACCTTGGAATAAAACTTCTCCATCTGGCCCCAGACAATCTGTGGAAATGACAGCCAATGCCCAAAATGTATGGCATATAATGATCTGAGGAACTCTTGTCGTCTCTCGGTTTTATGTCTAATTGGACATACATTCTTGAGTAGAACAGCATCAAGGAACCATAAATGATTTGACATTGAAGATTTAGAAGCTGCATTCCTTTTCGGCCCGAAAAATTGGTTGGCACACAAACGTGCAACCACATTACCCACTGACAACTCGTCGGGTAAAGGAGTATAGATATGAGATAAATCAGCTGGGCACTCATGAGGACAACCCATGGCAATGGCAATGGATGACATGTCCACCCGAACTATTATTCCATCTACGGAAGAAGTAAGCACATCCCGCTCATCAAGTGTCGGCATTAAGTTCTGATAAAATACCTTGACAAGCCTCAGGTAGATAGTAGACGAGAGTGGAACAAAAATGGATGCCGACCGACGACGACGGATGTCAGAAATCCCCCACCGTGTCTCGGGAAACATACCATAAAGTTCGGTTATGTCAAATGTGGTTTCAAAGTTCAACACCCTTGGATGCCATCTCTCTTGAATACCCTCTCGGTGAGATCGTGAAGAACCTATGGTCGGATCATGCCTTGCTCGGCGAAGATTACGTGAACTTGAAGCACCTTGGTGACTTGCTCTCTTTGGTGCCATAGAGTAGAAAAAGTGTGGTTGAGGAATTAAATTGAACACTTGGTGTGCACAATTCTTTTGTAACCTTCAACCTCCTCTTTTTGGCAATTTTTCCACCCAAATTGAACAAGTAAATACACCAAATTGATCCCCCAAACTTGGTCTTCAAAAGCCCTCAAAAAGATTTGAATAAATTCTTCAAAGAAAAATTTCACTTACTTTGATGTCGAACTTGAAAAAGTGAGATCTTCTTTTGAGAACTAGTGATTTTTGATCCAATTTGATGTTGAAGTTGATGATGATCAATGTTGAATTCTTGTATAATAATCACCAATTGAAGAAAATAATCTTTCGGATGATGTAGGACTTGAATTGGAGTTCAAAGAGACTTAGGATACATGTGGTAGCAACATAGGAGGATAAGTGGCCTTTATAGGCCTTAAAAATTCGGGCAGCCCCTCCATGGGCCTGGGCGATCGATCCCCCCTAGGATGGGCGATCAATCGCCCAGCTGCTGGTGGGGATCTTTAAAAAATACATTGGGCCGATCGATCCCCCTCCTGAAGGCCTGTTTGACCCTCCATCGCCCAAGTTCGACCGAGACTTGATATTTTTGAGTCTCCATCACCCAAGGTCGACCGAGAGCACTATTTTTCACCCATCTTGATTCCGAATACCTCTGTACACCTCTTGGCATCCTCCGGAAGCAACTTATACATCAAAAACTCAAAGAAAAACCATTAAAACGCAACTAGAATTGAAGAAAAACTTAAGAAAACTAAAACTAAAAATTAAAATCAAAGAAAACTAAAGGAAATAAAGTATAGAAATACATACAGAACCTACAATTTAATGTCCGTAGGAGACGATTGACTCTCCGAAGGGATTAAGTCGGTAGACGGGATCCGTCAAGTCGACGGACTCTACGTCTCTTCTTGGCACACATCCTTCCACACAATGCTTCAACCTTTGGCCATTAACTTTCATCAAAGTATTATCTCGAAAGCTTCGAATTTCTATGGTACCATGAGGAAAAACCGAAATCACTTGGAATGGTCCATCCCACCTTGAACGCAATTTTTCGGGAAACAACCGAAGCTTGGAATTGAAGAGCCACACTTTATCACCTGGAGAGAAGGACTTTCGTGAGATATGTCGATCATGAAATGCTTTCATCCTCTCTTTGTAAATTCGTGAACTTTCATAAGCATCACGTCTAAACTCTTCTAATTCATTCAATTGCAACTTCCTCTCTTCCCCAGCTCTTTTTGCATCGAAATTAAATTTTTGAATTGCCCGGAGTGCCTTGTGCTCGATCTCTACTGAAAGATGACATGTTTTCCCATACCCCAACCGATATGGTGACATACCGATAGGGGTCTTGTAAGCAGTCCGATATGTCCTTAATGCTTCACTTAGTCGCAATGACCAATCTCTTCTATCCGGTCTCACTGTCTTCTCGAGAACATGCTTAATTTCTCGATTGGACAGCTCTACTTGCCCACTTGTCTGAGGATGATAAGGCGTCGCCACCTTATGTGTCACTGAATATTTAGCAAGCAAACCTCTCAAGAATTTATTGCAAAAGTGAGTACCACCATCACTGATCAAGGCTCGAGGAATTCCAAATCGACTCAGAATATTCTCATGCATGAATTTGATTACCACCTTGTGATCATTGGTTCGAGTTGCAATGGCCTCCACCCACTTGGAGACATAATCCACTCCAACCAGAATGTATTCGTAACCAGAAGAAGGTGGAAAAGGTCCCATAAAATCAATTCCCCAAACATCAAAAATCTCCACCACCAGGATGGGGCTCATTGGCATCATATCACGCCTCGACATTGAACCCAATCTTTGACAACAATCACAAGTCTTACAGAAAACATATGCATCGTGAAACAGAGAAGGCCAAAAGAATCCACATTGAAGTACCTTTGCTGCTGTCTTCCTTGCACTGAAGCGGCCTCCACATGCTAATGAGTGGCAGAACTTGAGAATATCTTTAAACTCCTGGTCTGGGACACATCGCTGAATAATCTGATCTGAACAATATTTAAATAACTCTGGATCCTCCCAAAAGTAATGATGGACTTTTGAGAAGAATCGATCACATTCTCGCTTGGTCCAGTCTCTTGGCACTTTTCCCGTAGCTAAATAGTTAATAATATCTGCATACCATGGTGTGGAGTTATCGGACACTCCATACAATTGCTCCCTCTGAAGTGTTTTGGAAAGTGTAGTGCATACAGAAGTAACCACCATGGTAGAATTTTGATCTTCAAACACCTTCTTTTCCTTCTGTTCTTCTTGCACCCTTATTTCATTTGTAGATTCAATCACATCTTCAGAGTCCATGAAGAAAACATCAGTCTGATCTGGAGGATTCTCAACAGCATTGAAAATATTAAGTTTAACCTTCATGTTGCCAAATGAAATATCCATGATCCCTGACCTACAGTTTATGCAAGCATCAGCAGTAGCTAAGAAAGGTCGACCAAGGATCACTGGAATGTGCCTCTTCGGATTGTGAACCGGCTCAGTGTCAAGCACAATGAAATCAACAGGAAAGTAGAACTTGTCCACTTTAATGAGCACATCTTCTATGATTCCTCGGGGTTACTTTGTTGATCTATCTGCAAATTGTAATACCACCGAGGTAGGCTTCAATTCTCCCAAGCCTAATTGTAAGTAGACTGAATAGGGTAGCAAATTCACACTTGCACCCAAATCAAGAAGAGCTTTATCCACATGGTGCTCCCCAATAATGCATGAGATAGTTGGAGCACCAGGATCTTTGTACTTGGGAGGAGTACACTGCTGAATTATTGAACTTACTTGTTGTGGCAGCATTACTTTCTTTGGCACATGGCTTTTAGAACGCCTTTTCTGAGTGCACAAGTCCTTCAAAAATTTTGCATAAGGAGGAATTTGCTTGATGGCATCAAGGAGTGGCAAATTAATTTTCACTTGGTGAAATACCTCCATCATGTCATGCAGCTTGTCCCCTTGTTTCCCCAATTTAGATGCTTCTAGGAAACGTTGTGGGAAAGGAGCCTTGGGCTCATAAGGAATTTCAGCACTTGGACTTGTGGTCACTTTTTCTTCTTCTTTCTTCTCACCCACTTTATTGTCAATTATTTTCCCACTTCTCAAAGTGGTAATAACTTGGACTTGCTCATGGTGTGGGTTGCTTGTGGAAGCTTGTATCCCTCTTGGATTAGCAATTGGTTGACTAGGGGAGCTTCCCTTCTTCTCTTCTGCATAATGAAGTTGCAAGCTGTCCAAACTGAGATTCCAGTTTGGCAATGGATTGAGAATGCGAGTGCACTAGTTGAACTGTAGATTATACTGTTGCTGCAGTAGCTTGCACTGTCTCTATGAGAGAATCCAGCTTGTCAAATTTAGACAAGCTAAGAGTCAGCTTGTCTTCAATAGCAGAAATTCTTTGGGCCATAGGACTTTGTGTTTGATATTGTTGTTGAGGCACAAAAGTCCTAGGTTGATATGATGGTTGCATTGCTGCCCCTTGATTACTGTAAGAAAAACTAGGATGATTCCTCCATGTAGGATTGTAAGTATTACCTCGTGGAGGATTCATTGCTCCAGTGAAAGTAGCTTGAACTTGCTCGTGTTGAATATCAGAAAATTGCCCCACCGAAGGACAATTGCTCACATTATGCATAGGACTAGAGCAAAATTCACAAGGGCCTAGCAATGAAGAATTTGAAGTAGAAGGAGTTTGATTGGCAGCCATAATTGCTGCTACCTTCTGTGCAATTAAATCAATGTCAGTTGGCATAGCTTCTGAAGCACCAACCTCATAAATTCCATCAGTTTTCCTGGTAGTGGCAGGTCTGCTAGAACGAGTAGAGGACACATGTTGTAGAGAGTTGTCACTAAGATTTTCAAATAAGGTCCATACCTCTTCTTCACTCTTCAACATAAAAGTACCTCCACACGACGCATCAACCATCTGTCTGTTGGCTTCTGTCAGCCCTTCATGAAAACTCTGAACTAGTTGCCACTTAGGAACTTGATGATGGGGACACTTCCTAAGAAGGTTCTTGAATCTTTCCCATGTCTCATAAAATTGTTCCCCCTCATGTTGGGAGAAACCAGTGATAGCACGTCTGAACTGATTGGTCTTCCCTATCGGAAAATACTTCTTGAGAAACTCATGTTGCATCTGAGTCCAAGTCGTGATAGAACCAGCCGGTAGAGAGTTGAACCAATACTTTGCTTTGTCTTTCAGAGAGAATGGAAAAAGTCTCATTCTGAAAGCATCCTCAGAGAAGTTGTGAATTTTTGTAGTTGAGCACACTTCAATGAAGTCATCCAGATGCTTGTAAGGGTCTTCTTGAGTCAGCCCAAAATAAGATGGCAGCATCTGAATAATGCTGGACTTGATCTCATAATTCTGTGCTATGACATTAGGCAATTGAAAACCTGCTAGTGAGGTATATGTCTTCGGAACATAGTAGTCCCTAAGCAATCTAGCTCTTTCTCCATCAGCATTAGGAACAAGGTTGTTATTCCTCTCTTCTACCATGTCTTCAATTATTTCTTCCTCTTGCCCAATTGTATCAACAGGGATGTTCCTCTGTTGTCTAAGAGTACGTTCAGGTTCCGGATCAAGATGTATCAAAGGATCAGCTACAGAACGACGACCTTGCATATATTTACCAAGAGCACCTGAAAAGAAAACAAAAACAAATTAAAAATAAAATATAAAAATTTCCTAAACTAAAAATCCAATTAAAACTAATTCTGTAAAATCCAATCAATCAAATAGATAATCCCGGCAACGGCGCCAAAAATTGATTCGTGTGTGAGTGTGACTCAAAAATATATCAATTAAAAATTTCCACACTTCGCAATAGAACGAATTCCTTGCAGAATAGGGCTATCGAAAGGGGTATCGTACCTCAGGGATTATGGTTTGATGAGTTGGAATACGGAATTAATTCTAATTAAATTTAAGAAAAGAATTATGATTTTTAAACTAAACTAATTAAAAAGTAAAATAAAATAAATCAAAGATAAATAGATAATGAAGATAATATGAGAGAAATCTAGGGCGTTTGACTTCACCACTAACTCCACAATCAATGGTCAATTGAATCAACTATAGGGGAATTACATCATGCATAAGTGGTGTTGGTGGCTACAAGCTCACCTTCATCCGTCAAGAAGATAACATATGATTAAGGCTAAGCCATGGACTATCTTCGATTGGCATGGGCCATCTGCCTAACTACTCTAATCTAGGGTGCAGTATGGTTCATCTTCTCTAGGCATAATCCATCAAAGCTCATAACAATATATTCAGTGATTACCATTGTGTAATTGATCGGCGTTGAATGTTACGCATTCTAGCCTCTTAACTTATGTATTTTATTCTCTTAGTGATAGATTATTTTGTGATTTTACTTTGTTTTAGTGTTTTCTGTATTTTCAGGGCATTAATGATTATTTCAGTTAAAACCAAGTTTTTGGGCTTTTAAAGAAGACATCCAAGATGGTGAGATGAAGCCTACATCAAGGAGATTCACTCAACCATTTATTTCAACTCAAATCATCCCAAGAAAGAGGTCCAAGAGAATTACAGCAGCTTAAGAAGGTTTCGGGCCTGAAGCCCAAATCTGCGCATAATGCAGTCTTAATCCCATTTTGAAAAATGGATCAGAAGTATTATTTTCGAGCCTCAAATCGACATAATTCGCAGGTAATGTTGAACGAAATTCGATTCTACACACTTTTATATTTCACGAAAATTCCGTAAATCGGACTTCTAGTGGGTCAAAAGTTGGGCCGAAGTCAGCAGGAAAAACCCACATGATTAGTGCTGCGGGAAACCCTAATTTATTCCTAATTGGATTAGGACTTTGGTGTATTCTCTTGGAGAATAAAGTGAAGACTTGGAGGCTGAGTTGAGAGAGCTTACACAGAGATTGGAGTGTCTGAGAGGGCTGAGAAGAGAACAGAAACATATTGCAGAGCCATTGGAGAACATAGTCATACGCATAATTCATGAAGATGATGCCTTCTTCCTCAACAGTTGAAGCTTCTTCTTCTACCATGAGCGGCTAGTTCATCCACTAGGGTTTTGATGTAGCCCTAACAAAGCATCAATGGTTTGATTGTTTTAATTATTGGGGACCTTTACATACATGCATAGATTGTGTAATTGTGAGGATTCTTATTATAGAATTGAGCAATAAAAGTCTTGTAAATTCAATCTCAATGATTTCTTATCTTGTCTTAGATATTTAGTTGTTGTTATTGAACTCAATCTCTGTTGTTTTCTGTGATCATGAGAAAGATTATTACACAATGGTAATCACTGAATATATTGTTATGAGCTTTGATGGATTATGCCTAGAGAAGATGAACCATACTGCACCCTAGATTAGAGTAGTTAGGCAGATGGTCCATGCCAATCGAAGATAGTCCATGGCTTAGCCTTAATCATATGTTATTTTCTTGACGGATGAAGGTGAGCTTGTAGCCACCGACACCACTTATGCATGATGTAATTCCCCTATAGTTGATTCAATTGACCATTGATTGTGGAGTTAGTGGTGAAGTCAAACACCCTAGGTTTCTCTCCTATTATCTTCACTATCTTGTTTACTTTGATTTATTTTATTTTATCTTTTTAATTAGTTTAAAAATCAGAATTCTTTTCTTATAAATTTAATTAGAATTAGTTCCGTATTCCAACTCATCAGACCATAATCCCTGAGGTACGATACCCCTTTCGATAGCCCTATTCTGCAAGGAATTCGTTCTATTGCGAAGTGTGGAAATGTTTAATTGGTATACTTTTTGAGTCACACTCACACACGAATCAATTTTTGGCGCCGTTGCCGGGGATTATCTATTTGATTGATTGGATTTTGCAGAATTAATTTTAATTGGATTTTTAGTTTAGGAAATTTTTATATTTTATTTTTAATTTTTTTTTAGTTTTCTTTTCTGGTGCTTTTGGTAAATATATGCAAGGTCGTCGTTCTGTAGCTGATCCTTTGATACCTCTTGATCCTGAGCCTGAACATACTCTTAGACAACAGAGGAACATCCCTGTTGATACAATTATGCAAGAGGAAGAATTAATTGAAGACATGGCGGAAGAGAGGAATAATAACCTTGTTCCTAATGCTGATGGAGAAAGAGCTAGATTGCTGAGGGACTACTATGTTCCTGAGACATATACTTCGCCAGCAGGTTTTCAATTGCCTAATGTCACAGCACAGAATTATGAGATCAAGTCCAGCATTATTCAGATGCTACCATCTTATTTTGGGCTGACTCAAGAAGACCCTTACAAGCATATGGATGACTTCATTGAAGTGTGCTCAACTACAAAAATTCACAACTTCTTTGAAGATGCTTTCAGAATGAGACTTTTTCCATTCTCTCTGAAAGATAAAGCAAAGTATTGGTTCAACTCCCTACCGGCTGGTTCTATCATGACTTGGACTCAGATGCAACATGAGTTTCTCAAGAAGTATTTTCTGATAGGGAAGACCAATCAATTCAGACGTGCTATCACTGGTTTCTCCCAACATGAGGGGGAACAATTTTATGAGACATGGGAAAAATTCAAGGACCTTCTTAGGAAGTGTCCCCATCATCAAGTTCCTAAGTGGCAACTAGTGCAGAGTTTTCATGAAGGGCTCACCGAAGCCAACAGACAGATGGTTGATGCGTCATGTGGAGGTACTTTCATGTTGAAGAGTGAAGAAGAGGCATGGACCTTATTTGAAAATCTTAGTGACAACTCTCTACAACATGTGTCCTCTACTCGTTATAGCAGACCTGCCACTACAAGGAAGACTGATGGGATTTTTGAGGTTGGTGCTTCAGAAGCTATACCAACTGATATTGATTTAATTGCACAGAAGGTGGCAGCAATCATGGCTGCCAATCAAACTCCTTCTGCTTCAAATTCTTCATTGCTATGCCCTTGTGAATTTTGCTCTAGTCCTATGCATAACATGAGCAATTGTCCTTCGGTGGGGCAATTTTCTGATATTCAACATGAGCAAGTTCAAGCTACTTTCACTGGACCAATGAATCCTCCACGAGGTAATACTTACAATCCCACATGGAGGAATCATCCTGGTTTTTCTTACAGTAACCAAGGGGCAGCAATGCAACCATCATATCAACCTAGGACTTTTGTGCCTCAACAGCAATATCAAACACAAAGTCCTATGGCCCAAAGAATTTCTGCTATTGAAGACAAGCTGACACTTACCTTGTCTAAATTTGACAAACTTTATTCTCTCATAGAGGCAGTGCAAGCTACTGCAGCAACAGTACAATCTACAGTTCAGCTAGTGCACTCGCATTCTCAATCCATTGCCAAACTGGAATCTCAGTTTGGATAGCTTGCTACTTCACTATGCAGAAGAGAAGAAGGGAAGCTCCCTAGTCAACCAATTGTTAATCCAAGAGGGATGCAAGCTTCCACAAGCAACCCACACCATGAGCAAGTTCAAGCCATTACCACTTTGAGAAGTGGGAAAATAATTGACAATAAGGTGGGTGAGAAGAAAGAAGAAGAAAAAGTGACCACAAGTCCAAGTGCTGAAATTCCTTATGAGCCCAAGGCTCCTTTCCCACAACGTTTTCTTGAAGCATCTAAATTGGGGAAGCAAGGGGACAAGCTGCATGACATGATGTAGGTGTTTCGCCAAGTGAAGATTAATTTTCCACTCCTTGATGCCATCAAGCAAATTCCTCCTTATGCAAAATTTTTGAAGGACTTGTGCACTCAGAAAAGGCGTTCTAAAAGCCATGTGCCAAAGAAAGTAATGCTGCCACAACAAGTAAGTTCAATAATTCAGCAGTGTACTCCTCCCAAGTACAAAGATCCTGGTGCTCCAACTATCTCATGTATTATTTGGGAGCAACATGTGGATAAAGCTCTTCTTGATTTGGGTGCAAGTGTGAATTTGCTACCCTATTCAGTTTACTTACAATTGGGCTTGGGAGAATTGAAGCCTACCTCGGTGGTATTACAATTTGCAGACAGATCAACAAAGCAACCCCGAGGAATCATAGAAGATGTGCTCATTAAAGTGGACAAGCTCTACTTTCCTGTTGATTTCATTGTACTTGACACTGAGCCAGTTCATAATCCGAAGAGGCACATTCCTATGATCCTTGGTCGACCTTTCTTAGCTACTGCTGATGCTTGCATAAATTGTAGGTCGGGGATCATGGATATTTCATTTGGCAATATGAATGTCAAGCTTAATGTGTTCAATGCTATCCAACACCCCCCAGAGCAGAGTGATGTGTTCTGCTTGGATGATATTGATGAATGTGTGGAGGAATTTGTTTCATCCTCTATATCTCGAAACTCCCTGGAGGTATGTAAGTCTTTTTATGACTTTGAGAACATTAATGATGAAGGGTTGTGTGAAGAAGTGCATGCTATGCTGGAAGTGGATGCTATTCAGAATACTTCACCATGGAAAATTCCAATTGAGCCACTACCTTCTCTATCTAGCACTCCCCTAGTGCCTTCATTGGAGTCCCCTCCAGAATTAGAATTGAAGCCTTTGCCTGATAAATTAAAGTATGTATTCTTGGGGGCACAGAAAACTCTTCCTGTTATAATTGCCTCTGATCTGACAGAAGTTCAAGAGAAGAGCTTAGTAGAGGTTTTATACCAACATCGTGAAGTAATTGGATGGAGTGTTGCTGATCTTAAGGGCATTGATCCCTCAGTTTGCATGCACAAAATCCATTTGGAAGAAGGATGTAAGCCAACTAGAGAGGCACAGAGGCGACTGAACCCCAACATGAAGGAGGTGGTAAAGAAAGAGGTTGTCAAATTACTTGATGCAGGAATCATTTATCCAATTTCTGACAGCACATGGGTGAGTCCGACACAAGTGGTTCCAAAGAAATCTGGTCTTACCATTGTCCCTAACTCCATGGGAGAGCTTGTTCCACAACGTACTGCCACAGGTTGGCGTGTTTGCATTGATTACAGAAAGCTCAATTCTATGACAAGGAAGGATCACTTCCCTCTTCCATTCATTGACCAAATACTTGAAAGGTTAGCTGGTCAGAGCTATTATTGCTTTCTGGATGGCTACTCTGGTTATAACCAAGTAGCTATGGATCCAGAAGATCAAGAGAAGACCACTTTCACTTGTCCCTTTGGTACTTTTGCTTATCGTCGTATGCCTTTTGGATTATGTAATGCTCCAGCTACATTCCAGAGGTGTATGATAGCCATCTTTTCTGACATGGTGGAAAAATTCTTGGAGGTGTTCATGGATGACTTCTCTGTTTTTGGATCATCCTTTGAACACTGTTTGAGCAATTTATCACTTGTGCTTCAAAGGTGCCGAGAACGAAATTTGGTACTTAGTTGGGAGAAGAGCCATTTTATGGTGAAAGAAGGTATTGTATTGGGCCATATTGTTTCAGAGAGGGGTATTGAAGTTGATAAAGCAAAGATCGACCTAATTGCAACTCTGCCTCATCCAATTTCGGTAAGGCAAGTTTGATCTTTCTTAGGCCATGCCGGGTTCTATAGAAGATTCATCAAAGATTTCAGTAAAGTGGCTCGACCATTGTGCCATTTGTTATCGAAAGATGTTCCCTTTATCTTTGATGAAGATTGTGTGAAAGCTTTTGAAAAGCTTCGGTCTCTGTTATCCTCTGCACCAATTATGCAGTCTCCAAAATGGGCTATACCTTTTGAAATCATGTGTGATGCCTCTGATTATGCAGTGGGAGCTGTGTTGGGACAGAGAGAAGAGAAATGACCACATGTCATCTACTACGCTAGTAAGACTCTCTCTGATGCCCAACTCAATTATACAACCACAGAGAAAGAGCTTCTAGCTGTAGTGTTTGCCTTGGACAAGTTTCATTCTTATTTATTAGGGTCCAAGGTGGTTGTTTACTCTGATCATGCAGCATTAAAACACTTATTAGCGAAGAAAGAAACCAAACCGCGTCTTATTCGATGGATTTTATTACTGCAAGAATTTGATATGGAGATAAAAGACAAAAAGGGGACGGAGAATGTGGTTGCGGATCATTTATCTCGAATCGAGTTTGAGCCGATGATCGATGCATTACCTATTCGAGACTCATTCCCAGATGAGCAATTGTTTGAAATCACTTTGATGAAAGTTAATGGCCAAAGGTTGAAACATTGTGTGGAAGGATGTGTGCCAAGAAGAGACGTGGAGTCCGTCGACTTGACGGATCCCGTCTATCCGACTTAATCCCTTTGGAGAGTCAATCGTCTCCTACGGACGTTAAATTGTAGGTTCTGTATGTATTTCTATACTTTATTTCCTTTAGTTTTCTTTGATTTTAATTTTTAGTTTTAGTTTTCTTAAGTTTTTCTTCAATTCTAGTTGCGTTTTAATGGTTTTTCTTTGAGTTTTTGATGTATAAGTTACTTTCGGAGGATGCCAAGAGGTGTACCGAGGTATTCGGACTCAAGACGGGTGAAAAATAGTGCTCTCGGTCGACCTTGGGTGATGGAGACTCAAAAATATCAAGGCTCGGTCGAACTTGGGCGATGGAGGGTCAAACAGGCCTTCGGGAGGGGGATCGATGGCCCCAGCCAAGGGGGATCGATCGCCCCAATATTTTTTTTGAAGATCCCCACCAGCAGGTGGGCGATCGATCGCCCATCCTTGGGGGGATCGATCACCCAAGGCCCATGAAGGGGCTGCCCGAATTTTTAAGGCCTATAAAGGCCACTTATCTTCCTATGTTGATACTACTTGCATCCTAGACCTCTTTGAACTCCAATTCAAGTCCTACATCATCCGGAAAACTAATTTCTTCAATTAGTGATTATTATACAAGAATTCAACATTGATCATCATCAACTTCAACATCAAATTGGATCAAAAATCACTAGTTCTCAAAGGAAGCTCTCACTTTTTCAAGTTCAACATCAAAGTAAGTGAAGTTTTACTTTGAAGAAATTGTTCAAATCTTTTTGAGGGCTTTTGAAGACCAAGTTTGGGGGATCAATTTGGTGCATTCATTTGTTCGATTTGGGTGGAAAAATTGCCGAAAAGAGGAGGTTGAAGGTTACAAAAGAATTGTGCACACCAAGTGTTCGATTTAATTCCTCAACCACACTTTTTCTACTTCTATGGCACCAAAGAGAACAAGTCACCAAGGTGCTTCAAGTTCACGTAATCCTCGCCGAGCGAGGCATGATCCGACCACAGGTTCTTCACGATCTCGCCGAGAAGGTATTCAAGAGAGATGGCATCCAAGGGCGTTGAATTTCGAAATAACGTTTGACATAGCCGAACTTTATGGTATGTTTCCCGAGACACGATGGGGGATTTCTGACATTCGTCGTCGTCGGTCGGCATCCATTTTTGTTCCACTCTCATCTACCATTTACCCGAGGCTTGTCAAGGTATTTTATCAGAACTTAATGCCGACACCTGATGAGCGGGATGTGCTTACTTCTTCCGTCGATGGAACAATAGTTCGAGTGGACATGTCATCCATTGCCATTGCCATGGGTTGTCCTCATGAATGCCCAGCTGATTTATCTCATATCTATACTCCTTTACCCGATGAGTTATCGGTAGGCAATGTGGTTGCACGATTGTGTGCCAACCAATTTTCTGGGCCGAAAAGGAATGCAGCTTCAAAGTCCTCATTGCCAAATCATTTATGGTTCCTTGACGCTGTTCTACTCAAGAATGTATGTCCAATTGGACATAAAACCGAAAGACGTCAGGAGTTCCTCAGAGCCTTATATGCCATACATTTTGGGCATTGGCTGTCATTCCCACAGATTGTCTGGGGCCAAATGGAGAAATTCTATTCCAAAGTTGTGGCTAAGGCACCAGACAGTGCAAGTGACTGGGAGTTTCCATTCCCTACTATTATTCACCAGTTGCTTGTGTCACAGGGGTATGCAGTCCATGAGGACGAGCTTGCCTTTCCACGTGATCTTCATTATGGCACGCATGACTGGAACCTGAGTCGATCTCATATGCACCAGAGAGTCATAACGGCGCCTGGTGAGGTATCTCGGTTGGCCCAGGGAGGAGAGCATGTAGATATACCACCACCGGTGGAAGATCCAGAGGAGATGGAGGCAGAGGAAGAGGAAGTGCATGCACAGGCTGGTGGCCATGATTATCAATATTTAGAAGGGCAGATTGCTGGGTTGACAGCCCAGTTTGGCACCCTACAGACAGAGGTCTCCACACAGTTTGGTGCAATGAGAACAGAGATGGCAGATCACTTTCGTGACACTCGCCAAGAGCAACTAGAGATGAGGAGGATGATGCGTGCACTGATGCGCCAAGCAAACTTAGATCCGGATGCTCAGTCACCACCACATCTTTGACAGGAAGGTAATCATCTTTTGTATTTTATTTTATTTTTAGCTTTTATTCTTCTATTTATTTTTTTTTAGTTAGATTTTTATTAAAAAAAAAAATGAAAAATGAAAAAATATTTTTTTTTTTTTTTTAGGATTTTTCTCTTTCATATTTATTTTCACCCATATTATTTTCCCTTGATCTTTGGGGTATAGTGGTTTGTTTTGACAGGTTGCAACATCTAAGTTTGGGGGTGTGCTTGCATTGCCTTCGTACTAGTGATGTACTCTATTTTCTTTCCACTACTCCATGATCCCGGTAACATCGTTCTTACTCTTCTCAATGCTTTGATTGGTAGTACATTGAGGACAATGTACAGTTTAAGTTTGGGGGTGAGACGATGCCTATTTGTGTGCTTTATTGCATATGGGGGAAATTTGTGTGAAATTCTTCTTGTATTAGGATTTTATTTTATTTTATTTTCTTAGTTTGTTTATTTTATTTTATTTTGTTTTATTTTTAGATAGAATGTTTTGACATTATTCAAAGGATTAGTACCTTATGTAGGTGCATAACTTGCAATTTTTGAGTATATTTTAGATTTTTAGAAACTGTGGTTTAAATTAAGTGGTTTTAATCATAGTTTGCAATAACATGTTTTGGGGTGATTAATTTTAGTTTCCTTACATGCACAAACACACTAGCATAGTCTTATGGGGTATAAACTTTGGTTTTGAGTTATTGAGTTACATAAAAAAAGAAAGAAAAGAAGTGAAAAAAAAAAAAGAAAAAAAAGTGATAAATAAGCAAATCAATTTGATCTTTTTCATGAGTAACCGGGCCTCTATGCCTCAGGAAGCACGGAGTGTTCGTGTCAAAAGTGAAAGGGTGAGAAAAGATGAGCATTGGTTGTCTTGATTTGTAGCCTGACTGTTTCGAGTAATTACGTCTTCGGGGTATCTTAAAGCCTAGTGTCCTAAAACCATTTGGTTTGGGAGTCACTGACTGAAAGCATGCTACATGGGCCTTTCAGAAAGCTTAATAGATCAAGACATTGTACAACCAATAAAGCAATGAAAAAAAAAGAATAAAAAAAAAATGGAAAAGTCATGTATTCATGTTGGGAAGTATGATTTCAATAAGGGGAGCTAGTGAGTTGAAGGTGTATGTGCCTTAATAGATTCAGAGCTTGGTTATACTACATGAGATGACTGCTAGTTCACTTTTCACGAGGGAGCTGGAGTTGATTATTTTGAGATATGTTGATGTGAATTATGCATGGGGACCATTGATTTGAATTATAGAATTTGAAAGTTTGGGATTATTCTTGAATGCAAGTTTGTAACTATGTATTGTAATCTTCTTTTTGAATTAATGTTGAAACAGAATTTTGAATGTTTTTGGGTAACATTTCTGGAAACCCTCACGAGACTATACTCGTCCACTAGAGGGAACCTAGGGGTTTAAAGGCTTGTTGCATATGCTAAATGCAATCGTTTCTCCCACGAAAGTGGAGTTGGGTAGTTTAGTTAGTATTTAGTAGTTTCTTTTGTTTTAGTTTTGTTTTATTTTATTGCTAAGGGAGTAGCAATATGTAAGTTTGGGGGTGTGATCGGCGTTGAATGTTACGCATTCTAGCCTCTTAACTTATGTATTTTATTCTCTTAGTGATAGATTATTTTGTGATTTTACTTTGTTTTAGTGTTTTCTGTATTTTCAGGGCCTTAATGATTATTTCAGTTAAAACCAAGTTTTTGGACTTTTAAAGAAGACATCCAAGATGGTGAGATGAAGCCTACATCAAGGAGATTCACTCAACCATTTATTTCAACTCAAATCATCCCAAGAAAGAGGTCCAAGAGAATTACAGCAGCTTAAGAAGGTTTCGGGCCTGAAGCCCAAATCTGCGCATAATGCAGTCTTAATCCCGTTTTGAAAAACGGATCAGAAGTCTTATTTCCGAGCATCAAATCGACATAATTCTCGCATAAGGTTGAACGAAATTCGATTGTACACACTTTTGTATTTCACGAAAATTCCGTAAATCGGACTTCTAGTGGGTCAAAAGTTGGGCCGAAGTCAGCAGGAAAAACCCACCTGATTAGTGCTGCGGGAAACCCTAATTTATTCCTAATTGGATTAGGACTTTGGTGTATTCTCTTGGAGAATAAAGTGAAGACTTGGAGGCTGAGTTGAGAGAGCTTACACAGAGATTGGAGAGTCTGAGAGGGCTGAGAAGAGAACAGAAACATATTGCAGAGCCATTGGAGAACATAGTCATACGCATAATTCATGAAGATGATGCCTTCTTCCTCAACAGTTGAAGCTTCTTCTTCTACCATGAGTGGCTAGTTCATCCACTAGGGTTTTGATGTAGCCCTAACAAAGCATCAATGGTTTGATTGTTTTAATTATTGGGGACCTTTACATACATGCATAGATTGTGTAATTGTGAGGATTCTTATTATAGAATTGAGCAATAAAAGTCTTGTAAATTCAATCTCAATGATTTCTTATCTTGTCTTAGATATTTAGTTGTTGTTATTGAACTCAATCTCTGTTGTTTTCTGTGATCATGAGAAAGATTATTACACAATGGTAATCACTGAATATATTGTTATGAGCTTTGATGGATTATGCCTAGAGAAGATGAACCATACTGCACCCTAGATTAGAGTAGTTAGGCAGATGGCCCATGCCAATCGAAGATAGTCCATGGCTTAGCCTTAATCATATGTTATTTTCTTGACGGATGAAGGTGAGCTTGTAGCCACCGACACCACTTATGCATGATGTAATTCCCCTATAGTTGATTCAATTGACCATTGATTGTGGAGTTAGTGGTGAAGTCAAACACCCTAGGTTTCTCTCCTATTATCTTCACTATCTTGTTTACTTTGATTTATTTTATTTTATCTTTTTAATTAGTTTAAAAATCAGAATTCTTTTCTTATAAATTTAATTAGAATTAGTTCCGTATTCCAACTCATCAGACCATAATCCCTGAGGTACGATACCCCTTTCGATAGCCCTATTCTGCAAGGAATTCGTTCTATTGCGAAGTGTGGAAATTTTTAATTGGTATACTTTTTGAGTCACACTCACACATGAATCAGTAATAATCTCTCTCATGATCACAGAAAACAAGAGAGAGTGAGTTCAATAACAACAACTAAATATCTAAGACAAGATAAGAAATCATTGAGATTGAATTTACAAGACTTTTATTGCTCAATTCTATAATAAGAATCCTCTGAATTACACAATCTATGCATGTATATAAAGGTCCCCAATAATTAAAACAATCAAACCATTGATGCTTTGTTAGGTCTACATCAAAACCCTAGTGGATGAACTAGCCGCTCATGGTAGAAGAAGAAGCTTCAACTGTTGAGGAAGAAGACATCATCTTTCTGAATTATGCGTCTGACTTTGTTCTCCAATGGCTCTGCAATATGTTTCTGTTCTCTTCTCAGCCCTCTCAGACTCTCCAATCTCTCTGTAAGCTCCTTGTTAGCTCTCTCAACTCAGCCTCCAAGTCTTCACTTTATTCCCCAAGAGAATACACCAAAGTCCTAATCCAATTAGGAATAAATTAGGGTTTCCCGCAGCACTAATCAGGTGGGTTTTTCCTGCTGACTTCAGCCCAACTTTTGACCCACTAGAAGTCTGATTTACGGAATTTTCGTGAAATACAAAAGTGTGCAGAATCAAATTTCATTCAATTCTATTCAAGAATTATGTCGATTTGAGGCTTGAAAATAATACTTCTGGTCCGTTTTTCAAAACGGGATTAAGATTGTATTATGCGCAGATTTGGGCTTCAGGCCCGAAACCTTCTTAAGCAGTTGTAATTCTCTTGGACCTCTTTCCTGGGCTGAATTGAGTTGAAATAAATGGTTGAGTGAATCTCCTTGATGTAGGCTTCATCTCACCATCTTGGATGTCTTCTTTAAAAGCCCAAAAGCTTGGTTTTAACTGAAATAATCCTTAAGGCCCTGAAAATACAGAAAACACTAAAACAAAGTAAAATCACAAAATAATCTATCACTAAGAGAATAAAATACATAAGTTAAGAGACTAGAATGCGTAACATTCAACGCCGATCATAATCCGATCATCCTTTTCTTTCGATTATGCATAAGCTTAATCCCAATGATACATCTGACTTCTCCTAAGTCTTTTATGTCAAAATGGCTAGACAACTAAATTTTTATTGATGATAATGCCCCTACATCATTTCTAGTGAGTAGAATATCATCCATATAAATAATAAGAAAGATCGCAATATTATCATGTACCTTCTTATACACACAAAGCTCATCAATGTTTTGATCAAAACCAAATGCCTTGATTTCTTGGTCAAAATGCATATTCTAGCTTCTAGATGCTTGCTTGAGTCCATAAATGGATCTATGCAACTTGCACACTAGGTACTCCTGAACTTTCACCATAAACCCATCTTGTTGTTTCATGTAGATGTCCTCTTTGAAATGGCCATTTAAAATGTTATCTTAACATCCATCCACCATATCTCATAATCATAATGAGCATTTATGGCTAAAAGAGTCTGAATAAACTTCAGCAAGGTTACTGGTGAGCATGTCTCCTTCTAGTCAATCTCTTCACGTTGAGTGAAGCCTTTGGCTACCAGCCTTGCCTTATATGTCTCGACATTTTCATCTCTTCCTATTTTTCTTTTGTAGATCTACTTACATCCGATGTGGTTCTATAAGTTCCCAGACTTGATTGAAATACATGGATTCCAATTATGATTTTATGGCAACCAGCCAGTTTCCTGCATCCGTATCATTGATTGTCTCTTCATAGTTCACAGGGTCTAACTCATGTTTATCCAGAATAATCTCGTAAGATTCTCTTAAAAACATGTATATGTCAGGTTGTCGTGAGACTCTCCCACTATGATGAGGCATAGGTGTATTAGAAGATGAAGGTGTACTAGTGATAGCCTCTTGTGTTTCATCAATCTTATTATCTATGATTGGTTCATCTACCACCAGTTCTTTAAAAGAATCTGACATCTCATCCAGGATAACTTTTACTTTTTGGTTTATGGTTCATAATATAATCTTTTTACAAAAATACAACATTGGTGCTAACCAATATATTCCTATCCTCAAGATCATAAAATAAATCACCCATGGTTTCCTTTGGATAGCCTACACACAAACACACTTTTTATCTTGCTTCCAACTTAGTCACTTTCCTATCTGCACATGTGCAGGATAACCCCAAATATGAAACTACGTTAGACTAGGTCTACGCCATATCCATAGCTTATAAAGAGTCTTAGGTACTGACTTAAATGGAGCATAATTTAGTGTATAAGTGGTTGTATCCAAAGCCAAACCCCAAAAGGAAGGAGGTAATGTTGAATAACTCAACATCGATCTAACAATATCTAGCAATTTCTGTTTTTTCTTTTTCCTACACCATTTTGCTAAGGGTAACACGGTGCAGACAACTGACTAACAATACCCTCAGTAACCATGTGGTCCTTAAACTGTCCCAATAAGTACTCCCCTCCACGGTCTGACCGTAGTGTTTTAAAGTGTTTACCTAATTTCACTCCACTTCCACTTGATACTCTCAGAACTTTCCAGAAACTTTAGACTTGTAGTGCATTAGATAAATATATCCAAACTTGGAGTAGTCATTGGTAAAAGTAATGAAATACTCATTCCCTCTTATTGCCTATACAATTAAAGGTCCAAATATATCAGTATGCACTAACTCTAATGGTTCTTTGCCTCTATATCCTTTGGCTGTAAATGGCCTTTTAGTCATTTTGCCATCAATACAGGATTCACAAGTTGGCATAGGCGCCTCTGCCTTAATCGGTATTAAACCTTCTTTAACCAGCCTTTGAATCATATTTTGATTAATATGACCCAATCTAAGATGCCAAAGATACATTGAGTCAGAAGAAACACATTTCCTCTTGACATTTAGATTCTTTGTTGCTACATTAAACTCATTATCATGTAAAACATAAGAGTTAGGAGTTAACAAATAAATACCATCCACCAATGCAACAGTAGAAATAACATGTCCATCCAATTTAATTGAAAAAACTTTTCCAAACATAAAAACATAGTTTTTAGAAACAAGACATGAAATAAAAATCAAATTTCTTCTAACTTCTAGTGTATAAAGATAGTCATTTAAAATGAGACTTCTCCCACTCTCTAGTTACAGAATAACAACTCCAATAGCCAGAATAACAACTCTAACTTGTGACCCTAGGCGCAAATATGTCTCCCCTTCACTAGGCCTTCGAATTTCCTGGAACCTGCAAAGAATTACAAATATGATTAGTGGCTCCAGAATCTACACATTAGGATTCTGTAGATCTAGCCACGTAATATGACTCAATAACAAACATACCTTTGCCTTTGTCATCTTTAGCAAGTATCTTGGGGTTGTTCTTTTTCCAATAGCCCTTCTCACCACACTTAAAACAAGCTCCCTTAGAGCCAAATTTCAATGCCTTCTTACCCTTCCTTACTGCCTTATTTGGGAATGGCTCTATATTTGCCCCCCTTTCTTTTCTTCGCCTTAGGCTTAGGCTTAGATCCACCGGGCCCAACTTGAGCCATAAAAGCACTGCCTTTTATCTTGATCATTCTTTCAGCAACCTATAACTCATTCAAAAGTTCAACAAGGGTAAAGCTGAGCTTATTCATATTGTAGTTCAACCGAAAAGAGTTGAATGAGCTAGGCAGCGAGGCAATGATCATATTAATCTAAGACTCACCATCTAATTCAACTCTAAGGACTTCCAGTTTATTTAAGAACTCGATCATTTTAAGAATATGATCATGAACTAGAGTTTCTTTAGCAATTTTGGTAGTCATCGGATTATACATAGCCTGATGTCAGGCAGGATTACTAATTTCCCCAAACATCTCCTTGAGATTTACCATGATATCCCTAGCAAAAGTGTAATGAGAATGTTGGACTTGCAGCACACTGAACTTTAAAACTAAAATATAGAAATGAATCATGTCATCTGCTTTACGCCACTTCTAATAGATTTCAACAACCTCAAGAAGGTCATCTCTAGAAGGAAGGTCGGGGCATGGTTTAGTGAGAACATAACTGAACCCCTCAGCTGTAAGGATAATGTCCAAGTTCCTTTTCCAATCATTATAATTTGGACCATTAAGTTTGTTAAATTTGAGAATATAAGCAAGAGGATTGAAGGGATTTGAGATGGTGAATCTGAAAACACATATTTATATATGAAAAAATGAATTAATATTATGCAATAATACAAGCACCAAAATGGCTCTCTCAACCATTAAGCATGATAATCAGAATACTAATTACCGCGAAAGTAATACCCCGATGAGGGTACTACTCTCACTAATTAGTTGGGCATTCCCCATTACTCAACTTAGGCATCTATGCCCCCTATGAGTAACTTATGATTTTCCTTCGACCTCACTAGAATAATAACATTTACCATTCCGATAAAAACAAATGCTATTATTCTAAGTCAAGTGTATATCATTATCAATCTCAATATTTATCCAAAAGAAATATTACCATTTTGGTGAGAATAATATTCTAATGGAATAATATTCAGAAGTTAATCTTGTACGCTCCTTGCTTTATATTATGTCTGAAGGGGGATTAATATAAAATGATGAGGTATTTGACTCTAATTGTAAGTTAGGTGACATGGGCGATTATGATTTATATGATGTGGATGAAAGATGAACTTTGACCAGGACTCTTCTATCTCCATATAAGACTGGGGAACTGAAGGGCCAGTCTCTTACTCGAATACGTTCTCATCTGACTATTATAAATACATGGGTGATCTATATTCCAAATATGTAATTAATACCCATTGAGTGCCTTTATAGCTTCTAAAAACTTTTCGATATCTAACTTGAATATCAGAGCGTAATCAGATAGCACCACGGCGGTGTATTTTCGGTTACCCCATATTTGTCTCTTTCAAGTTAACATTGACCCAGATCGCAAGTTAATTTGTGCTTCATCAGTTGGTGCCGTATGTGGGAACGATCACGATCTTAGTTGTTCTACATGAAACATGATGCACTTACGATTTGGGCTAAAGATCGCAGTCGGTCACAATCCAGTCAACTAGGATCCTCTTGCCAAATAAAATCCCCCAGCCTGGCAGGATCCCCCTGCAGGTTACAATCCAACCGATCAGGATCCTCTTATCAGACACAATCTTCTAGCCAATCAGGATCCGCCTGTTGATCACAATCTGGCTACTAGCCAAAATCCTCCTGTCAGCCACTACCCTGCCACCCATAACCTTCATATAGTAGGAGAAGAAGGCATGCAGCCCCTTGGTCAAGGAGACTTGCCTTGAGTACGTTCCAGAGCCCCAAACCATCAGGAGCATGTCGCAACGTTGGAACACCAAGTTCAGAACTTAAATTAGAGTTTAATCCATGTACTCCAACAAAATGTGGCAATCCTGCAACACTGATATGCGTTGAATGTTACGTATTCTAGCCTTTTAACTTATGTATTTTATTCTCTTAGTAATAGATTATTTTGTTATTTTACTTTGTTTTAGTGTTTTCTGTATTTTCAGGGCCTCAATTATTATTTGAGTTAAAACCAAGCTTTTGGACTTTTAAAGAAGACATCCAAGATAGTTAGATGAAGCCTACATTAAAGGGAACCATTCAACCATTTATTTCAACTCAAATCAGCCCAAGGAAGAGGTCCAAAAGAATTACAACTGCTTAAGAAGGTTTCGGGCCTGATGCCCAAATCTGCGCAAAATACAGTCTTAATCCCATTTTGGAAAATGGACCAGAAGTATTATTTATGAGCCTCAAATTGACATAATTTTCATATAGAGTTGAACGAAATTTGATTCTGCACACTTTTGTATTTCACAAAAATTCCGTAAATCGGACTTCTAGTGGGTCAAAAGTTGGGCCGAAGTCAGCAGGAAAAACCCACCTGATTAGTGCTGCGGAAAACCCTAATTTATTCCTAATTGGATTAGGACTTTGGTGGATTCTCTTAGGGAATAAAGTGAAGAATAAGAGGCTGGAGTTGAGAGGAGGGATTACAAGAGAGAACAGAGATTGGAGAGTCTAAGAGGGCTGAGAAGAGAACAGAAACATATTTACAGAGCCATTGGAGAACAAAGTCATACGCATAATTCATGAAGATGATGCCTTCTTCCTCAATAGTTGAAGCTTCTTCTTCTACCATGAGCGGCTAGTTCATCCACTAGGATTTTGATGTAGCCCTAACAAAGCATCAATGGTTTGATTGTTTTAATTATTGGGGACCTTTATATACATGCATAGATTGTGTAATTTAGAGGATTCTCATTATAGAATTGAGCAATAAAAGTCTTATAAATTCAGTTTCAATGATTTATTATCTTGTCTTAGATATTTAGTTGTTGTTATTGAACTCAATCTCTCTTATTTTCTGTGATTATGAGAGCTATTATTTCACAATGGTAATCACTGAATATATTATTAAGAGCTTTGATGGATTATGCCTAGAGAAGATGAACCATACTGCACCCTAGATTAGAGTAGTTAGGGAGATGGCCTATGCCAATCGAAGATAGTCTATGGCTTAGCCTTAATCATATGTTATCTTCTTGACGGATGAAGGTGAGCTTGTAGCCACCGACACCACTTATGTATGATGTAATTCCCTTATAGTTGATTCAATTGACCATTGATTGTGGAGTTAGTGGTGAACTCAAACACCCTAGATTTCTCTCATACTATCTTCACTATCTATTTCCTTTGATTTATTTTATTTTATCTTTTTAATTAGTTTAGTTTAAAAATCAGAATTCTTTTCTTATAAATTTAATTAGAATTAATTCAGTATTCCCTAAGGTACGATACCCCTTTCGATAACCCTATTCTGCAAGGAATTCATTCTATTGCGAAGTGTGAAAATTTTTAATTGATATACTTTTTGAGTCACACTCACACACGAATCAATTTTTGGTGTCGTTGCCAGGAATTATCTATTTGATTGATTGGATTTTACAGAATTAATTTTAATTGGATTTTTAGTTTAGGAAATATTTATATTTTATTTTTAATTTTGTTTTTGTTTTCTTTTCAGGTGCTTTTAGCTAATATATGCAAGGTTGTCGTTCTGTAGCTGATCCTTTGATACCTCTTGATCCTGAACCTAAACGTACTCTTAGACAACAGAGGAACATCCCTGTTGATATAATTGTGCAAGAGGAAGAATTAATTGAAGATATGGCAGAAGAGACGAATAACAACCTTGTTCCTAATGCTGATGGAGAAAGAGTTAGATTGCTTAGGGACTACTATGTTCCTGAGACATATAGTGTAGAGACCGGAACTAAATTTGACCGGTTTTTTAAAAATTTTCATCATTTTTGCTATAAATGCATTTCGAATGATGTTTTGAATGTTTCGAGAGTTGAAAACATGTTTGGAAACATGTTATGAGGTTTTTGGAAGTTTTTGGAAAATTTGGAGAAGTTTGACTTTTTGGTCAAACCGGGGCCGGAATGCGACTTAAGTGGGCCCAGGGAATCTGGAAAATTTTCAGAAATATTTATTTTTGGATATGGATTAAACGAAATATTTAGAGTGTTAAGGAAGTGATTTCGAGTCCAACGGAGTTTTCGAGAATTAATTCGGAGGTCGGGACGGTACTTTAAGTGGCCCGGGGGCAAAACGGTCATTTTGTGCCCCTAGGACTGGAATAAATATCCCAAGGAGATCTGAGATCTCATTTCTCACGGTTTCCTCTCTCTCTAAACATTTCCCTCTTCATCCCTCCACCTCTCTACATTTCGGGTGCATTCGGCTTGGATTCGGGATTCGTCGAAGAAGGAAGGTGTGTAGGGGACGGCTAGAGCTTCGGTTTGAACCGAACAAACTCGACTTCCGGCAAGGTGGACATCGTTGGAAACTTTGGAGATTGCTTGGATAGCTTCCAAATTCGAGGTAGGGGTGTTTCTTCTCTTTTAGTTGTCGATTCTAGGGTTTTGGGTGGTTAGGAGAGGTTTTCGGTTGAGTTTGTGTGTGAGAGAGATGGGCAAAGGGGCTGAATCTTTATATTTCCTCTTCCCTTATGATTATGCATGCTAGATAGATCCATCTTGATGAATATATGATGTGTGGGTTGAATATGTGCAAAGTGTGCAAAATGAGAGCATGATTAGCTATATTGTGTATTATATGCATATGTAGGTTATGTGTATTTTGGGGTGCAATCATATGATTATATGTTGGTTGTGTGTGTGTATAAATGTTGAATGCATGCTAGGTTATTTTATAGCAAGTGTGTGCATTGTTGAAGCATGATCAAAATATGCTAGGTTATGGTTTGTAGGCATATGAGAGTGATATGCATGCCTTATGACATATATGTGACCATGTCTTGTTTTGAATGTTAGAATGCATGCTAGGCTTGTTATAGCAATGATATGCATTGAAAAGCATGATATATGAACAGGTGCATTCATACTTGAATTATATGTTACCGTGTGCATGAAAGCATTTTATATGCCATGTAGTGAGGGACATGTAGGTCGGTGTCGGGTCGGCACCTAGGAGGGGAGGGGCATCTCTACTGAGCCACAGTGTTGCTCACCCCGCTCCCCCAAACATTTTTTTCAGGTAAGAAGTCGAGAATGGATGAAAAGAGCTTGCTTCCTTACTTGGAGCATTTTGGTGCATTTTGGGGATCTTTTGAGATATATGTATGGACTATGTTTTTGGCTATCCATGCCGGCATGTGGCATGCGGATTATGTTGATTTATAGTTGCATTCACGATATATGTAACTTGTATATTCATTTGAATCCTTATGTGTATGGTTTCATGAATTTTATATGAATTTGGAGCTTAAATGGATGAATGTATCATTTTTGTCTTTTATATCTTGAACTCTTGGATATGAAGGTTTTGAAGAGTGAATTTACATTGGAATCACGGTTGTAGGATTTTGATGTGTGAGTTAGGTTGTATGTATGAGTTGATGAATATGATCTTTGGAAAATGAGGATGGTTTATGCACTTGAATTTTATGTGCATTGAGAATTTAGGATGAATTTTCTATGATTATACAAGATTTGAGATTCAAATGTGTAGGTTGATGTGTGAGTATGATATTATATCATTGGGGGATGAATTATATGTTTTATGAATGATCCAAGGTGGTTTGGTTGAGATTTGAGTTCAAATGGATCTTGTATAGGTGTTTTAGAACTCCTGGGAAGTGCATTTCGATCAATCGAAATGTCCATTTCGATTGATTGAAATGGTTGCGAAATCTGAGTGTGTTTGAGGTCCAGAATGGGGTAATTTCGATCAATTGAAGTCCCCATTTCGATTGATCAAAATAATGCAGGTCCAAGGTACCGAGGGTTGTTTTCTTCGATTAATCGAGATGAATCTCGATTGATCGAGATTACTATTCACAGCTTTTTCCAAAACTTCATTTCGACGTAATTTCTTCGTTCTAGATCGGAATTGAGTGTGGTTTTTTTTGAACTTGAGTATTTTTGGATTCTCTATCCAATGGTGTAAGCCTCAGTTTCAGATTCCAAACACAAAAGGTTTTGAGGCTCGAAAGTGAGTGATTCTCAAAGGAGTGGCCAAGTAAATTGCCACTAAGGTGTACGATTTGATCTAGGGCCCATGGGAATTGGTTGAGGTAGTGTTGTGTGAATTTGTACGCAAAAATTAAGTTAAGCTTCCGCTGTAAATGAGTGTAATGAGGGTTCACTGGATTTAAATGGACAGTTAACCTCCGGTCTTCCGAGAGTGGGGAAATCGGGGCGTTATAGCATGGTATCAAGAATAGATACTATCATATGAGTGTGCTTTTGATAGTTCATGGGGTTGAGTGATCGAGTTCACACTCGGAATTCGAGGTCGGTCCGGGAAAGTCTCGGCGGTTCGGATTCTGGGGCGTGACAACATGGTATCAGAGCTCTAGGTCAGAATACCTAGGGACGACGGGTAATGGTTAGATCATGTATAGAGTTGTGAGGGCAACGGGGAGGGTTAACCCATGTTTTGAGTGGAAGGATTTGATGATTTATAGGATTATGACTTTGAACTTATGATCCTAGAAATTATGTTATCGGAAATTTTATGTGCTTAATTGTTGATACAACATGCTAGGTTACATGTGGTACGTGCATGAAGTGCAAGAACAATGTGTTGGTTTAGACATATGTAGTGATTTGAGGTTGTCTGAATAGTTGGTTTGACTACCTTTGGACTATAGTGGAATGATTGACACAGTGTGAATGATCCTCATGAAAGTTTGATGCATTGGTGCGTGAAATTAATTTTCATTTGATAACACTCCCAGAGTTGGTTGAGTTGAAACATTTGACTTGAGATTTGTATTGGATATACAACTTGTGTAGTGTCATATGGAATATGATTTGATGCTTTCATGTTTAGTATAAGCATATAGTTTTGAATGATTTGGTTTGGGATTTAAGTGTCTTCTTGTTGTCCATATAGCAAGATGCCACCACGGAGAGTTCGTGAAAGGGCAGATGCAGCCCCTATGAGTGGAGAGCAAGTTATGCATGATATGGTTGCGACTATACGACAAATTGCTAGGGAAACACAAGAGGAGACTCAGGCTCGACCTAGAGCAGCTCCTAGTAGGATGATGTTGACATTGGGGCACGTTAGGAAGCATAATCCGCAATCGTACACAGGAGGGGCTGACCCTATGGTGGCTGAGAATTGGATAGATGAGATGGTTGAACTCCTTACCGTACTTGAGGTAGAGGAGAACTTAAAGGTGAAAGTGGCCACCCATTACCTTAAGGGTGAGGCCAAACGTTGGTGGAAGTCTATTGGGAACCGCTATGACATTGAGGTGATGGATTGGAATACATTTGAAACATTATTCTTTGAGAAGTATTTTCCAGTAACAGTGAAGGATAGCTTGAGGAGAGAGTTCTATGATTTGCTTCAAGGGGATATGACAGTTATGGAGTATGAGACCAGATTTACCTCTTTGGCTCGATTTGCGAAAGAGATGATTCCAACGGAAGAGCTGAAAGTTAAACAGTTCATAAGAGGTCTCTGACCCTATTTGCGAGATAAAGTTGGAATTCTGGGATTGATAAGCTATACTGCGGTGGTGGAAAGAGCACTAATAGCAGAAGAGCTTGATAATGACAATCATCGGATATAAGATGAGAAAAGGCGTGATTCTTCTAAGAGTCAGCCAAAGAAGAAATAGAAAAGTAGTCCTTATCGATCTGAAGGATCAATGGGATAGCGGATGACATATTCAGTGCCTACGACTTCCACGTCTATACAGTCGATCGGGTCAAGGAGAGTGTGTCATCATTGTCAACAGCCGGGTCACTATAGGTCTGAGTGCCCCAACATACATTTGGCACCTGCAGATGGACAGATTTGTTACCTCTGTCATCAGACTGGTCACTTGAAAGTGAATTGTCCTCAAGGACAGGGTACAGTGGGTAGGAAAGAGTCTCTTAACCGCACCGAACAGTTCTTGGCGAGTCAGATTGACTCGGTGGCAATGCCGCCACCCCCGCCAATGTAGTCTGCTCAGGTTTTGCGAGCAAGTATGAGGAACCTTCCTAGTGGTTCAGGACAGCAGTCCAGGTATCAAAGGACTCGTCCACAGTGATTGAGGTATATTCGCGATCTCCAACTTATGAGTTATAATGATGATTTATGCAAGTATATTAAGTTGCATATCATGAGTAGGTGTTAGTATACTAAGGAAACTGGGTCGTGCCTTTACGATTGCTTAGGCAGAGGATGTTCCGAGACTATGCGTGGTCGTAAGTATTTTTCCTAGTTGTAGCCCGAGGGCTAGAATATTGGGTTGTTTAGATACACCATATGTCATATCATGCATTGTATTTGTTTATTTGATTTAACATGTTATATGTTATGTGCTATGTGGAATATGCTATTCATGTGATTGAGCATTGCATTTTAGTGTTTCATTATGCGTCACGTGGTTAGTGGCGACATGTAGTCACTACTTAGAAGTCCCAAATTTTGAGGGTTTTGGTAAACCTAGGTAGAGGTTTGAAAGATTGAGCCGATAATGATGTTGAAATAGACAGTGGTGATAAACTTTGAGATTGTTAGATTAGTAGGATGTAAGATCCTAGACTTGGAATTGGATTCCATTGGGTGATAGCCTATGAAACTGGGCTGAACTATGTGACTTGTTTGGGTAAGTGCACCCTTTATGTGCCTTACTCTAGTTAGTGCGTTTGTTATGTTAAGTGCATGAGATTGATGTGGATTGTAACGATACACGGTACTTTGGATTATGCCTAAGATGCATTCCAGTCAGAAAATCATGGTTGATAATGATGGAATAACTTTAAGTACTGATGATCTTAATTATAGAAAAGTATCACTGTGAGTGATGGATGTGATTAGTCGAGGATATTACCTTAGACTAAAGGTAGAGATTGATCGGATAGGTCTTGAGGTAAAGACTGTGGACTCTAAGTAGCGAGTGCTCCGGACGATGTGAAAGTGAACCGTATCTGGGGTTCGGTTATTAGGCGTGTTATTATCGCCTAGGGATTTTAGTTTTGGAGATTTGATGAGACATGCCAAATATTTAAGCTAGAGTGAGCTAATGATAGTTGAGAAGTAGGAGTTATGTTAAACTCCAGTTGTGGGAGCTTAGGACTTTGAGAAAGTCCCTAAGCAGTGATTTAAAATAAGGATTGAATTGTGATTACAAGTTTGAGGGATTTAAACGTGTGAGGGACAAGAAAGGCATGTAGTCGGGGTTGGACTAGCGAGAAGAAATGGCCTGGCCAACCATTTCTCTTCGATTAGTACTTCTCTTACAATGTGTCAGGTCCAAGTGATTGTGGGATTGATTCGATGAGTATCAGTAGATAAGGAAATGAAATTCGAATGTGGTGAGTATGGCAACTCTTACTCATAAATGAGTGTATGATTGAGATTGTGATAACAATAGTAGGTTAGTTTAAACCGCTCTTGAGGTTATGAGTTCCAGTACATGATAGAGTACTCGAGGGGACATGTGATATTCTTGGAAGGCTACAAACTTTGGGATGATCATTGTGGTGTTGTCATTGAGACGCAGTTTTGTCTACTGACACATCAGTTGGAGGATCGGTCTCATATGGACGCAGTTTTGTCTATTGACCCATCCATTGTTGAGACTCTTGTCATTGAGGCGCAGTTTTGTCTATTGACATGGGTGATAGTGACCCTGGACACAGTTTTGTCCATTGTCACATATGAATGGTGTTGTCATTTAGACACAGTTTTGTCTATTGCCACATCAGTTGAGATTCTTGTCATTTAGGCACAGTTTTGTCTATTGACAAGTGGTGGTGACTCTGGACGCAGTTTTGTCTATTGTAGCATATGAGTGGTGTCGTCATTTAGACGTAGTTTTGTCTATTGGCACATCAGTTGAGATTCTTGTCATTTAGGCGCAGTTTTGTCTATTGACAAGTGGTGGTGACTCTGGGCGCAGTTTTGTCCATTGTCGCATATGAGTGGTGTCGTCATTTAGACGCAATTTTGTCTATTGGCACATCAGTTGAGGATCGGAGTCGTATGGACGCAGTTTTGTCTATCGACCCAATCATTGTCACTTAGACGCAGTTTTGTCTATTGACAAGTGGTGGTGACTCTGGGCGCAGTTTTGTCCATTGTCGCATATGTGGTTGGTGTTGTCACTCAGACGCAGTTTTGTCTATTGACGCATCAGTGGTGGGGGACGCAGTTTTGTCTATTGGCCCATCTATTGTTGATTGGTTGTTGTTGTTATGGACGCAATTTTGTCTATGGACACAACCCCTGGATATTGTGATTTCATTGAGGGGCAGTTTAGCCATTTGACACACCTAAGGGTGTGATTGTTGTCATTGAGATGCAGCTTTGTCTATTGACACACTTGTTGATGTGAGATTTTCATCATGAGAGACAGTTTAGTCTATGGATGTATCATTCTGGGTGGTGTGACCCTGAGAGATTGATTTTCGATTGTCATATGTGATTTGATTAGTTTTGGGACATGACTGGATCATGGCATAGACGATAGGGATTTTCACAGATTTTTGTTACTTGTGAACCGTACCTTGTGGCACCAGTGAAATTAAAAGGATCCAAGGATTCATTATGAGAACGTTGAGAATTGTGATTCAAGGAGGGTGAATTACTAGAACGGGATGCCTATGCATACTTTCACTAATTGGGAAGTGGGTAAGTTGGAAAGTAAATTGGTTATAGTTTTGATCTTCCTAAACTTGGTTTGGGAGATAATTTATGGTCGTGTCAGTTACAGTAGATGACGGCACTACAGTTTTGGAGATATCTGGACATCGTTTGAGATATATCAATAGTTTTATATTTTGTGAAATGTGGCACAAGGTAGTGTGATGTGATAACCAAGAACCTTGTTGGTTATAGAATGGAAGCCGCGTGTTGGATACCGGCGAGTTATGATAATTTCCTGTGATAGAAGGAAGATAGGGAAGGTCACTTAAGGTTTAGTGACAACACTCTTGCAATTTAGAGTATGATGCTAATTTCGTGGATGAAATTCTTTAAAGGTGGGGAGGTTGTAGAGACCGGAACCAAATTTGACCTGTTTTTAAAAATTTTCATCATTTTTGCTACAAATGCATTTTGAATGATGTTTTGAATGTTTCGAGAGTTGAAAACATGTTTGGAAACATGTTATGAGGTTTTTGGACGTTTTCGGAAAATTTGGAGAAGTTTGACTTTTTGGTCAAACCGGGGCCGGGATTCGACTTAAGTGGGCCCAGGGAATCCGAAAAATTTTTAAAAATATTTATTTTTGGATATGGACTAAACGAAATATTTAGAGTGTTAAGGAAGTGATTTCGAGTCCAACGGAGTTTTCGAGAATTAATTCGGAGGTCGGGAAGGTACTTTAAGTGGCCTGGGGGCAAAAAAGTCATTTTGCACCCTCAGGACTGGAATAAATATCCCAAGGAGATCTGAGATCTCATTTCTCACGGTTCCCTCTCTCTCTAAACATTTCCCTCTTCATCCCTCCACCTTCTCTTTACATTTCGGGTGCATTCGGCTTGGATTCGGGATTCGCCGAAGAAGGAAGGTATGTAGGGGACGGCTAGGGCCTCGGTTTGAACCGAACAAACTCGACTTCCGGCAAGGTGGACATCGCTGGAAACTTTGGAGATTGCTTGGATAGCTTCCAAATTCGAGATAGGGGTGTTTCTTTTCTTCTAGTTGTCGATTCTAGGATTTTGGGTGGTTAGGAGAGGTTTTCGATTGAGTTTGTGTGTGAGAGAGATGGGCAAAGGGGCTGAATCTTTATATTTCCTCTTCCCTTATGATTATGCATGCTAGATAGATCCATCTTGATGAATATATGATGTGTGGGTTGAATATGTGCAAAGTGTGCAAAATGAGAGCATGATTAGCTATATTGTGTATTATATGCATATGTAGGTTATGTGTATTTTGGGGTGCAATCATATGATTATATGTTGGTTGTGCGTGTGTATAAATGTTGAATGCATGCTAGGTTATTTTATAGCAAGTGTGTGCATTGTTGAAGCACGATCAAAATATGCTAGGTTATGGTTTGTAGGCATATGAGAGTGATATGCATGCCTTATGACATATATGTGACCATGTCTTGTTTTGAATGTTAGAATGCATGCTAGGCTTGTTATAGCAATGATATGCATTGAAAAGCATGATATATGAACAGGTGCATTCATACTTGAATTGTATGTTATCGTGTGCATGAAAGCATTTTACATGCCATGTAGTGAGGGACATGTAGGTCGGTGTCGGGTCGGCACCTAGGAGGGGAGGGGCATCTCTACTGAGCCGCAGTGTTGCTCACCCCGCTCCCCCAAACATTTTTTTCAGGTAAGAAGTCGAGAATGGATGAAAAGAGCTTGCTTCCTTACTTGGAGCATTTTGGTGCATTTTGGGGATCTTTTGAGATATATGTATGGACTATGTTTTTGGCTATCCATGCCAGCATGTGGCATGCGGATTATGTTGATTTATAGTTGCATTCACGATATATGTAACTTGTATATTCATTTGAATCCTTATGTGTATGGTTTCATGGATTTTATATGAATTTGGAGCTTAAATGGATGAATGTATCATTTTTGTCTTTTATATCTTGAACTCTTGGATATGAAGGTTTTGAAGAGTGGATTTACATTGGAATCACGGTTGTAGGATTCGATGTGTGAGTTAGGTTGTATGTATGAGTTGATGAATATGATCTTTGGAAAATGAGGATGGTTTATGGACTTGAATTTTATGTGCATTGAGAATTTAGGATGAATTTTCTATGATTATACAAGATTTGAGATTCAAATATGTAGGTTGATGTGTGAGTATGATATTATATCATTGGGGGATGAATTATATGTTTTATGAATGATCCAAGGTGGTTTGGTTGAGATTTGAGTTCAAATGGATCTTGTATAGGTATTTTAGAACTGCTGGGAAGTGCATTTCGATCAATCGAAATGTCCATTTCGATTGATCGAAACTCCCATTTCGATTGATCGAAATGGTTGAGAAATCTGAGTGTGTTTGAGGTCCAGAATGGGGTAATTTCGATCAATCGAAGTCCCCATTTCGATTGATCGAAATAATGCAGGTCCAAGGTACCGAGGGGCTGTTTTCTTCGATTAATCGAGATGAATCTCGATTGATCGAGATTACTATTCACAGCTTTTTCCAAAACTTCATTTCGACGTAATTTCTTCATTCTAGATCGGAATTGAGTGTGATTTTTTTTGAACTTGAGTATTTTTGGATTCTCTATCCAATGGTGTAAGCCTCAGTTTAAGATTCCAAACACAAAAGGTTTTGAGGCTCGAAAGTGAGTGATTCTCAAAGGAGTGGCCAAGTAAATTGCCACTAAGGTGTACGATTTGATCTAGGGCCCATGGGAATTGGTTGAGGTAGTGTTGTGTGAATTTGTACGCAACAATTAAGTTAAGCTTCCGCTGTAAATGAGTGTAATGAAGGTTCACTGGATTTAAATGGACAGTTAACCTCTGGTCTTCCGAGAGTGGGGAAATCGGGGCGTTATGGCATGGTATCAAGGATAGATACTATCATATGAGTGTGCTTTTGATAGTTCATGGGGTTGAGTGACCGGGTTCACACTCGGAATTCGAGGTCGGTCCGGGGAAGTCTCGGCGGTCCGGATTCTGGGGCGTGACATATAGCTTACCAGCAGGTTTTCAACTACCCAATGTCACAGCACAGAATTATGAGATCAAGTCTAGCATTATTCAGATGCTACCATCTTATTTTGGGCTGACTCAAGAAGACCCTTACAAGCATCTGGATGAATTCATTGAAGTGTGCTCAGCTACAAAAATTCATAACTTCTCTGAAGATACTTTCAGAATGAGACTTTTTCCATTCTCCTTGAAAGACAAAGCAAAGTATTGCTTCAATTCTCTACCGGCAGGTTCTATCACGACTTGGACTCAGATGCAACATGAGTTTCTCAAGAAATATTTTCTGATAGGGAAGACCAATCAGTTCAGACGTGCTATCACTGGTTTCTCCCAACATGAGGGGGAACAATTTTATGAGACATGGGAAAGATTCAAGGACCTTCTTAGGAAGCGTCCCCATCATCAAGTTCCTAAGTGGCAACTAGTACAGAGTTTTCATGAAGAGCTCACAGAAGCCAACAGTTAGATGGTTGATGCATCTTGTAGAGGTACTTTTATGTTGAAGAGTGAAGAAGAGGCATGGACCTTATTTGAAAATCTTAGTGACAACTCTCTACAACATGTGTCCTCTACTCATTCTAGCAGACATGCCACTACAAGGAAGACTGATGGAATTTATGAGGTTGGTGCTTCAGAAGCTATGCCAACTGATATTGATTTAATTGCAAAGATGGTAACAGCAATTATGGCTGCCAAACTCCTTCTACTTCAAATTCTTCATTGCTAGGCCCTTATGAATTTTGCTCTAGTCCTATGCATAATGTGAGCAATTGTCCTTCAATGGGGTAATTTTTTGATGTTCAACGTGAGCAAGTCCAAGCTACATTCACTGGACCAATGAATCCTCCACGAGGTAATACTTACAATTCTACATGGAGGAATCATTCTGGTTTTTCTTACAGTAACCAAGGGGCAGCAATGCAACCATCATATCAACCTAGGACTTTTGTGCCTCAACAGCAATATCAAACACAAAGTCCTATGGCCCAAAGAATTTTTGATATTGAAGACAAGCTTACACTTACCTTGTCAAAATTCGACAAACTTGATTCTCTTATAGAGACAGTGCAAGCTACTGCAGCAATAGTACAATCTACAGTTTATCTAGTGCACTTCCATTCTCAATCCATTGCCAAACTGGAATCTCAGTTTGGACAACTTGCTACTTCATTGAGTAGAAGAGAAGAAGGGAAGCTTCCTAGTCAACCAATTGCTAATCCTAGAGGGATGCAAGCTTCCACAAGCAACCCACACCATGAGCAAGTTTGAGCCATTACCACTTTGAGGAGTGAGAATAATTGATAATAAGGCGGGTGAGAAGAAAGAAGAAGAAAAAGTGACTACAAGTCCAAGTGCTGAAATTCCTTATGAGTCCAAGGCTCCTTTCCCATAACGTTTCCTTGAAGCATCTAAATTGGGGAAGCAAGGGGACAAGCTGCATGACATGATGGAGGTGTTTCGACAAGTAAAAATTAATTTTTCACTCCTTGATGCCATCAAGCAAATTCCTCCTTATGCTAAATTTTTAAAGGACTTGTGCACTCAGAAAAGGCGTTCTAAAAGCTATGTGCCAAAGAAGGTGATGCTGCCACAACAAGTAAGTTCTATCATTCAGCAGTGCACTCCTCCCAAGTACAAAGATCCTGGCGCCCCAACTATCTCATGCATCATTGGGGAGCACCATGTGGATTAAGCTCTTCTTAATTTGGGTGCAAGTGTGAATTTGCTACCCTATTCAGTCTACTTATAATTGGGCTTAGGAGAATTGAAGCCTACCTCGGTGGTATTGCAATTTGTAGACAGATCAACAAAGCAACCACGAGGAATCATAGAAGATGTGCTCATTAAAGTGGACAAGTTCTACTTTCCTGTTGATTTTATTGTACTTGACACTGAGCCAGTTCATAATCTGAAGAGGCACATTCCAGTGATCCTTGGTCGACCTTTCTTAGCTACTGCTGATGCTTGCATAAATTGTAGGTCGGGGATCATGGATATCTCATTTGGCAATATGAAGGTTAAGCTTAATATTTTCAATGCTGTTGAGAATCCTCCAGCTCAGACTGATATTTTCTTCATGGACTCTGAGGATGTGGCTGAATCTACAGATGAAATATGGGTGCAAGAAAAATAGAAGGAAAAGAAGGTGTTTGAAGATTAATTTTCTACCATGGTGGTAAATTCTGTTTGCACTACACTTTCCAAAATATTTCGAAGTGAGCAATTATTTGGAGTATCTGACAACTCCACACCATGGTATGCAGATATTGTGAATTATTTAGTCACGAAAAAAGTGCCAAGAGATTGGACCAAGCGAGAATGTGATAGATTCTTCTCTAAAGTTCATCATTACTTTTGGGAAGATCCAGAGTTATTTAAATATTATCCAGATCAGATTATTCAGCGATGTGTCCCAGACCATGAGTTTCAAGATATTCTCAAATTCTGCCACTCATTGGCATGTGGAGGCCACTTTAGTGCAAGGAAGACAGCAGCAAAGGTACTTCAATGTGGATTCTTTTGGCCTTCTCTTTTTCATGATGCATATGTTTTCTGTAAAACTTATCATCACTGTCAAAGATTGGGTTCAATGTCGAGGCGAGATATGATGCCAATAAGCCCCATTCTGGTGGTTAAAATTTTCGATGTTTGGGGAATTGATTTTATGGGACCCTTTCCACTCTCTTTTGGCTACTAATACATTCTGGTTGGTGTGGATTATGTTTCCAAATGGGTGGAGGCCATTGTAACTCTAACCAATGATCATAAGGTGGTAATCAAATTCATGCATGAGAATATTCTTAGTCGATTTGGAATCCCTCGAGCCTTGATCAGTGATGGTGGTTCTCACTTTTGTAATAAATTCTTGAGAGGTCTGCTTGCTAAATATTCAGTGACACATAAGGTGGCAACACCTTATCATCTTCAGACAAGTGGGCAAGTAGAGCTGTCCAATTGAGAAATTAAGCATGTTCTCGAAAAGACAGTGAGACTGGATAGAAGAGATTGATCATTGCGACTGAGTGAGGTACTCTGGGCAATCCAAAAATTCAATTTTCATGCAAAAAGAGGTGGGGAAGAGAGAAAGTTGCAATTGAATGAATTAGAAGAGTTTAGACGTGATGCTTATGAAAGTTCACAAATTTACAAAGAGAGGACGAAGGCATTTCATGATCGACATATCTCACGGAAGTCCTTCTCTCCAGGTGATAAAGTGTGGCTCTTTAATTCAAAGCTTCGGTTATTTCTGGGAAAATTGCGTTCAAGGTGGATGGACCATTCCAAGTGATTTCGGTCTTTCCTCATGGTGCTGTAGAAATTTGAAGCTTTCAAGATAATACTTTGATGAAAGTTAATGGGAAAAGGTTGAAACATTGTGTGGAAGGATGTGTGCCAAGAAGAGACGTAGAGTCCGTCGACTTGACGGATCCCGTCTATCCGACTTAATCCCTTCGGAGAGTTGATCATCCCCTACGGAAGTTAAATTATAGGTTTTGTATGTATTTCTATACTTTATTTGCTTTAGTTTTCTTTGATTTTAATTTTTAGTTTTAGTTTTCTTAAGTTTTCTTTCAATTCTAGTTGTGTTTTAATGATTTTTCTTTGAGTTTTTGATGTATAAGTTGCTTCTGGAGGATGCCAAGAGGTGTACCGAGGTATTAGGACTCAAGACGGGTGAAAAATTATGCTCTCGGTCGACCTTAGGCGATGGAGACTCAAAACTATCAAGTCCCGGTCGAACTTGGGTGATGGAGGTCCAACAGGCATCCGGGGGGGGGGGGGGATCGATCGCCCCATGTTAATTCTTGAAGATCCCCACCAGCAGGTGGGCGATCGATCGCCCACTCCAAGGGGGATCAATCGCCCAAGGGTTAAATGTGGGCTGCCCAAAAATTCATGGTATTTAAAGCCTCCTTATCCTATTTGGTTGCTATTACTTGCATCTTCTACCTCTTTGAACTCCAATTCAAGTCCTACTTCAATCGGAAAATTATTTTCTTCAATTGGTGAGTATTAAACAAGAATTCAACATTGATCATAAGTGAAGTTTTTCTTTGGTGAATTTGTGCAATTCTTTAAGAGGGCTTTTGAAGACCAAGTTTGGGGGATCAATTTGGTGCATTTACTTGTTCGATTTGGGTGGAAAAATTGCTAAAAAGAGGAGGTTGAAGGTTCCAATTTCATTGTGCACACCAAGTGTTCGATTTAATTCCTCAACCACACTTTTTCTACTTCTATGGCACCCAAAAGAGTAAGTCACCAAGGTGCTTCAAGTTCACGTAATCCTCGCCAAGCGAGGCATGATCCAATTACCGGTTCTTCACGATCTCGCCGAGAAAGTATTCAAGAGAGATGGCATCCAAGGGCTTTGAACTTTGAAACCATGTTTGACATAGCTGAACTCTATGGTATGTTTCCCGAGACAAGATGGGGGATTTCTGACATCCGTCGTCGTCGGTTGGTACCCATTTTTGTTCCACTCTCGTCTATTATCTACCTGAGGCTTGTCAAGGTATTTTATCAGAACTTAATGTCGACACCTGATGAGCAGGATGTGCTTACTTCTTTAGTAGATGGAATAATAGCTCGAGTGGGTATGTCATCTATTGCTATTGCCATGGGTTGTCCTGATGAGTGCCCGGATGATTTATCTCATATCTATACTCCTCTACCCGATGATTTGTCAGTGGGTAATTTGGTTGCATGTTTGTGTGCTAATCATTTTTCGGTCCGAAAAGGAATGCAGCTTCCAAGTCTTCAATGCCAAATCACTTATGGTTCCTTGATGCTGTTCTACTCAAGAATGTATGTCCAATTGGACATAAAATCGAGAGACGTCAAGAGTTCCTCAGAGCTTTATATGCTATACATTTTGGGCATTGGCTGTCATTCCCACAGATTGTTTGGGGCCAGATGGTGAAGTTCTATTCTAAGGTTGTGGCCAAGGCACCAGATAGTGCAAGTGAATGGGAGTTTCCATTCCCAACTATCATTTATCAATTGCTTGTTGCATAGGGTTATGCAGTCCATGAGGACAAGCTTGTCTTTCCACGTGATCTTCATTATGGCACGCATGACTGGAATTTGAGCCGATCTCATATGCACCAGAGAGTCATAGTGGCACCTGGTGAAGTATCTCGGTTGGGCCAGGGAGGAGAACATATAGATATACCACCAGTGGTGGAAGATCCTGAGGAGATAGAAGCAGAGGAAGAGGAGGTGCATGCACAGGCTGGTGGCCATGATTATCAGTATTTAGAGGGGCAGATTGCTGGGTTGACAGCCCAGTTTGGCACCTTACAAACAGAGGTATCCACACAGTTTGGAGCAATGAGGACAGAGATGGCGGATCACTTTCGTGACACTCACCAAGAGCAATTAGAGATGAGGAGGATGCTACGTGCACTGATGCGCCAAGAAAACTTGAATCCGATTGCTCAATCACCACCACATCCTTGACAGGAAGGTATCTATCTTTTGTATTTTATTTTATTTTTAGTTTTTATTTTTCTTTTGAGTTTTATTTTTCTTTCTATAGTTAGATTATTATTTAAAAAGAAAAAAAGAAGAAAAAACTTGGAAAATGGAAAAAAATATATTTTTTTTAGGTTTTTTCTCTTTCATATTTATTTTCACTCATACTATTTCACTTGATCTTTGGGGTATAGTGGTTTATTTTGACGGGTTGTAACATCCAAGTTTGGGGGTGTGCTTGCATTGCCTTCTTATAACTTGGTGTGCTCTATTTTCTTGCCACTCCTATTTTGAATTTCTGGTAACATCGTTCTTACTCTTCTCTATGCTTTGATTGGTAGTACATTGAGGACAATGTACAGTTTAAGTTTGGGGGTGAGGCGATGCCTATTTTTGTGCTTAGGGCAATATGGGGGAAAATTTGTGTGAAATTCTTTTTGTTTTAGGATTTTTGTTTATTTTATTTTCTTAGTTTGTTTATTATTTTCTTTTGTTTTATTTTTAGATAGAATGTTTTAACATTTTTCAAGGGATTAATACCTTATGTAGGTGCGTAACTTGCAATTTTTGAGTATGTTTTAAATTTTTGAAAACTGTGATTTAAATTATGTGATTTTAATAATGGTTTGCAATAAAATGTTTTGGAGTGATTAATTTTAGTTTCCTTACATGCACAAACACACTAGCATAATCTTATAGAGTATAAACTTTGGTTTTGAGTTATTGAGTTACATATGCTTGATATTAATTAGTATCTGTTGAGAATGAGTACCGATAATGTGTTTTATTTGACCTCAATAAAAAAAAAAAAAGTGAAAAAAAAAATATAAATATGTGATGAATAAGCAAATCAATTTGATCCTTTTTCATGAGTAACTGGGCCTCTATGCCTCAGGAAGCACGAAGTGTTCGCATCAAAAGTGAAAGGGTGAGAAAAGATGACCATTGGTTGTCTTGATTTGTAGCCTGACTGATTTGAGTAATTAGGTTATTCGGGGTATCTTAAAGCCTAGTACCCTAAAGCCATCTGGTTTGGGAGTCACTGACTGAAAGCTTGCTAAATGGATCTTTTAGAAAGCTTAATAGATCAAGACATTGCACAACCAAAAAAGCAATGAAAAAAAAAAGAATGATGAAAAAAAATAAAAAAGTGAAAAAGTCATGTATTCATGTTTGGAAGTATGATTTCAATAAGGGGAGCTAGTGAGTTGAAGGGCTATGTGCCTTAATATATTCAGAGCTGACTTATGCTATATGAGATGATTGCTAGTACACTTTACACAAGGAAGCTAGAGTTGATTATTCTGAGATATGTTAATGTGAATTATGCATGAGGACCATTGATTTGAATTGTGAAATTTGAAAGTTTGGAATTATTCTTGAATGCAAGTTTGTAACTATATACTGTAATCTTCTTCTTGATTAATGTTGAAACAGAATTTTGAATGTTTGTGGGTAACATTTCTGGAAACCCACACGAGACTATACTCGTCCACTAGGGGGAACCTAGGGGTTTAAAGGCTTGTTGCATATGCTAAATGCAATCGTTTCTCCCACGAAAGTAGAGTTCGGTAGTTTAGTTAGTATTTGTTAGTTTCCTTTGTTTTAGTTTCGTTTTATTCTATTGCTAAGGGACTAGCAATATGTAAGTTTGGGGGTATGATAAGCGTTGAATGTTACGCATTCTAGCCTCTTAACTTATGTATTTTATTCTCTTAGTGATAAATTATTTTGTTATTTTACTTTCTTTTAGTGTTTTCTGTATTTTCAGGGCCTTAATTATTATTTCAGTTAAAACCAAACTTTTGGGCTTTTAAAGAAGACATTCAAGATGGTTAGATGAAGCCTACATTAAAGGGAACCATTCAACCATTTATTTCAACTCAAATTAGCCCAAGGAAGAGGTCCAAGAGAATTACAACTGCTTAAGAAGGTTTCGGGCCTGAAGCCCAAATCTGCGCATAATATAATCTTCATCCCATTTTAGAAAACGGACCAGAAGTCTTATTTTCGAGCCTCAAATCGACATAATTTTCATTTTGATTCTGCACACTTTTGTATTTCACGAAAATTTCGTAAATCGAATTTCTAGTGGGTCAAAAGTTGGGCCGAAGTCGGCAGGAAAAACCCACATGATTAGTGCTACGGGAAACCCTAATTTATTCCTAATTGGATTAGGACTTTGGTGGATTCTCTTAGGGAATAAAGTGAAGAATAAGCGGCTGGAGTTGAGAGGAGGGATTACAAGAGAAAACAGAGATTGGAGAGTCCGAGAGGGCTGAGAAGAGAACGGAAACATATTTGCAGAGCCATTGGAGAATGAAGTCATACGCATAATTCATGAAGATGATGCCTTCTTCCTCAACAGTTGAAGCTTCTTCTTCTACCATGAGCGGCTAGTTCATCCACTAGGATTTTGATGTAGCCCTAACAAAGCATCAATGGTTTGATTGTTTTAATTATTGGGGACCTTTATATACATGCATAGATTATGTAATTTAGAGGATTCTTATTATAGAATTGAGCAATAAAAGTCTTGTAAATTCAGTTTCAATGATTTATTATCTTGTCTTAGATATTTAGTTGTTGTTATTAAACTCAATCTCTCTTGTTTTCTGTGATTATGAGAGCGATTATTACACAATGGTAATCACTGAATATATTATTAAGAGCTTTGATGGATTATGCCTAGAGAAGATGAACCATACTGCACCCTAGATTAGAGTAGTTAGGCAGATGGCCCATGCCAATCGAAGATAGTCCATGGCTTAGCCTTAATCATATGTTATCTTCTTGACGGATGAAGGTGAGCTTGTAGCCACTGACACCACTTATGCATGATGTAATTCCCCTATAGTTGATTCAATTGACCATTGATTGTGGAGTTAGTGGTGAATTTAAAGACCCTAGATTTCTCTCATACTATCTTTACTATCTATTTCCTTTGATTTATTTTATTTTATCTTTTTAATTAGTTTAGTTTAAAAATCAGAATTCTTTTCTTATAAATTTAATTAGAATTAATTCAGTATTCCGACTCATCAGACCATAATCCCTAAGGTACGATACCCCTTTCGATAGCCCTATTCTGCAAGGAATTCGTTCTATTGCGAAGTGTGAAAATATTTAATTGATATACTTTTTGAGTCACACTCACACACGAATCAAACACCTTCCCCCCGTAGCGTCGGTGTCGTCACAGAGCAACCTCAAGCTGGTCTATCCAGAAGGGAACAATGTTGTGTGAAACAGTGGGATTTTGGCGGACGATGCTGCCCAAAGTCATGTGAGAAGCGAGCGAGATGGGGTGAATCCCATTCACCTGATTTCGTCTAAAAGAGCTCGAACTCATGGAGATTTGAGGTTCAGAGCTTGTACTCATAGAGATTTGGGGCAGGTAGGGAAAACTGTTTATTATGACATAGAGATGTAGGACCTTAGAGCTAAGGTGAAAAGTATGGCTCATACTACATTGAAAGGTTCTGCCCGAGTATGGTTCAATAGCCTGAAACCTGCGTCAATACATTCCTTTAAAGAGTTGAGCTGGTTATTTGTTAGCAATTTCATTATAGCCCAAAGACACAGGAAACCTGTGACATATCTTCTAAATGTAAGGTTGACCAAGGGAGAATCATCGCCAAATTACATCAACTGGTTCAACAGGGAGATGTTGAAGGTCGATGCTTTGGATGATAAGGCAGTAGTTACTGTGTTCATAGGAGGCCTGCAACCCTCAAAGTTTTTGTATTCAATCTCTAAATATTCCCTAGAAAGCATATCCAAGCTACTTATAAATTCCCAGAAGTATATGAATGCCAAGGATACCCTAGATGCACGGAGGAAAAAAGGAGATGGTGACAGAAATATGGATAGGAAAAGGGGGGAACATTCTATTAAAGAAGAAAGGGACCCCAAATATGGCAAGACAACGCGAGATCAGGGTGATTGGTCATCGTGTGAAGATAAGGGACTTTGTTTTACCCTATTAAATACATCGATAAACCAAATTCTCCTCTACATTCAAGATGATCCGGTAGCAACATGGTCCCCAAAACTAAGAACTGATACCCTTAAAAGATCCCATGACAAGTATTACAAATTTTCCCGTGTTTATGGACATGACATGGACAAGTGCATCAAATTAAAGAGGCAAATTGAGAGTCTAATTCGTAGGGGCCAACTGTATAGATTTATGGTTGGAGATGAGAGGGCGGGTACAGAACCACCCGTGGGACAGCAAAGATGATAACACTTGAAAAACCCTTCATTGGGAGAAGTCAAAGTTATTTTGGGTCAATTTGTAAGCGGCGAAGCGTCCAAAGCAGTCTGTAAAGTGCATATGAGGAAGGTTAGAAATTTCTATGAAGTGAGCGAATCACCCCCTCAGGCCAAGCACCCTTAAATAGAAGATCAGATTATAACTTTCTCAGAGGCATATGCGAGGGGAATTCAGCAACCACATGACGATGCCCTAGTAGTCACACTGACTATTGCCAATTTTATAATTAAACGGGTATTGATCGACAATGGGAGTTCTACTAACATCCTATTTGTAAAAGCCTTTGACCAAATGAATATCGGTAGGGAGAAACTCAAGCCTACTAAGTCTCCGCTTATCGAATTCTCTGGGGATAAGCTCTTTCTGCTTGGGGTCGTTGCATTTCCAGTCACCGCTGGTGCAAGTCTAAGACAAGTTACGAAGATGATGACCTTCTTCGAGGTAGATTACCCGTCTACTTACAATGTTATTGTGGGAAAAGCTACATTGAATGCCATGAAGGCAGTTACCTCCACTTACCATCTCCTCGTACAGTTCCCTATTGACTATGGAGTTGGGGAGCTAAGGGGAGATCAACTACTACCCGGGAGTGCTATACCACTTCCTTGAAAGAGAAGAAATGTCAGAGACGTTAAGAATTGATGGCCTAGAGGTGGAAAATAAAGAAGAGGTCCGTCAAGCAGAACAAATGGAAGAGCTAATCCAAATTGACTTGTACGAGCCAGAAGTCAATAAAAAGGTAAGAGTGAGGTCATCACTCTCACCCATTGCTTGCGAAGAACTTCTTCAATTCCTTAAAAGAAATAGGGATATATTTGCTTATTCCCACGAGGACATGATTGGGATTGACCTAGCAATTGCTATGCATCGATTAAATGTTGATCCTACCGCCAAGCCCATTAAACAAAAGAGATGAACTTTTGCTCCGGAAAGAAATTTGGCAATCTTTGAGGAGGTCAATAAGTTATTGAAGGCCAAATTTATACAGGAATTGCACTACCAGATTGGTTAGCGAATGTAGTATTGGTAAGTAAACCTAATGGCAAGTGGCGCCTGTGTATAGATTTCACCGATCTGAATAAAGCATACCCAAAGGATAGTTTTCCTCTCCCACAGATTGATATGCTTGTAGAAGAAATAGTCGTATGTGAGTGACTTAGTTTCATGGACGCTTATTCCAGTCACAATCAAATCTTAATGTATCCATCAGATTGGGAGAAGACATCTTTCATAATAGAGAGAGGGTTGTACTGTTTTATAATGATCTCGTTTGGTTTGAAGAATATGGGCGCAACCTACTAGAGGCTGGTCAACATAATGTTTAAGAAACAAATTGGTAGAAACATGGAGGTATACATTGATGACATGCTCATCAAAATTTTGAAAGCCACGAGTCATTTGATTGACTTGCAAGAAGCATTTAAGTAAGTGCACTTTTAAAGTCTTGTCTGGAAAGTTTTTGGGTTACTTGGTCGGTAAGAGAGGAATAGAAGCTAACCCAAAAAAGGTCAAGACAATTCTTGGCTCACCCCCACTCTTGCCCCATGTAAACTCGAGGGAAGAGTTGTACTTGTACTTAGCCATTTTCCCTGTAGCGATCAGTTCCACGCTAGTGCGAGAAGATTAAGGGATTCAGATGCCCATATACTACGCTAGTAAGGTACTTCGTGGGGCTGAAGAAAGATATCCCGTGATAGAGAAACTGGCTTTTATCCTAGTCATGTCAGTAAGGAAACTTATACCATACGTCCAAGCACACATAATAGCAGTACTAACCAATCAACCACTTTGGCAAGTTCTTTTCAAACTTGAAATGTCTAGATAGCTTGTGAAGTGGTCCATGGAGTTGGGGGACTTTGATATCCAGTATAAACCAAGGTTGGCAATAAAAGGTCAAGTACTTGTAGACTTTATAACCAAGTTGACCTATCCACTAAAGGAGAGCAGACATCGGTAGAAAAGTAGGAGAGACCAGTTTAGCAAGATGAAAAGGACCAAATGAACCCAGACTACATATGGGAATTATTTGTAAATGGGTCATCGAATGCATAAGGTAGTGGCATACGGATAATGATCATATCTTTAAATACATCTTGCAGTTTGAGTTCAAGGTGATAAACAACAAAGCTGATTATGAAGCTTTGATTGCAAGGCTGAAAATAATAAGAGCTCTCGAAGTGTAGCAATTAAAAGCTTACACTGACTCCCAATTAGTTTCCTAGCAAGTCCGCGTGGAATATGAAGCAAAAGGAGAAAAGATAAAGTCCTACCTACAAAAGGTTTAGGGGTAATCACTCATTTTCAAAGTTTCTCCATTATGCGAGTCCCCCACGATAAGAATTCTAATGTCGATGCTCTCGCTCATTTGGTAACTACACAGGAAGCAATAGATGACGCAGTACTTGTGGATCATATGGAAGAACCAAGCATAACAAATGAGGTACCATGTAAGGTGAACCAGGTGGCTCAAGGTATGAATTGGGCTGATCCACTTATCAGGTATATCAGAGATGGCGAGTTACCACTTGACAAGGTAGAGGCATGCAAAATAAGGATCAGGGCATCTAGATATATCTTGATCGATGTAATCCTCTATAAAAGAGGAGTCTCCTTGCCCTACTAGCGATGCATTTTAGCAGACGAGGTTTGATATGTCATGAAGGAAATTTATGAAGGGGATTGTGAAAATCACACAAGAGTCAGGTCCTTAGCTTACAAGGCTATCAGGCAAGAATAATATTGACCCACTATACAACAATCAGAAAAGTTAACTCTAATAGCTGCACCATAGAATTTTACCAAGTAGGGAATGGACTTGATCAGTCCTCTACCTATGGGAAAGGGGTAGACAAAGTTTGTAATTGTGGCAATTAACTACTTCACTAAATAGGTGGAAGAGGGGCCTTTGGCCAAAATTTGAGAGAAGAATGCCATTAATTTCATTTAAAAATCGATCATATACAGATTTGAAGTACCAAGGGTCATTGTCATAGACAACAAAAAGCAGTTCGAAAGTATGTTTTTCCAAAAATTTTGTTCCGAGCATGGCATAAAAAATCACTACTCCTTACTAGGCCACCCGCAGGCAAATGGGCAATCTGAAATTGCTAAGGAAGATTCTAAAGGTTTATGGCCGGAGCTACTACCAAGTATCCTATGGGCTTACAGGACCACTATTAAAGTCCTACTAGGGAAACACCCTATGTTTTAGCTTTCAGAAGCAAACTAGTTCTCCCAGTGGAAATAGGTCAGTTGGCAAGTCATCGAACTAAACACTATTACCCTAATCACAATGAAAGGGAGTTAAGAGTTAGTGTTGATTTCGTCGAAGAAAGAAAAGAACAAGCCCAGTTATGGGTAGCAGTGTATTAGCAAGCCATGTCCCGATACTATAATGCTCAGGTTAAGTAGCAAAATTTTTAACCTGGAAACCTAATCCTCTATGAAGTAACTCAGGTTACCAAACCCCCAAGCACTAGAAAACTCGCTCCTAACTAAGAGGGCCCTTATAGAACTATCCGGACTCAATCACAAGTGACATATTGGTTGGAAACAATAGAAGGAAGGCAATTGACCCATCCTTGGAATGCTAAGCATATGAGGAAATACTATCAGTAAGATTTTTTTTTTAAGTTACATTTACTTTGATAGGTCCAGTTGAAACTTAGTTTGGTATCGAGCCTTAGGGCGTTACCATTGATTAAACTAATCAAGCCATAATACATTTGCTAGCATAGATGTAAATGTTGGGAGCATGTTCCAAAGCACATGATCAACCAACACCTAACATATTTAGATTTTAGACCTTGGGTCCACCGCATATATCAAAATGCTAACCAACCATGCCTAGGGTTCATCACTCCCTTATACTTAAGGATAACATTCGTCATAATACTAACAAGTAGTAATTGTAATGACGGCCTTATAATTACATTGATAATGATTTATCAGTGATTTGGTTCTGTTCTTTATTAATAGGGAGTCCACCCACTATTGTAGAACAAAGAAAACACTTTATGATAACGCAAAAGAAATGACTTGTGCTCTTGACTTTGGTAACCATACCATGTACGCACCAAGTCATTACATAGTCAATAGACATTACAATTCGGGTCTTAAATCGAATCAATATATAGCATTCATAGTATATAAATAGTGTTTTTGATAAGAAAATAGATTCTTATTGATAATCCAATGTCATTACATCCCAATTGGTGCTATAAAGGGCAAATAAGTCCAACGAAAAAATCCTAAACTTCATCTATAGATAGTATGTTCAAGATAACAGCAAGATGAGCTAATATGTTGAGTTTGGGAGAATGAAAAACTGAGACAACCATATCAGGAGGTTGAATGAGATAGAAATGATGCTATTTTGATCAAATAAGTATGCTCAAACCATTCCTAGACTTAAAAGATCAGAGATTACCAAATTTAAAGCTCAAATATACTATAACAAGCCATAGCTACTGATTTTCTATAGAAACCATCTTCAGTAGTAAGAGCTCACCAATCCAGTCTTTTTAGTATGCTTCAAGACTTGTAATTACTCCATTTAGCTCACTAGAACCAAACATGAATAGAGATCTCTCCATTTTTCTCAATGTTCTCTCTCTTTCTCTCTTTATGTATATAGTAGCTGAGACTTCAGTTTTTCACCTCAAACCCTAGTTGTTGTATAGCAGCCTATATGTATAGATCCAATAGGACTCTAATGGTTGATTTTAGATAGTTGTCATTATGGTCCTACCTAGATTCGTTTTGAAGCCAATTTCGAATGCAACCAATGATTTTCATCTGACTAAAAGGCAAGAATGCCCCTCTTGTTTCAACATTCTGTGAGAATATATGATGGTAGCAAAGGGCATATTCTATACATTTTATGTAAGAACCGTGACCATTTATCGTCGATTTTCTTGTATTTTCATTTATGGTCATATTGATGCTTTAAGTGATTATATATGTGTTTTAAATATAAAATATATGTTTGGATAACATATCTAAGGTTTGAGAAAATTTTTGGAGCATTTGGCAAAAGTTGACTTTTTCGGGTTCGGTCAACCTAGGGGCGCGGGCCCCGTGGGCCCAGAAAATCAAAAAGTCTCGGAATGACTTCAAATTTGGAGGATAGCTTAAATAAAATATTTAACGCACTACGGAATCAATTTCGTGTCAATCAGAGTTACGAAACTCTAAAAACGAACCCAGAAAGGTTTAGTGAAAAAGTAATGGCATTGTTGTAATTATGGGTAGATCTTTTTTCTATAAATAGAAGAGGAGAGAACCCAGCCCTATTCTCTTCTTCCCTCAACCATGAACATCATATATGTATACACAAACATAGCAACTTCTTCTCCTTCTCTTCTTCATCAATTTAGAGAGACTTCGGATGGGATTTTGAGTTCGTCGAAGAAGGAAGAAAGGATCTAAGCGACGAAGGCTTGAATTTGATCAGTCCAAAATTAATTTCTAAAAAAGTAAATTTTTTCAAGTGAAGTAAGGAATAGCTTGAAACTATAGCTATTGAGGTAGGGGGTGTGTGTTGTGTTTTACATTCCAAGTTAATTTCATATTTTTAGCATAAAATTGATGTAATTATGTTATATATGATAATGTGAGGCTTTGTGGATTTATTGTTAGATCTAATAGATGAAATATGTCTTTTAAATTGAAAATGGTTGATAGATGTCATTGAACGCATGATTTGTTTAATTGTGCAAATTGATATATAAATTGCATATGTGAATTTTGGTGAATTTATTGAAAAGCTTGAGTTTGGGAATTGAAAGTATGCTTGTGGCATTGTGAATTGTTGAATAACATGCTAGAATGGATATAGGGCATGTATTGAGTGCAATGCATCCAATGTGGGAATGTATGTGCAAAAATGTGAAGTATTTTGTGTTTGTAATGAATACTCGGGAATGACTCATAGAAAATTATAGAGGAAGGGATCCTCTTGGGGTTGAAAGTCCTCTACCTTGTGCAACTGGGTGGTGACCGGATGGGTTAGTAGCCCGAAATAGCCAAAATAATTAAGATATGGGACTACGGTACATATCATGTTTGTGGTGTGCGTGTGAGTTCAATTTCGAGTACAATGTGATTTTTGTGTTGAATTATGTGAAGTAATGTGACTTATGTGAAGCAAGTGAAATTGTGGATGAATTTGAATGTATCATATGTTATAGATATGATGGTTCGTGAAATGAGATATGTTGTGAAATTATGATTGTCAAATGTATTTGATGAGCATGCCATGAAAATGAACGTATTGCTTTGATTAGAATGCTAGGAAGCATGACACGTAGCTAAATTGTGCATTGATAATTCCTGTATGCAATTACATGAAATGTAGACTTGAGTGGATTGCACAACATATAACTTTTGAGCCTTTGAATTTGTTCATCCCCCTACATTAACATTTTCAGGACATGGCAAGGAAGTGATGGATGGTGAACATTCATGATATAGACTCGGAGTCTTAGAACTCATTTCCTTATTAATTTTGTACATTTGGCTATCTGTGCCGGCTTATGACACGGTAATGAATTAGTTGTAGTCATGGTAGAATTTATTGCATTTTGAACCTTATGCGTGAATTCTTGTAATGACTATAAACTTGGAAAAATCATATGACTGATATGTATCTTTTGAGACAAGTGTATGTGTGGGAGATGTATGGCGCCATAGAACTATTTTCCTCTTGAGTTATGATTGCTTGTATGGTTAATCATGAGCAAATGGAGTATGTAATTTATATATGCATGAGTTGTTGAGTGAAGATGATGAGAAAAATAGATGGAATTACATTTCAAATGTGAGAGGCATGTTATGTGAATATTCTTGATGGCCATTGAGGCATTAGAGTAGCCATTGGGGGGACACATGCCCAAAATTGTTCATTTTGAGTTTAAGGAGCAAATGAGACATATTCATATGAAAAGATAATTGTGTTAGCTTCATTTTGATAGGTCATGGGCCTTATTTCGATTTATATTGAGAAAGATATGCATGTTTTGGTGCAAGGGTTGGAAATCTGACACATACCCACTAATTTGAGTATAACTTGAGTTATGTTTGGTATTTTTGGATGATTCAAATTGGGTTAGAAACTAGACATGTTAAGGATGATTCATACCAAATTTCAGGTCAAATGGAGTTACAGATTGTGAGATATTAGTATTTGAAGTCAGGTTGAGGAGTGCTGTCAAAATTTCGGACCTGGTGCAGTTTGAGGTGGCTCAAAGTCCACTTTGAGGTGCCTGGAAAAGTTTGAGGCGGCTCAAATTCCACTTTGAGGCGCCTGGAAATCTTTGAGATGCCTCAAAGTGAAGTTTCAGGTGCCTCAAAGTGCTTTTTAAGTGGTTTCAACCCTTCTGGAAGTTCCAGGCGACTCAAACTCAAGTTTGAGGCGCCTCAAAGTCTCAGAACCTTAAAAATGTAGAATTTTATGATTTTTCATGATTTAAGAGTGGAAATGAAATGCTGTGGATGCATGGATTGATGTGGGGCTCATTGGGATGGATAATGATAAGAGTACGCATAGGAAATTACATGCGTATGATTAGCTTCCGCGGTAATTAGGAAATATGAGGAGGTTCATTGGGGTTTGAATAAACGGGTTCACACCCGGGATTCGGGTCAGTTCGGGGGACTCCCAGCGGTCCGGATTCTGGGGCGTGACATTTTATTGAGGAGATCATTCTGAATTTTTGGAGCATTTGCAACCTCACATGGACATATATATATATATATCATATTATAAGAAGAGCTAGCATTAAACAAAATTAAGATTAGTTTAAATGCTCATGAAATGCACAAGAAAATATGATAGGCCAGCCGAATGAGGCCTTGAAATGTGAAATTCTGAAAATGCCCCTAGAAGGACTTTCTCTACAAACACTAAAAAGTAAAGGGGGTAGACATGATATAAAAAGCCTTAATGGACAATATGCAGTAATAATAACATTTAAATGAACATAGAATCCTTCCAAATTAATTACACAATGAAAATTGACCAAAATGCCCTTAATGGTTCCTTTTGACATTAAAACTTGGACAAACATGCTCATGGGCCTCATGGACCATCACAAGGAATAAGAATTCATAAGATACAAAAACCAAAAGGTAGATTACTTCAAGGTTTCCTATGAAGTATTCCAAAGAGTTATGAAATCACACTAAGTATTTTATTACAATACTTAAACACTCTAAACACAAACTTCAAAGATAATCCTACCATACATAAGTTTGAACAAAAACCTTACTACAATACTCACTCTCACTCTCTAGCTTTCAATTAAACTACAATGTTGATAGCGTTTTTATATAGGCTTCATAATTCAAATGTTTATATAGTCTTATTTGATTCCTTATATTATTGACACTGCTTTTAGAAAAAGCTTACAAAGCGCTCAGGATAAAGAAGATTCATTTGGCTGCATCTGCTTTGGATGGCATCTACTGTGGTGGAAAGTTAATATGAGAGACAACTAATACTCCATCATATTATCCAGATTCTGATTTTCAATTTCATCTAGTGCATTATAATCATCCATGACGTCCATTCCATAGTTCAATCTATGTTCATCTATGTTTTTACTCATGACTTTAAGTATCTCCTTGGTTTCCCAAATGGTAACTACTCAACCCTATTTAATGGCTCTTGTTAATTCAAATTTTTCTTTATTTCAAAATTCTGAAATTTGAATTATTATCCTTTCTCTGGAAAATATGGTTGTCCATTTTTTCTGTGACGTCCATGATTCTTCAATCTTTTTCTAGATCATGGTTATCCATGTAGTTCAATTCACTTGAATATCATGATCACAGATATATTCGGGTTTTCTTTCTTTTAACTTATTTTCTTCTATAAAACTTCCCAACCATTATGGTGCTGAATATAGTCTTACAAGATGAATTGAGGGATAATAATTAATTTCATCTCATTTAGGTGCTACAGTTATGACCTCAACATGAAGCGGTCCTTTAGGTCTGAATTTTCACAAGCTTCCTCGATGGATGCTAGCATTCCTTCTTTATCTTCTTTTGTATGATACTAAAAACTTGATAAGAACCTATTTTCTAAAGCATAAGCCTTGGTTTTTTTTCCTAAATAGGTGGTATCATTAGGGTAAACAATAAAGTACACAGGAAAACTTCAGGGGCAAGCCCCCTGCATTACAACACAAGGAGTAAGACATAAAAAGTCCACTTCTAGAAAAGCCAAGCAAACAAACAAAGGGTTAAAGAACATTTCAGAACAAACAAACTAAAAAATAATGAGAAGGTCATCAAAGATATAGATAAAGCATACAACAACTCCTAGAAAATCTCCATGGCAATAGATATCGACAAAACACCTACACCATGATGATATCTAGCATTCCTATGATTCCAGATGGTCCAAATAGTGTTAGCAAACAAAGAAAAGAGCACCTTGCATTTAAAAGTGGATTGAGAAGAGTTCTACAAGAACCAAAACACCACCTGATCCATTAAGGTAAAATTTACAAAAAAAGAAAACCGTGTTCAATCTATAAATGAATTCGTGCTAAATAGCAACAACAAATGGGCAGGAACAAAAGAGATGGCAATTATGAAAAATCGATGGAAGAAACCTCTTCTCTTAATATGAATGAAAAATATATTTTGATGCCGTGAAATTAGAGAAATAGCATATGAAACCCTTGGCATATAGGGTTTATAGCAGAGCTTAGATCAACCCAGAATAGGCCTCTTAAATCTACTATCATTCTAAGTTGACTTCAAAGAAAAAGCACCATACTTCCACACAATGGAATTAGGTTTATTCAAAATGGAAATTAGAAAAGAAATTCCACTGACCATTAACAATAATAGTTTGAAGAAGGGCATGCTTATCAAATCTTCTAAACAAATTGATACCAAACCTCTGGGTGAGAGAACTACCATACCACCAAGGATCAAACAGCAGATTAAAAGAATTACCATGGCCAATCTTATATGTACAATGATCTTTCATAAAATTTTAGACTTCACCAATCTGTTTCCAGATTATAGAATCAGATTGTTTAGGCATCGTTGTCCAGAAAATAACATTTCTCAAATATCTAGCTTTAAAGCACTGCACCCACAACTTGTCCTTCTATAACAAAAAGTCCAAACATAAGGTCAATTTAGAAGCAAAGTCAATCTATTAAATCTTTCTGAGATTAAAACCTCATTCTCTAAAAGGTAAAGTAACTTTATTCCATTTAAGTTTTGCCAACTTCTTAACATCATTCTTGTGACTCCACAAAAATTTCTTAAACTTCCTTTCTAGTTGGATCCTAATTTCCATAAGGGATTTTAAAACCAAACAACCAGTAATAAAGGTAGGAAAAAAGAATCGATTCCACCCTACCAACCATTAAAAGATTGAGGAAATTCCAATAACTGAGATTTGCATCAACCTTATCCAGAAGAGGTCTAAAATCATCAACCTTCAAATTTTCATTAAATAAAGGCAAATCCAAAATTTCACTAGAGAATCACCAATTCTAAATTGAAGAATTTCATAAATCCTTCTCTTTCTCCTAATAGACTTGAAAAACATGACATAACTTTTGCTCTTATTCACCAAAAGACTAGTGCAGGCCCCAAAACAATAAAAAAACATCTACTAAAGCTTTGGCAAAAGAGACAGAAACTTTGACAACAACAACCAAATCATCAACATAGAATGCATGGGACAATTTTAGACCAGATTTTGCAACTTTATTAGTTACTTTCAACTGGCCAGAATTGATTATATCACTAACTAATTTAGAGAAAAAAATCAATAGCAAGGGCAAACAACAAAGGAGATAAAAGGCATCATTGTCTAATACCCTTAGAAGATGCAAAGAATCCAGTAGGGACACTATTGAATAGAATGGAGAATTTAGGAGAACCAAACATTCCATCACCCATTAGATCCACTTAACTCCAAAACCATAAGACTACAACATAGTCCTAATGAGGCTCCAATCTAGAGAATTATAAGCCTTTTTAAAGTCAACCTTAATGACCAAAGAAGGGTCACCTCTCTTACCTTTTAATAAGATCAAAGGTAAACAAAATATTATCATGAATTCTTCTATGTTTCACAAATCCAATTTGCTCCAAACCCATAATAAAAGGTAAAACATAACTCAATTTGTTAGTTAGGATGTTAGTGACAATTTTATAAACAAAGTTATAGACAGAGATAGGTCTATAATTAAAAACCAAATCACCGTAATTTTCCTTTAGAATTAAAGTGGAATTAGTACCCATAGGAAACTTTGCACTTTCAAAAAAATGCAAGAAAAACTTTAGGACATCATGCTCCACTGAGTGTCAGTACTGCTAGAAAAACCTAGCTGGAAAAACATCTGGTCTTGAAGCTCTATCAGGATGACATTGCAAAGCTACATTCTTCACTTCATCTACAGAGATATTAGCCTCCAAACTAAGAGAATCCTCTAAATATAAAGTCTTTAGATTGACAATTACTATCAACAACAGCATATGAATCCTCATAAAATTTGACAAGCCAATCTTTCATAATTTTTGGATTATCAATGAATTCCCCATCCACATAAAGCCTTAGTTTCTTGATCTTTTTTAGATAGTTGTTGTCCAGTTGTGAAACTTAGACACACTATTTTGGGAATGAATCCTTGGATAATATAAAAACTTAGAATTTGAAAATCCCAAATTAGTCTAACAAACTCATGTCATTGTTGATGGACACTAGTTGGTGTTCCTATAATTTTCAGGAATATGTGCTTGGGAAGATCTATTTGTGCTTTTTGATTAATTAAATTTGCTGATTTCACTGATAAGGTGATTCAACTTTTTAGCTCTTGAATAGCCTTTTCTTCTTGCGAATGTTCCTAAATTTTATTTGTTTAAATAGAAGCATCAGTTATTTCAAGTGTAACCCTGTTTGGTTCTAAGACATTAAGCCTTCTACATTCTCTTTGGATCATAGTACTATACTTACTAGTTACTTTAAGTATAGTAAGTATTTGCTTAGCATCCTACCGCCTAAATCCTTCCCAGACGGAGTCTAGGAGGTTTTTTGAAAACATTGAATGTTTATCATTTGTTTTAAACTGATTTTTTGGGATTGTAACCCTTTCCAAATTAAACTCTTCAAAGATAATAAGATATCTAGTGGAGGTTTTTCAATTTGTTTACCCTTGTTTTAATTGTCCTTGGACATAACAGAAGGTCCTTCGTCTTTTAACGGATATGTTAAAATCGAAGTTTCTTTGTTTTATTTATAGACTGTCGTCTTGCCTTTAAAGCTTTTATAGTCAGTGGACTATAATGATACAAGTGCTCTATTTTTATCCTGATGGATAACTGGTTTGTTTTGGCTATCGCCATTTTTGTTCTTGATAGAACTGTCACAAAGTGTGTGATTCTTGCGTGAGTGTGACTCAAAAAGTATATCAATTAAAAATTTCCACACTTCGCAATAGAACGAATTCCTCGCAGAATAGGGCTATCGAAAGGGGTATCGTACCTCAGAGATTATGGTCTGATGAGTTGGAATACTGAATTAATTCTAATTAAATTTATAAGAGAAGAATTCTGATTTTTAAACTAAACTAATTAAAAAGATAAAATAAAATAAATCAAAGGAAATAGATAGTGAAGATAGTATGAGAGAAATCTAAGGTGTTTGACTTCACCACTAACTCCACAATCAATGGTCAATTGAATCAACTATAGGGGAATTACATCATGCATAAGTGGTGTCAGTGGCTACAAGCTCACCTTCATCCGTCAAGAAGATAACATATGATTAAGGCTAAGCCATGGACTATCTTCGATTGGCATGGGCCATCTGCCTAACTACTCTAATCTAGGGTGCAGTATGGTTCATCTTCTCTAGGCATAATCCATCAAAGCTCTTAACAATATATTCAGTGATTACCATTGTGTAATAATCGCTCTCATGATCACAGAAAATAAGAGAGATTGAGTTCAATAACAACAACTAAATATCTAAGACAAGATAATAAATCATTAAAACTGAATTTACAAGACTTTTATTGCTCAATTCTATAATAAGAATCCTCTAAATTACATAATCTATGCATGTATATAAAGGTCCCCAATAATTAAAACAATCAAACCATTGATGCTTTGTTAGGGCTATATCAAAACCCTAGTGGATGAACTAGCCGCTCATGGTAGAAGAAGAAGCTTTAACTGTTGAGGAAGAATGCATCATCTTCATAAATTATGCATATGACTTCATTCTCCAATGGCTCTGCAAATATGTTTTTGTTCTCTTCTCAGCCCTCTCAGACTCTCCAATCTCTCTCCCCCTTTTCCTCCTTTAAACTCAGCCTCTTATTCTTCACTTTATTCCCCAAGAGAATACACCAAAGTCCTAATCCAATTAGGAATAAATTAGGGTTTCCCGCAGCACTAATCAGGTGGGTTTTCCTGCTGACTTCAGCTCAACTTTTGACCTAATAGAAGTCCGATTTATGAAATTTTTGTGAAATACAAAAGTGTGCAGAATCAAATTTTGTTCAACCCTATGCACAAATTATGTCGATTTGAGGCTCGAAAATAAGAATTCTGGTCCGTTTTCCAAAACGAGATTAAGACTGTATTATGCGCAGATTTGGGCTTCAGGCCCGAAACCTTCTTAAGCAGTTGTAATTCTTTTGGACCTCTTCCTTGGGCTGCTTTGAGTTGAAATAAATGGTTGAATGATTCCCTTTGAAGTAGGCTTCATCTAACCATCTTGGATGTCTTCTTTAAAAGTCCAAAAGTTTGGTTTTAACTGAATTAATTATTAAGGCCCTGAAAATACAGAAAACACTAAAATAAAGTAAAATAACAAAATAATCTATCACTAAGAGAATAAAATACATAAGTTAAGAGACTAGAATGCGTAACATTCAACACCTATTAGTGTGCAAGCCATCTCTTTTATTAAAGTGTCTGGCAGAGTATTGGTTACTCTTGGAATATGTTCAACATCAAATCAAAAATTAGCAAACCATTGTCTCCATCGTATTAACCTTCATTTGCTCATACACCTGTCAAAATTAGACTTCATAAAAGTTGTAAAATACTTACAATCAATTCTAATAAGAAATCTTTGAGGTCTTATGAAGATCTCAAAATTAAATAGGTTATTTTTTTATAGCAAGGATCTCTTTTTTCATAAGAGTATAGTTTAACTCGCTTGGTTTGAATGTTCCTGAAGCATACTTAAAAAAAATTTCTAAGATAGTGTCTGGACATTTTTCTTTCAAGATACCATTCCAGTTTGTATTTTAAACATATGTTTTGACTACTAAATGTAATTTTCTTTAGGAAGTTTTAGCTTTTCCAAATTGTTGGCTAATTCATTTACACTTTTATTTTCTGAATGTCACTTTGATTGAACACCCATTTTTCTCCTTTTCTATGTTTTTTGGTTAAACTTAAAGTGTATTGAACTATATTTGGGAGATAATCTCTCATATAGTTTACACATCCTAAAGTATTTGAAGTTGCTTGGTATTTTCAATTTTTTTTGGAAAACCATTAAGATTCTCCAACACATGTGGTTGAAGTATGATTTTTCCATTATCAATAATTAGACCTAGAAAGTCTATTTCTCGATTTCAAGTATCATTTACCTTTCACTGATAAGGATACCATGTTGTTTTATGGCTTGAAATAGTTTAGTTAGATGTTCCCTATAAAAATATCATCTATATACACTAAACAGTATTCTGAATGTGGACTAAATATTTTATCCATTCTCCGTTGGAATATGTTAGGTGCATTTTTCAATCCAAATGGCATGACTAACCATTTATATTGCCCTTGTGGAGTTCTGAAAGCAGTATAAGGAATATTGTCTTCTTTAATTTTTATTTTCCAATACCTTGATTTAAAATCAAATTTACTAAACAGGGTACAATTTTGAACTCTATTAATGAAAATTCTTTCTATGTCATCTATTATAGAATCATTTAACTTTTATGGTTAATTACCATTCTAGTTTTTCCTCTAGTGTTTTTTGCATGATTTTGGACCATAAAAACTGGGCTTGAATATGTATTCTTACTCTTTTGAATAAGCTTTATTTGTAAGAGTTCGGCAAGTTACCTTTTAAACCCTTGATAATCATCTGGCCTATATGTCATGGGTTGTCACGCCCCAATTTTCAACTCCCAAAAACCAAGGGTGATTAGGTTGTCACATCATCCTCTCATTCCTCTAATCTCACTATGGTACCATACTCTGATACCAAGCTATCATACCTTGATTTCCAACTCTCGAAAACTCGAGGTGACTTAAGCAAATCAATCACACTCTAATCATCTTCATCAATGCAGAAGTTTATATTACGTGCATAAGTCTATGATTGTGTATTGCAGACTCAACCAACCCCAATGGGTCTGGTACTTGACGTCCTTCACTCATCCAAACACAATTCAATGTCTCAGCTAGCCATTCATTACGATGGATCGTAATGCTGGTTACAATGCATCATAATGAATGATGCATCGCACATGTTGCAAAAAGCTATGAAAAATCAACTCACTTCCCTCATGGAATTTTGATGTATCGTAATGTCCAAGTCGATGCATTATAATTTATGATGCGTCACTGAAGATGCGTAATATCTTGCGAAATCCCTTAGAATCTCACTCAAGACCTTCAACTCATTACGATGCATCGATAATAGATTTATAATGTATCACTGGATCACAATGCATCGTAATAGGGACTATGATGCATCGTAATCACTTGACTACTACAAATACAAGTCATCAAGTGATTACAACCTATGTTATCCTTATTCGATTCTCAACCTATAGCCTCCATACATTCTCCATAAGGTCAAAGACATTAAAAGAATAAATCAAAACATCATTAACATGGTCCAAGCATAAATTTACATCTCTAAGTGATCATATCAAAAAATTCATATATTGAGGTTCAAAACTAAAATTCATGTCTCAAAAGACGTACATAAGCCACGTGTGGGAATTACATTCAAAATGGATACATATAACTTGTTCAAATGTAAAACAACATTTCTAAGAAAACTAGTCGGTATGGACATCTATATACAAGTCCAAAAGAAACTCCAAAAGTTCACGTGCCAACCTAAGCCTCATCCTCCATGGGTGCTTAATCTGTAAAAGAGTTTAGGGGAAAGGGGTGAGCATACAACTACACCCAGTAGGAATGATCTACCTGACTCCTCCTTAACTTAAGCAATCATGCATGAATACTTATGAAGTCTCTACAAGACTATATGACAAGTGTCTATGTTTTTCATACTTAAAACATACATGTTTTGAAAATCATAAGTGATGCTTTACATTTCAACACCAAGGACAATTTATAATAATTCATAACTCGTAATTAAACTCACATCACACATAATTAGGAATCAATTCAACTAAGGACTTTAACTTGTCACAATCCGTAGTAAGGATCTTGTTAAGATCACAAACTCTGGTTACACTTTTTGAGTTACTAACCTGACAGAAGAGACATCCGCTTGGCCAAATTTTGGGCCTTGCACCCTAGGGCTCCGAACCCTTCTTAATTCACACACATGCCCCCCAAAATCACAAATTTCACATAATACACATTTATCACATAAATGCACAAAATCAAGATTTTTATCAATTTTCCTCAATGAATGACATATATCGAGTCTATGCATAACAAATTCACCTCAAGCTTGTGACTATGAAAATTACTCATTTCATGGGAATCACAACCAATGCATTTTAAGAAAAATCTCATTTCATTCATTTATCTTACAAATTAGGTCAACTCTCAATTATGATGTAATTGTTCATAAGACTCAACATGAACTCAAATATAGAATTTAACATATGCATATCATATAACTCAATCTAGAACATGCTAGACAACAATAATCTCACCACACAAGTCAATCATTACATGAATGAGTTTACAAATATTTCATGTCACAATTATGTGACCTATATAATCAAAATAGAGAAGAGATTCACACCCCTACCTCAAATCTCAAGCTTGGAAGCCAAGTTTCAAAATTTTTAGCCCTTTTTATCTTGCCAATTATGGACTTTGTTCGGTCCAATGCATAACCCTCGCCAAGTATAGCACTCTATACTCCTTCGGGAACTTCCAAATCAAGGCCTAACCTTTCCAAAATGTAGAGAGAATGGAGAGAGATGAAATGGGAGAGTTAGAGAGAGATAAAGTTGTGTAAAAATTGATGTATCTCAGCCCCTTTAGATATTTATAATATCTTGGGGTGCAAAATGACCAAAATGCCCTTGGGTCACTTAACATACCCTCCCGTCCTCCGTTTTCGATTTCAAAAGTGCCTATGGCTCTGAAATTGATTCCTTAACTCATTAAACATTTTTTTGTCCATAGTAAAATATTATTTTTTCAAAAATTTCAAGATTTTTGGGCCCACATAGACTGCGTCCCGAAGCCCTGTTGACCCAAAAAGTTAAACTTCTCAAAATATTCTCAAATCTTCACAAAAACTTAAAACAACTTTCCAAACATATTTTTTCACTCTCGAAACATCCATATCATTTAAAACGCATTTGTAGCCAAAATGATGAAAAAACCAAAAACTAGTCAAATTTGGTTCTGGTCTCTACAACTTCTCCACCTTCAAGAAATTTTAACCTCAAAATTAGAAACATACTCCAAATCTCAGAGTGTTATCTCTAAACCTTTAGTGAACTCTTTGACCTTCCTTTTTATCACTGATAACAATTATAAACCTATCAGTATCCAACATGCGGCTTTCACTCCTTAACCAACAAGGTTTTTGGTTATCACCATACCACTTCACTTTACATTCCATAAAACCTCCAGCTACTGATACATCTCAAACAATGTCTAGCCTTACCAATACTATAGTGCAATCATCATGTCATGAACTATCACAACAACTATTATCTCCTAAATTAAGTTCAGGAAAGATCAAAACTATAACCACTCACCTTCCAAACCAACCCACTCTCTAACCAGCAAAAGTATGCCCACACATCTCTTTATAGTAACTCATTCTCCTTGAGTCACAATTCTAAATTTCTTACACATGACAAAGCCATGTGCACAAGTCCAAACTCACACTCCACTTACATGGCCTAAAACCAACGTTTCCTAAGGATTTATAACACAACCATTAACTGGTCCAACCACATTTTTCAAAGCACATGAAACTTTTACTCTCTAAGTCTCATAACTGATCTTTGGATCCTTTCAATCCCACTAGTACCATAAAGAATAGTTCATAGGGAAAACAAAATCTACAAAAATCTCACTCTTATGCACCACGTCTTTTCCTCAATTAAATACTAACCAAGACAAAACTAATGGAATTCCTATCGTCATCCTCTCAAAACATCATAACTAGTCATGTCCCACAACTAATGCAAATCCCAGGTGACAATCAAAAACTTTGACCTCTCAGGGCCATACAACCATCCATGTGCAAAATCTTTTACACTTAAAGCACTCAAACCTCATTTCTTCACTCATCAATATCCAACGAGTTAATTCCACAACTACTTGGATCTGACATATTGTAAAAAAAGTTCTAATCAAAGAAAAATTGCAGGCCAGGCCATTTCACCTCATTAGCTCAACCCCAAAAATATGTCTTCCTTGTCCTCAAGCCTTCAATTCCTTCAAACCTGTAATCATAATACATTCCCCATTTTTTCACATAAAAATCATCACTTAAGAACTTTCTCAAAGCCCTAGGCTCCCACAATTGGAGTCTATCATAACTCATATATCTCAACTATCATAACCTTACTCAACTCAAACCATTAGTCAAACTCACTAAAATCTCAAAACTAAAATCTCCTAGACGATAATGAGACTCCCACATATACCATGTGACATTTGATGCAAATATTTATGCACCCTGAACATGCAAACAATTGTCACATAAATCATACTAAATACCCAGCATACCATATATTACATATAACATATAAAGCCAAACATATTTTACTAAATGCAATAAACAACTCATGATGTACTCAATGACTTGACACTCTATCTCATAAGCTAGAAACCATAACCATGCCTCACTTCTTACAGAGTCATCTAATATCTAGACTGTAGATCAGACATAATAGGGTTGACCTCGTAAACCCAGAGCAAGTTGTTCTGGTAGTAATAGCGATAATGCCCTAAAACTAGGCTGACCCACAAAAAAATGATTGGCACTCTATTGAGACCCTGTCTCACTCTCTACATTCTATCCTAGAGAACATGTAGAGACTGTGCCCAATTTTGACTGGTTTCCATTTTAAGCATCATTTTTGCCCTAATTGCATTTTAAATGATGTTTAGCATATTTTAATTATGAAAAATATGTTTGGGAGGTTATATTAAGGTTTTAGAAAGTTTTGAGAACATTTGGAGAAGTTTAACTTTTTGGGCCAACGGGGCCCTATGATGAGGTCTAGTGGGCTCGGAAATCTGAAAAATTTCTAAAAAAATTTTATTTTTGGTTATGGACCAAACAGAATTTTTAGAGAGTTAAAGAAGTAATTTCAAGACTATAGGAACTTTCAAAATTAAAAACGAAGGTTGGGAGGGTACGTTAAGTGACTTGGGGGCGTTTCAATCATTTCGCGCCCCAAGTGGAGAGATAAATATCTAGAGGGTTGGGATATTTCATTTTACAAATCTCACACTCTCTCTCTCTCTCTCTAAATCTCCAACTTCATCTCTCTCCCTTCTCTCTAGATTTTGGAGGTGTTATGCTAGGAATCGGGAAACGCCGAAGGTAAATGTTTGGCTCTACTCGGCAAGGGCTACAATTTGGATCAAACAAAGTCTTCATTTGGCAAGGTAGAAAGGGCTAGAATTTTTGGAATTTGGCTTCCAAGCTTAAGACTTGAGGTAGGGTGTGAAATTCCTCTTTACTTTAATTCTATAGGTCCCTTATTTGTGACATGAAAGATATGTTAATTATTTTGTAAGATTAGGGTTTTGTGCATACATATATATGTATATGGAAATGTGTTTTTTGCATAGCATAGTGATATTCATGAATACATAGTATGAAATTGTCTTTATTTGTTAAGTACTGAGAGTTTTGATTCCATATATTGAATTATGCATGAAAGATGAAATTTTCTATAAAATGCATAAGTGTAATGATTTCCATGAGATGAGTGGAATGACATTTGATAAGTGTTCAATTCTATGCATTTGAATCCTCTTTATTGCATATGTTAGTTCTGTTTTTGCGTTTACCAAGATATGTTTACGGTATTTTTGTGTTTTTGATGTATTGCAGGTATTAGAGTAAATGGAGCAAAGTTTGAAGCTATTTGCAGCTGAAGAGAAAAAGTCAGAATTGCAGCCAAAGGCATCCCAATCAATCGAGATGTTGATCTCGATCAATCGCGATCTCGATTGATCGAGATCTCATTTCGATTGATCGAAATCTCGATCAATCGAGATTCAATCTCGATTGATCGATATTCTGCAGAACCCACTTGGCCACTTGCTCACCTGCTTTCCCACTTGCAACAAAATCCCCCTTTTTGCACGACTTAGGGGGATTGTCTGACTTGAACAAGACCTTTGGGGACCTTCTTGATACAAGGGATATATATAGTCATATATATATATATATGGTGGGCCCCAAGGTTAAAAAAAGCCAAAAAGCACAAAAAGGGCCATACTCTCATCTCTCATATATCTCTCAACACACACATCAGACGAGGAGAAGGAGAGACATTCGGGAGAGAGGAGAAGGAGCTGAACCAGACCAAGAAGCTTCTTCTTCTCCATCAATGGAAGAGTGCAAGGCAACCATGAGCAACTAACTCTTCTACTAGGGTGTTGGTTTCAACCCCTAGCCATGTAAACTTGTTCCTTCTTGTAGCACTTGGGATTTGTAATTAAATGTTGATTATTTAGCCTAGTGATCATGTACACTAATACATTTCTTCTATATATTCATGTGGTTTTGGTTTTATTCTTGTCTTAGAATAGATTCTTTCATATGAATGCCCAACCTTTGCATATTTCACAAGAAATGCAAATGATGGCTAGATAATGGTGTTTAAATGAATGTGTGATGTTTGCTTGTATAGACCATGCCAAGACAAGGTAGTTTGGATGCATGTAGTGTTCACTTAGAGAGTAGGGTAATTAGGTAGTTAGTTAGGTTGAAGAGCTATGCTTGTTGAAGATGGATTATGATAGGTTAGCACACACATTGATCTTTTGATATGTCATTAAGGTCACAAGCCTAATGACATTGTTAGGCATTTAATTAATGAATCCCATGCTTGCTACACTTATGAACATGTGAATGGCTAGTGGTGGAAACCAACCCTAGTTCTCTCTCCCAACTTTACTCTTTAATTTTATTGTCATTTCATTCATGCAATAGTTTATAATCAAAAATTCAAAAACCTGTTTTTAGGATTAAAGTAGAATTAATCTTTCTTTAAGACAATTGCGACTAGTCCTCGTGGGATCGATACCCTCTATATAGAACCTTATCTACAAAGATTCGTGCTCTTGCGAGTGGTTAAATTATATTTTGATAAAAAGGGCAAAATTAAGCTTACAATTTAATTCGAGTTTAGCCACATCTAAATTTTGGCGCCGTTGCCGGGGACTACGGTGTAATTGTCGCCATTGAAAGATTAAATCTGGTTTAATTCTTAGGCTAGAAATTCTTTCATTCTTTTTGTATATATTTTGTTCTTATTGCTCAAATTTCTTGATTTTAGGTATACCACATAGTGGGCATCTAAAAGGATTAAAGTTGAAACCCTTTGTGAGTATAAAATCTAAAATTAGTGGTTTGAGTTCTTTCATTCTTTTTGTATATATTATTGTTTATTTTTGTGTATTGAGGTGTTGTTCTACTATTAATGCATGCTAGGTAGACGGTCATTGTCACTTCCATTGCTTCCGTGTAATACTGAACTTGAAAGAACACTTAAACAACGTAGAGGAACCTCTAGGGACCCTATATTGCCTAGGACTGAAAACATGGATCCAAATGAAAGACAACCTCCCGGACTACCTCCTTTTAATCATGAACAACCACCTCCACCTCCACCTCCTCAAGGAGAGTTGCTTATAGACTTTTACCTTCCGACTACATTTGAAGTACCTTCATGTATCCAATTTCCGGATGTAGCGGCAAATCAATTCGAAATAAAGTCCTCCACCATCAATCTTCTTAATAGCTTCCATGGTCTCCCTAATGAGGATCCATACCGGCACTTAGATTACTTCCTTTCTGTGTGTCCCACTATTCGTGTACCACACTTTACGGAGGATGATCTAAAGCTGCGTATGTTCCCCTTCTCCCTAAAAGATAAAGGCTAGAAATTGGTTCAATTCTTTAGAACCTAACTCAATCCATTCTTGGGCGGAGATGCAAATAAAGTTCTTGAAAAAATACTTCCCAATGGGTAAGACAAGTGATATTCGGCGAGCAATCACCGGATTCACCCAAATTGACCAAGAACAATTTCATGAGACGTGGGAGAGATTAAAAGACCTTCTTAAATCTTGTCCGCATCATGCTGTCCCAAAATGGCAGCTAGTGCAAAGTTTTTACGATGGGGTGAGTGAGCAACATAGACAAATGATAGACTTCGCTTGTGGAGGAGGATACCTTTTGAAAAGCCCCGATGAGGCATGGAAACTTTTTCAAACCCTAAGCAACAATTCAGCTCAACGCTCCTCCACTAAGAAAGGGAAGGCCACCCAACCTTATAGAGGAGTGCATGAAATTTCACGGGTAGATGAGGTTGCCATGCAAGTAGAAGCCCTATCCCAAAAAATGGATTTAATCATGAAAAATGGGCTGCCTACTCCAAGCCAACCAGTTCAAAATCAGGAAGGTTGTTCGTTTTGCTATAGTACTTCACATTTTGTGCGAGATTGTCCTATTGCCGGGCAATCTCCCGATTATGCTCAAGAGCAAGCGAATGCCTTGTACTTTAAACCGTTGAATGATCCATATTCAAATACATACAATCTTGGTTACAAAAACCATCCGACTTTTTCATGGAAACCTCAAAAATCAAGTCCCTCTTTTCAAAGGCAAAATTCTTTTAATTCTCAATCTCAACAGCCTCATTATAGGCCAAATCCTCAACCTTACAATCAAAGATCTAATTACCAACAACCACCACCTCCTCCGAGAAGCCAAGGCTTTGAAGAAAGAGTGATAAGCAATCTTGAGGCCAATACCCGCTTATTGCAAACTCACTTTCAATCAATCTCTAAGCTGGAAGTGAATGCTCAATCTATGGCTAGGTTAGAAGCTCAACTCGGGCAACTAGCTAATGCCTTGAATAGAAGGGAGGAAGGTAAGTTGCCGAGTCAACCGGTGGCAAATCCTAAGGGTGTTCATCTGATTGAGGATCCATCATCTTCAACTTGTAATGCTCCTCCGGAGCAAGTTCAATCAATCACCACCTTAAGGAGTGGTAAAATCATCAATTCCAAGGTAGGGGAGGAAGAGAAGAAGGAATTCCAAGAGCAACCCAAAAATCCAAAAGAATTCCAATTAAATCCAAAATTGTTTCCTTTAAATCCAAATGTGCAAAACATCCCATCAAATCCAAAAGGAAAGGCAAGTGAAGTTGTGTCATCATCAAGTCCAATTCTTGACACCTCTTATGAACCTCCGGTTCCTTTTCCTCAAAGATTGAAGGAACCTTCTCATTTTGGGAAACAAGGAGAGAAAATCCAAGACATGATGGAGATCTTCAAACAAGTAAAGATCAATCTCCCTCTCCTTGATGCTATTCGACAAATTCCCTCCTATGCTAAATTTTTGAAGGACTTGTGCACTCAAAAGTACAAATCTAGGAATAATGCTCCTAAGAAAGTCCTCCTAACTAAGCGTATAAGCTCCATTTTCCAACACCAAGCCCCTCCTAAATTCAAAGATTCGGGTGCTCCGACCATTTTGTGCACCATCGGAAATCAATCTTTTGAAAAGGCACTTCTTGATTTAGGGGTTAGTGTCAATTTGCTTCCATTCTCAGTTTACCAACAACTAGGTTTGGGGGAACTCAAGCATACCACGGTTGTGTTGCAACTTGCCGACCGCTCGGTGAAGCAACCACGTGGAATAATTGAGGATGTAATCATTCAAGTGGACAAATTCTACTTTCTGGTGCACTTCATAGTCCTTGACACGGAACCGGTCCAAAATCCAAATCGGCATATTCCTATCATTCTAGGTCGTCCATTCTTGGCCACGGCAAACGCTTGCATTAACTGCCGTACCGGAGTGATGGACATCTCTTTCGGGAATATGAAAGTCCGCTTGAACATCTTCAATGCTTCCCACCACACATCCGAAGACGAAAGTGAGTGCTTTTGTGTCGATGTAGTGGAAGACCTTGTTCAAGAAGCACTTCCTTCTATTCTTTCCAAGGATCCTTTAGAGGCATGCCTAAATCACTTCAACTATGATGAATTTGACATTGAGCAATCCAAATGTGAAGTCAACTCAATGCTCGATGTCAATACTATCATGGATGTGCCTAAATGGAGAGTTCCAAGAGAACCCTTGCCTCCTTTGTCCAAAACTTCCCAAACTCCTTCTCTAATTTCCTTACCAAAACTTGAGCTCAAGCCTCTACCGGCTACACTCAAGTATGTTTTCTTGGGCGCAAATGAGACCCTTCCAGTCATTATTGCTTCCAATCTCACCAATGATCAAGAGATGGAACTCATCAAAGTGCTAAAAGAGCACAAGGAAGCAATAGGATGGAGTGTGGCAGATCTTAAGGGAATAGACCCTTCTATTTGTATGCACCGCATACACTTGGAAGAGGATGCAAAGACCTCAAGAGAGGCACAACGTCGATTAAATCTCAATATGAAAGACGTTGTAATGAAGGAGGTGGTGAAGTTACTAGATGCGGGAATTATTTACCCCATCTCAGATAGCAAGTGGGTTAGTCCCACTCAAGTGGTTCCAAAGAAGTCAGGTATTACGGTGCAACCAAATGATAAGGGTGAATTAGTTTCCCAACGCACCACCACGGGCTAGAGAGTGTGCATAGATTATAGGAAATTAAATTCAGCCACTCGGAAAGATCACTTCCCCCTCCCATTCATTGATCAAATATTGAAGAGATTAGTCGGGCAAAGTTTTTATTACTTTTTAGATGGATACTCTGGCTATAATCAGGTTGCTATAGACCCGAGGGACCAAGAGAAAACCACCTTTACATGTCCTTTCGGCACATTTGCTTATAGACGCATGCCCTTTGGGTTGTGCAATGCACCAGTAACTTTTCAACGGTGTATGATGTCTATCTTTTCGGACATGGTAGAAAAATTCTTGGAAGTGTTCATGGATGATTTTTCCGTTTTTGGGCCTTCATTTGAATCGTGCCTCCAAAATCTATCCTGTGTTCTCAAACGATGTCGAGAGACCAACCTGATTCTTAGTTGGGAAAAGAGCCATTTTATGGTTCAAGAGGCTATTGTCCTAGGGCACATTGTGTCTAAGAGAGGAATCGAGGTTGATAAAGCCAAGGTTCAACTCATTTCCAAACTTCCTCCACCATCAACGGTGAGAGAGATTCGTTCATTCCTTGGGCATGCGGGCTTTTATCGCCGTTTCATCAAAGATTTTAGCAAGATCTCTCGGCATTTGTGTCTCCTTCTTGAAAAAGAATCTTGCTTTACCTTTGATGAAGCGTGCCTTAACGCTTTTGAAAAACTCCGCACCATGCTTACAACCGCTCCAATTCTAATCCCTCCAAATTGGGCTCTCCCATTTGAGATCATGTGTGATGCATCCGACTATGCCATGGGTACGGTCTTAGGGCAACGAGTAGACAAACTGCCACATGTCATCTACTACGCAAGTAAAACCCTTTTCGAGGCTCAAATCAATTATACCACAACGGAAAAGGAGTTGCTTGCGGTAGTATTTGCATTAGACAAGTTTCGAGCTTATTTATTAGGTTCAAAGGTCATAGTCTATTCGGACCATGCTGCCCTCCGGCATCTTTTGGCCAAAAAGGACACCAAGCCTAGGTTGATCCGATGGATACTCTTATTGCAAGAGTTCAATTTTGAGATTAGAGACAAAAAGGAAACTGAAAATGTGGTGGCTGACCACCTCTCTAGAATTCTTGTTGAATCCCTCCATAATTCCATTCCAGTTTGTGAATCCTTCCCGGATGAACAACTCTTTGTCATTTCTCAAGAGAGTATCCCTTGGTATGCAGATGTGGTTAATTACTTGGCAACCGGTAAAATACCATCTTCTTGGACCAAACAAGAGAAGGATCGTTTTCTCTCCCAATCACGATCATATTATTGGGACGATCCTCAATTGTTCAAATATTGCCCCGATCAAATAATTCGTAAGTGTGTACCCAACAGTGAATTGCAAAGCATTCTCAAATTTTGTCATACACTCGCTTGTGGGGGACACTTTAGTGCTAAGAAAACCGCAGCAAAAATTCTACAATGCGGATTTTTCTAGCCAACGCTTCATCGGGATTCATATTCATTCTGCCGCTCTTGTGAGCGATGTCAGCGCCTCGGCGCGATGTCTCGGAAGGACATGATGTCTCTTAACCCTATTCTTATTATTGAGATATTTGATGTGTGGGGCATTGACTTCATGGGACCATTTCCACCTTCTACTGGTCATGAGTACATACTTGTGGTGGTGGACTACGTATCTAAGTGGATAGAGGCCGTTGCTACCAAAACCAATGATCACGCAGTCGTGGTTAAGTTCATTCAAGCTAATATTTTTAGCCGGTTTGGTACGCCTCGAGCCATCATCAGTGACGGAGGTAAACATTTCTGTAACCGGTTCCTTCGAATCTTGCTTACCAAATACTCCGTCACACACAAAGTAGCCACCCCATACCATCCTCAAACTAGTGGCCAAGTAGAGGTATCCAATAGGGAGATTAAGAACATTCTTCAGAAAACTGTTCGGCCTGACCGGAAAGATTGGTCATTGCGACTAAACGATGCATTATGGGCATACCGAACCGCATATAAAACTCCCATTGGAATGTCACCTTATCGGTTGGTTTATGGCAAAGCGTGCCATCTTCCGGTCGAATTGGAGCACAAAGCTATGTGGGCCACTAAAACTTTCAATTTTGACATGCAAAAGGCCGGATCTAATCGAAAGCTTCAATTAAATGAATCGAAAGAATTGCGACATGACGCGTATGAGAATGCTAAAATCTATAAGGCAAAGTCCAAAGCCTTTCATGATCGTAATATTCGAGTCAAAACTTTTTCGCCGGGCCAAAAAGTATGGTTGTACAACTCACGCCTCCATTTGTTTCCCGGAAAACTTCGCTCCCGTTGGGATGGTCCATTTTTGGTTAATTCCGTTGCTCCCCACGGAGCGGTGGAATTAAAGGACTTGAAAGATGGCTCGTTGTTCAAAGTAAATGGGCAGCGCTTAAAAGTGTGCGTGGATGACCAAGTCACCACTAAATGCGTGGATGTCGTCACTTTGACGGATCCCGTATATTTTGACTCGTGAGCTGATCCGGACGTCGTGCCATAGACGTGTAAGGTGGCGAAGCCATGGTAGCTATCATGCTTCTATCATGTCCCTTTTAATTCAAAAAGGTTATGTATCTAAGCAATTTAGTATCTAATTCCCAAAAATCCAGGTCCCTGAAGCATAGCTTAAGCTGGCTATTTTTGAGCATCTCGATTGATCGAAACCAGATCTCGATCAATCAAGATTTTGATTGATCAAAAAATTGCAGAGAGTTGAGAAGTCCAAAAGTCCCGAGAGGTAGAATTCTTCGATAGCACTTCGATTGGTCTTCGATCGATCGAAAATTTCGATTGATCGAAAGAAAATTTTGATTGATCGAAATAAATTTTTGATTAATCGAATTAAAAGTCTCGATTCATTGAAGAAATCTCGATTGATCGACGAGGAACTCTCGATTAATCGAAGCTGATCTCGATTGATCGAAGTGAGATTTTGATTAATCGAAATCTCGATTAATCGAGATGCACATCTCGATCAATCGAGATGCACGTGATGCCTGCACGGGAGCTGAACTCTTATTTAAACCGTTGGGCTTCCCTCTCATTTTAAAAAAAAACCATCCAACTTCTTCCCTTCTTCCGTGCGATCCAGAGTCTTTCCAAGAGCCATCCCGTGCTTGATCTTCCATTCCCGACCATCCACCGCCGTTCGCCGTAGTCCGAGACCGCCGCTATCACTCGCGCGCTCTTCTCTTCGCGGCTGCGAGCGGGTCTTCATCTTTTGGTACCGATCATCATCTTCACCTTGAGGTAAGTGATGCATGGTTACATTCTACGTACTTTCTCGCTATTTTCGATAGTTCTACGGCATAATAAACATAGTTAGATGATGTTGGGCGGGATTGGTGCATTTGCGATATTCGTAATTGAGATTTTGTGCGTTTTAGGGGGCAGGAATACATGTATGGGTGAGATATTGCATTCTCTCTGTTTCAAATGCTTTTTGCATGGTTTGCGCCTGTGACTCTTCGTTTCGATTGCATCCGCTCGCGCTGCCTCTTTGCAGAGCGACTTTTTGAACTCATGTCAGCACCATGGACTAGGGCCTCATTTTCATTTTTATTCCTTTATTTTTATTCTTAGTTTATCATTCCTTTTATTTTCTTTTTATTTACCTAATTTTTGGAATAAAGTGCAAACTGCTCCGAGATCATGGCGAGGGTGAAGAATGCCCCCGGTTCAGTTAGAGACGTGCTCGGGCGAGCCTTCTGGTCTCGGAAGTTTCACCCGGAGCAGATTTTTGATTTAGCAGAGTTCGAGACTCGTCCCAACAGCGCGTGGACTGTCGCCGAGCTCAGGAGGCATCACCTCGACCGACTATGTGTGCCTCCCACTGATGTGGCACACGAGCGCTTAGTGCAGGTCTTCTACGAGCGCATGACCTACTCCTGCACAGCGCCGGACACATTAGAGACGGTCGTGGGCACCACGACTATTACGATTACGCCGAGCCGGATTGCGCAGATGCTCGGCATTCCTCACCAGCAGCCGCCAGACATGGTTGACTAGGACGGTCGACCACTTTTCAAGGCCGCACTTCTAGTAGACACGACACTGTTCTCCATCGTGATGGACATGTGTGGCGGGGCGTTTAACATGCCCAGTCACAACTGCACATCCAAATCGATGTGCCCAAGCAGACTGTGGTTCCTGGACACTGTTCTCATTAAGAACGCGTGTCCCCTGCAGCACCTGGCAGAGCGTAGGGGCGACCTCCTCCGTTGCCTTTATTCTTTCCACACAGGCACGTGGGTTTCTGTCACATCACTGATCTGGGGGCAGATTTTCAAAGTCTGGGATGGCCTCGTCAAGAAGAGGATGAGGCGATCAGCGAGCTGGCGACTTCCCTTTCCTTTCCTGGTCGCAGCATTTCTTAGTCGTGCCAGTTTACCGGTCAGTGATACTGACATCCAGTTGGCACCGCCCACCCGCTTCACATCTTCTCAGTGGGAGAGGGTGAGGTGACACTTAGAGCGACAGGACCACCAGGGTGATCCACCAGACGATATAGATATGGATGCTCCGGTGGAGATGGAGCAGGGAGAGCTTGCAGGGGATGGGTCTGAGGACGAGGAGATGAAGGAGGAGGAGATGGATATGGCTGCAGAGCGGCATGACATCCTGGCGACGGGCTATTCCTACCTAGCGGCTGATGTTGAGCGGCTCTAGCAGGGTTTTGACGAGCACGTCCAGGTGACGCAGAGTCAGCTGGAGGGCATCCGTTCGGACATTTCTTCTCTGGCTCAGGGTCAGAGGGTGATTCTCGACGAGTTTTGAGCCTTTCGGCAGGACCTGCAGTTCCTGTTTGCAGGACGAGCTTCCACCTCCACTTCTGCTCCCACCGAGCATCCACCACCACCACCCGCCCTCGAGTAGCTGCTTTTATGTGTCTTTTCTATTTTACTTTCTGTATTTCCTATTCTTTCTTTATGTTTGATAGGCCATGTTGGCCATGTTTTCTTTCATTTTTAGCTTCTTTTTGAGTATTCCACCTACATGTACACCGTGTACTAAACTCATTTTCCCATTTATGGAATTCAGTTTTTTTTTTTCTTTTTTCTATGCTACCATGTGTTATCTTTACTGTCTTTATTTTTGCTTTCTGTCAATATCTCTGTTCTCTATACTTTGACTATGTATGTAGTACCACTTGTCTACTTGTTATATGCGATTCAGTTGATGATTTCCGTTTATTACCGCCTAGTTTAAATTCCCAATACTGTTGAGATTGCTTCAACACAGTATGGCGTTAATAAAAAAAGGCAGCCCCTTTGCATGCTATACGTTAGCGTGCCTAGATAATCAATATCTTATCGCATAGACCTCTTAGATAATTGGGAAACACCAGTTCAGACCCTTAGATATACAGTGATATGGGCATTGTCTGTTTGTGCCTAATTATTTCATTATGTTCTGTTTATCTAGTTTTTGTTCCTTTTAATGCTCGTGGTATCCAGTTGGTGTTCTGTGCAGGTTTTTCTCACTTGCAGGATGACCGCTACTGTGGAATACCATTTTTATCGCATTCAGCAATCCCGGTAACTTCTTTCCTTGTTCTTCTTGTCCAAACATTGAAGACAATGTTGCATATAAGTTTGGGGGTGCGGTATGCTATACCACTTGCATATGCATGCAATGTTCAGTCTTAGTATTGAGTGTCATTGTAGAGCAGTTTTCTTGATATTTTTGCATGCTTGCTATGATGTCTTGAATTCTTTTTAAAGGAAGTTCATTCGAATAAATGTCCGAGGTAAATGCAGTAGGTAGTTAAGAACTTTAACATTGTAAATACCCGCACTTTTGCAAGCTATATAATAGGCTAGAACGGTCTACATTTTTGTCTAAATACGAGCACGTACAGTTCTTGCCCTAAATTTGTCCTTAACCACACAAATTCGCACACATGCATTTTAAACTGTGGGGTATAAGTCTGAGAGAGAATTTTATAAATTTCTGTTTTTATCTGAACAACTTAAAGAATAAGTTCTTCCGGTTGTTGTAAAAAAAAAAAAAAAAAAAGGGAGAAAAAGAGAAAAATTTGCAATAAGCCTTCTCACTCAATAAACCGAATTTCTATGCCTCAAAGCAGGGATTATTCGCGTATAAGTGTGCAAGGTTGAGCAGTAATAAGCGGGTGGCTTGCTTACGCTCATCGCCTTGTAAGTTTGGTTATTAAGTCCGAGGGGTGTTTCTTCACCTAATGCCCTAAAACCAATTGGTTTGGGAGTCATTGGCCCAATGCCGCTACATGGGCTTACAAGAAAGCAAAAAGAGCTAAGCATTACACGGTCATCCGCACATGAGCAATCATGAATGTTTTGCGATAATGAACAGCGGTGTCGAGCGTTTTCAATGAGTTTTTCTCTTAAAAACAGATTTGTTTGTTTTCTTCTCCAAATATGACAAAAGCCACGCGTTGGAATGCATGTTCACTTTTCAAAGAGGATTTTGGGGTCAGAATTGGTATGTTTGTTCGGACTGGCCATTATGTGGGGACCGTCATTTATTTATAGCTTGTGCAAGTCCATTTTTGCTAATGACCACATAGTTCTGTAATACTTGTTGCATTTGCCAAATGTGAAATGAACGGATGATCGCCCTTTATCTAGTTGATGACTGAGCATGATTCAACTTTTGTATAATATAGTTAATTTCATTTGTGTAATATCGTATTGCTAAGGGACTAGCAATATGTAAGTTTGGGGGTGTGATAAGTGTTCAATTCTATGCATTTGAACCCTCTTTATTGCATATGTTAGTTCTGTTTTTGCGTTTACCGAGATATATTTACGGTATTTTTGTATTTTTGATGTATTGCATGTATTAGAGTAAATGGAGCAAAGTTTGAAGCTATTTGCAACTGGAGAGAAAAAGTCAGAATTGCAGCCAAAGGCATCTCGATCAATCGAGATGTTGATCTCGATCAATCGAGATTCAATCTCGATTGATCGAGATTCTGCAGAACCCACTTGGCCACTTGCTCACCTGCTTTCCCACTTGCAACAAATTCCCCCTTTTTGCACGACTTAGGGGGATTGTCTGACTTGAACAAGACCCTTGGGGACCTTCTTGATACAAGGGATATATATAGTCATATATATATATATATGGTGGGCCCCAAGGTTGAAAAAAAAGCCAAAAAGCACAAAAAGGGCCATACTCTCATCTCTCATATATCTCTCAACACACACATCAGACGAGGAGAAGGAGAGACATTCGGGAGAGAGGAGAAGGAGCTGAACCAGACCAAGAAGCTTTCTCTTCTCCATCAATGGAAGAGTGCAAGGCAACCATGAGCAACTAACTCTTCTACTAGGGTGTTGGTTTCAACCCCTAGCCATGTAAACTTGTTCCTTCTTGTAGCACTTGGGATTTGTAATTAAATGTTGATTATTTAGCCTAGTGATCATGTATACTAATACATTTCTTCTATATATTCATGTGGTTTTGGTTTTATTCTTGTCTTAGAATAAATTCTTCCATATGAATGCCCAACCTTTGCATATTCCACAAGAAGTGCAAATGATGGCTAGATAATGGTGTTTAAATGAATGTGTGATGTTTGCTTGTATAGACCATGCCAAGACAAGGTAGTTTGGATGCATGTAGTGTTCACTTAGAGAGTAGGGTAATTAGGTAGTTAGTTAGGTTGAAGAGCTATGCTTGTTGAAGATGGATTATGATAGGTTAGCACACACATTGATCTTTTGATATGTCATTGAGGTCACAAGCCTAATGACATTGTTAGGCATTTAATTAATGAATCCCATGCTTGCTACACTTATGAACATGTGAATGGCTAGTGGTGGAAACCAACCCTAGTTCTCTCTCCCAACTTTACTCTTTAATTTTATTGTCATTTCATTCATGCAATAGTTTATAATCAAAAATTCAAAAACCTGTTTTTAGGATTAAAGTAGAATTAATCTTTCTTTAAGACAATTGCGACTAGTCCTCGTGGGATCGATACCCTCTATATAGAACCTTATCTACAAAGATTCGTGCTCTTGCGAGTGGTTAAATTATATTTTGATAAAAAGGGCAAAATTAATCTTACAATTTAATCCGAGTTTAGCCACATCAACATTGTGACAAGCTTGATTTAAAGAAGAAAATGCATTGCATTGATTGAGATTGTGAAATTGTGCATTTATGAGATAAGTGTACATATGTGAGAAAGTCACATTTTTGGGTCATGTGTGAGAATTAAGAAGGGCCTAAAACCCTAGGGTGAAAGGCCCAAAACTTAGCTAAGTGGGTATCACTTCCATCAGGTTAGTAGCCTGAAAAGCTTAAGTAGATTTTGTGGTTTCGAAGAAACCCTTACTATAGAATTGTGACAAGCGAAGTCCTCGATTGAATTGATTTTTGGATTATACGTGGTGTAAGTTTATTTGTTGGTTGTGACTTATATAAATTGTCATATACTGAAATGTGAAGCATCATTCGTGATTTCTAAAAACTTGAATATTTTAAGTTTGAAAGCATGGCTAATTATCATCTAGCTATATAGAAATTTCATTTGCATTTCATGCATGGCTGCTTGAGTTAAGGTAAAGTCGGGTGGATCATTTCTACTAGGCATAGTTGTATGCTCACCCCCCTCCCCCAAACTCTTTTCAGATAAAGCTCCCATGGAGGACGACCCGTAGGACACAAGAGTGGACTTTTTGCATTTATTTTTGGATACATGCATGTAGAGTCCATGCTAGTTTGTGGCATGTCGACTATAGCAAGGGTGTTGCATTTACATTTGGTTCACTCCATGTTTATGAATCTCAAATGTAGTTGCCACACTTGGCTCACATTGAACCTTTTGAGAGATATATGTACAATGAACTCACAGATGTATGACTTTTGAGATATATATCTATAATGGATCATTTTAGTTATTTATGTATGGAAATGTGGGATTAGAATTCGAAAATGAGAATTATGTATTCATTAACCTTCTATGTACATTATGAACTCCATTGTGTATGACCTTGTGGGAATTGAATGAATGATAGACTTTTGAGCTTTCCTATGTATGATATTGAGAAAATAAATGTTGGAGACTTGATTTGTGCATCCTTGTCATGCTATGCACACTATGGATCAATTGTGGATGTATGATTTCAAGGATATAGTAGCTTTGAAGTAAAGTTGAGAAATTTGGGAACTTTGCATCTATGAGGCCCAAATTCAAGAATTTGTATAGTTTTTGTTCATGTTTGAGGTTGAAAGTGAGTGTATGAACATAGAAAATGTATATAGACTTGTGAACATCAGGTTTTGAGGCATTTTTACACTTTCGGTCACCTAGTCTCTACAGCAGCCAGCTGAAACTGTGACATCCCAAACTTTTACAAATAGGGTACCTGTTTTGAACGATTGAAGGAAGGCTTTAGCCCGTCGAAAGCTCCCTTTCGACCGACCAAAACTATCCTCCAGCCGACCGACAGAGCTGGGAACCTAAAGGTCAGTTGAACCCAGGTTTTAGCCAACCGAATGAGGATTTTCAGCCAACCGAAACCTGGACTGAAGTGAGTTTCTGAGATTTTGAATATAGAGACCGTGACCAATTTTTTAATTTTACATCATTTTCGTTGTAGACGCGTTTTGAATGATGTAATGGACATTCCGAGAGTGGGAAACATGTTTGAAAACATGTTATGAGGTTTTTAAAAGTTTTTAAAAAATTTGAAGAAGTTTGACTTTTTGGTCAAATCGGGCCCCGGGATGTTAGGTGGGCCCGAAAATCAAGAAAATTTTTAAAAATTAATTATTTTTGAGATTGGTTTAGATTAAATTTTTAATGAGTTAAGGAAGTGATTTCGAGACCGTAGGAGTTTTCAAAATCAAAAACAAAGCCCAGGAAGGTACATTAAGTGGCCCGAGGGGCTTTTTAGTCTTTTCATGGCTTTAGGGCTTTAAAGGGGTCAAACCTATAGAGATATTTCATATCTCATATCTCACACCAGTTGTTCTCTCTCTCCTCTTTCTCCCTCTTCATTCTCTCTAAGTTTTGGAGGTATTCGGGTGTGATTTGTTATTAGCCGAAGAAGGGAGATATGTAGGGGACGGCAAGAGCTTCAGTTTGAACCGAACAACGTTGTAATTTGATAAGTTAGATGTTGTTGAAAAATTGATGAAGTGCTTGGAAGGCCTTCAATTTTGAGGTAGGGGTTTCTCTTCTCTTCTAATTGTCGATTCTAGGGTTTTGAGTAAAAAGGAGAGGTGTAGGTTGTGTTTTACATACTTTAGGATGGTGAGATGGATAATAAGTTGGGTTTTCTCCTTCTCTTGAGTCCTATCTTTGCACAATTGGTGTTCCTTGTATTGGTTGTAGCATGTGGGTTTAAAGTGTGTGAGTGGAAGTAATTGTGTATATAGGTATTATGTGCTCAACTTGGTGTATATGTGCAAAATGTACAGTTTATGTCATATATGTGTTTATATGTGGAAATGTGGTTGTTGAATGCATGCTCATTCTATATACTAAAATTTAGTGAAGCATGAGAGAAGTATGCTAAGTTTGAAATTGTGTGTATATGTGAAGCTATATGCATGTGTTAGATATATATGTGCTATATGTAGTATGATGTGATGGGAGGCATGCCAAATACTTCTTTTTAGTATGAGCGAGCATGAGTTAATTCATGAAAATAATATGTTAAATATGATTCGTGGATGAATGGATTCCTCTTTAATTGCATTTGATGATTTATTTGTGAAATATTTGACGTGGCATGTAGTGTATTCATAAACATTTCATGTAGGTCAGTGTCGAGTCGGCATTTAGGGAGGGTTGGGGTATTCCTACTGAGCCACCATGGTGCTCACCCCTTTCTCCCCCAAACATTTTACAAGTATGGCACCGTGGGTGGAAAGGACTTAATGATTCAAATGGAGCTTATAGGAACACTTTTGGATATTTCGGGGCATTATGACATTTTGTTCATAGACTATGAATTTGGCTATCCGTGTTGGCTTGGGGCACGTTGATCTATGTAGTTGTAATCATGGTAGGATTTATAGCATTTTGTAATAACTATGAACTCGAAACAGAGAAGGCCAAAAGAATCCACATTGAAGTACCTTTGCTGCTGTCTTCCTTGCACTGAAGTGGCCTCCAAATGCTAATGAGTGGCAGAACTTGAGAATATCTTTAAACTCCTGGTCTGGGACACATCGCCGAATAATCTGATCTGGAAAATATTTAAATAACTCTGGATCCTCCCAAAAGCAATGATGAACTTTAGAGAAGAATCGATCACGTTCTCGCTTGGTCCAGTTTCTTGGCACTTTTCCCGTGGCTAAATAGTTCACAATATCTGCATACCATGGTGTGGAGTTGTCGGACACTCCATACAATTGCTCCCTCTGAAGTGTTTTGGAAAGTGTAGTGCATACAGAAGTAACCACCATGGTAGAAATTTGATCTTCAAACACCTTCTTTTCCTTCTGTTCTTCTTGCACCCTTATTTCATTTCTAGATTCAATCACATCTTCAGAGTCCATGAAGAAAACATCAGTCTGATCTGGAGGATTCTCAACAGCATTGAAAATATTAAGTTTAACCTTCATGTTGCCAAATGAAATATCCATGATCCCTGACCTACAGTTTATGCAAGCATCAGCAGTAGCTAAAAAAGGTCGACCCAGGATCACTGGAATGTGCCTCTTCGGATTGTGAACCGGCTCAGTGTCAAGCACAATGAAATCAACAGGAAAGTAGAACTTGTCCACTTTAATGAGCACATCTTCTATGATTCCTCGGGGTTGCTTTGTTGATCTATCTGCAAATTGTAATACCACCGAGGTAGGCTTCAATTCTCCCAAGCCCAATTGTAAGTAGACTGAATAGGGTAGCAAATTCACACTTGCACCCAAATCAAGAAGAGCTTTATCCACATGGTGCTCCCCAATAATGCATGAGATAGTTGGAGCACCAGGATCTTTGTACTTGGGAGGAGTACACTGCTGAATTATTGAACTTACTTGTTGTGGCAGCATCACTTTCTTTGGCACATGGCTTTTAGAACGCCTTTTCTGAGTGCACAAGTCCTTCAAAAATTTTGCATAAGAAGGAATTTGCTTGATGGCATCAAGGAGTGGCAAATTAATCTTCACTTGGTGAAATACCTCCATCATGTCATGCAACTTGTCCCCTTGCTTCCCCAATTTAGATGCTTCTAGGAAACGTTGTGGGAAAGGAGCCTTGGGCTCATAAGGAATTTCAGCACTTGGACTTGTGGTCACTTTTTCTTCTTCTTTCTTCTCACCCACTTTATTGTCAATTACTTTCCCACTTCTCAAAGTGGTAATGGCTTGAACTTGCTCATGGTGTGGGTTGCTTGTGGAAGCTTGCATCCCCCTTGGATTAGCAATTGGTTGACTAGGGAGCTTCCCTTCTTCTCTTCTACATAATGAAGTAGCAAGTTGTCCAAACTGAGATTCCAGTTTGGCAATGGATTGAGAGTGCGAGTGCACTAGCTGAACTATAGATTGTACTGTTGCTGCAGTAGCTTGCACTGTCTCTATGAGAGAATCAAGCTTGTCAAATTTAGACAAGGTAAGAGTCAGCTTGTCTTCAATAGCAGAAATTATTTGGGCCATAGGACTTTGTGTTTGATATTGTTGTTGAGGCACAAAAGTCCTAGGTTGATATGATGGTTGCATTGCTGCCCCTTGGTTACTGTAAGAAAAACCAGGATGATTCCTCCATGTGGGATTGTAAGTATTACCTCGTGGAGGATTCATTGGTCCAGTGAAAGTAGCTTGAACTTACTCATATTGAATATCAGAAAACTGCCCCACCGAAGGACAATTGCTCACATTATGCATAGGACTAGAGCAAAATTCACAAGGGCCTAGCAATGAAGAATTTGAAGCAGAAGGAGTTTGATTAGCAGCCATGATTGTTGCTACCTTCTGTGCAATTAAATCAATATCAGTTGGCATAGCTTCTGAAGCACCAACCTCATAAATCCCATCAGTTTTCCTTGTAGTGGCAGGTCTGCTAGAATGAGTAGAGGACACATGTTGTAGAGAGTTGTCACTAAGATTTTCAAATAAGGTCCATGCCTCTTCTTCACTCTTCAACATAAAAGTACCTCCACACGACGCATCAACCATCTGTCTGTTGGCTTCTGTCAGCCCTTCATGAAAACTCTGCACTAGTTGCCACTTAGGAACTTGATGATGGGGACACTTCCTAAGAAGGTCCTTGAATCTTTCCCATGTCTCATAAAATTGTTCCCCCTCATGTTGGGATAAACCAGTGATAGCACGTCTGAACTGATTGGTCTTTCCTATCGGAAAATAGTTCTTGAGAAACTCATGTTGCATCTGAGTCCAAGTCGTGATAGAACCAGCCGGTAGAGAGTTGAACCAATACTTTGCTTTGTCTTTCAGAGAGAATGGAAAAAGTCTCATTCTGAAAGTATCTTCAGAGAAGTTGTGAATTTTTGTAGTTTAGCACACTTCAATGAAGTCATCCAGATGCTTGTAAGGGTCTTCTTGAGTCAGCCCAAAATAAGATGGCAGCATCTGAATAATGCTGGACTTGATCTCATAGTTCTGTGCTGTGACATTAGGCAATTGAAAATCAACTGGCGAATTGTATGTCTCTGGGACATAGTAGTCTCTAAGCAATCTCGCCCTCTCCACAATAGCATTAGGCACAATATTGTTGTTCTCATTATTCCCACACAAACCATCCATGATGTCAATATTCTCTTCCTCTTACTCAATGGTATGGTGATTGAAGTACCGGAAAGGAAAAAAAAGAAAATAAATTAGGTTAGTAGCAAAAAAAAAAAAAAATTTCTAAACTAAAAAATAAAATAAAACTAATTAGTAATTGAAAACAAAAAATAAAAAATAAAAATAAATAAATAAATAAATAAAATAAAAAATAATTATAAAAAAAAAAATTTCCTAAACTAAAAATTCAATTAGAACTAATTATAAAAATCCAAACAATCAAATAGACAGTCCCCGGCAACGGCGCCAAAAATTGATTCGTGTGTGAGTGTGACTCAAAAAGTATATCAATTAAAATTTTCCACACTTCGCAATAGAACGAATTCCTTGCAGAATAGGGCTATCGAAAGGGGTATCGTACCTCAGGGATTATGGTCTGATGAGTTGGAATACAGGATTAATTCTAATTAAATTTAGGAGAAAAGAATTCTGATTTTAAACTAAATTAATGAAAAAGAAAAATAAAATAAATCAAAGTAAACAAGATAGTGAAGATAATATGAGAGAAATCTAGGGTGTTTGACTTCACCACTAACTCCACAATCAATGATCAATTGAATCAACTATAGGGGAATTACATCATGCATAAGTGGTGTTGGTGGCTACAAGCTCACCTTCATCCGTCAAGAAGATAACATATGATTAAGGCTAAGCCATGGACTATCTTCGATTGGCATGGGCCATCTGCCTAACTACTCTAATCTAGGGTGCAGTATGGTTCATCTTCTCTAGGCATAATCCATCAAAGCTCATAACAATATATTCAGTGATTACCATTGTGTAATAATCTCTCTCATGATCACAGAAAATAAGAGAGACTGAGTTCAATAACAACAACTAAATATCTAAGACAAGATAAGAAATCATTGAGATTGAATTTACAAGACTTTTATTGCTCAATTCTATACTAAGAATCCTCTGAATTACACAATCTATGGATGTATATAAAGGTCCCCAATAATTAAAACAATCAAACCATTGATGCTTTGTTAGGGCTACATTAAAACCCTAGTGGATGAACTAGCCGCTCATGGTAGAAGAAGAAGCTTCAACTGTTGAGGAAGAAGACATCATCTTTCTGAATTATGCGTCTGACTTCGTTCTCCAATGGCTTTGCAATATGTTTCTGTTCTCTTCTCAGCCTTCTCAGACTCTCCAAGCTCTGTTCTCTCTGTCCAAATCTCCCTCCGCTCCCTCAACTCAGCCTCCAAGTCTTCACTTTATTCCCCAAGAGAATACACCAAAGTCCTAATCCAATTAGGAATAAATTAGGGTTTCCCGCAGCACTAATCAGGTGGGTTTTTCCTGCTGACTTCAGCCCAACTTTTGACCCACTAGAAGTCCGATTTATGGAATTTTCGTGAAATACAAAAGTGTGCAGAATCAAATTTCGTTCAACCCCATTTGAGAATTATGTCGATTTGAGGCTCGAAAATAAGACTTCTTGTCCATTTTCCAAAACGGGATTAAGACTGTATTATGCGCAGATTTGGGCTTCAGGCCCGAAACCTTCTTAAGCAGTTGTAATTCTCTTGGACCTCTTTCTTGGGCTGAATTGAGTTGAAATAAATGGTTTAGTGAATCTCCTTGATGTAGGCTTCATCTAACCCTCTTGGATGTCATCTTTCAAAGCCCAAAAGCTTGGTTTTAACTGAAATAATCATTAAGGCCCTGAAAATACAGAAAACACTAAAATAAAGTAAAATCACAAAACAATCTATCACTAAGAGAATAAAATACATAAGTTAAGAGGCTAGAATGCGTAACATTCAACGCCGATCACATGTTCAATACTTGTTTATTGCATCGAAGCATCGAAATCATCATTTCGATTCATCGAAGTCACTATTCACAGCATGATTTAAAATTTGCCTAAACTTCAATCGGGCATAACTTCTTCGTTCTGAATCAAAATTGAGTGTGGTTCTCTTTAAAATTGAGTATCTTTGGATCCTCTTTCTAATAGACTAAGTGTCACACTCAAATTACAAATGTACAAGATGTTAGGTTCTAGCTACATAGCGGTTTATGGACGTGAACTGGGTAGAACCTTTACTATTTGCCCTCGATTCCTGGGAGTTGGGAATTAGGGTGTGACAACATGGTATCAGAGCTTGATATTAAGGTGAGATCGGTGTCAAGATAGTTCATGTGGTTAAGTAAAAGGGTTTACACTCAGGATTCAGGTCGGTCAGAGGGAGTCTCGGTGGTCTGATTTTCTAGGCATGACATTGAAATAGGAATGTGTATGTATGGATGTATGGACCAAGGAAATATCCATTGAGGTAGATAATGGTGAGTATATGCACATGTAATCACGTATATATATTTATAGCTTCCGTAATTGAATGGTGATAAGGTGAGATTAGTGAGATGGCCTAGTGAAGTGAAAACCCAATCACCCTTGGTTTCCAGAGAATGAAAATCAAGGCGTGACTGGACAGCCTACTTTGATATGACTAGTCTAGTGGTAGTGATAACAAGTTTACTCTACCACTGGTGCCAACTGTATGCAGGGACACTCAGACTTGTAGTGACCCGACTACTAATAGTGCTGACACACCATTTTCAATCGTGGAGATCCAACAGACAAAGAACACTGATGGTGTTAAGCTAACCTGCTGCCACCATTGAGAAAGTGACATGTTACCTTTATGCCTCTTCCTCCCCTGACTACTAGGAAATGTCTTGGCATCCTTAGCCCGAATCCTAGCCTCTTGCATCCTCTGATTACCTTTGCCATCTTCTGCTACCAATTCTTCCTCTACTATCGTAGCATAACTTATCAAACCTAAAACTGTCACTCTATCCCTTATTAAAGTCCAAAGACCTCTCACAAACTTTTTCACTTTAAGTTCCTCAGTAGGAACACCTCTGGTGCAAAACGAGCCAAGGATGTGAACTTGGTAAAGTATTCCATAACTGTCATATTATCTTGAAGCAAATCATAAAATTCTTGTCTCAAGTCGTCCTTCATCATTACTAGAAAATATTTCTCGAAGAATAATGCTTCAAACATATCCCAGTCCATTACCTCAATGTCGTGGTAATTCTCAATAAACTTCCACCAATGAATCACTTCATTAGTAAGATGATGAGTGGCTACTTTCACTCTCAAACCATACTCTACCTCTAATACAGGAAGGAGTTTGTCAATCTCCCCTAACCAATTTTCTGCCATTATAGGGTTAGACCCTCCTGCATATAATGGCAAATTGTACCTCCTAACATATTCTAAACCAACATCATCCTACTAGGAGCTGCTCTAGGTCGAGCCTGAGTCTCTTCCCTTGTTTTCCTATCAATTTGTTGGATAGTTGTAACCATATTCAGCATAAACTTCTCTCCATCTATGGGAACTACTGCCCCCTTTATGAATTCTCCATGATGGTATCTTGTTATATTGATAATAAGAAGACACTTTAAAATCCAAACATGAATATTCTTGACCAATTCTCTTCATGTATACATAGCATCATGCTTAGTCACTTCATAAATAACATATCATACCAAATAAGTAAGTATATAAGCATCTTCAATATAATATGCACTTATCTTTCACTTAAATATCACATCAAACACTTATAACTTTCAACTGATCTCACATCACTTAAACATGTCACTCTCACGCGTACTAACCGTCACCTGTCTATTAACTCAAAAGAAATTAAATCAATCCCAAGTCCTCATCTGATTATCTCAATAACACATCTCAGATATACCCAATCTAAATCACAGTATCACAATACCACCAATAGCCTTAGTCAATTGATTGACCTCTAGTTCCTACTGGTCATGCAATTATTGTAACACTTACATGAATCACCAAATTCGCTATTTGAAAAACGTTAAGGCATTTCATACCTTTCTCTATAACCTTAGACTCACGCTCTCAAGGTCTATCACAGCATGTCTACCCCAACATTACAATATATTCGATTTCAAACCTCTACCTAGGTTTACAAATTCGCAAAATCAAAATTCAAGGTGGTGACACATGTCACTACTAGTCATGTGACGCATAATGAAACATTTAGGTGCAATAGTCATTCATATAAATCACATTTGTTACATAGCATATAACATACAACATGCTTTATCAAATATAACACATACTATGAATGATATGACATATGATGCATCCAAATGAACCAAAATCCCATCCCTTGGGCTAAAATTCATAGACATGCCTCGTCACCAAGTATACATACATACTTACAATGTTCATCATGCTTACAAAACATAATGCCAATTCAGTCCATAATTAGCAAGTCATAAAGGGATAAGCATACAATCATGTTCATTATAAGCAATTTATAACTCCAAGTCTAAATCCTTATTTTTTAAATCTCTAACCTCGAATAAACAAATATTCAAATTCTCATCCTTTGTCCAAGGTATTCCAACCTAGTTCTTTGATAACAATCCAGAGATCATCAAATACTTTCAAATCAAGACGTGGTTCAACCTTTACCCATCGTCCCTAGTTATTCAAACCAAGTAGCTCTGATACCAAGTTGTCACGCTAAAATTTCTGACTCCCAAAAACCAAGGGTGACTAGGTTGTCACATCATCCTCTCATTCCTCTAATCTCACTGTGGTACTATGCTCTGATACCAAGTTATCATACCCTAATTTTCGTCTCCCAAAAACCAGAGGTGACTTAAGCTAATCAATCGCACTCTAATCATCTACATAATTGTAGAAGCTTATATTACATGCATAAGTCTATAACCGTGCATTGCAGACTCAACCAACCCCAATTGGTTCAGTACTTTACATCCCTCACTCATCCAAACACAATTTAATGTCTCAACCAACCATGCATTACGATCGATCATAATGTTATTTACAATGCATCGTAATGTACAATACATCACACATGTTGCGAAACATGTTACAAAAAGCTCTGGAAAATTAACTCACTTCCCTCATGGAATTTCGATGTATCGTAATGTCCAATTCAATTCATCGTAATTTATGATACATCACTAAAGATGTGTAATATCCTGCAAAATCCCCTTGAATCTCACTCAAGACTTTTAATTCATTATGATGCATTGCTAATGGATTTCGGATGCATCATCGGATCATGATGCATTGTAATAGGGATTACGATACATCATAATCACTTGATTGCTACAAATACAAGTCATCAAGTGACAAAAACCTATGTTATCCTTATTCGATTCTCAACCTATAGCCTCCATACATTCTCCATAAGGTGAAATACAATAAAAGAATGAATAAAAACATCATTAACATAGTCCAAGTATAAATTTACATCTCCAAGTGATCATATCATAAAAATCATAAATTGAGGTTCAAACTTAAACATTTTTTATTCATGTCTCAAAATAAGTGCATAAGCCACATGTGGCAATGACATTCGAAATGGATACATATAACTTATTCAAATGAAAAATATATATTTCCAAAGAAACTAGTCAACATGCCACAAGTCGGCGTGGACATCTATGTACAAGTCCAAAAGAAATTCCAAAAGTCCACGTGTCAATATAAGCCTCATCCTCCATGGGAGCTTTATTTGTAAAAGAGTTCAAAGGAAAGGGGGTGAGCATATAACTATAACCAGTAGGAATGATCCACCCGACTCTACCTTAACTTAGGTAGCCATGCATGAATACTTATGAAGTCTCTACATGACTATATAACAAGTATCAATGCTTTCATACTTAGAACATACATGTTTTGAAAATCATGAGTGATGTTTTACATTTCAACACCGAGGATAATTTATAGAAATTCAGAACTCGCAATTTAAACTCACACCATGTATAATTGAAAATCAATTCAACTGAGGACTTCAGCTTATCACAATCCATAGTAAGGATCTTATCAAGATCATAAATTCTGCTTACGCTTTCCGAGTTACTAACCTGACGGAAGCGACATCCACTTAGCTAAATTTTGGGCCTTGCACCCTAGGGCTCCAGGCCCTTCTTAATTCTCACACATGCCCAAAAATCACAAATTCCACATAATGCACATTTATCACATAAATGCACAAAATTAAAATTCTCATCAATTTTCTTCAATGCATGACATATATCGAGTCTATGCATAACAAATTCACCTCAAACTTGTCACAATGAAAATTACTCATTTCATGAGAATCACAACCAATGCATTTAAAAAAAAAAACTCATTTCATACATTTATCTCACAAATTAGGTCAACTCCCAATTATGATGCAATTGTGCATAAGACTCAACATGAACTCAAACATAGACTTTAACATATGCATATCACATAACTCAATCTAGAACATGCTACACAACATAATCTCACCACACAAGTCAATCATTACATGAATGAGTTTACAAATATTTCATATCACAATTATGTGACCTATATAATCAAAATAGGGAAGAGATTCACATCCTTACCTCAAATCTCATGCTTGGAAGCCAAGTTTCAAAATTTTCATCCCTTTTTATCTTGTCAAATATGGACTTTGTTTGTTCTAATGCGTAGCCCTCGCCAAATAGAGCAATCTATCCTCCTTCAAGAACTTCCAAATCAAGGCCTAACTTTTTCGAAATGTAGAGAGAGATGAAGTGAAAGAGTTAGAGAGAGATAAAGTTGTGTAAAAATGGTTGTATCTCAACCCCTCTAGAAATTTATAATATCTTGGGGTGACAAATGACCAAAACACCCTCGGGTCATTTAACATACCCTTCCGACCTCTATTTTTTATTTTGAAATCGGCTATGACTCCAAAATTGCTTCCTTAACTTATTAAACATTTCATTTGGTGCATATCCAAAAATAATATTTTTCAAAAATTTTCGAATTCTTGAGCCCACCGGACCACGTCCCGGGGTCTTGTTGATCGAAAAATTCAAACTTCTCCAAATGTTCCTAACACTTCACAAAACCTTAAAACAACTTCTTAAATATGTTTCCCCACTCTCGAAACATCCATAACATCATTTAAAACGCATTTGTGGTGAAAATGATGAAAATTTTAAAAATCAGTCAAATTTGGTTCCGGTCTCTATATAGTCTACCTCTTATAATAGTTAGTGGATCATCTAGCTTTATCTTTTTTTCTAGATTTTTAAAGTTTGTTCTCCTATATTTTCTCTGAGTTGAAGTTTTATCTCATTTAAAGAGATGCTTTGTAGAGCTTTATCAGCCTTTTTTAGGTTGAGATAATGGTTATTTAAGACCTAAGTCATTATTTCTTCTTGATCTTCTTCGAAGCTCTGAATTTCAAGAAAGTCAGAAATTTTTAAAGCATATTTTTTTAATATGATATCATTCTCACCACGTTGTATATGCGTATACTCTAAATGTTTAGATTTTAGTTTATTAGGTATAAAACCATCGTGAACTATTTCAAATCCTTTTTTGACCCCAGTAGTGACTTTCTCAGTACCTTTTGTGAATCCTATTAAAAATTTATCCTAACAAAAAGGATAGTATTTAAGGAAAAAATCATTACCTAATAGAGTGTCACCTCTTAAATTGTTTTTCCAGAATATTGCTTGGAATGTCTCGCCTATAATCTTAAACTGTAAATTAGGAGTGTTCAGTGAATGTAATTTTATTACCTTCTACTATTGTTCTGAACATAGGAGCTGAAGCTTCTTTCTAGTATTCAGATGGAATTGCATTAGACTTTGCTATGGCCATTCCAGTACTAGTGTCTAAGAATGCATAAAGATGATTGATAAGTGTTTAATTCTATGCATTTGAACCCTCTTTATTGCATATGCTAATTCCATTTTTGTGTTTACTGAGATATGTTTACGGTATTTTTGTGTTTTTGATGTATTGCAGGTATTAGAGTAAATGGAGCAAAGTTTGAAGCTATTTGCAGCTGAAGAGAAAAAGTCAGAATTGCAGCCAAAGGCATCTCGATCAATCGAGATGTTGATCTCGATCAATTGAGATCTCGATTGATCGAGATCAACATCTCGATTGATCGAGATTCTGCAGAACCCACTTGGCCACTTGCTCACCTGCTCTCCCACTTGTAACAAAATCCCCCTTTTTGCACGACTTAGGGGGATTGTCTGACTTGAACAAGACCCTTGGGGACCTTCTTGATACAAGGGATATATATATTGATATATATATATATATGGTGGGCCCCCAAGGTTGAAAAGGAAGCCAAAAAGCACACAAAAAGGGCCATATCTCTCATATCTCACATATCTCTCAACATATATCAGACCATCCAAGGAGAGACCTTCGGGGAGAGGAAGAAGAGGAGCTGAACCAGACCAAGAAGCTTCACTTTCTTCATCAATGGAAGGGTGCAAGGCTGCCATGACCAACTAACTCCTCTACTAGGGTGTGGTTGACACACCTAGCCATGTAAACTTGTTCATTTTTGTAGCACTTGGGGATTTGTAGTTGAATGTTGATTATTTAGCCTAGTGAATATGTACACAAATACATTTCTTATATATATTCATTTGATTTAGAATTTATTCTTGTCTTAGAGTAGATTTTGTCACTTGAATGCACAACATTTGCATATTCCACAAGAAGTGCAAATGATGGCTAGATAATGGTGTTTAAATGAATGTGTGATGTTTGCTTGTATAGACCATGCCAAAACAAGGTAGTTTGGATGCATGTAGGGTTCACCTAGAGAGTAAGGTAATTAGGTAGTTAGTTAGGTTAAAGAGCTATGCTTGTTGAAGATGGATTATGATAGGTTAGCACACACATTGATCTTTTGATATGTCATTGAGGTCACAAGCCTAATGACATTGTTAGGCACTTAATTAATGAATCCCATGCTTGCTACACTTATGAACATATGAATGGCTAGTGGTGGAAACCAACCCTAGTTCTCTCTCCCAACTTTACTCTTTAATTTTATTGTCATTTCATTCATGCAATAGTTTATAATCAAAAATTCAAAAACCTGTTTTTAGGATTAAAGTAGAATTAATCTTTCTTTAAGACAAGTGCAACTAGTCCTCGTGGGATCGATACCCTCTATATAGAACCTTATCTACAAAGATTCGTGCTCTTGCGAGTGGTTAAATTATATTTTGATAAAAAAGGGCAAAAATTAAGCTTACAATTTAATCCGAGTTTAGCCACATCAAAATTTTGGCGCCGTTGCCGGGGACAACGGTGTAATTGTCGCCATTGAAAGATTAAATCTGGTTTAATTCTTAGGATAGAAATTCTTTCATTCTTTTTGTATATATTTTGTTCTTATTGCTCAAATTTCTTGATTTTAGGTATACCACATAGCGGGCATCTAAAAGGATTAAAGTTGGAACCCTTTGTGAGTATAAAATCTAAAATTAGTGGTTTGAGTTCTTTCATTCTTTTTGTATATATTATTGTTTATTTTTGTGTATTGAGGTATTGTTCTACTATTAATGCATGCTAGGTAGACGGTCCTTGTCACTTCCATTGCTTCCGTGTAATATTGAACTTGAAAGAACACTTAGACAACGTAGAGGAACCTCTAAGGACTCTATATTGCCTAGGACTGAAAACATGGATCCAAATGAAAGACAACCTCCCGGACTACCTCCTTTTAATCATGAACAACCACCTCCACCTCCACCTCCTCAAGGAGAGTTGCTTATGTACTTTTACCTTCCGACTACATTTGAAGTACCTTCATGTATCCAATTTTCGGATGTAGCGGCAAATCAATTCGAAATAAAGTCCTCCACCATCAATCTTCTTAATAGCTTCCATGGTCTCCCTAATGAGGATCCATACCGACACTTAGATTACTTCCTTTCTGTGTGTTCCACTATTCGTGTACCACACTTTACGGAGGATGATCTAAAGCTGCGTATGTTCCCCTTCTCCCTAAAAGATAAAGCAAGAAGTTGGTTCAATTCTTTAGAACCTAACTCAATCCATTCCTGGGCGGAGATGCAAATAGAGTTTTTGAAAAAATACTTCCCAATGGGTAAGACAAGTGATATTCGATGAGCAATCACAGGATTCACCCAAATTGACCAAGAACAATTTCATGAGACGTGGGAGAGATTAAAAGACCTTCTTAAATCTTGTCCGCATCATGCTGTCCCAAAATGGCAGCTAGTGCAAAGTTTTTACGATGGGGTGAGTGAGCAACATAGACAAATGATAGACTCCGCGTGTGGGGGTGGATACCTTTCGAAAAGCCCCGATGAGGCATGGAAACTTTTCCAAACCCTAAGTAACAATTTAGCTCAACGCTCCTCCACTAGGAAAGGGAAGGCCACCCAACCTTGTAGAGGAGTGCATGAAATTTCACGGGTAGATGAGGTTGCCATGCAAGTAGAAGCCCTATCCCGAAAAATGGATTCAATCATGAAAAATGGGCTGCCTACTCCAAGCCAATCTGTCCAAAATCAGGAAGGTTGTTCGTTTTGCTATAGTACTTCACATTTCGTGCGAGATTGTCCTATTGCCGGGCAATCTCCCGATTATGCTCAAGAGCAAGCGAATGCCTTGTACTCTAAACAAATGAATGATCCATATTCAAACCCGTACAATCCTGGTTACAAGAACCATCCGGCTTTTTCATGGAAACCTCAAAAATCAAGTCCCTCTTTTCAAGGGCAAAATTCTTTTAACTCCCAATCTCAACAGCCTCATTATAGGCCAAATCCTCAACCTTACACTCAAAGATCTAATTACCAACAACCAACACCTCCTCTGAGAAGCCAAGGCTTTGAAGAAAGAGTGATAAGCAATCTTGAGGCTAATACCCGATTATTGCAAACTCACTCTCAATCAATCTCTAAGCTGGAAGCGAATGCTCAATCTATGGCTAGGTTAGATGCTCAAATCGGGCAACTAGCTAATGCCTTGAATAGAAGGGAGGAAGGTAAGTTACCGAGTCAACCGGTGGCAAATCCTAAGGGTGTTCATCTGATTGAGGATCCATCATCTTCAACTTGTAATGCTCCTCCGGAGCAAGTTCAATCAATCACCACCTTAAGGAGTGGTAAAATCATCAATTCCAAGGTAGGGGAGGAAGAGAAGAAGGAATTCAATGAGCAATTCGCAAATCGAAAAGAATCCCATTTAAATCCAAAAGTGTTTCCTTTAAATCCAAATGTGCATAACATCCCTCTAAATCCAAAAGGAAAGGCAAGTGAAGTTGTGTCATCATCAATTCCAATTCTTGACACCTCTTATGAACCTCCGGTTCCTTTTCCTCAAAGATTGAAGGAACCTTCTCATTTTGGGAAACAAGGAGAGAAAATCCAAGACATGATGGAGATCTTCAAACAAGTAAAGATCAATCTCCCTCTCCTTGATGTTATTCGACAAATTTCCTCCTATGCTAAATTTTTGAAGGACTTGTGCACTCAAAAGCGCAAATCTAGGAATAATGCTCCTAAGAAAGTCCTCCTAACTGAGCATATAAGCTCCATTTTCCAACACCAAGCCCCTCCTAAATTCAAAGATCCGGGTGCTCTGACCATTTCGTGCACCATCAGAAATCAATCTTTTGAAAAGGCACTTCTTGATTTAGGGGTTAGTGTCAATTTGCTTCCATTCTCAGTTTACCAACAACTAGGTTTGGGGGAACTCAAGCATACCACGGTTGTGTTGCAACTCGCCGACTGCTCACTGAAGCAACCACGTGGCATAATTGAGGATGTAATCATTCAAGTGGACAAATTTTATTTTCCGGTGGACTTCATAGTCCTTGACATGGAACCGGTCCAAAATCCAAATCGGCATATTCCTATCATTCTAGGTCGTCCATTCTTGGCCACGGCAAACGCTTGCGTTAACTGCCGTACCGGAGTGATGGACATCTCTTTCGGGAATATGAAAGTCTGCTTGAACATCTTCAATGCTTCCCACCACACATCTGAAGACGAAAGTGAGTGCTTTTGTGTCGATGTAGTGCAAGACTTAGTTCAAGAAGCACTTCCTTCTATTCTTTCCAAGGATCCTTTAGAGGCATGCCTAAATCACTTCAACTATGATGAATTTGACATTGAGCAATCCAAATGTGAAGTCAACTCAATGCTCGATGTCAACACTGTCATGGACGTGCCTAAATGGAGAGTTCCTAGAGAACCCTTGCCTCCTTTGTCCGAAACTTTCCAAACTCCTTCTCTAATTTCTCCCCCACAACTTGAGCTCAAGCCTCTACCGGCTACACTCAAGTATGTTTTCTTAGGCGCTAATGAGACCCTTCCAGTCATTATTGCTTCCAATCTCACCAATGATCAAGAAATGGAACTCATCAAAGTGCTAAAAGAGCACAAGGAAGCAATAGGATGGAGTGTGGCAGATCTTAAGGGAATAGACCCTTCTATTTGTATGCACCGCATACACTTGGAAGAGGATGCAAAGACCTCATGGGAGGCACAACGTCGATTAAATCCAAATATGAAGGACGTTGTAATGAAGGAGGTGGTGAAGTTACTAGATGCGGGAATTATTTACCCCATCTCAGATAGCAAGTGGGTTAGTCCCACTCAAGTGGTTCCAAAGAAGTCAGGTATTACGGTGCAACCAAATGAAAAGGGTGAATTAGTTCCCCAACGCACCACCACGGGCTGGAAAGTGTGCATAGATTATAGGAAATTAAATTCAGCCACTCGGAAAGATCATTTCCCCCTCCCATTCATTGATCAAATATTGGGGAGATTAGCTGGGCAAAGTTTTTATTGCTTCTTAGATGGATACTCCGGCTATAATCAGGTTGCTATGGACCCGAGGGACCAAGAGAAAACCACCTTTACATGTCCTTTCGGCACATTTGCTTATAGACGCATGCCCTTTGGGTTGTGCAATGCACCGGCAACTTTTCAATGGTGTATGATGTCTATCTTTTCAGACATGGGGGAAAAATTCTTGGAAGTATTCATGGATGATTTTTCTGTTTTTGGGCCTTCATTTGAATCATGCCTCCAAAATCTATCCAGTGTTCTCAAACGATGTCGAGAGACCAACCTAATTCTTAGTTGGGAAAAGAGCCACTTTATGGTTCAAGAGGGTATCGTCGTAGGGCACATTGTGTCTAAGAGAGGAATAGAGGTTCCTCCACCATCAACGGTGAGAGAGATTCGTTCATTCCTTGGGCATGCGGGCTTTTATCGCCGTTTCATCAAAGATTTTAGCAAGATTTCTCGGCCTTTGTGTCGCCTTCTTGAAAAAGAATCTTGCTTTACCTTTGATGAAGCGTGCCTTAACACTTTTGAAAAACTCCGCACCATGCTCACAACCGCCCCAATTCTAATCCCTCCAAATTGGGCTCTCCCATTTGAGATCATGTGTGATGCGTCCGATTATGCCATGGGTGCGGTCTTAGGGCAACGAGTAGACAAACTGCCACATGTCATCTACTACGCAAGTAAAACCCTTTCCGAGGCTCAAATCAATTATACCACAACGAAAAAGGAGTTGCTTACGGTAGTATTTGCATTAGACAAGTTTCGAGCTTATTTATTAGGTTCAAAGGTCATAGTCTATTCAGACCATGCTGCCCTCCGGCATCTACTGGCCAAAAAGGACACCAAGCCTAGGTTGATTCGATGGATACTCTTATTGCAAGAGTTCAATTTTGAGATTAGAGACAAAAAGGGAACTAAAAATGTGGTGGCTGACCACCTCTCGAGAATTCTTGTTGAATCCCTCCATAATTCCATTCCAGTTTGTGAATCCTTCCCGGATGAACAACTCTTTGTCATTTCTCAAGAGAGTATCCCTTGGTATGCAGATGTGGTTAATTACTTGGCAACCGGTAAAATACCATCTTCTTGGACCAAACAAGAGAAGGATCGTTTTCTCTCCCAATCACGATCATATTATTGGGACGATCCTCAATTGTTTAAATATTGCCCCGATCAAATAATTCATAAGTGTGTACCCAACAGTGAATTCCAAAGCATTCTCAACTTTTGTCATACACTCGCTTGTGGGGGACATTTTAGTGCTAAGAAAACAGCCGCAAAAATTCTTCAATGCGGATTTTTCTGGCCAACACTTCATCGAGATACATATTCATTCTGCCGCTCTTGTGAGCGATGTCAGCACCTCGGCGCGATGTCTCGGAAGGACATGATGCCTCTTAACCCTATTCTTATTGTTGAGATATTTGATGTGTGGGGCATTGACTTCATGGGACCATTCCCACCTTCTACTGGTCATGAGTACATACTTGTGGCGGTGGACTACGTATCTAAGTGGATTGAGGCCGCTGCTACCAAAACCAATGATCACGCAGTCGTGGTTAAGTTCATTCAAGCTAATATTTTTAGCCGGTTTGGTACGCCTCGAGCCATCATCAGTGACGGGGGTAAACATTTCTGTAACCGGTTCCTTCGAACCTTGCTTACCAAATACTCCGTCACACACAAAGTAGCCACCCCATACCATCCTCAAACTAGTGGCCAAGTAGAGGTATCCAATAGGGAGATTAAGAACATTCTTCAAAAAACTGTTCGGCCTGACCGGAAAGATTGGTCATTGTGACTAAACGATGCATTATGGGCATACCGAACCGCATATAAAACTCCCATTGGAATGTCACCTTATCGGCTGGTTTATGGCAAAGCGTGTCATCTTCCGGTAGAATTGGAGCATAAAGCTATGTGGGCCACTAAAACTTTCAATTTTGACATGCAAAAGACCGGATCTAATCGAAAGATTCAATTAAATGAATTGGAAGAATTGCGACATGACGCGTATGAGAACGCTAAAATCTATAAGGCAAAGTCCAAAGCCTTTCATGATCGTAATATTCGAGTCAAAACATTTTTGCCAGGCCAAAAAGTATGGTTGTACAACTCACGCCTTCATTTGTTTCCCAAAAAACTTCGCTCCCATTAGGATAGTCCATTTTTGGTTAATTCCGTCGCTCCCCATGGAGCGGTGGAATTAAAGGACTTGAAAGACGACTCATTGTTCAAAGTAAACGGGCAGCGCTTAAAAGTATACGTGGATGACCAAGTTACCACCGAATATGTGGATGTCGTCACTTTTATGGATCCCGTATATTTTGACTCGTGAGCCGATCTGAACGTCATGCCATAGACGTGTAAGTTGGCGTAGCCATGGTGGCTATCATGCTTCCATGATGTCCCTTTAATCCAAGTTAAAGTTTGTATCTAAGCAATGTAGTATCTAATTCTCAAAAATCCAAGTCCCTGAAGCATAATTTAAGCTGACTGTTTTTGAGCATTTCGATTGATCGAAGCTAGGATCTCGATCAATCAAAATCTCGATTGATCGAGATTTCAGTCTCGATTGATCAAAAAATTGTAGAGAATTGCAAATCCAAAAGTCTCGAGAGGTAGTATTCTTCGATAGCACTTCGATTGGTCTTCGATTGATCGAAAGAAAATTTTGATTGATCGAAATAAAAGTCTTGATTCATTGAAGAAATCTTGATTGATCGGCGAGGAACTCTCGATTGATCAAAGTTGATTTCGATCGATCGAAGCTGATCTCGATTGATCGAAGTGAGATTTCGATTAATCGAAATCTTGATTAATCGAGATGCACATCTCGATCAATCGAGATGCACGCGATGCCTGGACGTGAGCCGAACTCTTATTTAAACCGTTGGACTTCCCTCTCATTTTAAAAAACCATCCGACTTCTTCCCTTCCTCCGTGCGATCCAGAGTCTTTGCAAGAGCCATTCTGCGCGTGATCTTCCATCGCCGTCCGCCGTAGTCCGAGACCGCCGCTATCACTCGCGCGCTCTTCTCTTCGCGGCTGCGAGCGGGTCTTCTTCTGTTTATGCCGTTCATCTTCTTCCTCTTGAGGTAAGTGATGCATGGCTACATTTTGCATCCTTTCTCGCTATTTTCGATAGTTCTACGGCTTAATAAACATAGTTAGATGATGTTGGGTGGGATTGGTGCATTTGCGATATTCCTAATGAGATTTTGTAAGTTTTTGGGGGTAAGAATTCATGTAGGAGTGAGATATTACATTCTCTCTGTTTCAAATGCTTTCTGCATGGTTTGCGACCGCGACTCTTCGTTTCGGTTGCATCCACTCGCGCTGCCTCTTTGCAGAGCGACTTTTTGAACTCATGTCAGCACCATGGACTAGGGAATCATTTTCATTTTTTATTCCTTTATTTTTATTCTTAGTTTATCATTCCTTTTATTTTCTTTTTATTTACATAATTTTTGGAATAAAGTGTAAACTGCTCCGAGATCATGGCGAGGGTGAAGAATGCCCCCGGTTCAGTTAGAGATGTGCCCGGGCGAGCCTTCCGGTCTCAGAAGTTTCACCCGAAGCAGATTTTTGATTTAGCAGAGTTCGAGACGGGTCCCGACAGCGCGTGGGCTGTCGCTGAGCTCAGGAGGCGTCGCCTCGACCGACTATGTGTGCCTCCTACTGACGTGGCACACGAGCGCTAAGTGCAGGTCTTCTATGAGCGCAAGACCTACTCCTGCACAGCGCCGGACACATTAGAGACGGTCATGGGCACCACGACTATTACGATTACGCCGAGCTGGATTGCACAGATGCTCGGCATTCCTCACTAGCAGCCGCCAGACATGGTTGACCAGGACGGTCGACCACTTTTCAGGGCCGCACTTCCAGCAGACACGACGCTATTCTCCATCGTGATGGGCATGTGTGGCGAGGCGTTTACCACGCCCAATCACAACTGCACGTCCAAATCGATGTGCCCGAGCAGACTGTGGTTCCTGGACACCGTTCTCATCAAGAACGCGTGTCCCCTGCAGCACGTGGCAGAGCGTAGGGGCGACCTCCTCCGTTGCCTTTATTCTTTCCACACGGGCACGTGGGTTTATGTCCCATCACTAATTTGGGGGCAAATGTTCAAAGTCTGGGACGGCCTCGTCAACAAGAGGATGAGGCGATCAGCGAGCTGGCGGCTTCCCTTTCTTTTCCTGGTCGCAGCTTTTCTTAGTCGTGCCAGTATACCGGTCAGTCATACTGACATCCAGTTGGCACCGCCCACCCGCTTCACATCTTCTCAGTGGGAGCGGGTGAGACGACACTTAGAGCGACAGGACCACCAGGGCGATCCTCCAGACGATGTAGATATGGATGCCCCGATGGAGATGGAGGAGGGAGAGCCTGCAGGGGATAGGTCTGAGTTTGAGGAGATGGAGGAGGAGGAGATGGATATGGCTACAGAGCGGCACGACATCCTAGCGACGGGCTATTCCTGCCTGGCTGCTGATGTTTAGCGGCTCCAGCAGGGTTTTGACGAGCACGTCCAGGTGACGCAGAGTCAGCTGGAGGGCATTCGTTCGGACATTTCTTCTCTGGCTCAGGGTTAGAGGGCGATTCTCGACGAGTTCCGAGCCTTCCGGCAGGACCTGCAGTTCCTGTTTACAGGACGAGCTTTCACTTCCACTTCTGCTCCCACCGAGCCACCACCACCACCACCCGCCCTTGAGTAGCTATTTTTATGTGTCTTTTCTGTTTTACTTTCTGTATTTCCTGTTCTTTCTTTATGTTTGATAGGCCATGTTTTCTTTCATTTTTAGTTTCTTTTTTAGTATTCCACCTACATGTACACCGTGTACTAAACTCATTTTCCCATTTATGGAATTCAGTTATTTTTCTTTTTTCTGTACTACCATGTGTTATCTTTACTGTCTTTATTTCTGCTTTCTGTCAATATCTCTGTTCTCTATACTTTGACTATGTATGTAGTACCACTTGTCTAATTATTATATGCGATTCAGTTGATGATTTCCGTTTATTACCGCCTTGTTTAAATTCCCAATACTGTTGAGATTGCTTCAACACAGTATGGCGTTAATGAAGAAAGGCAGCCCCTTTGTGTGCTATACGTTAGCGTGCCTGGATAGTCAATATCTTATCGCATAGACCTCTTAGACAATTGGGAAACACCAGTTCGGACCCTTAGATATACAGTGATATTGGCATTGTCTGTTTGTGTATAATTATTTCATTATGTTCTGTTTATCTACTTTTTATTCCTTTTAATGCTCGTGGTATCCAGTTGGTGTTCTGTGCAGGTTCTTCTTACTTGCAGGATGACCGCTACTGTGGAATACCATTTTTGTCGCATTCAGGAATCCCGGTAACTTCTTTCCTTGTTCTTCTTGTCCAAACATTGAGGACAATGTTGCATATGAGTTTGGGGGTGCGGTATGCTATACCACTTGCATATGCATGCAATGTTCAGTCGTTATATTGAGTGTCATTGTAGAGCAGTTTTCTTTTTCTTGATATTTTTTGCATGCTTACTATGATGTCTTGCTTTTTAAAGGAAGATCATTTGAATAAATGTCCGAGGTAAATGCAGTAGGTAGTTAAGAACTTTAACATTGTAAATACCCGCACTTTTGCAAGCTATACAGTAGGCTAGAACGGTCTACACTTTTGTCTAAATTTGAGCACGTATGGTTCTTGCCCTAAATTTGTCCTTAACCACACAAATTCGCACACATGCATTTCAAACAGTGGGGTATAAGTCTGAGGGAGAATTTTGTAAATTTCTATTTTTATCTGAACAACTTAAAGAATAAGTTCTTCCAGTTGTTGTAAAAAAAAAAAAAAAGAGAAAAGAGAAAATTTGCAATAAGTCTTCTCACTCAATAAACTAGATTTCTATGCCTCAAAGCAGGAAATATTCGCGTATAAGTGTGCAAGGTTGAGTAATAATAAGCGGGTAGCTTGCTTAAGCTCATCGCCTTGTAAGCTCGGTTATTAAGTCCGAGGGGTGTTTCTTCACCTGATGCCCTAAAACCAATTGGTTTGGGAGTCATTGGCCCAATGCCGCTACATGGGCTTACAAGAAAGCAAAAAGAGCTAAGCATTGCACGGTCATCCGCGCATGAGCAATCATGAATGTTTTGCGATAATGAACAGTGGTGTCGAACGTTTTCAATGAGTTTTTCTCTTAAAAACAGATTTGTTCGTTTTCTTCTCCGAATATGACAAAAGTCACGCGTTAGAATGCATATTCACTTTTCAAAGAGGATTTTGGGGTCGGAATTGGTATGTTTGTTCGGATAGGCCATTATGTGGGGACTGTCGTTTATTTATAGCTTGTGCGAGTCCATTTTTGCTAATGACCACATAGTTCTGTAATACTTGCTGCATTTGCCAAATGTGAAATGAACGGATGATCCCCCTTTATCTAGTTGATGACTGAGCATGATTCAACTTTTGTATAAGATAGTTAATTTCATTTTTGTAATATTGCATTGCTAAGGGACTAGCAATATGTAAGTTTGGGGGTGTGATAAATGTTCAATTCTATGCATTTGAACCCTCTTTATTGCATATGTTAATTCCGTTTTTGCGTTTACCGCGATATGTTTACGGTATTTTTGTGTTTTTGATGTATTGCAGGTATTAGAGTAAATGGAGCAAAGTTTGAAGCTATTTGCAGCTGAAGAGAAAAAGTCAGAATTGTAGCCAAAGGCATCTCGATCAATCGAGATGTTGATCTCGATCAATCGAGATCTCGATTGATCGAGATCTCTCATCTCAATCAATCGAGATCTCGATTGATCGAGATCAACATCTCGATTGATCGAGATTCTGCAGAACCCACTTGGCCACTTGCTCACCTGCTCTCCCACTTGTAACAAAATCTCCCTTTTTGCACGACTTAGGGGGATTGTCTGACTTGAACAAGACCCTTGGGGACCTTCTTGATACAAGGGATATATATATTGATATATATATATATGGTGGGCCCCCAAGGTTGAAAAGGAAGCCAAAAAGCACACAAAAAGGGCCATATCTCTCATATCTCACATATCTCTCAACATACATCAGACCATCCAAGGAGAGACCTTCGGGGAGAGGAAGAAGAGGAGCTGAACCAGACCAAGAAGCTTCACTTTCTTCATCAATGGAAGGGTGCAAGGCTGCCATGACCAACTAACTCCTCTACTAGGGTGTGGTTGACACACCTAGCCATGTAAACTTGTTCATTTTTGTAGCACTTGGGGATTTGTAGTTGAATGTTGATTATTTAGCCTAGTGAATATGTACACAAATACATTTCTTATATATATTCATTTGATTTAGAATTTATTCTTGTCTTAGAGTAGATTTTGTCACTTGAATGCACAACATTTGCATATTCCACAAGAAGTGCAAATGATGGCTAGATAATGGTGTTTAAATGAATGTGTGATGTTTGCTTGTATAGACCATGCCAAAACAAGGTAGTTTGGATGCATGTAGGGTTCACCTAGAGAGTAAGGTAATTAGGTAGTTAGTTAGGTTAAAGAGCTATGCTTGTTGAAGATGGATTATGATAGGTTAGCACACACATTGATCTTTTGATATGTCATTGAGGTCACAAGCCTAATGACATTGTTAGGCACTTAATTAATGAATCCCATGCTTGCTACACTTATGAACATGTGAATGGCTAGTGGTGGAAACCAACCCTAGTTCTCTCTCCCAACTTTACTCTTTAATTTTATTGTCATTTCATTCATGCAATAGTTTATAATCAAAAATTCAAAAACCTGTTTTTAGGATTAAAGTAGAATTAATCTTTCTTTAAGACAAGTGCAACTAGTCCTCGTGGGATCGATACCCTCTATATAGAACCTTATCTACAAAGATTCGTGCTCTTGCGAGTGGTTAAATTATATTTTGATAAAAAAGGGCAAAAATTAAGCTTACAATTTAATCCTAGTTTAGCCACATCAATGATAAGATTTATATCCCTTGAGTTTAAATTTGGCCTTAATATATGTGCCATTAGGAGAAGTAGATATCGCTTTAATTTTGTTGATCTATCTTCTTTATTAAGAAAACTTTCAATTTTCTCCTCTAAAGGTTTAGCTTTAAATGATTGTTCTTTTTCCTGCTCTTCAAGTTCATTTTTGGAAGTTATTTTTATAGGAATTTTTTTTAGAACATCATTTATTTCCAAAGTCATTTCTCATTTTTGCTATAAAGCATTCTTGGTGGTAATCTAATATGTTTATTATCTTTTAATGTTAGAGTTTTGCATAGATTACACTGGAAAGAACTAAATTCTTGTTCTTGCATAAGAACTAAATTTTGTTCTTCAGCTCTTTGAATGATGGATTCCCATTCATTCCATATTTTTATGATTTTAGAGTTTGATTTTGAGTATCCCTCACTCTTCTTAGGACATTTATTTGCATAATGCCTTTCCTTATTATAAAGCCAACATCTGCATGACTTATGGTTTTTAGTAGAAACTATTTTTCTTCTACTGAAATATCTCTTTTTAGGAAAAGATTTCCTATTTCTAAGAGTTTTAGATTTTTTAAATCTATTTTTATATCTAATTTATTTTTTTTGGATATATTTCTTTTTCTTTCTTTTATATGTTCTTTCTTCACAGCCCCACTAGCTTGGCATATCAAGAAGACCAAAACAAAAATTCAAATTTCTTTTAAGTTGTCTTCGCACTTGAAGCTGCACTTTACTATTTATATAGGCTTCCTTTAGGAATTCTCACGCTATCGATACGAACTCTCCAAGACTGTTGTGTTTTAACCCATGAGTGGTTATTCTTCTTTTTATCTCATCATTACAAGGAGGTGGTAATTTTTTAATGTACATATTTTTGTACATTTCAAACTCACAAGTATATTCTTCAAAGTTGCTTATGTCACAAATTGATAGATTAATTAAATTTTTCTTGGCTTTTTATACTTTTTGCTCTCATAAGTTATGAACATCGTCACAAAATTGTTAGTATAGCAAGGTTGCTTTATCTGATGGGTTCCTAGACAATCAGATGCTTTCTGTCCAAAGAGGATAATCAGAACTTGAGGCGAATACTGACCAAAAAACAATTCCGAAAAAATTTACAGGAAAAAAGAACTTTAATTCACCAATTTTTTTCGGTAAATTGAATCGGTACTTTTTTTTCGATAAAATTATTTTTTTGGTAAATTAAAGTTCTGTTTCCGTTCTTTGGTATTTTTCGGTAAATTAATGTTTTTTTTTTCTTTTTTTTTATTAATTTTTTAATCTGTGGGAGAATTTATGTCATTTTACATCATTCTTTAACCAAGTAGGCGCAAATTGTAACAGTTTGTAAATTGATGGGAGTTTGTTGCACCCAAAAAACAAAAACAAAAAAGAGAGGGAAGTATTATGCAACTTTGGCATATTAATTATTATACAAGCTTGCATATTTGAATTTGAATGAAGACTTAGCTAATAGTTAATGAGATGAATTTAATATTGTTAATACGAGTTGCTTTTATATACGAGGATACATGTGAGGTTAATTTGAGATTGTGAAATCATCCGTTTATTATCTCTCAAGTAGTCTTTAATTCATTTATATCTAGCTAAGTTACTAGTGTAATAAGGATAACATTTAACTAGTGGGATTTTAGTAATTGGTGCGTTATTGTAGGCTTATTTATGGATTAAAAATTGTTGGTTAGAGAATTAATTTTATTTAATGTTATTGTAAATAATTGAGTATGTTATATATAAGTCATGCGACTCCTGCACTATATTTAAATTTGGGGACAGAGATGTGACACAAGTTGTCGAACCTTTCAATTTAGCATTATTGTCAAACTTGTTTTACCTGAAAAAGCTTCTCTCTCCACCATGAATCCCAACAACCATGACCCAACTTAGAAACATAAATTCGAATCAAAGACTTCTGAACTAATGAAGATCATAGACAACCACACAACAAATGGCTAAAATTTTTAGGTTCTAACCACACTCTACAAATCATATCAAAGCTAATGTATGTGCAATTTTCACCATAAATGAACCATCTTGAGTAATTGTGTTAATATCAATCTGATTAAATTCATGTCTCAAAACTTCTGCATTCCATTCTTTTACATGGCCGATCAATGAGATCCACCGCTCTATAAATAGAGGAAGAAGCTAGAACACTTCACCTAAAAGTGTTGTGACAATATCGGACAGACAAACACATGTCAGACACGAGCCGAACATGTGTCGGCTAGAAGTGTCTTAAAATTTGAATATATTATTTTTTGGTGGACACGCTAAGACATTGAACACTTTTAAGACATGACAGAGTGATATTGTAACTATTTTCTTTTTAGAAAAAATGGGATTCAATGTAATATAAAATATATTATGGGTTAATTAAGAAAATAATATAAAATTTAAGAAAACAAAAATAACAAAAATCTAGCTCTAAACTTAAAACTAGTGATTTCATTTATGATTGATAAAATGGCCAAAAAAATATTAATTTATATATAATTATATATTATATTATTATTTTTGACGTATCTATGTCGTATCTATATTTTATTTTACTTTAAGATTTGTCATATTGTATCGTATCTTACTCGTGTCTTGTGTACGTATCCGTGCTTCATAGGTTAACATTGAATTAATTTGATTCTGAATCCAAATATCCTTCCAGCACTTCACTTGCTTACCATCTGTTATCATTCCATTTTAGATTGGGGATCATTGTTGTGGAAGATTAGGGTTTCTTGAGAGAGGGAAACAAAGAAAGGGAGTGAGAGAGGAGATAAGTTCGCATGATATGGGAGAGTGAAATTTGAATTGAAAATTCTAAACGATGTTAACGAAGTTGGTTCCCGTCATGGTCCAAAAACCATTTAATCTGATATGGCATATTTGTCCATAGGGCACTTCACTATTTGCCGGTGATACCACCTATACACAATCAGTAAAGTTTTTCTTCCAAACAAGGAGAAAAACTTGGTTATTCCTGTTGTACCGTGCACTGGGACAATCAAAGTCTTGGGTATAGTACATGCGTCGGAACCTACCACTACACTTAGGGCTATAATTATCACGGTACACGGTACAACCAACGGGAGCAACCAAGTTTTTTTCTCACACAAGACCCCTTTTCTAGAATACCTCTTGCTTTCAAGAAACTTTATCAGGCCCATAAGGGGCTGCTTCCCCTCCTAGATTCATCATATGGGCTCAATTGATGACTTTGTGAAGCTTGGACCTGGCCCAAATTAAAACCCCTACAACCTACATGGGAGCATTATTGTTTGAGCCCTACATGGGATCTAAAAATCCCATCATTAGCAGACCCACACACACGCACATATACATATTATATCATTTAACTTCCATATATACAGACACACAATCGTGTTTGTGTTGAATTTAAGTATATGTCCGGCCCAATAAGTTAAAAGAACTTTTTCAGCCTGCATATAATGAGCTTATTTATTAACATAGGCCGAGTTATCCATACGGCCCACGAAACAAACGTGAACCCTAATCAAAGGCTAAAACCCCTTTCAAAACCCTGAAGCCTAGAACCTTCTTCTACTACCATCAAAACAATCCCTGCGTGAAGGAATATAGCAAACCCTAGTTTTCTGAGGCACCGCAAGGATACGAAATGGCAAAGCGTCTGATCCCAACCCTGAACAGAGTTCTGGTGGAGAAGATTGTCCCTCCCTCCAAGACCACCGCCGGCATTCTTCTCCCCGAGAAGTCCACCAAGGTATCTCTCTCTAGAATGATGATTCCTTCATTACTATATAGTTTTATTTTCTCTCTCTAAATTGGGGGTTTCCTGAATGGTGTTTTTTTTTTTTGGTGGCTGTGTATGGGATTCGGTACAGCTGAACTCAGGGAAAGTGGTTGCAGTGGGACCAGGAGCACCTGATAAGTCGGGAAATACGATTCCAGTGGCTGTCAAGGAAGGTGACACCGTTCTCTTGCCTGATTACGGCGGTACCCAAGTTAAACTCGGTGACAAAGAGTATGTATTTCTACTCCTCTCTCTCTCTCTCTCTCTGTGTATATATATATATATATATATATAGGAGTTTTGTTAGTATTCCTAATGAGATGTACTTTGATTCTTATCAAGTTATTTTATGTTATTTTGTTTTATTTGGTGGGTATTGTACAGGTTTCACTTGTACAGGGATGAGGACATTTTGGGTACTCTTCATGATTGATTATGTGATCAAATGAGATTGATTTTGGAGGATTATGTTGGGTTTATTTAGTTTTTCAGAATGTAACTGATTATTAATGAGATTGTTACCAATTGTGTTACTCTGAATTGGAATTATGTCAACTGAAGAACATTTCTTTCCTAATCCATATATATTTGGGCTTACTTGTTGCACTCAAAGGTTTTCCTATATATATGTATATATATATTTAGTTATTCAACACAAACACATATATTTATCACTTAAGTTAGGAAGTTTAATTTTGTAGACTTGTTCAATTTTGCATTTTCTAAGACAACATGCTTCTGGTAAACTAGGATTTGTTTTTTAGTAATTTTTGGATGTATTGAAAAACATTTATCTTCTGTCTAGAAACATAAAATCAGCATCTTGGAATTGAAGTTGGAGAAAAATTAGTTTAAAGTTTGGTGTAATAGTTCTTCAATTGCCAATTCAAATTTAGCAATTTCATGCTTCCAAATATAGCATAATTCGTTCAATAACAGGTTTAGGGGACATGTCTTTCTGCAATGGCAAATGTGAATAAATTCAAATTGAAGTAGCTGCTTCGTGCAAAATAATGTTAAAATTTTAATTTGTATGTGATATTTTCATTCTAGTATTCTGACTATGGTTTTTATCAGTTCTGTTCAAGTAAAACATATGTTAGGCAATTGAGGATTTCTTGACCTACCCAAAGACCATTTCGATTTCTCTTCTTTCTCTACCAACCCTTGAACTCCTGACCTAAGGGTTGACCACACAAGCCAAAAGGGCAAGAAGAGGACTCGTTGCATTTTGATTTCATTTGTAATGAAGATTCTTAATACCAGACATGTATCAAACAGTGAGAGGTTGAGAAGTTAAAATAGTGAAAATATTGATATAATTTACATATTTCATGTGGTTATGCTCGATTATTAGTTACCCTTCTAGTTTCTTATGGAAGTATGCTTTGACAACTCTGGTTTTGTATCGTTTAGATGATATCTTCCCTGGTATTTTTGTATATTGCAGGTCCTTAAGTTGTTAAATTAATAATATAATAGTGTTGTCCTCTTCCGGTTCTAGTAATTTCATAGGCACTGCTGTTATGAGTAAGCAAAATTTTGTAGTAATTAGCATTTAGAAATAGTGAGCTGAAGTTGTAGGATACATATGCTAGGTTGCTTGAAACTTTAGTTTATTACGAAAAACCTGTACTGTTCTTAGAGACTAGAAGATGCTGCTGGTCGATATGGTAGTATTCTTAGAATTAGAAGGAACTTGTGGGGTGACTGGTGTGAGAAACTCATGTGGGATGAAGTGCTTGTATGTGGATATACAAGCACTTTTATGTGGATGTTGGATGCTTATAACTAGCACCCCAAAACTTGGCATGAAGCTGCTACGCTGGACTGTCAAGAAACACAAAATGTCAATTTGTGAACCCAATTACCTGATTAAGGTTGAAAGTCTATAGTTGTAAAATGCTGGAAAATTTTTCCATGTGCCGTGGAGGGTTACTGCAGAGTTCTCTGTCTGAAGTTGGATAAGGGGGGTTTCGCTATGAGGTCAGTAAGCCCGGATCATCTGCTGTAGTGATTCGTTGCTATAGTGGTTGTAAAAGTAGGAATCATGGTCACTGATGGCTGTAGGATATGAGGAGTGTCTGATACAACATGCGTCATGCATTGTGCGTTGGTCTGGCTGTTTTTATATTTGTCGACAACATGCATCATGCATTGTAGCATTGTTTCGTATTTTTCCATTGTTTTGACACCTGCAGTACCTGATAATCCAATGAGATTTAGTATGGTTATTTTCTTGGTTGATTTCATTGTTCTCTTGGGGCTACAATTTAAAAGTGGAGCATGAGGTTATGTAACCCAAGTCTCGTGTTCATATGTGCTAACTCCTATGATTATACAAAATATAAGAAATTAAAATCTAGAAATTCACTATCTTTTCTAATATTCTTTACAATAACTCACTTATTTGAGTGTTTTAAAAATATTTTTATTTTATTATAAAATAATCTTTATTTTTTAACCTATAAAGTTTTTAATATTACAATTTCAATCCCATTTTATAGAACAAAAAATTATAAATTTGTCCCGAAAAGTATCCTAGACATATCTTAAACATATCTTGTCGTATTTTCGTGTATTTCAGCCGTATCTCCCGCGTATTCTAGTCTTATCCAATATTTAAAAAATTGGATACTTCTTAGCCGTATCAATCTGTGCTTCATAGGTGTAACCCCTACCTTGGATAGATTGGGAGGGAGGGCCGATAGAGTTTTTGGGTTTTTTAATGTTGTCAAATAGTTGAACAAAAACATGACAGGGTTTTTTAATGTTGTCAAATAGTTGAACAAAAACATGACAATCAGGTAATGTAGGAACAAGGTTGGTCCCATATGGGATCAAGATTCCCTCCTATGAGAGGAGATCATGTGGTGACATAAAACGGTACAATTTTGTAATTTTTAAATAACTATTCTTTAAAATGTCATATCACCTGATTTTGTATGAATAAAATAATATTTTTTATTCCAAAAAGTATTTCTAAAATTTTAGACAAACATAGACCAAATCCCTTACATCTCTTTAAACAAAGATTTCACTTAATTTGAGAGTCCTAAATTTATAAAAAGTCATTTAACTCTTAATTTGAGAGTCCTAAAATTTTGAAAAATTCTCTATTAAATGAATTTGTAATTCCGTTTGCTATATAGAGTCATCTAATATGAAACAATTTCACACCAAATATGCAAAATCGCTTTAAAATAAAAAAATACAAGACATTTACCCAACAATCCTTATTTGAAAATTAAATTAAAGAAATATTATATATATAGACACTAATTAATAATTTAATTAATGTACAACTAATTAATATTTTATAATTATATAATACTATTTAATGTTATTATTTGTAATTATATAATGTTAATTATATTTATAATTTATATATATTTTTATGTTATTTAATGTTATATAATTTAGTGTTATATATTATTTATAGAGTTAGAAAGTAATATATATATATATATATATATATATATATAGAGAGAGAGAGAGAGAGAGAGAGAGAGAAGGGGACAGGAGTTTGATGTGCCTCAAAACGTGATAGTTTTGATATACAGAGATCTTTTCTCACAGGAAAGGATGCTGATGCATCCCATATGAATGGGTCGCGCTTATCTCGGCAGAAGCCCTCCCTTACCACAAAAGTAGGAACAAAACAACAACACATAAATAAAAGGAAAATTATATTTTGGTGGTCAAAATTAAAAAAAAATTGATTTACAGTGACTTTAAACTCAATAAAAGGAAAATAGTGACCAATCTTGAAAAGTAATTGCTAATGAGTGACCATTTAACTTTAATGTCCAAAATACCCTCCTTTTATTTAGAAATTTTCAATCCCTTATTCGTCTTCTTCAATCTCAATTTTAAATATCAAATATTCGAAAGACATACAAAGATTCTAGAAAAAACGTATATATAGAGAGAGAATCTCTCTCTCTCTATATAGATATATATTTAGACATATATGTTTATTTTACAATTAATGCATGTGCATATATGAATTTTGTTTTCTTTGGTAGATTTTAGGGCTCCAAAGATACAGCAAGAGTTATAATTTGAAATGAATTAACTATGGGATACCTGATATAAGAAAAAGAAACATATGAGACAGTAAGTAATATGTTTATTAACCAAGTCTATTCATATCTTCCAATATTCCTTATTAATAATTAATTGTACCCAAATTAGGTTTTTTTTTGTTAATGAGATATTAATATACAAGAATATATATATATATATATATATATATATATATATATATTATATCTTCTTTAAAATGTATATATGTTCATATATTGTATACAAGTCATTGGATTTTTTAAATTTTTTGATATTTGGGTTTGAAAAGAATGAAGAAAAGATGGGGATTTATGGACAAAATGAAGGGTATTTTGGGCTTTAAGATTAAATGGTCACTTATTAGCAATTATTTTTTAAGTTTGGTCACTATTTACCTTTTATTGAGTTTAAGGTCATTAAATAACAATATTTTTTCAATTTTGGTCACTGAAATCTAATTTTTCCTAAATAAAAAAAGAGCTGCAATCTAGATTGCAGAAGTATTTAGAGTTGACATGCATGTAGACTTGTAGTAGTTATTGAAGTAACAAGGAATATAGATTAGGTTGAGGACAAGTGAGATTCCTACATCTTTGGAATCCTTGTATAGGGTGGAAAAGGATCCATTTTGCATTAAAAAAAAAGAATAATCAAATGGTGATTTTCTAATTATGTGATAGTGATTGAAATTATAGGTTTAGTGAAATATGAGAATCTAATTGGTTGTTCAGTTGGCATTTAAAATGCATAAATATCCTTTTTTTTTAACGAATCTGCAAATTCATTTGGATTCTTAAATAAGAAAATAAAATTAAAAAATGAGAGTCAAGAGAGCTTCTGTGCGGATTCTCTCTTTTTGGGGAGAATATTTTTGTACATGGTTCCTCAATTATTATTATTTTTTAACCTAGTTCAGGAAATGTTTGAGGGGATTATTATTGAGACGATTACAATGTAATTTTACATATTTATCTAATCATACAGTTTACATCCCTTAAAAAAAAGGGTAAAGTGCATAAAACCCCCCTATATAGAAAATATGCAAGAAACACCACTGTTATTTGGTATATGCATAAATTTTTTTTATAATTTCAAAATTCGGAACAAATTGTACCCTATTGCAAAATGATGATGTCATATTTTTTTGAAAATCCAAATGTACCATTTTTGTTATTTCACATTTTTGATTTATTTTCTAGTTATTTATTTATAAATTAAGGGTATTTTAGTCATTTCATTGTTCAAAATGAAGATTTGTCTTTATTTGCTCAAATTGAAAAATGTAGGAGTTTTTTTAAACAACAGAAAAAATTTTGCACATTTTTTATATAGCGGAGAGGTTTTATCATTTTAACGCAATCAATGGGTGTTTCAAGAACTCAAAATGGTCAACGGATCTTTAGACAATATTAGGGCTTTTAAGTTAAGAAAGACCATAAATAGCTTTCATAGGTGGAGGACCAAATTCTTTTGTGGCACAAACACCCAGTTGATTTAAGCAATTATGTAGAGAGGTATTGTGATGTTTATGTTTAATTTGATTGTAAATGGATCAATGTTGTTGGAATGTTGGAATGCTCACTTCTTTTTCTCTTTAATTGGTTATTTTTTTGCTTAAATGGCCTTAGAGTGTTGTCATGAAACAAAATTTGATTCAATTCTATATGAGATTGTTTTACTCAAGTTGTCACAATTCATGAAATCTTGGACACAAAAAGTAGTGCACTAGTTACATCAATCACTTAGGCAATATGAAAATAATTTCACTGTAAAAAATTTTTTTAATTAATTCAAAATACTTAAAATTAAAATTATCAAATGAGATAAAAAAAAATAGAATATAAAAAGTTTGACTGATACGTGCGATTTAGAGTAAATGAATTTTGATGGGATACTTTGTCTTTAAAATTCTACTACAATCTTCTTTCAAAAGATTGCACGTGCATCTTAATATTTGAAGATAATCAATCACGACACAAAAATAGAGACCTCAAGAAAAGAGTTATTGATAGAACACATAATTAAGAGAAATGTTAAACGTTACAATTTTATTTCACGAATTTTAACTCGAATCTATGTGGTAGGTGATAATACCATAGGGATTCCGTGTATGGGGGAAATCCCACCAATAGTAACTTACCATTTAATTTTATCTCCTAAAATAATGTACTATATCACCTGCCACGTAGATTCGAGTTAAAATTCGTGATATTTATTCGAGACGTGTAGCATTGCTCATTAATTAATTATGCACTACAATATTGTTATATGTAAAATTTAGGAATATGGTATGACTTTTGTGATCAGATTCATATCTACAATACAACTTTGTTTCTGTTGTCGCCTTCATATGGTCAATTGGCTAGCAATGGAATCTGACTTTCCAATAATTTTAGATTGAGCGAAAAAATAGGCTCGGCCCTGCATTACTTTAATTGTTATTTGGAGTAGAAGTTCCGTTTTGGAAGGATAGCATTTATTTTCTACATGTCCATGATGATTTTAAGAAACTAAACATCTCAAATATAGGTAGTTTTTACTTTGTTTGGACCAAATTCTTTTGGAATTTGGAATTGGAATTGAAAAGAAAATTGGATTCTAATTAAAATAAATTTTCATTTATATGTTTGAATAAACTGGAAATTAAATGAAATGAAGTTCTTTCGTATGTTTGGATGTAAAAAAGAATTGAAAAGAAAAGAAATTTAGACAATACTTGGGTCCAATCCCAAGAATACAAAGTCGGTCCTCTTGGATTATGTGTTTCATGCAAAAGTTTACATGTGTCCCAAATATATAAAATATTTAAAAAATTAAGATATGGATCAAACCTATTTTTAAACCGAATTCAATTTAGAACTCATTTGAATTTTCTCCTCCATCTCCCATACATATATACACGTAGACTCACAAATATATATATACACACACACGCCAGCAAATCGTCGTCAATCACAAATCCATTTGCTATATTCACACACATATATAGAAATATACACACACATGTATAAACCAACAAAACCTATCACGCACCTCTGTTTTGTGACCGAACTGCTATTGTTCTAGCCTTATTCCGACGAGGCCGGTTCAAAATCAATCTATATACACACATATATCCATCTATGATTAAGGAATGAAATCAATTAAAACTGAGGCCTAATCGAGTCTTGTTTCAATACCCACAATTTCAATGGTTTCTGGTCATTAAATCCGGCAATCAAACCCCTCCAATCACAACAAAATAATAGGGCTCTGCTTGCCCATTAACTCAAGAATCTAGTGTGCTAAAAATCTTATAACATCACAGCCAAAATTAATCAATTGAACATGTAAAGAAAAATAGGATTTTTAGACATTCTGTCCCAAAATCAGTCCACATACACCCTTAAGCCACACCAAATTGTGATTTCATTGTTCTTACTTTATGTTGCTCATGCGAGCAATTGTTGGGTCTCCTGTGGAAGGAGGTGGTCACGTATCACAACAAGGTCGACACATGCCAGGAGTTGTTTGGGAATAGGGCCAAAAAAAGATGTGTTCTTGGAATCGCCACATAACATTGAGTTTAGAGGTGTGCTAGGTCACCTAGGATATGAGAATGTGTGTGCAGACCCTTTTGAATTGTTTGACTACCACATGGCCTTTCGAAAACCAAATTAATGGATCTAGGGGTTTGGTTATGTATGGGAAAGGTGTTAGGCACCCCATAACATCCGTACCAAGTATGGTTACCTAATTTTCATATGCTTTACTATTTCAAAAATGATTGTGTAAATGAAGGATCTAACATATTTTTAAAAAATGAAAAGAAGGAGAGAGGATGGAGACTTGGGGAAGTGGGATCGAACTCACAAATGCTCGAACTACCTACGTATCCCTATTGTTGTGGGAATTAGGTCGAGTGTATTTCAAATGGATAGAACGTATGAGAGTGGATGAAATGTATATGATGGATGTATGAAATGGATGGTGGAAGGGTGGTGGGACCAAATCTAGGGTTACCTAAACTCCCTACGTATCCTAGTTGTTGTGGTAATCAGATAAGACGTAGTTTGGATAAAAGAGTGCAATAGGTTTAAGGTCCCCAAGTAAGTTGATCTTCAACAAGCTTGGGATGACTCGGTTGAACACAATGGGTTTAAGGTCTCCAAAGACCGCAAATTGATCTTCAACGAGTCGTGGATGACTCAATTGAACGTAATGGGTTTAAGGTCCCCAAAGATAGCAAATTGAACTTAAATCAAGTCAAGGGGCTCAAAATGTGATCACAATGGGTTTAAGGTCCCAAAGACCGCAAATTGAACTTGAATAGAGTCATGAGACCCAAAATTTGATCACAATGGGTTTAAGGTCCCCAAAGACCGCAAATTGAACTTGAATCTAGTCAAGGGACTCGGAATGTAACTTCTAAGGAAGTATAGGATTGAAAATTTTCAAGAGAAGTTTGATTTGCTAGAACTATCATAGGGAATGTGTCTAAAGATGAAAAGTGTGTTCAACACATATCTAGGATTTGAAATGTAACATGTATTTGAAAGCATTTAAAGAGAGCATGTATTACATTTTGAAAATTGAAGATGTAGTGAAACAAGGTTTGAATATATGTTGAACTTGAGAATTGAACATGTATATAAAGTATGTATTGGATTCGAAAAGAAAGCATAGATTGAACATGAAAAGAAAGCATGGATTGAACATGTCTTGAATTTGAAAATGAAACATGTATTAAGCAAGTGTTAAAAATAATCATGTGTTAAACAAGTATTGAACATGTATGACATATAAAGCACGTGAAATATGTAAAGCATGTAAGGCAATGTGAGACATGTAAATCATGTTAGACATGTAAAGCATTGGAGACATGTGAAGCATGTGAGGTATGTAAAGTCTATGAGACATGTAAAGCATGTGAGGTGTGTAAGACATGTAAAACATATGAAATATGTAAAACATATGAGGCGTGTGAAGAATATGAAACATGTAAAACAAATGTTTGAACAAGGATGTTTGGACTCTGGAAAGGAGAGATTGAAAATCATCAATTTGAGAAAGTATGTTTTGAACATTGAAAAGTTTCGGAGATGAAAACTATGTTTGTAGTGATTGAAAATTAACATTTTAATAAGTGTGTTTTGAAGGTGAAAAATATATTTAGAATTAGAAGAGTGAAGATGAAAAATCAAAACTTAAATAAGTGTGTTTTGAAAGTGGAAGATGTATTTGGAATTTGAAGAGTAAAGATGAAAATCAACACTTGAATCAGTGTGTTTTGAAGGTGGAAGATGTATTTGGAATTTGAAAAGTAAATTTAAAAATCAACACTTGAATAAGTGTGTTTTGAAGGTTGAAAATGCATTTGAAATTGAATAATAAAGATCAACACTTGAATAAGTGTATTTTGAAGATTGGAAAATGTATTTGGAATTTGAAGAGTAAAGATGAAAATCCACACTTTGTTCGCCTGCTAAATCAGCTTAGTTAGTTGATGTAACTAGATTAATCGTGGGCGTGCCAGAGCCGTCTGATTGACTCAAAGGAATGGAAATTGGTCAAACATGATATCACTTTTGGAGTTTGAATTAGACCAGGTGATAGTTGAAGGGAGAGAGAATATTGACAACTCCCTCAAAGGTTCTTTTCTTACCTCAATTAAGAGGACTTTCAAGAATTGTGATGAAATGAAAATTACTAATTAATGGAGTGCAATTATACTAGAATCAAAATTGATGAAGAATCATAAATTACAAGGAAACGTAATTGTTGAAAATTAAAGGTACTGGAATAGGTAAATTAATATAAAAGAAAATTGACAAGAAAGATAAATTACTAGAATTTAAATTGACATGTAAAGATAAGTTGACAAGGAAAGTAAAAATATTAGAAAAGGAAAGGATAAATGTAATGTGTTTGATTGATGGTGCTTGTCCTTTTGCATGTTATACAAGTGAATTATTTATATGGTTTACAATGAAATAAATCTCCTAAAATCATGCATAGATCTTCCTTTGAATTTGAATTTGTATTTAAAATCTACAGCAGAATTAGTCATAGAATCAACAACAATCTTAAAAGGCTTATAAATCAACAAATAAAGGTCTTATAATTTTTTAAACCCTAAACATGGCTAATCCATACTAACCTATTAAAGCTTTGTTGGAAGGAAAATTTCATAACCATGTCTGAGCTAACACTTAGAGTAAAAGGACAAACAACAAAACTCCAAAACCATCACACATTCACTTATTTTGGACCACCACTAAGATGATCTTTATTACATATCAGCCCTACTAGCTTGTCTGATCACGATTCCTTCATAACTTCTATAAAGTTAATTCATACCCTTCGATGCATTGGCCATCTATAGACCCAAGATGGTCTTCACCATCTAACTTTAGCATGGCATGATTGTGATCGATCGGGATTCGATTATTATGTAACGTCATACTAGTCGTTCTAACAACTAGAAGAATAATATTATACGAGTATGGAGTTACTTTGATGTCTGGTCTTCTTAAATTTTTGTATGCCCATAGAACTTCTAATATCAACTCATGCTAAGTTTTTGAATTTTCATCTTCTTCAAAAAATTTCAGCTATATCGGGTGAAAACACTAAAATTTTCTTTCTAGCCGATTTGTTTCGGTTGAGTAAGCTTTTAGCTTGATGTAAGCCTGTTTCCTCTTCTTTTTTTTTTTATTGGAATTTCTTTAAGAACTAACCAAGGAAGTTCAATTATCAACCAAGATAATTGCCTAAGTGACTCTTTGAAATCAACATCATCAGACCTCTTTTCATATTGGCTGATACAGGTCTCCCCATCTCATAATTCTTATCATACAACACAGCATCGACTATATAAACCTTTGCACCTACTGGCCAATTTATTTTCTTTCACAAGCTCAACTTCATTCTGTCCAATTTTGTTGCCTCCCGACGTTTGGAGGTTTTGTGGAGGATGAAGTTGTACACTTTCAAGGAAAAGATATGGCTGACTGACCATATTTTTTTCCCCAAGACTCTTACTTGAGTTTTCTTCCAATTCTTCCACCATCTTGCTATTTGGAGTAGTTGATGGTGTACTCATAACAGCTTTTAGCCGATTCTCTTCATTATTCAAATCAACCTTATTTTTGTGAGAAAAGATAATCATGTTGTTGATGCTTTTTGGTTGATTATCTCATAATATAATTTCTTGTAAATTAGTCAGCCAAATTTTCTAACAACTATACCACATTCTTGATTAGTTAGCCAATTGTTGGGCTGGCTGATTAGTACTTGTGATATCTGATTTACTACTGACGGCCAATATACCATTGGTGGTTGATAACACTCAACCGAACTTGTGACTGATTAGCCACTTGTTGTGATTGATTTACCATGGCAACTGATTAACTATTAGTGGTTCGTAATAATTAGCCTAACCTTGTGGCTGATTGGTAATCGACTACTCCTCGGGCATCGAAGCAAAAGTGGGTTAGGAGGTCTCCATCAAACCTGATTGCCCCCAGTTCGAAGGATTCTCTCAAAATATTTTGATAGCTTACCTGTGGTACTAGCGGTGGTTAATGGAACATTGACAGTTGATTAGCCACAGGTAGTTGACACACCACGGGTGGCTGTTGGTAAACTGAGATGATCGATTGATTCGCTTCTTGTTGTGATTGATTTACCACTCGCGATTGATTTGCCACTAGTGGCTAACAATAATCAGGCCAACCATGTGGCTGATATACTAGCCAATCAGATGGCTAATTAGTCATATGTTACTATTGATCTACCACTAGTGGCTAATTTGTCGCTGGTGGTGAATAATAATCTGGCTAATCTTGTGGCTGATTGGCCATCGACTACCCCCATATATACAGCGCTTGCACTAGTGGCTGTTGCACTATAGATGGCTGAAAAGAATGTTGGGACATTAGTTGAGAAGCCGACAGCTAAACATTAAAATAGATTTTCTAAAATGGCCTACTAAAAGGAATGGCAGCTAACAGAGATAGAGACTGTTCCATCTCTTCCAAATGTTCCATCTCATCAAAATGAGCATTCATCATACTGCTCTTTTCAATTACTTCCATTAACGATGACATTTGTGCTTGATTCATTGATACGTCTGAACGTATATCTAATTCATTCATAAGGCTAACGTTGAATCACAATTCCTTCGACACTTGGCGTCCCACCTAGCGTGCCAAAATATGTTAGCCTTCTAAATCGGTTTAATTAGCCGATGTAACTAGATTGAATGCAAGCGTGCCAAAGCCGTATTATCGGCTCAAAGGAATGGAAATCAGTCGAACACAATATCTTTTTTGGAGTTCGAATTAGACCATGTGATTGTTAAAGGGAGAGAGAATATTGACAATTCCCTCAAAGATTCTTTTCATGCCTCAATTAAGAGGACTTTCAAGAATTGTGATAAAATGAAAATGGGTAATTAAAGGAGTGCAATTAGACTGGAATTGAAATTGATGAAAAATAATATATTGCAAGGAAACGTAATTAATGGAAATTAAAGGTACTAGAATAGGGAAATTAACATAAAAGGAAATTGACAAGAAAGATAAATTACTAGAATTTAAATTGACATGGAAAGATAAGTTGATAAGGAAAGTAAAGATACTGGAAAAGAAAAGGATAAATATAATGTGTTTGATTGATGGTGATGTACCCTTTGTATGGTTATACAAGTGAATTATTTATATGATTTATAATGAAATAAATCTCCTAAAATATGCATAGATCTTCCTTTGAATTTGAATTTGTATTTAAAATCTGCAACAAAATCATCTATATAACATAATCAGTTAGATAATCTGCAACAGAATCAGTTAGATAATATGCAACAGAATCAGCCAGATAACAACAACATATTAGCTAAAAATCTCCAACAAATTAGTTTCAATTCTTCTTTAAAATTTCAAGTAAGTTTGAATTGGTCTCTAACAGTTCCAGAAATCGCCAAGTGCCTCTTATCCTCTAATTTCCAGCAACTAACTCCTAGAATCAAGCAAGAGAATCTCTATTTGAATTCAAATATGTTATACCCCTAGCTAATTGAGTCCTGATGGCGACATGTGTCTTTTTATATCTTCATTTGAAATCTAAAAATTCAAATATGTAGCGAAGTTATCCAGATTGTAGCAGTCACGTGTCATTACTTATGTTGCTCCCTAAATTATAGCAGTAATTCTACTAACTCATAATCGACTAGTCATAATCGACTAGCTACAATCGACAAGTTACAATCAGCTAGTCACGCCCATTTATGATCAGCCATCAACCACGTGTTGTCAAATTGCCCTTCCATGTTAGGCCAACATTCTAGCCAAGTTTGGGTGTCAACACACTTGAATAAGTATGTTTTGAAGATTGGAAAATGTATTTGGAATTTGAAGAATAAAGATGAAAAATCAACACTTAAATTAGTGTGTTTTGAAAGTAGAAAATGTTTCAAAATTTTAAAAGTGAGGATGAAAAGCTCTACACTTGAGTAAGTGAGTTTTGAAGATGGAAGGAAAATGGGATGTATTTTTGTGTATGGAAACTAAGGATGAAAGATAAACACTTTTTGTTGAAGGAGAATGTATTTGAAATTTGAAGAATCAACACTTAAATTAGTGTGTTTTGAAAATAAAAAATGTATTTGGAATTTCAAAATAAAAATTAAAACTTAAATAAGTATGTTTGGAATTGAAAAATTAAAGATAAAAATCACCACTTGGATAAAGTGGGTTTCGAGTTGAAGATTGAAAAATTACCACTTGAATAATAATGGGTTTGGAATTGAAAATAAAAATCACCACTTGAATAAAGTGGGTTTGGAATTGAAAGTTGAAAATAAGAATCACTACTTGGGGTTTTGGGATTGAAAATTGAAGATGGAAAGTTTAAAGTGGATGAAAAATTGAGAGTAAAAAAAATTGACACTTAAATAAAGTGCCAAAAAAGAAAATGAAAATCTAGAAATGAAACTAGATAGCATGACAATTAAACAATAAATTGAGGAGAGTAAGGTGTACGTCTTGGAGAAAACATTCCGTAGCAATTTTTTTTTAATAAAAAAAAACCTTGATTTTTTCTATAAAAAGAGAACAATGGGCTAAAAAGAGCACTTTAGCAAGGGTTAGTGTATTCAAAAAAAGAAATGCTAAACGAAATAAGAAAGCCCTTTTGGAAACTAGACTAATCAAGTGAGGGAAAAATGACATAAAAATGAAAGAATTGACACCCTGAGAATCCATAATATGAGATTGAACCCATCAAAATACACCTTCGGTGTTTCCTCAGGACAGTTCCTTAGGCACATCGTGAACTGAACAGGGATAGAGGCGAGCCCAGTTTAGGTGAAAGCCCTTCTTTAGAACAAGGAGTCAAAGATTCACAAAGACGTTCAGATCCTAAGAGGACGCATTGCCACTCTAAGCAGATTCATCTCTTAGCTGTCGAACAAATGTAAATCCTTCTTCAAGGCCATCAGATCGAAAGGAAGAAAAGTATGGGGGGCTGAACAGAGTGAAGCCAAGGCTAAAATAGTATCTAATCCAGCTACCAATGCTTTCGGCACCTGATGCTGGAGAATCTCTATACTTATATCTCATGGTGTCCCCGAACGGCCACTAGCGCCGTCTTGATCAGAGAACTTGACAAAAAAAGTACCCGGTGTTCTACTCAAGCAAGACCATGGCTGAGGCAGAACAAAGGTACTCAAAGATGGAGAAGGTTATACTAGCTCTGGTCTAGGCAAAAAGGAAGCTTCGGCATTACTTTGAGACTCACCCGATCGTTGTCCCAATTAAACTTCCGATCAGAGCGATCTTTCATAAGCCTAATCAATCGGGAAGAGTAGCCAAATGGGCGATAGAGTTGGGTGCCTACGAAATAACCTATAAAGCTTGAATTGCCTTAAAGGGACAAGTAGTTGCAGACTTCTTGCTAGAATACGAACCTAAAAGTAACGAGGAGACAGACTTCAGTCCCATCCTAAATAGAGACTATTCGTCGACGAGTCGTCAACACGAACAGGGTTAGGTGTCGATGTGGAGATCCAAACCCCAAACGAAACAGCCTTGCAATAGGTAATCCACCTGGAATTCCCAGCATCGAACAATGAAGCTAAGTATGAAGCCCTCTTAGCAGGACTGAGATTGCCACAAAAACTTTAGGTAAAAAACTTAGAAGTTTCTAGTGACTCTTAGCTAATTGTGAAACAGGCCAGTGGAGACTACCTGCCAAAAGATGATCAGATGAAAGCCTACAGAGATCTAGTGCAAAAATTGCTTAAGGGGTTTGACCAAGTCAGAATCTCCCAAATCTCAAGAGATCTGAACCTGAACGCCGACAAGCTTGCATTTTCAACCTCAGCGGCCTATCCAGATCTGATCAGAATAGCTCCGATAGAGTCCTTGCAAGAACCTATCACACATCCCCAGCAAGAGGTTTTGGTCATACAAAACCAACCCAATTGGATGGATCCTATCAAAGCCTCTCTCGTAGACGGGGTGTTACCAGAGTCAAAAGAGGAAGCATGAAGAGTTAGAATGAACTCAGCTAGATACTCCATGATTGGCGAACACCTCTACAAAAGGTCGTTCTCAAGGTCGTACTTGAGATGTGTGGCCCCTGCGGAAATAAGGGTGATACTCCAAAATCCATGAAGGGGTATGTGGAAATCACTCAGGGGGACGTTCACTAGCCCATAAAGTCCTTATATAGGGAGATTTCTGGCCATACATGGCAAGAGAAGCTGAAGAGTATGTCAGGAAGTGTGATAAGTGCCAACGACAAGCCAGTATACCACACTAGCCCCCGAAAGACCTGACAACTATGGCTAGCCCCTGGCCATTCACAAAATGGGGGATGGATCAAGTAGGACCTCTCCCAACTGCTGCCAACAGCAAAAAATACGTACTCTTAGCCACCGACTTCTTCACAAAGTGGGTTGAGGCGGAGGCATATGCAAAAGTCACCCATGTTTAGGTAAAGAGCTTCATTTGGAACAATATTATATGCCAGTTTGGGCTACTAGAATCCATTATCATTGATAATACCACAAACTTCAACAACCAGCCGCTAGATAAGTTCTTCAGAAAGTATAGGATTAACTAGAAGTTCTCTGCCAGATCCTACCCACAGGGTAATGGCCAGGCACAGATAACTACTAGGACCATCTTCGAATGCATCTGGAAGAAGTTAGAGAAACGTAAGGCAGGTGGCTGAAAGAGCTGCCCAAAGTCCTCTGGGCATATCGAACGACTCTAAGGTATCCACCGACAAGAGTCTATTCTGCTTGGCGTATAGTTATGAAATGATAATACCAACCGAACTGTCAACTCCAGCCATCTGAACGAAGGTACTGGAAAGGGGGCAGAATGATTGGTTGCTAGAATGAAACCTGGACCTCCTAGAAGAGAATAGGGAGGCAGCCCAAATAAGACTCATTTCCTACCAAAGGATAGTCAAGAACAATTATGACAAAAATGTGAAACATCAAGCGTTCAACCTTGGGGACTGGGTAAAAAAAGTCACCGACAACACAAATGAATGAAATGCTGGAAAATTCGTAGAAAGTGGTAAGGCCCGTACGAAGTCACTGAGGTGATGAGGAAGGGTGTATATAGGCTTTGCAGAGTTAGCGATGCAGAAGAAATTTGCAAACCCTAGAATGCAACCCATTTAAAAAGGTACTATGTGTAAATTTTAGTATGTTTTAATTATGTTTTTCCTTTTCAACAAACTATCTTCTGATTCTCAAAGAAACACAGAAGGAATCAATAAAGAATGCATCTTTTCAAAAAAATATATATACATCGCTATCAAAAAGAAATAATACATGGTCCCACATCGAACAAAAGACTCCATACTTCATACTAAATAATGTATAGAATGGAAGTCTTACAATTGTGGTAAGGCATGGTCGCTATGTAAGCTTGAAATACACAGCGGCAATGCCTAGCCCTCTTTTTGCCATTATTTCAAGAGCTCTTTAGCCTTTAAGGCCACCATAACATATTTTGCAAAGCATGATTTCTAATTTTCTTCAAGGAATAAAGGAAAATTTATATATAAAGGAAATCTTGAATTTAAATATGGGCAATTCAACCTCATTATCTTTCCTGGGATGGATTCACCATCTTGATAATTGGCCTCAAATCTAATGAGAGCCATTTTTAGTTGGTCATTATGAATATATGTACGGATGAAATCCCACATCGAATAAAAGTCCTTGTCTTTTATTGTACAAAAAGGAAACAAAGCCCTTAAAGGCATGGTGTGGACATGGAACGGCACAAAAGAGCTAAGATGCGTCGTTACATGTCCACGACTACTTTTATGCCAACAACAATGACCAACTTCCCAAATTAAGCTAAGGTCTTAAACAACCGATCGCTTATCAAAGATAAGGTCTTAAACGACCAATCATTTATCAAGCTAAGGTCTTAAACGACCAATCGCTTATCAAAGCTAAGGTCTTAAATGATCGACCGCTTACTAAGCTAAGGTCTTAAAAGACCGATCGCTTATCAAGTTAAGGTCTTAAACGACTGATCACTTATCAAAGCGAAGGTCTTAAACGACCGATCGCTTAATGAAAAGAGGACCTTGGCCCAAATCAAGCTAAGGTCTTAAACGATCGATTGTTTATCAAAATTAAGGTCTTAAATAACCAATAGCTTATCAAATCTAAGGTCTTAAATAACTGATTGCTTAATAAAAAGAGGCGCTTGGCCTAAATCAAGCTAAGCTATTAAACGACCGATCGTTTATCAAAGTTAAGGTCTTAAATGACCAATCGCTTAATGAAAAGAAGCCATTGACCCAAATCAAGCTAAGGTCTTAAACGACCGATCATTATCAAAGCTAAGGTCTTAAATGACCGATCGCTTATCAAAGCTAAGGTCTTAAATGACCAATCGCTTAATGAAAAGAGGCCTTTGGCCCAAATCAAGCTAAAGTCTTAAACGACCGATCACTTATCAAAGTTAAGGTCTTAAACGACCAATCGCTTAATGAAAAGAGGCCCTTGGCCCAAATCAAGCTAAAGTCTTAAACGATCGATCACTTATCAAAATTAAGGTCTTAAATGATCGATCGCTTATCAAAGCTAAGGTTTGAACGACCGATCGCTTAAAACAGAATGAGGCCCTTGGCCCAAATTCAGCTGAGGTCTTAAATGACCTATCACTTATCAATGTTAAGGTCTACATGACTGATCACACAAGAAATCTTCCTAGTTCAATGGAGGAAATCAAACCTATCTAGCTGAAGTAGTTGTCAACATAAGCATTTGTCAGAGGTGTCAATCTGTATCTCAAAGATTGATAGCAAGAAAAAAGAAGATAGTATTACTAAAAAAAATGTCCATTACAAAATAAGGGGCACAAGTCTGCCCTTAAAATGAAAGGTTCTCTCTGAGCATTACAAAAAAGAAAAAAGAAATAACCGAAGAAATCAACCATGAAGAGTCGCCCCTACTTCTTTACTGAATTCTTGATTAAAGGAATCTACAATCAAAGTGCCTTATTTTTCTAGGGGCAACACTTCCACAAGAGATTGATCGACAGAGATGGGGGTAGCTGAGGTAGCAGCCAGAAAGGCAGAAGGAGCGACTGAAGGAATAACAATAGAACGAGAAACGGAGCTTTAGCTTTTCAAAAAATCTGTAAACTGGCGTTCAACTTCGCCAGCAGGAGGAATATTGTAATTACCAAATGAGTCAATAGCCTATTCGGCATCAAACTCATCCGGGCTAGCATAATCCCGTTCAGCTTTAGGCTTCTCTCCTTGCTCAAAGCCATAGCAAAAGCCGTCAGCAAGCTTCAGGGCTAGGATCTGAATAAACCTTTGATACATTTCAAGGCCCTAGCCCTGCAAACTTGAAGCATGGCCTCAAGCCCAGCAACCTTCTCCTCAGCTTTCAACGCTCTCTGTTCAAAATAACTAAGCGTCTTCTGCTTTTCAGCAAGGCACTTGGTTAGGGATTTTACCTTCCCCTCAAGGATTCTGGCCTTTCGTCTTTTCAGACATTCGACCTCCAGAGCTTTGTAGAGGGAAAGGGTCATATATGCACTCTGTACCACAAAAAATATATCGAATTAAAAACAAAGGCATCAAGAAAGATGAACAAATGAAAAAATGGGGTGGAACAAACCTCCATGGCATAAAGAGGTGCATTGGCAAGAAGCTCATCTCTGTTGGCTCCTTGGTGGCGGAGCTCATTCTTGGGAGGCCAGATCCAATGGGCAAGAGCCCCCATCACTTCACGATCAAGGGTAGCACAGTCCCCCACCATCAGAAAATATCCATCAGACTTTTTCAAGTTTGAAATCCACTGGTCAGAAGAGCCAACGAATGGCTCATCAGTTATGTCGCTACCAGCACTAGGCAAGCTCAGGGCGAAAGAACCCTGGCCCTTTATGGTGCTCACTATTAGCTTCTAGTGCTTGGGAGCTGGAGTAGCACCAGAAAAGAACCTTTTTTGAGGAGAATAAGGAACAATGGCTTTGCCTTTATGCCCCTCAGCGGATTTTGGCTTCGTAGAACCCGAAAAACCCCTCCTAGTCTTGGGCTCCGGCAGGTCCATTTATATGTTTGAGGCTGGATACAGATGGTAAGACTCAACATGAGCAGCCGCAGCGTTAACTTGAAGTTGCCCACGAGATATGTATTTACTCGCTGAAGGGCGAAGGCTCCGCACTTTTTCTTTCAAATAAGTAATTCGTTCATCTGTTTAATGAATAAAAATATTACTCTTAGCAAAAAGAAAAGGAAATCCTAAAAACTTGCCAAAAAAGAAAACTAAGGAATCACAACGTGGCCGAAAGTACTAGGAATAGGGAAATTTTAGGTCGCTCTGACATTCCAGGGGCCCCTTCACAAGAACCAATTTTTCTTTCCACAACTTATCAGAAGTGGGAAGGCCATAACAAAGTCTCCTATCCTTGCTGGTAGGGAACAGGTGGTAACAATTATCTTCTGATCTGAACCTATGAAGAGAGTAATAGAACAAAAGATCGTTTAGGTTTAGGTCAATTTTATGGAGGCGGTTTAAGGAGAGCATGTAAGAAATGATTCTGAAAAAATTAGGGTTTAACTGGAGCGGCGTAAGCTTCAGTTTGTGCAAAAAAAACTAAAAAATGGATGAAAGGGAAATTTGAAGGCTTTCAGATGGGAAACCGAGAAAAGGACTTCTCCATCCTTAACTCCTTCCCCCAATACTATAGTTGAAATCTAGAGGGTAACCCTCAATGGTGATCTCGCTGGGGACTTTACATTCTTTTCTGACCTTATCAAAGTTAACCAATAGGGTGAGAGGAACTAGACATGACAATTTCTTGGTTGTTAAAAAGGGTACGATCGCTATCACTAGAAGAAATTTTTAGAAGAAAAAAAGAGGTGAAAGTGAACGAACATAAACTAACCTGAAGCGACAAATCGACACCAAGAAAGTCAAAGAGGATGAATCTGAAAAATAAGTCAGGCAGTCACAGAAGATTTGTGGCTAAAAAATGACAAGTATGATCACAAAATGCAGAAGAGGAAACATGAAGAAAGAAACTTACGTGCTCTGCACCGTCGCTAGCAACCAGCATTAAATGACGAACCTCGATGCAAACAAAGAGATCATAATAGAACCCAAATGAATTCCCTCTATTATGACAAATTCCATAACTGAAGGGAATTGGGGTCAATGTGTAGGGGAAAAATTAACACTCGGTGTAATAGGCTGAACTGATACAGAAAATGGACCAGGCCCACGTTGGCTTGAGCCCATGTGTCAGCAGAAGGCCTAAAAGGGCTGGGTCGTTAGTTATCGAGGGCCTAGTCGCCCCACCCCAAGGCTGCAAAGCCCAAATCAAAAACAGACTTACAACTCAAAAAGGAATCCAAATTCCTTAAGAGAAAAGTTAGCTGTCAAACAAGGAAATTCAAGTCATAAAAGGATTTGAATTTCTACTTGTATAAATATTCATGAAACTATCAATGAAAAAGATCCTCGAATCCACCCCTCACAAGATCTTTTTTCTTTCTCTAAAAACATTACGTTCATGATTTTTGGGTGTGTGCATTAAGTTGTTTGGCGATTATTAGGTGAACAAATTTCTGTACCTACACATAGATATGAGTATTTTAATTCTAAAATCTTCATTTCTTTCTTTAAAACCCCATTCTCATGAAATTAAAATGTTTTCAATTCAAAACTCTCATTTTCTCTCTCTAAAAAAACCATTCTCATATAAATGGTCATCTCCAATTTAAAACCCTCTTTCCAACTCCAAAAAAAATTTTAATCTCAAAAATTATTTTCAACCATGAAATTTACATCTTTATTCCAAAACCCCCCATTTCCATCCCAAAACTCTATTCAAACTCAAAATTGAAACTTTCATTTCAAAATTCCTTTTCAACTCAAAATTAACATTCTCACTCAAAACTCCCTTTTCAATTCAAAATTGACATTTTCACTCAAAAATACATTTTCATTCCAAAACCCCCATTTTTATCCCAAAACTCTATTTCAAACTCACAATTGAAATTTCTATTTTGAAATTTTCTTTTTGACTCAAAATTAACTTTTTCACTCAAAACTCTCTTTTCAATTCAAAATTGACATTTCACTCAAAAATACATTTTCATTCCAAAACCCTCATTTTCATCCCAACACTCTATTTTGAACTCTAAATTGACATTTCCATTTCAAAATTTCTTTTTCAATTCAAATTAACGTCTTCACTCAAAATTCCCTTTCGATTCAAAACTGACATTTTCACTCAAAAGTATATTTTCATTTCAAAATTCTCTCCTTAATTCAAAACTAACGTTTCCTCCCAAAATTAACATTTTCATTCCAAAAATTCTCGTTCTTATTCCAGAATTCTATTTCCAACTAAAACCAACATTTTCTCTCCAAAATACTTTTTCATCTAAAAAAACTAAAAACTCTTTTCACTCTAAAAGTTTCATTTTTATTCCCAAATTCCCTTTTTATTTCAAAACTTCCATTGTTTCAAATGTCACAAAAACACCATTTATATGGAATGGACATTTCATATCATAAAAAATCAATCTCTTGGAAATGAACACTCAAAATAAAAAAACATACAAAGTACCCAAAATAATCTTCCTCAATTTCAAACATGCAACAGACACAACACTCCAATTTAAAATATACAATATAGACAAAACATTCTTTTTCAAGTCAAAACATATAATACACACAACACTCTTTCTCAAAAATGAACACATAACATATCCTTCCTCAATTTAAAAATAAACATACTCAAACAAACCCTTTTTTCAAATTCATCTTTTCTAATTCAGAACATACACTTCTTTAAAAAGACATTTTCAAAGCAAACTCTCTCAATAAACCTTTCATCCAACTCAAATCATCAACTCTCACAAGGGTCATTCAAATTCACTAGCTTATGTAAAGGCCAATCACTTTCAAACTCATTCAATGACTTTCGTATAAGTCATCTCCACTTTCATCTCTTTCGAACCATGTTTGTATGTGACTGTAGGTGATTGTAGTTGACCTCAAACTCTCATTGGAAGGGGTTGTCCAAGGTGAAGTGCTATATGAAAGGATTTCTTTCTAACTCTTAACTAGTTCCTTGCAGTGGAAGGATGAAAAAAGAAATAATTCTTCTCTTGAGTAATGAGATTGTGAAATCAGTAGGATGTAAGATCCTAGATTTGGCATTGGATTTCATTAGGTGATAGCTTATGAAACTAGGCAGAACTATGTGACTTGTTTTGGTAAGTGCACACTTTATGTGCCTTATTCTAGTTGGTGCGCTTGCTATGTCAAGTGCACAAGATTGATGTGGGTTGTAGCGATACACGGGATTCGGACTATGCCCGAAATAGTATGCCAAAATTGAAAATCATGGTTGATAATGATGGGATGACTTTGAGTATTAATGATCCCAATTATAAGGAAGTATCACTATGAGTGATTGATGCAATTAATCGAGGATATTACGTTAGACTAAAGATAGAGATAGATTGGATAGGTCTTGAGGTAGAGACTGTGGACTCTAGGAAGCAAGTGCTTTGAAGGATTGTGAAAGTGAACCGTACATGGGATTTAGGGTTGCCCAACCATGTCACAGAAGTAGTGTAATTATCCACTAGGGTATGACTATCGGAGTTGTCTCATCATACCGAGGCTAAGGCCTAGAAATGGGAGTTATTCATAACCTTGTGAGCGTCAGAGTTGTCCACCCACAATTAAAAAAAGTAACATATTACAGAGGTTGTATGATCATTAGGAATTGTCTATGCGACTTGTGACCGTCAGAGTGGTCCACTCACATTAGCTAGATCATTTCATGGTTGTACTACTTTAGACCTGTTGAGGTGCACTGATTGTGCTAGACATAAGTGCTACGAGTTAGGTGTTACAAGTGTAACGCCTAGGGTATATGAAATGAGATTAGTTTTAAAAAAAACCTAGAATATGTTAGATGCAATGTGAGATATACTGGGTTATTAGCATGAAGTATGTGACCATACAGAGTGTATAAGTGTTTACATCAGAAGTCAAATGGTATTATTAGGCGTATTGTTATCGCCTAAAGATTCTGGTTTTGGAAGATTGGATGAGACAGGCCAAGGGTTTAGGCTTGAACAAGTTCTGATACTTGAGGTAGATGAGTCATAATAGACTCTAGGTGTGAGCCTAGAACTTTGACAAAGGTTTAATGTAGCGTTTCCCTGGTGGGAAAGCTAAGAATTGATTGTGGTTACAGGTTTGATGGAACTGAAAGTGTGAGGACTAGTATGACATGTTGCCGGAGTTGAGCTAACAAGGGAAAATGGCCCGGTCAGACATTTTTCTTTGATTAGTGCTTCTCTTACAATGTGTTGGGTCCAGATAATTGTGGAATCGACTCGTTGGGTGTTGACGAGTAGGGAAATGAGGTTTGGATAGTTTTGAGTATAAAAGATTTTTTTTCTTACTCATAGGTGGGAATATGACTGAAAAGTGTCTGTATAATAAATTACCAGGATATACAGTTATGGATGAGTAGAAAAATGCTTATCAAAGAAATTGGGATGATAATAGTAGGTTAAATTCAGACCACTCTTGAGGTTGTGTTGTAGTACTTGTTAGAGTACTTGGGAAAAACAGTTAGAGGTTCTCAAAAAGCAATAGATTTTGGAATTATTGTTATGAGGGAAAGTCCATAAGGCACAGTTCTGCCTATTGACATGTCTATTACATTGGTTGTAGTCAATATAGGCACAATTTTGTCTATTGACGCATGTGTCAAGATAGGAGTTTCATCTTCAGACACGACTTTGTCTTTTAAGATTCTGTTATGGGTAATGTAACCCTGAGAGATCGAAGATTTGATTGTCATAAAGGATTTGACTTAGTTTTGGAGCATGATTAGTTTTGACGTCATGCAAGGATGACGGTGGGAATGTCGTTAGTTTTATTTTTGGTTAATCATTGACTAAGGGACAAACGTGACGCATATGCAATGAAATTTCTGCTGAAGCGTATCTTGAGGTACCAATGGAATTAAAAAGGATCCAAAGATTAGTTATGAGATGTGGGAAGATGAGAGTTTCATGCATTTTGAAACACTACCTTAGAGAAATTCTCCTTATTTTTCCTCGGGAAGAGGAGCGTGATCAAATTTGTTGATGATTGTATTATAAATCCTTAGGAATTATTGACCTTGGGCTATGTATAAGGAATGTGAGTTTAGACTTGTACATATAATATGGTCTAATGAAAGGGTTTGGAGAATTATGACAGTAGGCAAAAGAGTTGGTGGATAGAGGTATGTACCCATACTCTCATTGTTTTGAAAATGGGTTGATTATAGTGTTGATCCTTCTGAACTTAGTTTAGGAAGTGATAGTGACGTGTGGATTCATGGCATGGAGATTTCACTATAATTTTGGTGATATCTGGATTTAGTTGAGTGTACTAGTACCTGAGATGTTTCATGGACTTGGAATGAAGTCGTGTATGAGGGTAACTAAAAACCCCATTAGTTAAGGAGTATAATTCGAGTCTTAGAGACCAGCAAGTTGATAGCTTTCACTGGCGGTAAAAAGGGAATTAGGAGAGGTCACTAAAGGTTTTGTGATGACGCTTGGAAACTTGAAGTATGTTTCTAATTTCGAGGACGAAACCTTGAAGGAGGGGAGGTTGTAACGACTGTGACCAATTTTGACCAGTTTTCTTTTTTCATCATTTTTGCTATAAATGCATTTTAAATGATGCTATGGATGTTTTGAGAATGGAAAACATGTTTGGAAAAATGTTATAAGGTTTTTGGAAATTTTTGGAAGGTTTGGACAAAGTTTGACTTTTTGGTCAACGGGACCCCAGGATGCGGTTTAGGTGGGCCCAGGAAATTCGAAAAATTATGAAAAATAATTATTTTTGGTTTTGGCTTAGATGAAATGTTTAGGGAGTTAAGGAAGTGATTTTAAGTCAGTAGGAACTTTCAAAATCAAAAACGGAGGCTATGAGGGTACGTTAAGTGACCCAATGGCATTTTAGTCATTATATGCACCCTAGATATTTTAAATATCAGTGGCTGAGAATTTCAGCCATATCTCATGTCATTTTCTCTCTCTATATCTCTCCCACTTCATCCTTCTATCTTTCTACATTTCGGAGGCTTTCAGGCATGATTCAGGGTTCGCCGAAAAAGGAAAACGTGTAGGGGTGACGAGGGCTTCAGTTTGAACAGAACAAACTCAACTTTTGGTGAGATGGCTAGAAATTCTGGAAAATGCTTGGACAGCCTTCATTTTTGAGGTAGGGGTTCTCATTCCCTCTTAGTTGTCGATTCTAGGGTTTGTGTGGAATCGGGGAGGTACTGGAGAGGTTTTAATTGAGTAGCATGTATGAAAGAGAGGGATAGGGTCTGTGGGCTTGTATATTTCTCTTCTCTTATGGTCTTTACATGCTAAATATGTTCATATGATGTTACATATGATGTATTGTAGATGCACATGTGTTATGTGAAATGTGAGAGCATATTTAGGCATGTAGTAGTTTTTATGCATATATAAAATGTGTGCATAGTTGAGTACATATAGGTGAATGTATGTAGGTTGGAAAGGTATAGGAAGGTTGAGAGCATGCTAGAGATTTTTATAACATGAATGGATATAGGCCAAGCATGAACCAAATATGCTAATTTGTGTATTGTGTGCATAAAAGTGTGATATGTATATCGTGTGACATATATGTGATTATATGTGGTATAAGACGATGAAATGCATGTTAATTTCTTGTTGTAAATGTATGTCTAGATGCAATTATCTACCCTTTAATAAAGTTTTTTAGTGGAAAACTCATATTCCCCTCCTTAGAGTGAGAATGAATATTTATATTTTGATTTCTTAACGTAATATGGATTTTTATCCTTACAATAGGGGATTTGAGGTTACATGGACTTTGACTTGGTCACTATTCTGAATTTTCACTGCTTGTGTTGCCATGACATCTTCCACATGTCTTTCCACATGCAGGGATTTTTCCCTCCACACTTTGCCCCAAATTCTTTTTCATTTCTATGTACAGAATTTAAAAAGAATCTTTGTTGTGTTAGCATTTGTGTTTCTAAAACCAAACTGTCACTCTCCAAAATTTGGACCGTCGGGACTTCCCCGGATCGACCCAAATCCCGAGTGTGAGCCCATTCACTTAACCCTGTGAATGACCTTATCCACACTCATGCAATAGTATCAAGCTCTGATACCATTCTGTTACGCCCCGATTTTCATCGCCCAAAAACCCAAGGTGACATTCGTCCATTTACCCTTAATAAACCATTTTAACCATTAATTACCGCGAAAGCTTAATCACATTTATGCACCTATATATATACACAACTCAACATCAACTAAACCCAATGAGCCTCCACCATACAACCCTTTAAATGATTCCCTCACACAAGTACGGATACATAACTCCTTGTAAATCCATCATCATAGGCTAAAATGAAACCATTTGAAAGAAGGTTTCAAAATACTCAATTTCAAAAAAAGAATCGCTTGATTCGGGTTTGAGACGACCAAGTTACGCTTATTTCAAATTTTTGAAAAAAATCTGCAACTGTCGACTTATCAAGTGAATCAGTCAACTATTTTGCTACTCAAGAAAGTTCTAAAATGCTCTGTCTAAAACAGTCGACTTATAGAAAAGAGTCAGTCGACTGATTCCACCTGGAAACCCCATTTTACACATTTTTGTCCAAATTTTACCTCAATGCTTATATATAAACCTTTCCAACACATAAAACTCATCCAACAACATTCAAATCATCTAAAAATGCTATATCATCATACCCATTTATCAAATCACACATTTGAATCACAAAGGTCTCACAATCCATATTCATTCCCATGAAGATTAGAAACATAAGTTATATATATGGTAATGTAACTACAACATTTATATAGTCCCAAAATATTCATTTGGTCCAAAATATACATCCCAAATCCAAATGGCTTCCAAGTTTATAGTCATTACAAGAATTTCAACCATAAGGTCCAAAATGGTAAAAATCCTACTATGACTACGACTACGTAAATCAACGTGCCACAAGCCGGCACGGATAGCCACAATGTATATATAACCTCCAAAATTTAGCAAAATACTACTAGAGTTCCACTTGGACATTTAAATCATATCCGTCATCGACGCCTTATCTGTAAAAGAGTTTAGAATAAAGGGGTGAGCACCGCGGCGACTTAATAGAGATACCCCAACCCTCCTAAGTGCCGACTTGACACTAACCTACATGGAATGCATATGAATACCCTACATGCCACGTCAACAATCTCACAAACAAATCAACAAATGTAATTAAAGAGGATTGCATATTTCATGAATCATGTTTAACATGTTCAAACATAAAAGCACTAAGGAAAGTAAATGCTCTCTCTCAGTCCTCATTTGATACCCTACATGATTGGTCCGCTCTGACGATCATATGACCTTAGACACCTCTGATAACCATCCTATGACCTGGACCACTCCCAGGGGTCATTATATCATGACAATGTATAGGATTGCCATTAAGTGAGGGGACAACTCCGAGGCTCACAATTCTTGGACATTCTCCGATTCTAGGCATTAAACCTTAGTGTGGCAGGTCCATTCTGAGGGCCATATGTAGTGAATAACTTTTCCACATTTCACAACACGGTTGGACCACTCCGATGTCCTGTGTAACTCTTTTGCATCTTTTTCCCGCAACCTCTCATATATGCAATATGAATACATACATACATAGCATTTTATTTTCATGCTTTACTCATGTTCATCGATACTAAAAGAAGCACATGGCATAAATTCCATCACAACATACCACATATAGCACATATATGTATAACACATGCATAAAACACCACATATGCATATAACTTCAAAACTAACACATTTTACTTATGCTTCACTGAATGCATACGTTTGGTACATAGAACTAGCATGCATTCAAAAACCACATTTATACATATAATCACATATATGATACATGATACACACTTTTGCACATATACACCAAATTAAGGATATAACACTTATATACACAATTTCTTTCACTCTCACACTTTAACCCATATTCTATACCCAACACAAGGTATACCATTTTTGAAAATATGGAACTCAATAAAAGTATAAAACACAACTTTCCCACCCTTCTCACCATCCTAAACATGCAAAACACAACCTACACCTCTCTTCTTCACCCGAACCCTAGAATCGACAATTAGAAGAGAAGAAGAATCCCTACCTCAAATTTGAAGTCCTCCCAAGCAGCTCACCAAATTTCCAATGATGCTTACCTTGTCTAAATTCAAAGATTTTTGGTTCATATGAAAGCCCTAGTCGTCCCCTACGTATCTCCCTTCTTCAGCGAAGCCCGAATCTAGGTCGAACGGCTCCGAAATGTAGAGAGAAGGTAGAGCTATCAAGATGGAGAGTTTTATAGAGAGAAGGAGGAGTGAAAAATGGCTAGGAGTCTCAGCCACAGATATTTAAAATATCTAGGGCACAAAAAATGACTAAAATGCCCCCAGGCCACTTAATGTACCCTCCCGGGCTCCATTTTCAATTTCAAAAACTCCTACGGTCTTAAAATCACTTCCTCTACTCTCTAAAAATTTCATTGAATTCATTCCAAAAAATAAATATTTTAAAAAAAATTTCAGATTCCCGGGCCCATTTAAAGTACATCCCGGGCCCCGATTTGACCAAAAAGTCAAACTTCTTCAAATCTTCTGAAAACTTACCAAAACCCTTAAAACAGTTTCCAAACATGTTTTCTACACTCAAAATAATTTAAACACCACTCAAAATGCATTTATGGTAATTATGATGTGAAAAAATACAAATCAGCCAAAATTGGTCACGGTCTCTACACAAACAGTCACTTTTCCCTTGAAAATTGCAAGGAAATGATGTCGTGCCATCAAGCGCTGCTTTTGTGTGCCGTATATTAGCATACCTCTTTCCTTGGTTCACTTCATCTTCATCCCTTGTATTACTATTTTGCAAGAAGAAAAAAAAGACTTCAAAACCATACACAAGCTGTGCTCCGCCATTCTCTTGAGGTCAGTGCCTTTTACCCATCTAATTTTTTCTTTTAGTTATCCTGTTGCCCCTTCACACTGCCATGGGTAGATCTGAGAAGGTTAAGATAGTTGATAGCTTCAAAGATGAGGGGGTTACTGGAGTTCTGAAGTGTCAGGTAGTTACGGGGATCCCGACTCTAGGTACATCAACCCGGAACAGGCTGATTCTTCCAATTCGGTTAGGGTTACGCCGATCTTGACGAAGGTCAGAAAATAATTTGAGATCCCAAATAGTGTTTCACTTAGGTCTTATCCTTTGGATCATAATTACTAGTCCAGCTAAGGAATTAGTGATGGAGAGATGTTGTTATTAGTAAAACATCTTGCAACCTTTCGCTTTCCTTTACACCCTTTCTATCATTTGGTACTCTATCACATGAATCTTGCCCCACTTCAAGTGAACCCTAACTTATTTAGAGTTATTTCAAGTGTTTTGGAACTCAATTTAGAGAGGTCCTTGGAGCTAGGTTTTGACGATCTGTTAGCCTATTACCAAGTATGTGCGACGAAACATGAAAAATGCAGATACCATTTTTACCCTCGATCTGGAAGGTCCTTGTGCCTTGGCCATCCTACTTTTATCAAGGGTTAAAAGGAACAGCTTGTTGTTATGGCTGGTAAATGGAGAGTAGATTCTTCTGATAAGTATCCGATCCCGAAGAAATTTAGAGGGATAAGTATACCCACTTTTGATTTTACCCTCAATCTCCATTGTAATTATGCCATGTGTGAAGTTCTTCTTTTCTCTAAAATTTACTTTTACCTTGGTGTAGTTATAGACTCTTTTCCCCAATTAAAGGTTCATGCTCGATTGAAGACTTTTGAGGAGAAGATGTGGAGTAGTACTCCTCGGTCAAAGGAACTACTGAGTTCTGCTGATCTCAGAGCCATTGCCAAAAGTGCTCTGAAGGTTAAAGAAATGAAGTTATCGCATACTATACGCCGCATACCGAAGTAGCTTACTGACGAAGAGAGGGCTATTATTATTTCTCTAAAAGAGAAATATGCTCAGGATGAGTTAGCAAAGAGGAAATCTCCCAAGGCCCCCTCAGTTACTGAATCTGAACATATCATCCCAGCCCATAAGGTTCAAAAAACTGCTGATAAGGTTGTTGATGCCCCGTCATCTTCCTCTGATCTGTAGTTAGTTACTTTTGTTGACACGACTCTTCCAATAAAGGATGGGCTGAATGGCCCTGGGTCTGATGATGCTTCTACTAGGCCTTCCGATAGTACGGTTGCCACATCGGTCCCCCGAATAGTCAAAGCTAAAGGGTCGCTTCTTACTGTTGAGGATTCCATCCTTAACGATTCTGCTTCTCTCAGGGCTTACCTTGGAGGTATGTGGCCCCCACGTGAGGGTATGTTATTATTATGTACTCTCTCTTTCTCTCTCTTTTTTTTTTACTTTAATTTTCTAAGTTTAATTATTGGACAAAATTTGTTTGGAGTGGTGGCGACGTGCCATTCGATTGAATAAGCTACTCCAAAGGTGAAGAGGGTTATGATTGAGAAAATGAGAGCAGAAAATGAGACAAATTCAGCTCTTGCCAAATTAAAGGCCGCTCAAGAGGCTGTAGAAGCTGAGCTATCCAAATATGGTGCTCTGATGGCAGACCTGCAGCAGAGTAGAGCCCTTTGTGCTTCTCTTCAAAAAGAAAAAGAAAATGTTGATAAGGGAAGAGCTGTTGCAGAGTCTAAGGCTAGAGAGCAAGATCTGACAGCTTCGTCTCTGTGAGAGTGGGTTGCCAATCTGGAAGACGGATCTCGAGCACTTTATAAGAGGCTAACCAGAACGGTCAAAGTCTGAAATATGGAGGGTTATAGAACTGGCTTTGAAGATGCCACAGCTGAACCCGAGAATCGTGCCTATACTAAAGGCCCTGATCAATATGACAGGGAGATGGAGATTCTGAATAAGGACTACCAGAACCCTGAGGTTGTTGATCAAGAGAATATTTTTGTTGAAGCTCTCGAAAGTCTTGAGGCCCCTACATCTGCTGAAGATTTTGAGGCCACCCGTTCGAATGCCCCTGTTTAACTGTCTAGGAAAATATGTGTACTTTTTCATTTATAACTGATGTGCTAATTATTAGTAACTTTTGTAATGAAATACAACATTTTGAAGCTGACTTTGTGAAAATATTTTGTAATAAAATACAACTTCTTTTTTTCTCTAGAGTTCGGACTAGACTGAGCATTGGCTAATCTTTTCGTTGCCTTTCTGGCCTTAGCCATCTCTTAGGCCTTAGCCTCTTTTGGAGCCTTAGCCCTTTTTTGGCGTTCGGATTAGATCAAGCCTTGGCTGATCTGGCCATTGCCTTTCTGGCCTTAGCTATTTCTTGGGCCTTAGCCTTTTTTTGGGGCCTTAGCTCTTTTTTAGCGTTCGGATCAGATCGAGCCTTAGTTGATCTGGTCGTTGCCTTTTTGGCCTTAACCATCTCTTGGGCCTTAGCCCTTTTTTGGTGTTTGAATCAGATCGAGCCTTGGTTGATCTGGCCATTGCCTTTCTAGCCTTAGCCATTTCTTGGGCCTTAGCCTCTTTGGGGGCCTTAGCCCTTTTTTGGCATTCGGATCAGATCGAACCTTAGCTGATCTGGCCGTTGCCTTTCTGGCCTTAGCCATCTCTTGGGCCTTAGCCTCTTTTTGGGGCCTTAGCCTTTTTTTGGCATTTGGATCAAATCAAGCCTTGGATGATCTGGCCATTGCCTTTCTAGAAAATAGTGCTGAATGTAATGAATGTAGCTCGGGCCAAACTATTGACTTATTTTCTTAAAATTGAATAATTCCTAACTTTCATTTGAATTTTATACATAGTATTTCTTTAAATGCATTGCATTCCATGGTTTTTCTATTTCAACTCTATCCCCTCGAACTCTTCAAAGTATGTAAGCGCCCTTCCCGATTACTCTGATAATCTCATACGGGCCTTCCCAATTTGCACCAAGCTTCCCGACATTGAGTTATTTGGTGTTCTCTATCACCTTTCTTAGAACCTAATCACCAGGGTTGAATGATCTGTGTTTTACCTTTTTATTGTAATAATTTTTCAACCTTTGTTAGTACAGCACCATTCAAATCTAAGCAGCCTCCCGCTGTTCTTCTAGCAAGTCGAGGCTTCGCCCGATGAGATGCTCGTTCTGGTTTTTATCAAACGATTCATACCTATGGGTTAGGACTACTAGCTTCGCTGGTATAGCAGCCTTAGACCCATAGGTAATGCTAAATGGACTTTCTCTAGTCGGTCGACGAGGAGTTGTTCGATATGCCCAAAGCACGTTCGATAGTTCTTCCAACCACCGTCCATTTCGGTCTTCAAGCTTCTTTTTTATGTTAGCGAATATGGTCTTATTAGTAACTTCTGCTTGCCCATTTTCTTACGTTTATGATCTGGAAGAGAATCTTTGATTTATATCATACTCCATAAGGAATTCTTGTATGGATTCATTGTCCAAGTTTTTCCCATTATCCATTATGATTTTAATTGGGAGTCCGAACTAGTAAATAATTTTGTTCCAAATGAATTTCTTTGTTTGCACATGAGTGATTGATGAGTAGGCTTCCGCTTCGACCCATTTTGTGAAGTAGTTCGTCACCAGCAGTACATAACGTTTATTTTGTACCATCGGGGGGAGTGGTCCGACAGAGTCCATTCCCCATTAGGCAAAAGGCCATGGGCTTGTTATTACATTCAGGTCTCCTGGTGATTGGTGTGTGATATTGGCATGATGCTGGCATGTGTCACAACTTCGAGAATGTTCTGTTGCATCCCGAGCCATATATAGCCAAAAGAATCCTTAGGTGAGGGCTTTGTGTGCTAATGATCGACCTCTTAAGTGGTTACCACACACTCCTCCATGGATCTCTTTCAAGACCTTGCTTGCTTTTGAGGTGGCCAGGCATCTCAGGTAAGGGCCTGAGAACTATCGTCGGTATAAACAGTTATTGATAAGGGAATACTTGGCCGCCTTCATCCTCAACTTTTATACCTTATCCTTCTATTCTTGTAGGATTCCGTCTTTGAGGTAGGACACTATCGAGTCTATCCAGCTCAACTTCCTTGTGATAACTAGAGATTCATGATCGTTACATGTGCTGGGACTACGCAGTGTATCTATAGTTACCACTCTGGTGAATGATTCATCTTTGTGAGAAGCCGAACTAGCTAATCGATCGGCCTCTTCATTCTGTTCCTTTGCGATATGGCGAAACTGCACCTGATCAAAACTACGGATTTCACTATTCATTACTTCTTTGTATTCTTTCATCATTTCCTCTTTCGAGTGATACTCACTTGTTACCTGCTTGACAATTACCAGTGAATCGTTAAATACTATTAGATCTTTTACCTACGGTGCTTTTACCAGTCGTAGGCCGGTTATAAGTGCTTCATATTTAGCTTCATTATTTGATACCTGGAACTCGAGCTTGATAGCATGGTGAAGCTTTGTTCCTTTGGGAGTTTTGATTTCAATCCTTATTCCTACCCCTGTTTTTCCCGAGGATCCGTCCACGTATAACTCCCAGCTTGGTTCCATTACTTGTCTGTCTTCATCATCTAACTCATACTCCAAAAAGAAATCAGCGATGACCTGTCCCTTTTTTGCTGATCAGGATTCAAATTTGATGTCAAAAGATCTGAGCTCTATAGCCTACTTCATTGTCCTTCTGGATACATCCAGTTTGTTGAGGATCGCTCTTAACGGCAACGTAGGTGGCTAGATTATTTGATGTGATTCGAAGTAATACCTTAACTTTTTCTTTGCATATACCAGGGCTAGGATGAATTTCTCTACTCTATTGTACCTGCATTCTGCCCCAGTCATGTTTCTCCAGGGCCCCTTTCTGCTCTGGTCCCCACAGACGTTCTCCTTTCTTTCGTATTACGTTAAAGAAGGGTTTACACCTGTCTGAAAGTTGGGAAATAAATCTACTCAGAGCCGCAATGCGTCTGGTTAACACTTGAACCTTTCGATGAGTGCTTGGTTTGGCATTGTGAATAAGTGCTAGGGCTTGAGCCAGGTTGACTTTGATTCCCATTCGACTGACTATGTGTCCTAGGAACTGCCCCGATGAAACCCCAAAGGTACATTTGAGCGGGTTTAACTTCATATTGTGACTTCGTAAAGTGTCGAAGATTTTCTGCAAATGCACTAGGTGATTTTCTTTTTACGAACTTTTGACCACCATATCATCTATGTAAGCTTCAACTGTTTGACCCATTTGACTCTTAAAAATTCTGTTTACTAGGCGTTGATATGTAGCTCCCGCATTCTTCAGCTCGAAGGGCATTACCTTGTAACAAAAAGTTCCTCCCTCGGTGATGAAGGATGTTTTTTCCTCATCTTTGGGGTTCATCGGGATTTAGTTATACCCAAAGTACACATCTAGGAAGGTGAGGCGCTCATACCCTGTTATGGCATCCACCATTTGGTCTGTCTTCGGTAACGGGAAATAATCTTTTGGACAGGCTTTGTTCAGGTTGGTGAAGTCAATACACACACGCCATTTTCCGTTCTTCTTTCCAACTACCACTATATTGGAGAGCCATTCTGGGTATTTTACCTCCCTAATGAACTAGGCTTCTAATAGACGGCCCACCTCCTCTGCTATGATTATGTTTCTCTCTGGTGCAAATCTTTGTTGTCTCTGTTTTATTGTTGGAGTCATGGGGTTCACGTTGAGACTGTGGCAGGCTACGACCTAGTCTATCCCTGGCATATCTAGGTGGCTCCAAGCGAATATATCAGAGTTCTCCCCGAGGAACTTTGTCAATTCTAACTTTTCTTGCATAGATTGGAGTGACCCGATCTATGTCACGCGATCTTACTTTTTGTCTATTTGAATGTTTTCTAATGCTTCTATTGTCTGTTCTTTGCTACCTTCTTTCTCTGCGTCCGAGGATGACTATAGTTGCTAGTTGGGGTCTATGTCATCGTACATGGACTTCTTAAGAACCACTGCATAACATTCCTTTGCCGCTACTTGATCCCTAGGTTTGTCAATGATTCCTCTACCGTTCGTTGCTACACATCTCATAATCTGATGCGGTGTGGAGGGAACGCCTTTCATCTTGTGAATCCACCCTCGTCCTATGATCAGGTTATAGGAGGATCAGACATCAACGACCACAAATTGCTCCCTCAGGGTTCTCCGAGCTACTATCACAAAGAGTAAGACCAACCCGATTAGGGTAACTCTTTTTTCATCAAAGCCTACCAGAGGGCTCTTAGCTGTCTTGATCTGTTAAGTGTCTATTGTAAGTTGCTCAAAAATTGTTTGGGTTATAATGTTGGTGCTAGATCATGTGTTGACTAGAACACTTTTGACAAGGCAGTTGCATACTAAAATGCTAATCACAAGAGGGTCTTCGTGTGGCATCTGTACCCTTATCAGATGCCGATTATTGAAGGTGATCTGGACTTCGACTGCCCCTTCATGAACTGAACCAACGTCGCTGATTTTTTGAAGCTTTCATGCCTAGCGAAAATGTGATCGAGTTGATAACTGACCAGGCTTCGTGGCGTATCCATGGATTATGTTGATTGTCCGAACTAGATTAGCGTTTTGATTCTCCCCTCTGGATTCCTGTCTTGCTCGATCACGATGCTGATTCTGATTTAACACGTATTCTAACAATTCACCCTTTGCTATCATGTCCTTTACTTGACCCCTGAGGCTATGGCATTCACTAGTGGTGTGCCCATAATCCCTGTGAAGAGCACAATGTCTGGTCTGATCTCTGAGCTTAATCGGGATTCTCATAAGGGGAGTCGTTCGGAACACCCCTTTATCCTTGTTCTCATGATAGACCCTTGCTAGGGAATCTTTTAAGGGTGTTATCTTATCATCATATCTTTGTTTTTTTGCTAACTGATGTAATTTTGCTGGGACGACTCTTTGATTCTTATTCTTTGACACTTTTTCTTTTGTCTAAGCACTCACATTGACCAGTGTTGTCCTCTGCAATCATAACACATCATCTTCCTCTAAAATCAAGTATATATCATTGTGCATTGGCATTCAGATCGCTTATGTTTTTGGGAGTTTTCCTGATCAGGGAAGTATGGAACTTTGTTCCTGGTATCAGGGCCACTTTGAGAGCTTCGATCGTAGCTGTTTGGTCACATCCGTCTATTAGAGACACCTCGACATTGAATCTGGTCAATAAGGCTTTTAGAGTTTCCCCCTTCGCATATCTCATGGTGAAAAGAGACGAGATTGTCTTCTCCCTCCTTCTGTTGCTAATATACTGGGCGATGAATAGTTCACACAACTTTCAAAACCTAGGAATCAAGTGGGGGGGGGGTTGCTGCTTAAACCATGCTAGGGCGACTCTTGTCAAGCTGGTTGGAAAAGCTCTGCACATAAGAGTTTTGTCCTCGGCATCCTTGGCCATTTTTAGTTAGACGTGATATACATATTTGACAAGTTCAGTTATACCATCGAAGACTGTAAAGAGTGGGATAACAAATTTCTTTGGTCTAGGGGTTTTTGTATTGCCTCGGTAAAGGGTGATTGAATCATTCGGTCTGTCGCCTAAATGGCTAGATCTGCTAGAGTTTGCATTTTTAGACTTTTGATTCTAGCGTCAATCTCTTTATGGAGTTTGTCAGCGATCTCTTGAAGGGGAACGTCTGACTTCGGATAACTATGCCCCGAACGAGCTGGTAATGGAGGGAGATGAGCGATTTGAGGGGGGCCATGGTCTCTAGAGCCCTCATGATCAGCTTGAGGTTCGGCTACCTATTTTTCGGTGAGGCAGTTGATTTTATCCTGCAGCTATTCGTTTAAACGATTGGATTCCTCCAACTGTAGTCGCAACTATTGTAGCACTTGTTCCTATGTCTGGTTTTGCTCCATTGTTTCGCTGTGTATAGGTGATTAAATACCCACAATCATTCCTGATCGTAACTGTAAGGGCATGAATTTCACTTAAGGTGTGTTACGAGCTTCTCATAGACGGCGCCAAAGTGTAGATGCAATTATCTACCCTTTAATAAAGTGATTTAGTGGAAAACTCATATCGCTCTCCTTGGAGTGGGAATGAATATTTATATTTTGATTTTTTAACGTAATATGGATTTTTATCCTTACAATAGGGGATTTGAAGTTACATGGACTTTGAATTGGTCATTATTCTGACTTTTGACTTCTTGTGTTGCTATGTCATTTGCCACATTTCTTTCCATGTGTAGGGATTTTTCCCTCCACAATATGCATTGGATGAAACATGAATAACATGTGCTAAATTGAGATTTGTGAGCATATGCGAATAATAAGCAAGTGTTTACATATATGTGCTTATATGTGGTTATGTGGTAGGAAATGCATGTTATGTACCTTTAGAACTAGCTTGTGCATTTGAGAAGCATGAAAATAAAATGTTTGATTTTATATGTTCAAAATGCATATATGGGATAAATGTGAGAAAACGGGGAAGATAAACCGTTTATGAAATGTCGGGGTTGTCCATCCATGTTATGTAAGTGGTGATAGAGTATTTGACTAGAATTATGAAACGTGTAACGTGAATGATGAGTTCGAAGTGACGTGGATAGGAAGTCTATTTTAACCAGGACTTCCTATCCCCAAGAGTCAGTCTCTCACTAGGAAACAACCTCACTTGACTGCTATAAATACAGAGATGATCCACATACCAGGTACGCAATTAAGACCCCCTGAGTTCCTTTATAGCTTGAAAAAGCTCTTTCGATTTCTGACTTGATCGTCGGAGCGTAGTCGGCCAGCACTGCGCCGGTGCCCTCTCGATTACCCTTCTCTTGTCCTTTTTTACAGGTTGGCGTTTGACCAGTTCGGGGTGAATTTTTGCTTCATCAGTTGTCGCCGTCTGTGGGAAATAATCACAAACTTGATTGTTCTACATGAATCATATACGAAGCATGATGCACCTACGATCTGGGTTAGAGATTACCATTGTACAAGACCCTCCAGCGCAGGGCCCTCCTGCCGGCCATAATCCCCCAGCACAGGACCTTCCTGCTGGTCATAATCCTCCAGCCGCCCAGGATCCTCCTGTCGGCCATGACCTTCCTGGTGGACAGGGCCCTCCAATCGAACAGGGAGGCATGCAACCCCCTGGACAGATGGACTTCCCTGGGGCACGCCCCGAAATCCTAAATGACCAGGGACGGATCGCAGCGTTGGAATGCCAAGTCCGGAACTTGAATCAAAGTCTGGCCCAGATACTCCAACAAAATGCAGCAATTCTGCAGCGCCTCCCTCCTGTGGGGCCAGTACCATCGCCGGGTCACCTTGTTGATCCAGAAGGGGATGGTGTTGGGCGAGACAGTGAAGTCCCAACGGACGACGCAGCTCAGAACCGAGTAAGAGGTGGGACGAACCCTAGTTACCTAGTCCCACACAAAAAGAACCAACCCCATGGAGACTCAAGACACCCAGGGAAAACTACTTATTATGACATGGAGATACAGGACCTCAGAGCCAGGGTAGAAAGCATGGCCCACGCCATAAGGGGAAAGGGCCCTGCTACAGTAGAGGAGCTGGTCCAGCAAACCAACCTCCCTTTCTCCGGGGGGATAATGAGTTGTCATTTGCCCAACAAGTTCAAGATGCCCACCCTTGAAAGCTTTGATGGGACCAAAGACCCGCTAGATCATCTGGAGACCTACAAGACTCTAATGCACCTCCAAGGAATACCAGATGAAATCCTATGTAGAGCTTTTCCTACTACATTGAAGGGTTCTGCCCGGTCATGGTTCAACAACCTAAAGCTGGCATCTATACGTTCCTTCAAAGAACTGAGCTAATTGTTCGTAGGCAATTTTATTACCGCCCGAAGGCACAGAAAGCCAGCCACCTATCTCCTGAACGTAAGACAGAATAAGGGGGAGTCATTGCGAGACTACATTTACTGGTTTAACAAGGAGATGTTGCAGATCGATTCTCTAGACGATAAGGTGGCAGTTACCGCATTCATGGGGGGCCAACTGCCTTCAAAATTCTTGTACTCAATTTCCAAGCACCCTCCAGAAAGTATGTCCGAGATACTCATGAAAGCCCAGAAGTACATAAACGCAGAGGATGTCCTTGATGCGAGAAAGGCAGACAGGAAAAGGGAGGGACATTCCAGTGAGGAAGATAGAGATCCCAAGTGTGGCAAAATGTCACGGGGGCAAACCGATAAAGCATCACGCCATGAGTAGGGAGGCAGGGGGCATATTGACTAGAGACATTAAAATGGAGGTAGTTGGCCCATCCTTGGATTGCTGAGCATTTGTGGAAGTACCACCAGTAAGACTTTCTTTTAAAAGGTGCATCTACTTTAATTATTCTAGTTGAAGCTCAATTTAATATTGAGCCTTAGGGCGATAGCTCTGAGCTTTTTGCTCGAATAATTCTTTGTTTGTTACTCAAATAACAATAGCAATCCTTTTTGTTTCAAAATTTGTTGTTATAACTAAAACAAAAAGTACACCACCCTACGGGGATACACCTCTAAGGAGGGCCTTTAATGAAAAAGGCAGGATGGATGAATCTTGAGAACATTGTTTAACAGCCCTACGGGGTTACAGCCCTATGGGGGAACAGCCCTACGAGGGCCACCCTACGGGGATACACCTCCAAGGAGGGCCTTTAATGAAAAAGGCGGGATGGATGAATCCCGAGAACATTGTTTAACAGCCCTACGGGGTCACAGCCTTATGAGGGAATAGCCCTACGAGGGCCCCGCTACGGGGATACACCTCCAAGGAAGGCCTTTAATGAAAAAGGCGGGATGGATGAATCCCGAGAACATTATTTAACAGCCCTACGGGGTCACAGCTGATGTGATTTCAATTTTACTTAACCACTCGCAATAGAACGAGTCCTCGTAGGACAGGGCTATATAGAGGGTGTCGAACCTCAAGGACTTGCAAGGTTGAATGGTTATGTTACTCAGTTTTTGAATTAATTCTAAAATAATTGGAAAACAATTGTTGATGTTTGATCTTGAAATTAACTGAGAAAATTAAAGCTTTTTATAAATTGGTGTTATGAAATTTAATCAGGAAGAGAAGGTCCTGGGAACTGACTTCACTACTAACCCTCTAACAATGACAATTGTACTAATTTGGGACGCTTACTTTATGCATTCAGAAAAGAATGGCTACAAGCCCAATTCAATTCTATCAAGAGAATTCGTTCAACATTCAATTAAGCATAACTCGTCTTCACTTAGCATGGCCTATACATCTGACTAATTAATGATGTTATAACCCATCTTTGCTTAGTACGAATTATCAAAAATCTAAATTGAACGATATGTGAAAACTATTGTATAACCTGTCTTAACAAAATCACAGAAGTTGAAAAGAACAAACCCTAATCATTGCAAATTTGAAGTCATTCTACAAGAACAAGAATAAATGTGCAATGAATCAATACATTCAAATTGAAAGCAATAGCACAGCTATTATTTTATGTCTCGGTTATACAATCAATGCACAACGTAAATTATTCCCAAATTAATATACAACTTAAAACATTGAAAGACAGGTTAGGGTTACGTCACTTCCCCGGAATAGTGTTTAGCCGCTCATGATCGGATGTCCAAGCTTGAATGATGATGAAATCGCCATCCTCTTGTCCGTATTGTCACGAATCGCCTCCCTCTTTCTCTCTGTGTTCCTTTCTCCCGAATACCCTAGTTTTTCTTCGTTTCGTCATTTTTACTTTGCGAAAACAAACCAATGGGACACCTGGCCTTCTCAAAGTGGCAAGTGCGCATAAGAAAATGGCACTTGCTCCTCACAAAGTGGCATTTGCGCCCAAAAAGTGGCAGCTGCGCAAATAGGGCAGAAAGTTGATGAAAAAGTCCGTTTTAGGAAATTTTTGTGAAATATGAAATTGTGCAGAATTGAATTTCCTTCAACCCGTGCAAAGTTTGGGTCGTGTTGACAATCGTGTATGGAGTTATGGTCTGAATACCAACATGGGTCCAGGACTTTTTAAGCCTGAATTGGCCCAATCTTCAATGCGAATGGGCCCATGCTCCTTTCCTTTATTTAAATTTATTTGCAGCCCATTTCTTCAGTCCATTTAATTTGGATCTTCAAGATAGACATATCTCTCATGGGTCAAGCTTCACTGATAACTAAATGAGTACCATTTGTAGCCCGATTTCACCATTATTAATCAGAATTATCCTTCATCACCTGAAATTATAAAAAGATTAAAAATATTAATAAAAACATGAAAGAAATATTACTAAGACACTAATTCATATAATTTAGGGATATTGAATATGTAATATTCATTACTTATCACACCCCCAAACTTACAAATTGCTAGTCTCTTAGCAAGACAAAACTAAAAATGAAGTAAAACAACTAAACTATTTCCTCTTTCGTGGGAGATCCGATTGCATTTAGCATATGCAACAAACCTTTTAAACCCCTAGGTTACCCCTAGTGGACGAGTAAAGTCTCGTGAGGGTTTCCAGAGATGTTACCCACAAACATGCCAAAATTCTTATTTCAAACTTGAATCAAGACGAATACTACAAAATGTAGTTAAAAGACTTGTATTCAAGAATATTTTCAAATTCCTAAATCTCATAATTCAAAACAGTGGTTCTCACACAAAATTTACATCAAGCACAACTCAAAGAAACTAACTCTAGCCCCCTCATGAAAAGTGAACTAGAATTCATCAATGTGATTTAACCCGGCCTTGAGTGAACAATTACAAGTCCTTTCAATTTATTGGATCCCCTTATTGAATGGATCACTCAAAACATAAACACATGCAATTTTTTTTTTTTGATATGGTTGTGCAATGCCCAGGTTTATTAGGCTTTCGAATTGATCCATGTAGCGAGCTTTCAGCCTGTGACTCCCAAACCAAATGGCTTTAGGGCACCAGGTTTCAAGATACCTCAAGGGACCTAATAACTCGAATCAAAACGGCCACAAACCATAGACTAACCAATAATGCAATGCCTAGGTTTATTAGGCTTTCGAATTGGTCCATGTAGCGAGCTTTCAGCCTGTGACTCCCAAACCAAATGGCTTTAGGGCACCAGGTTTCAAGATACCTCGAGGGACCTAATAACTCGAACCAAAACGGCCACAAACCATAGGATTATTATTTTTTATTTTTTATTTTTATTTTTTTACAATTGTAGAATGTTTAGAATGTTTTTCTCAAGGGATACCGACTTATATTTAGCACACATAATTGATACTCAAAGCCAAGTACAAACCCCACTAACTCAACTAGTGTGCGTGTGAATTGTGAAAAGAACTAGAGTCAACCACTCCAAGTCATGTCAATGTAAATAACAACTTAAACCACTGCATTCAAACCATAGTTTCTAGAAATTTTACACATACTCTACAATTTCAAGTCAAGAACCTACATAAAGTATTAAACTCTTGATTGATGTTAAAACAAAACAACCTATAAAAAGAAACTACCAAACAATTCCTAAAAATCAATAAAATAAAATAAAAAATAAAAGTCTAAAACATGCCACTATTTCACCTTCATATTTAAAACACAAGAAATGTATCGCCTTACCCCCAAACTTGAATGGTACAGTGTCCTCAATGTACAAGGAGAAGAAATATAGATGAGAGTCAAAATGATATTACCATGAATAAGGGAGTGGACAGATGGCAAACCAGTAGCTGAAAGTTAACAATGGTGTTCCCCCCAAACTTGGGTGCAACATCCTGTCAAAAGACACCACTATACAAGCCAAGTGAAATGAATGGGTTCATAATAAGAAATATAAAGAACGAACATGAAAAAAACAAGTAACGAAAGTTTTTTTTTTTTTTTATGTGTGTCGTCATTCTCTGAACTGGTGGTTCCCAATTTTCAAGATGCATATGTGATAAGATATTGATTATCCAGATACTCTAACGTATAGAGTACAAAGGGGCTGCCTTTCTTTAGTAAAACCATACTGTGTTGAAGCAATCTCGACAGTATTGGGTATTGAAACCAGACTTTAAAAAACAGAAATCATCAACTTTATCAAACATATGACAAAATAGATATTTGGTACTACATACATAGTCAGAGAACGGACGGCAAATTTTTTTTCTTTTTTTCTTTTACACAATGAACAAAAACACAAAATCACTAAAAAAAAATTAATAAATAATAATAATAATAATAAATAAAATAAAATAAAATAAATCCTACTAAACTACCAAAAACACTAAATATCTAACATACATGGGGATACAAAATACCCCCAAGGAGCCAAGTTTAACGTCTAGGCTAGAGGTAAACTCAAATCTATCCTAGTCCCCTTTTAAATCCAATATACGCCATCTTATTGTCTCCTTATGCTCCTTAAGCACACTTAAAAGCTCACTCTCTTGGTTGGTAGACATATTAGGTGCATTAAAAACTGAAAAAGTGTCATTAAATCCTAATAATGCATATTCGAGTTTATTTGGTAAAGGCTTTAACTCAAATTGAAAGGGCAACTCTAAGGAAGGAATGGGAAGCGTAGTTAAAAGTAAGGGTGCAAACTCTTTAGATTCTTTGAATGGTGGAGAACCTAAATTGGTGGCATGTAGTAAGGAAGTACTTTCACTAATATGTTGCCCTACATCAAAGCTCTCACAACCAAAATGAGTCAAACAAATATCTAAAGAGTCTTTAGGCAAGATAGGGGGAACTGATTCCACAACAGACTCCTCTATGACATCTAAAACAAAGCACTCTGACTCATCAGGGGAATGCGGAGTGGCATTAAAGATATTCAATTTCACTTTCATGTTCCCAAAAGAAATATCCATGGCTCCAGTACGACAATTAATGTTTGCATTAGCCGTGGCTAAGAAAGGACGACCAAGAATCACTGGAATAGATTTCTTTGGGTTAGGGACAAGTTCTGTGTCAAGAACAATGAAATCCACAGGAAAATAGAACTTATCCACCTTAATTATGACATCTTCAATTATACCACGTGGTTGCTTCATAGATTGATCAGCAAGTTGCAACATAACTGACGTGGGTTGAAGCTCACCCAACCCTAATTGAAAATACACCGAGTAAGGTAGCAGATTAACACTAGCTCCTAAGTCAAGGAGTGCTCTATCAACCTCATGAACACCAATAATACAAGAAATAGTAGGAGCACCTGGATCTTTGAACTTAGGGGGAGTGTTATGCTGAATAATCGAGCTTACTTGCTCAGTGAGAAAGATTTTCTTTGGGACACTACCCCTTGAATTACGCTTTTGAGTGCATAAATCTTTCAAAAATTTTGCATATGCTGGGATTTGTTTTATAGCATCAAGGAGAGGAAGATTTATTTTTACTTGTTTAAAAACTTCCATCATATCTTGCACTTTCTCCCCTTCTTTCCCAAAAGGTGCCACCTCTTGGAGACGTGTAGGGAATGGAGCTTTGGGCTCAAAAGTTGGAATAGGTGTAGAATGTGTTGCCTTACTAACTTCAAAATCTAGATTAGGACTCTTTCCCACTTCACTTTCAACCTCCCTCTTTTCTTCCATCTTATTATCTATCATTTTCCTACTCCTCAAAGTGGTAATAGCCTGAACATGCTCATAGTGATGACCATTGGCTGTAACATCATCAATTGCATATTGCCCTCTAGGATTAGTTATTGGCTGACTTGGCAATTTCCCTTCCTCTCTACGATTCAAAGTGTTAACTAGCTGCCCCATTTGAGCCTCTAACTTGGATATGGATTGAGAGTGAGAATGAAGTAACTGAGTATTAGCTTTGAGTAATTGAGTGTGAGCGTCAAGTTTATCTAATGCCGCTAATACTTTATCCTCAAACGCTGAACTCCAAGGTGGAGATTGAGAAGTTTGATGATAATATTGATTCTGAGGCACAAAATTAGAAGAAGGATGAGTAGCTTGATGACCAGACTAAAAACTTGACCTAGGGACTAGCCCTTGGGACTGAGGGATTAGATTGTTTAGGGATGGACTAGCTGCCATGAGTTGATCTACTTTTCTCGATAATTCATCCACTTTGGTGGAGACATCGAGTGATTTGCCTACTTCAAAAATTCCTACAGTCTTACAAGAACTATTTGTTTGAACTTGACTTGCAGAATCATGCTGTGTAGAATTTTCACTCAAATTCACAAACAATGTCCATGCCTCATCCTCATTCTTAAGCATGAACATACCCCCACAAGATGCATCTACCATTTGCCTATACGACTCAATCAGCCCATCATAAAAAAATTGTACAAGTTGCCACTTAGGAATATCATGATGAGGGCACTTTCTAAGCAAATCACCATATCTCTCCCATGTATCATGGAATTGCTCCCCTTCTATTTGAGAAAAACTGGTAATGGATCGCCTCATTTGATTTGTTTTTCCTATTGGAAAGTATTTCTTGAGGAACTCTTGTTGCAGTTGTGCCCAAGAGGTGATCGTATTCGGTGTTAATGAATTCCACCAGTTTTTAGCTTTATCTTTTAGAGAGAATGGGAAGAGACGCATCCGTAAAGCATCATCAGAAAAATTCTGGATTTTAACAGTTGAACAAACTTCTAAGAAGTCATCAAGATGCTTATACGGATCCTCATTATTAAGTCCATAAAAAGATGGGAGCATTTGTATAACGCTAGACTTAATCTCATAATTTACTGCTGTGACATTAGGCAATTGCATGCAGGATGGGGATCTATATGCCCCAAGAGCGAAATGCTCCTTAAGGGCTCGAGGATTGTGCTCAGCCATATTTTCAGTCTCAATTTCAGTCTCAATCTCAACGTCAGATGAATGTTCTTCCTCTAAGTCTTAGGCCCTAATTTCTCCCCTATGTTGATGTAAGGTTCTTTCAAGTTCAGGGTTATATGGGACTATTGGTGTGTCTAGAGACCGACGACCCAACATATACCACAAGGACTAAGAATTAAAAAAAAATTAATTAAATAAATAAATGAACAAATAACTAAATAAAATAAATAAGAAAGAAACTAAAATAAAATATAAATAAATAAATAAAATAAAATAATAACAAATGAAAGCAAAGTACTAACTAGAATAATCAAGCACAAGTAATTTGAATATAAAAAGCTCACAGAGATTTACGATGAATTCCACTCCTCTATTCACGGCTCGTAACCAAAAGCACCTGTACTCGAAAAATAAAAAAAAATGAAATGGATCAGAAAAGAATAAAGAAAAATCCTAACTTAACAATTAAATTAAAACTAATCTTAAGACTAGGCACCAAAATGATTCAAGCAAGTCCCCGGCAACGGCGCCAAAAATTGATGTGATTTCAATTTTACTTAACCACTCGCAATAGAACGAGTCCTCGTAGGACAGGGCTATATAGAGGGTGTCGAACCTCAAGGACTTGCAAGGTTGAATGGTTATGTTACTCAGTCTTTGAATTAATTCTAAAATAATTGGAAAACGATTGTTGATGTTTGATCTTGAAATTAACTGAGAAAATTAAAGCTTTTTATAAATTGGTGTTATGAAATTTAATTAGGAAGAGAAGGTCCTGAGAACTGACTCCACCACTAACCCTCTAACAATGACAATTGTACTAATTTGGGACGCTTACTTTATGCATTCAGAAAAGAATGGCTACAAGCCCAATTCAATTCTATCAAGAGAATTCGTTCAACATTCAATTAAGCATAACTCGTCTTCGCTTAGCATGGCCTATACATCTGACTAATTAATGATGTTATAACCCATCTTTGCTTAGTACGAATTATCAAAAATCTAAATTGAACGATATGTGAAAACTATTGTATAACCTGTCTTAACAAAATCACAGAAGTTGAAAAGAACAAACCCTAATCATTGCAAATTTGAAGTCATTCTACAAGAACAAGAATAAATGTGCAATGAATCAATACATTCAAATTGAAAGCAATAGCACAGCTATTGTTTTATGTCTCGGTTATACAATCAATGCACAACGTAAATTATTCCCAAATTAATATACAACTTAAAACATTGAAAGACAGGTTAGGGTTACGTCACTTCCCCGGAATAGTGTTTAGCCGCTCATGATCGGATGTCCAAGCTTGAATGATGATGAAATCGCCATCCTCTTGTCCGTATTGTCACGAATCGCCTCCCTCTTTCTCTCTGTGTTCCTTTCTCCCGAATACCCTAGTTTTTCTTCGTTTCGTCATTTTTACTTTGCGAAAACAAACCAATGGGACACCTGGCCTTCTCAAAGTGGCAAGTGCGCATAAGAAAATGGCACTTGCTCCTCACAAAGTGGCATTTTGGCAGCTGTGCAAATAGGGCAGAAAGTTGATGAAAACGTCCGTTTTAGGAAATTTTTGTGAAACATGAAATTGTGCATAATTGAATTTCCTTCAACCTATGCGAAGTTTGGGTCGTGTTGACAATCGTGTATGGAGTTATGGTCTGAATACCAACATGGGTCCAGGACTTTTTAAGCCTGAATTGGCCCAATCTTCAATGCGAATGGGCCCATGCTCCTTTCCTTTATTTAAATTTATTTGCAGCCCATTTTTTCAGTCCATTTAATTTGGATCTTCAAGATAGACATATCTCTCATGGGTCAAGCTTCAGTGATAACTAAATGAGTACCATTTGTAGCCCGATTTCACCATTATTAATCAGAATTATCCTTCATCACCTGAAATTATAAAAAAATTAAAAATATTAATAAAAACATGAAAGAAATATTACTAAGACACTAATTCATATAATTTAACAGCCCTACGAGGGCCCCCTACGGGGATACACCTCCAAGGAGGGCCTTTAATGAAAAAGGAGGGATGGATGAATCCCGAGAACATTGTTTAACAGTCCTACGGGGGAACAGCCCTACGAGGGCCCCCCTACGGGGATACACCTCCAAGGAGGGCCTTTAATGAAAAAGGCGGGATGGATGAATCCCGAGAACATTGTTTAACAGCTCTACGAGGTCACAGCCCTACGGGGGGCACAACCCTACGGGGTCACAGCCCTACGAGGGCCACATTACGGGGATACACCTCCAAGGAGGGCCTTTAATGAAAAAGGCGGGATGGATGAATCCCGAGAACATTGTTTAACAGCCCTACGGGGTCACAGCCCTACGAGGGCCACCCTACGGGGATACACCTCCAAGGAGGGCCTTTAATGAAAAAAGCGGGATGGATGAATCCCGAGAACATTGTTTAACAGCCCTACGGGGTCACAGCCCTACGAGGGCCACCCTATGGGGATACACCTCCAAGGAGGCCTTTAATGAAAAAGGCGGGATGGATGAATCCCGAGAACATTGTTTAACAGCCCTACGTGGTCACAGCCCTACCGGGGCACAGCCCTACGGGGACCCAGCCCTACGGGGGCCCAGCCTTACGAGGTCACAGCCCTACGAGGGCCACCCTACAGGGATACACCTCCAAGGAGGGCCTTTAATGAAAAAGGTGGGATGGATGAATCCTGAGAACATTGTTTAACAGACCTACGGGGGCTCAGCCCTTTGGGGTCACAGCCCTACGGGGGAACAGCCCTACTGGGGCCCAGCCCTATGGGGGGCGCAGCCCTACGAGGGCCACCCTACGGGATACACCTCAAAGGAGGGTCTTTAAAGAAAAAGGCGGGATGGATAAATCCAGACAGCCCTACGGGGGCACAAGCTCAACCCTATAGGGGCCTAGCCCTACTAAGGAGACATGACCACACTTTTTCAAGGGCCTTTAATAAAAAATGTGGGATGATTAATCCAAAAACATTGTTAACCTACCCTACGGGGGCACAACCTGTTAAAAGAGATTTTAGCAAAAGGCAGGTAAGTCCCGCCAAGGTGGTCACATGGCTTTATCAAGAGACGCGCTATTAAGCTTATTAATTAGAGTTTATTAATCAAGTGAGTCATTGGCATAATGGTTAGGGTGAGACCATCAGAGCTTATTAGCTAAGGTTCGATTCTTCAAACTGACAATCATTTTATATATATATATATAAACCGGGTTCTTATATACCGGCCAAAGGCTAGACCCAAGAATAAATCGCCCGACCAAAAACCAAGCCCAGGAAGAAACCGGCCTGACTAAGGACGGGCCCACCGGACCAGACGCGACCAGGCTGGCCTGGCTAAGCACTGGCTGGGCCAGCCTGGCCGAGCGCGGCCGAGCTGGGCGCGGTCAGGCCTGCCTGGCTGGGCGTTGGGCCTGGCCGGGCCTGGCCGAGCGCCAGGCCGGGCTTGGCCGGGCCCTCCTAGCCGGGCCGGGTGCAGCCTGGCTAAGCGCCGGGCGCTGCTTGGCCGGGCCCACTCGGCGCGTGCCGCGCGCGGGAGAAAAAGAAAAAATAAAAAAAGAAAAGAAAAAAGGAAAGGAAAGGAAAAGAGAGGAAAGGAAAATAAAGGAAAGGAAAGGAAAAAAAGGAAAAGGGAGGAAAAAAATATTTATTTATATGCCAGAGACGAATTCTAATGAGTAGTCCAAAGTGTTCATAAGGCCCAACACTCGACCCTTATGAACAGGGGGCATCTGATAGAGTATTTGACTAGAATTATGAAACGTGTAACGTGAAGGATGAGTTCGAAGTGACGTGGATATGAAGTCTATTTTAACTAGGACTTCCTATCCCCAAGAGTCAGTCTCTCACTAGGAAACAACCTCACTTGACTGCTATAAATACAGAGACGATCCATGTACCAGGTATGCAATTAAGACCCCCTGAGTTCCTTTATAGCTTGAAAAAGCTCTTTTGATTTCTGACTTGATCGTCGGAGCGTAGTCGGCCGGCACCGCGCCGGTGCCTTCTCGATTACCCTTCTCTTGTCCTTTTTTACAGGTTGGCGTTTGACCAGTTCGGGGTGAATTTTTGCTTCATCAAGTGGCATTATCGCCATATGAGGTATGACGGTCGGAGTAGTCTAATTATACCAACGCTACGGCCAAAGATCAAATTATATCCCCACTCGATGACGATCGGATATATCTAATCACCTTGAGGTAAAGAATGGATTATATCCATACTCGGTGACAGTTGGATATGTCTAATCACCTTAAGGCAAAGATAGGATTATATCCATAGTGGGTGAAGGCCGGAGTTGTCTAATCACCTTGAGGCAAACCAAAATATTGCCAATGGAATATGACACTGTCAGAGTTGGCCACGTCATATGGTTGTGTCAGAAGTGTCCGAGATTACATGATCGGTTAGAGTGGTCTAAATCATGTTAGGGTATCAAGTTAAGTTCGAGAGAGAAAAGTTGTACCTTTATGATTGCTTAATTATATGATGAGTATGATATTTGTTTAATGCATCCCTTTTAAATATGAATTGTTTGAGTAAATATGTGAATGTTACAAGTGACATGTAGTGTAAAGATATACATACATGTAGGCCGGTGTCAAGTTGGCACCTAAGTGGGTTGGGGTATTCCTACTGAGCCGTTGAAATACTGACCCTACTTCCCCTAAACATTCTGCAGGTAAGGCTTTGAGGATGCAAATGACTCAATTAGTCTCTTGGAGCTCAAAGGAGCACATCTTAAAATGTTTTTAGATTTTATGTACGAACCGTGTATATTTGGCTATCCATGCCGGCATATGACATGAGGACTATGTAGACATTGTAGTTACATTATCATATATGTAACTTGTATATTTCAATTGGAGTTTATACGTATGGACAATGAGTTTTTATATGTATGTTGTGGATTTTTGTTGGACTATGTGGATTCCATGGACATGAATAAGGATTATAGGTTCATAGTGATTCAAATGTATGATTTGAACTATGTGTATAATTATATAACATTGGTAGGTGATATAAATGTTGTATAAAAGATTCTAGGATGATAGAATAAGAATTGAGCTCAAAAAGGACCAAGTGTTAAGCTTCAGGATTTCTACAGGAGCATCAATCCAGGTATTACGATGCATCGTAATACCAATTTCTATGCATTGCCGCAGCAATGCATCGTAATGCACAGGACGATGTATCATAAATCCTTGTAGAGATTTGGAAATCAAAAGCCTCGAGAGTGCAACATTCAAAAACCCCTTATGATACATGTTCGATGCATCGTAATTTCAATGCATCGTAATCCTTGGAGAACAAATAGAAACAATGAAAATGAGTTGTGACCATGAGATAAGTGATTGGAGTTGAACTCCACATGCTTTTTGAGCTCATAGATGTATTTCTTTTGATGTTGTAAACTCGGAGGATTTGAGGGTGTGAAATGCATAATTTGGATGGAATGTATGATTCTGTTCGGGATTTGATTCCGGCTTAGAATGATGTATAATGATGTTTCTCTCATTTATACATATTATGGAGGATGTTTGATGATTTTTAGGCTTTTTAGAGAGGTTTTAGAGCCTAAAGGTTGGGAATTTGGACCACGAGACAGTAGATTGCAATACTTGTTACGATATATGTTCGATGCATCGTGATTACGATGGATCACCCTTGTCATTACGATACATCCCCACCACTGTTCATATAAGCCCCATAATTGGTCCAAACTTCAATTGGGCATAACTCTTCTATTTTAAATTGGAATTAAGCATGGTTTTTTTTTCTAAATCGAGTATTTTTGGATCCTCTTTACAATAGATTAAGTTTCACTCTGAATTTCCGAAGGTACAGGAAGTTGAGTCATGGAATTGAACGGTTCAAAGGAACAGGAAGTTGAGTCATGGAATTGAAGGGTTCATAAGTGTGAACCGGGTATAACTTTCACCCTCGATTCTCAGGAGTCGAAACTTGGGGCGTGACACAATCATTTCCATGTCCCACTTTCATCTCTTTCGAACTACGTTCAACTAGTTTTCCACCATAGTTGGGATACGTATGCAACTTATGCAACCCTAAGTTCGGTTATACCATCCAAACATCTCTAATTCTAACATACCTTCATTTATGATTCCAAAATCAAAAAACATCTTTCCTTATATCAAAACACTCATCTCTTCTCAAATCTAATGAATTGTTAAATTCATACCAATTAGGGAATTAGATCTCATCACTCATTAGTTTGATCTAGTCTCTAAGGTAACATCAAATGAGGTATTTTAAAGTTCCACATTTCTCAATCCTTGCAAGTAACATGAAAGATAAAGTAGGTACCGTGTTCGCATGGATCTTGTGGGGGTGCCTAACACCTTCCCCATACATAACCAAACTCCCAAATTCATTAATCCGGTTTCTTGAAGACCATATGGTAGTTAAACACCTTAGGGCCCACACTTGTTCAATTCATGTTTATTCTTCCAAATCGATGGTGACCCAGCACACCACAACTCAATATTAGATGGCGACTTCATACAAAAACACATAAGGCTCTAGCACCTCTAAGATCACACCTCGTCACAATACATGCACAGAACACCCAGCAAACCTTCCCGTCCACGCGGTGAGAGGGCCCCCGGCCGGTTTGCGGGCTCGACAGATGGGAAGAGATCCTTACTAAGCACCTGAACACAACTCTAATCATACTCCATATTAAAGTCGAGGAAAAAAATCACACACAAGCTCATTGCATGATAGTTTTTGAAATCTGGCACTATTATTGGCACAATCTGCCTGAAGATCTTGATAATACTCCAACTCTTACCACAAAATATTAAACTTTATGTAATATTGTGCAATAGGCATGTCTTTCTCAAATTGTGGACCTGTGCATCATTCCTCACCTGGGAATAAGTCTTAGCTATAGTAGTTTAAATGGCATGGACTAAACAAGAAGAAGATAGCCACGACTACTTCGTGGTTGCATGGAGTGTAACAACAAAGACATCACAAGTAATTTCTCTGATACCTATTGACCATAAGAAGAATCAAATGACTTTGGCTTCTTGCGCTCTCGAGTCAAATAACCATATAGGCCATGTGATAGAGGTAAACAAAGGCATGATTGAGACCACGTTATGTAATTGCTCCCGCCTAATTTCATACTACTAATATGGAGAGATGGTTTATCACCAAGGGTCAATGAATTGCCTAATTCCCCCTCTCTCTCTCATTACTAGAAGAACTTTCATTGACCTACACATCTTATCTCAATCAATAAATGCAATAGCCAAAAAAAATACTCAGAAATTTGTAAATTTAACTCACTATCACAACAATAGAACAATCACACCACTACCAGTCTTGACTTGAAAGCCATAAAGATTCAAAATTCAACCAAATAAGAGGATGGACCAAGAATAACTTGTAGTAACAACCAATATTTTACATGACCCACAAGTCAAAAATAAGAATTACTTGTAGTAACAACCAAATACAAGGCTGGACCAAGAATAACTTGCAGTAACAACCAATATTTTACCAGACCCACAAGTAAAAACTAAGAAAAAACCATTCAATAATTCAAATCATGTAACCAAACTCAACACAGTCATCTAGATGGCCTAGTCAATACCCCTTTGTAATGGATTGAAGCAAAAAATCCAAAAAAATACACCCAAACAAGCAGATCGAAAAAAAGAAGTCCCTTAGCTAGAAAAAAGTTTCAAAAAATGAAAAACCTTGAAGATGGATTCAAAAAATTCAGAAAAAAATACAAAAATGCTAAGTAGGAAGAGGCGATCTAGGGGGAAGGTTTTCAGGACTTAACCTGCTTACATCAGCATGATGTTAGCGTACGAACGTTGACATCAACACACCTTATGGCCTTATCCAATTTTTTGAGTGTTGTTATGTCATTCTGATGTTGATTACCACCAAGTTGAAATACTGTTTTGATTATATTTTAGGGTTTGGAAGAGAGAGAAAATGTAAGAAAAAATTGTAGAATGTTTTTAACATCTCTATACTCATATATTTATATCAGTGAAAAATAAGATATATAACAAAACTTCAACTGCTACTTACAATATTCTCACATATTCCAATAGTATCTTTACCCAAAGCTATCTCTATGTTATTTTTCCCACTTAAGGGTTATAGCATAATATTTATAATATTTTCAAATAACATAAAAGAGATTTTTTAAAACTCATCTAACAGTAAGATCTTCCAGCAAAGAACATTTTTTTTTTTTTTTTTGTGATTTCCTTACGTCGTTACATTTGAAGTTTATCTAATATCAAATAGAGATATAGACATTCCACATTTTGATTCAACCTAAAATGAAGGACTTACTTTCGCTAAGAAATACCACATTATCAGTACCTGGGTATCGTATATTTTCTCTTAACTTAGATGTACATTGATGACATTCCATTTCACATGATTTTGTAGTTTTTGACATTTAACAAAATTAATTATTATTTTTTTTTGCACAAATCACAAGATTTGGAGCCTTTAAGAAACTAAGCGCCCGTTCACTAACAGAAACATTTCTTGTTTTTCGATTTTTATTTTCTAAAAAGGCAAAAACAAAAACAAATAATATGTTTAGTAAAATGTTTATGTTCTCTATAATAAAAAATGTTTCTCATTTTTGTGAAAGGAGAAGGAAACAAGAAAAAAGATTTTTCTTCTGTTTCTTCATCGTAGTAGGGAAATATTCTCTCCACTGTAGCGGGACCCACTTAGTTAAATAATATATACTATTAAACATAACGTTTACTATCCATGATTTTTTGCACAATTATTTTCTTATTTACATATTGTAATATTTTTCTTGCCAATATGATAATATATAACGTGCATAAATTATCTACATTAAAATAAAAACACTTTGAAAATACTAATTACTTATAAATAATAATTCTTTATGATATACATGTTATGTATATTATTATCTTTTAATTTGTATCATATTTTTAATTTCATTTTCACATATATATGATATTAATTTTAATTTAATTTAATTTTCACATATATATGATATTATACTTATAGAAGACTAGCTCCATTGGAAAGTTCTTTTTATTGTTTAACATTTACAGGTTCAAATATGAAGAAAAAAAATGTGTAACAAATGTGTTATTAAATACTGTTTTTTGTTCTTAAAAATGTGAAAACAAGTTTAATGAACGCTATTTCTGCTTTCTGTTTTCATTCAGAAAAACAAGAATATAATTCTATTTTTTTCCAAATGTAAAAACAAAAACGTTTTCGTTAGTGAACACACAATTTGCAAGATTGTCAAATGTTTCTAAAACATATGAGATTTGTCAAAATCTTGATAAAGTACTTTTACCAAAAATAATAAAAACATTGTTAGAATTATTTATTGTACATTTGAAACCTTGTAGAACAAGTTAGACGCAAAAATCAAAAGAATCGCCGTCCAATTGAAAACATATGCATCGAAATCGATGGATGGAACTATCAAATTTTAGTGCGCTTACAAAATTCATAATTTTCTAGTAAGACATGTTTAAATCTTTTTGATTACAACCGAATAATTATGTTTCATGTTTTTCTTTTTCAATAAATTATGTCTATTATTTTCAAACTAACTTACAGTAATATTAGACAAATATTAGCAAGGCTCCTAAAAATTTTAAGGGGGTAGATTTTTAAGATTGCTTTTAAAAAATTTACGACCTAAATTTCATCATACAAATTAGGGTAAAATACATTGGCCTTCCATGTGGTTTACCCTAATTACACACATATATTATGTTTGTAAAAAAGTTACACTTACCTCCCTCTTGTCCAAATATTGACTAAAATGTTATCCAATTCATTGAAATGGTAAGGAACAACTATTTCTAAATAATGAGGATACAATGGTCATTTTAACGTGTTGAAGAGAGGTGAATGTAACTATTTTATAAACATAGCACTCGTGTGCAATTAGACCAAATCTGAAGAAATGTCATTGTATTTTACTCTACAAATTACTCCCTAATACAACCGTCTATTATCCGAACTCGAGACTAGTTGCCTAAAGAATCACGGAGTTTTCTATCCGAAATTTAGAGAAAAATGGAAAAGAATTTTAGTTAAACATTAAAGACGTTTATATGATCCATTATTTACTAACTCAAATGAATTAGCTTAATACAATTTCTCAAACAAAATTGAGGTACAATTGTAAAATAATAATATGACCTCTTCCATTTTCTTAATCTCAGTCACATAAAAAGTAGTTTATTCCTATCATTTATTTATTTATTTCTTCTACTATGCTATACAAAAGAATAATAATGATGATTGTGTGGGATGAGAAAATGATATCTCATGTCATTTTACTAAAAATATCGAAACTTTTCAATTCTTTGTCCTATACTTAATTATCATATCTTGGAAATGTGGGAAAAACATGACATTGACATTTCAAGTTGGAAAGAGATAGAGATTTAACAAACCAAAAGAATTAAATAAAATCTGATTAATTTATTTTAATTATCAGCTTTTGTCAGTATACAATTGTATCAATTGAATTTCTCATCAAATCCAAGAACCTAAAATCAGAAATTTCATTTCATATGGGGCTAGTCAAAAGGCTCATGGAGAATGAAGCTACTCTTGTTTCCAAACAGACCTCAACCACGAAACACGCCACTTCCATCGTCTTTCTCGATCCCATCACTAATCAAGGCATGTGCTTTCCTTCTGAGTTCTTACAGCAAAAAAAAGGAAGTACTTTCCTTCCCCAACTCAAACACTCCGTCACTATACAAAAATTACACACACCACCTCCTTCGTCAGAGCACGTGCATCCCCCTCTTTCTCTCTCTAAAACACACCCACTCTCTCTCTCTCTCAAACTTCTGCTCTGTAATTTCTCTTCTCCAATCTCGGCGTCCGTTAGAATCAATACAATACTGTTGTAAAAAAAAGAGTCAATACATTACAATATATACAAACAGACACACACACGCCTCTTGGCTCTTAGTCTTCTTCCCCACCCGCTCTCTCTCTCTCTCTCTAAATTAAAACAGCAGAGAGAGAAGGAAGGAGAGAGAGAGACGGGGCTGTGTCGTATGATGTGAGGAGAGATGCACGCGTACAATAGGCTACCGAGCAGCGGACACAACAGCCCGTCGCCGCCGGCTTCTCCGCTCCGGTCGCCGAGGCTCCGCCACAGCCGGTCCAAGCAGGGGCGGTTCACCGCCGGCCCGGCACCGCGAACCCTTGCCCAACGGCTCGCTTGGGTGCTCCTCTCGGTTCTACTCCGGAGACAGGGTATTTTCCTATTCGCGCCACTATTGTACATCTCAGGCATGTTGTTCTACATGGGAACCGTCTCATTTGACGTCGTTCCGATCATCAAGCACCGTCCGGCGCCGGGGTCTCTGTACCGGAGTCCGCAGGTATACGCAAAGCTGCAGCAGGAAATGGATATAGACAACTCATCGGTCGATGCGGTCAGTGACTCCATCTCATCTCCCTCTCTCTCTCTATATATATCGTGTTTTGGTTATGTGCTGTGATCCAATTGAAGTATTTTTGCCAAGATTTTGATTTAGCGAGGGACCTGCACAATGCATTAGGTTATTGGACATTTTCCTTAGATTAGTACCAAATGTTAATTGTGGTAATTTGCGAAATTGGTTATGCAGCTTCAGAAAAATGCCTGAAAAAAGAAGCCATTTTTGAGCAATTTAATTGCCATTGATTTTTTTTTTCTGGAGAACCAAACAGGGTAAGGGGAAGTTCTGTTATTTTGTTCACTGGCTATATGTACATCAACTGATTAGAGTACTGTATTGATCAATAAAGTGGTGTCTAACTCTAAAGTATCTTGCTCTTTGCTGTAGATAGATGCACATCCACAATGACCATGCCATGTTAGCAATGATGTTCGCACATTCTTTTTGTTTCATTGAAATGCCTCTATCGCAAGAGACTTGATTAAAGTTAACATAGTTCTGCAATTCAGATGTTCATAAATTCTTTTTATTTCATTGAAATGACTCTCTCTCAAGAGACCTAAGTAAGTTAAACATATTTCTGGAATTTAGGTAGTGGTGAATGGTGATCAAAGTTCTTATCAAAATATTATTTCTGTGCTTCTCTGTGATGTAATGAGGTTAGCTCAAGAGCTAAGTGAAAGGTTTTTTTATACCGATAAAGGACAGTAATGTATTCGGTGGCTTGGATTTTATTGTATTTGGTGAATGGGTTGAAATGATTTTTTGTTTGCAATTGCAAGTGGCCATGATAGACAACATTCATTGATGGGATTTGGGTTTAGTATAGCAATACAAACAACAACAACAACAATAACAAAACAAAGCCTTTTCCCAACTACTTGGGGTCGACTTCATGAATCATATTCTTCCATTCCGTTCTATCTAAGGCCATAGCTTTAGTCGAACCACATGTTATCATATCATTCCTTACTTTTTTTTTATTTTTGGATAAGTAAAATTTTATAAAAAGCCCTCAAGAGGGGAGCGCATCCCAAGAGAATACACAAATCCTGACAAGGCCTCCTATAGCTTTAGACTATTAACAAAATCCACAAATTGCCCCACATATTTACAATTGTGCCCATTAACCCAAAATAATAAAGAGCTCATAATGGCATATTTAAGAGATCAAACAGAAGATTCCCCGTTCTCGAAAGATTTCCTATTTCTCGCCTTCCACAAGCCTCACCACAAACAAAGGAGCGTGGCCCTCCAAGCAACTCTGGCTCGGCTATCCACTATATACTCTCGCCAAGCCTCTAACATATCAAACGTGGATGCGGAAAGCATCCAATTCACTCCAAAAGCAAGAACATAGACCATATATCTCTCGCCACTGGACAATGAAGCAAGAGGTGGTTCACTGAGTCTTCGCCTTCTTGCACATGTAACACCAGTTCGCTATAACGTGTCGCCATCTTCTGAGATTATCAATAGTAAGAATCCTCCCAAGAGTTGTCATCTAAACAAAAAAGGCCACCTTTAGAGGGGCTTTTGACCTCTAGACTACCTTCTAAGGAAAAGAAAGGCCCTGACCCCTAAAAGGATTTGGTAAAAAATCCGTACCCTGAATTCCCCGCTTCGTGAATCCACCCAGACCATCTCGTCCAACCCCTCCTTTATCACTGTCTGTCTATAAAGTAAAGCTAAAAAATCTACCACATCATCGATCTCCCAATCATGGAACTGTCTCTGAAATCGAACATCCCAAGTAGTCCTCCCGCTATCAAGCCGATAACAGTTGGCCACCAAGGCATGTTGATTCATGGCAATTCGAAAAAGCTGTGGAAATCTACGAGCCAAAGTGGACTCCCCGCACCATTGATCCTCCCAAGATTTGACCAATCTCCCATTCTCGATTCTGAATTGGATACGCTTTAAGAATTCATCCCATCCCTTCTGGATAAATTTTCAAACACCCACACCACCAAAAAGTCGCACCTCTCTGGAAGACCATCCCCCCTCACCTTCTCCCATTTGACAAGTGATGGCTCTTCTCCACAATCTAGTCCTCTCTTTACCGAACCTCCAAACCCATTTCCCCAACAAAGCTTTGTTAAAAATAATGAGATTCCAAATCCCTAAACCTCCCATCCTAACCGAATAGCACTCCTTATCCCAATTTACCAAGTGGAATTTGAATTCATCATCCCTGCCACCCCAAAGAAAATTACTTTGAATCTTCTCTAGCCTCCTAACCACTGCCTTTGGCTTCAGGAAGAGAGACATATAATAAAGCCATAGCTTCAGTGTAGCAATGCAACTACATGCAAAAATATAATCCTTTAATAAATTTCTTTTAGGTGTTTGTTATAATCATGCTACTTAATACAAGAAAATTATACACTATAGGTGTTGGTATGCTGCGCTACCTATTTGAACCAAAAAAATTGTTTTACTCAGTAAGGATCATACTCAGTCAAGGACTTGCAGAGATTACTAAATTTAGATGTGTCTTGCACAAGATAGGGTATGTTGCTTATTTTAGGGTGACTATTAGAGAGAACTGAGGGGTGAAAACTTTTTTATTGTTGTCCTTGACTTAGAGAACATATATGGAAGTTAGAGAACACATATGGCAAGAAAGGTTTTTAGTGTGTTGAACATTTATTCAGGATCTACAAATCTATAATTGAATATTCATTTGTCAGGTATTTGGACAAGAGAGCAGGGAATTTTTCATTATAATTTACATGTATGAAATTAAAGAAAAAAATTCAACGTTTTATCCATACTTTTGAGCTAATGAGAGTTGATACTGTGAATTAACTGAATCTATTGATGTGGCGTTTATGTTCCTTTCTTTTGGCCAATGATATAGTCCCAATTAGAAGGCTGGATCATGAGTAGAAAATTAGTTTGGAATGGTTAAACAATTTCTTAGATTAAATCATTAAACTATGATTATTAAAAGGCCCATTGCTTTGTACACTGGTAAATGCCTGGCTTGTCATACATGAAAACACAGGTTTGAATCCTTCCTAAGGGTAGTCATTTGACTCATTTTATGCAAATAATACCAAAGATTGGAACTGTATCCATTCTACTTCTTCCAGCACACTCAATTACGGGACCAGAATGGCAAATGGCCCTTTAAAGTTTGGTTCTTTACTTGTATTTGTTGTTCAAAATATTGGTTAGGATTTCAATCCTAATTTGTGTTGCACCTCAAATGGAATTTAATTAGTAAATATTATCATGTAGCTTGAAGCAAAGGTTAGAACAAGTAGGATTTGGTAATTTATTTTTTAAAAGATTATGAGTTGAGTTTGGTATATAACTCAGACAGAGTGTAGATGCAGATTATTATTATTAATTTATTTTTAACGGTTATGAGTTGATTTTGTTAGATAAAACTAAATCTAGATTTGCTCACTTTTAGGCTTTAGTAATATTTCTCAATTTTTGTGTTGCTTAGACACATGCATTGGCCATACATGTTGTGAGACATCAGGGTGTTGACAGATGTTGGGAATGACTTATCTAAAAATACTACTTTCTTATTTTGATGTTGGACTGGGAATCTATACATAGTTAAAACTATGAAACATTGTATATATATATATAAAAAAAGGAATCTAGAATAACTGTTAGATTGGCTCAAATTCTTATTGGGATTAGGTTTCTATTATAGAGTTGTATCTTATTAAGTAATTTCTTAGTAGGCAAGTCTTGGTCCCAAGGAAGGAAAGTACTTGTTAGGCAAGTCTTGGGCTTTAAGGAATTGTAGTCCTTGTCCACCACGGAATTGGGTTTTGGACTATAAATAGTTACCTATGTTATAGGTTGAGACAAGTGAGAAGAAAAAGGGCAATACTCTCATTATATTTGAGAGGTTACTCTCATTGTTTTGAGAGGGCAATTGTTGCGTAGAGGTAATACTCTCATTGTTATTGAGATGACACTTAGAGAGAGAATTCTTGTTTAGAATTTGTGATTTCCTTTTGAGTGAGATTGGGTGTATAAGGGTTGAGAGTTGAGTGTACTCTTGATACAATTCTTTAACTTATACTGTTACAATCTATATAGTGAAATTGGGCTCTCCGTGGACGTAGGCTTGTTTAGCCGAACCATGTATAATTCTTGGTGTGTTTTTGCAAGTTTCTTCGTGCTTGTTTACTTATCATCACATCGTAATATTTGGTGGTTCGTGATTCGGGACTTGTTTTTCAACAAATTGGTATCAAAGCTTTAAGGTGCACACAAGGTGTTTGATAAAAGTCTTGTCTAGATATTTCTTCACAATACTGGTGTTGTTCGTCTTGGGCACTTGTGACAATCATGGCCGATAATATTGCTACACAATACAAGGTGAAGAGATTTGATGGTAAGGGTAACTTCATCTTATGTCAAAGGAGGGTGAATGACATCCTGGTTCAACAAGGCTTAGCGCGAGCGTTGAAAGGGATGGATGGAAAATCGAAAAAAGTGTGTTAACACTATTCGACTCTGTATTGGGAATGTTCTCACAATTTACAAAGGTGACACTCTTACTCAACATGAGTGGTTTTTAGATTCACCCAAGTTGCGGTGTAATTTAATTTCCTTGAGCTAGTTGGACTCCATGGGCTGCAAGTGCTCCATTGCAGGGGGAGTCATGAAGATCACCAAGGGCTGCATGGTTTTAATGCGAGGAGAATATAGTGGAGGTTTGTATCGTCTGGTGGGGAGTGCCAATGGCACTCAGACTTCGATTGTGGATAGGAAACGGGGTGCACAGGGTAACAAGATCTTGAGACGTGTTTCGTTTGATTTATCGAAGACATGGTTTGCATGTTTCCTGACAGATGTGGGTGAGATGAAAGTTCCTGCTTGGAGAAGGGTTGCATCAAAGCCCCCTTCCAAAATCACTTGATAGTGTTGACTTGATATAGCTGCATGAATACATTGGCCGTGTGGATCAAGAGGAGTATTTTTTCATACTTGATTCAAGTTATGTAGTTGGAGTTTGAAAGACCGATGGATCGTTTGTAGATTTGCAGACGGGAGTCTTGTTTATTGAAGACTTGTCAAAAATTTTACCAAAACTTGCCTACTAAAAAATTACCTAATAAGATACAACTCTATAATAGAAACCTAATCCCAATAGGTTTGTTGCGTAGATTTGCACTGGGTTTGTTGATGATGCTACTCTATTATGATGAGAATGGGATTTTGATTTAATTTTAATGTCTAATTACTGTTGACACAAGGCATCTATTTTGCAGATATCAACTATATGGAAACGTTCTTATAAAGGTGGCGAGTGGAGACCATGCATAAACAACTCATCAGTAGGTATGAACAATGTCCACGACTCCACATTGAACACGGGTTACAATTTTTAATTATATGGGTTACATTTAAGAGATGAATAATATCTAGGGTTCAGCAGGATCTGCTTGTTATAAAGAGCTTTTGGCAAATAGCTTTAGCTGTACTCTTTTTTTTCTTCTCTATTCTTGCTTGCGTCTTTTTATAAATATTGCAGTTCTATTTTGTGATTTAGATACATTTCCATTATCGTCTCATGTATATTCTAATTCATCTCTATTGTCTCTGCCAATCTTCTTGACTGAGTACTGAAAGAATAAGAAGTGCCCTCCACACTTTTATATTCTCTATTGTCTCTGCTCTGCCAATATTTTTGACTAATTACTGAAAGAAGGTGTGTCCTCATAGCATGGTATCTAAAAGTTCAGGGTGAGAATGGATACATTTTTTCTTTGAGTTTCTCTTCTTATTAATACTGGGTGGTGAACAAGAAAGTTGGATATGTTGCTATGCTACATATGAAAGTATTCTAACATAGTGATATGTGATTCACTTTTTAATATTGAAGAAATGCCTAACTTTTGCCTTTGTTAGGAAGCTTACATGATTTTTCTGTGTGTGTGTGTTTTTATCTTTTCTTTGAATCCTATCCTAGCCCTAATCCTGTTGTGATGTTAATGTGACGTGCCTTTATCTGATTGCTGTGATGGTGTGTTGCCATTGAGTTGGAGCAAGAAAAGTGTCTCTATTGATACGAACCAGATAGCAATTGACCACATGGCCACTGGAAATAATTTGGTAGCTTACTAGCTCAGTTGAACAGTTCTGAACAAGTTATGACAAGTTGTAAATGTGGTCCTGATTTTACAGCTTTCCCACGTGTAGATTTTTTTTTTTCATCAATTATTAATGGACATGGTGGTCTCTATAGAGAAATTGTATTGTTTTTGGCGATCTGCTTCTAGAAGCTTTACCTCATATTCTACCCAGCAAGCCTAAATGCTTTTGAGTTTTACATGATATGAACAAGTTATGACAAAATGTAGAATTGGTGATTTGAGGCACGGACCACAGTTGTTCAGTCTTCACTTTTGTGAAGAAAACAGTGGATCTGTTGAATGTAGAGCATTGTTTTATTTTTTATTTTTTATTTGGTTTAGAAGGCTTCAGCAGTTTGTTTGTTAGAAGTTGTGGAATGTTTTTTTTAATAAGTTGAAGTTGTGGATTCTTTATCGTCCTTGAAGTCTGTACCCTTGGTTAGCCAAGGAGTCTCTAGTGTAGTGAATGTGCTACCTTAAGAATATAGCTCCAGAGTCTATTGCCTTTAAAAGAGGAAAAAGAAAAAATATAAAGGTGTAGCCTAGTGCATGAGGCTCCCACCATTGTGGGGTCCGGGGAGGGTCAGCCTTATCTCAGCATGCGGGAAAAGGAAAATAGAAGAAATAAAAATTAAAAAGTTCACTTTTGCTAAGAAAAATTGTAAATGTTCTTTTTCTTTGTAAAGTAAAGATCTGGAACAAATTGCTGCTCTGCTTTAGTAGAAGCAATTTTTTGAAAACAACATTTCACTTCCATTTATGTTATTGCACCACCTTCACCATCTGCACCTTAAATAGCACCATTACTCTCATCTTTTCCAGCACTGCTGCTGCGACCTGCATGACAGGAATCACTTCAGATTTCAGCAGAGAACCATAATGAGCATCTGTTTGTGGAACTTCAGTCATTATTACTACCTCCAGCTCCATTGCCACCAATACTAGTTGTCACAACTCTGTCTTACACAAACTCTCTTTTGGCCGCCACCAACACCAGTAGCTAATTAGCCTACACTGTTTTCATTGCCGCTAACACCTCCTTTATGGCTGCCATCATTAACACCCCATTTTTGCCCATAATATATTCCTCGTAGAATACTTTGGAAGCTCTGTCATGCTCCTGGAAAATTCATTATGCTAGTTATTACAAGTAAACTTTATGGTTGTTGGCTTATTGCACATCGTTTTATGCATATTTTTTTTTACATACATTCAGCTCTAGTCTGCCAAATCTTGTCTCACAATTTTTCTTGAGTGCAACTACAACCTTATCCCAACTAACATGTACAGATATACATTATATTCTACAAGATCTTACTTTTATGGTGTCATGACCATTATATTATTATATTTACGTGTTCATGTATTACTGCACATGCATATGGATATCCATATCTTTGTATGTATAGGCATCATGTGATTTATATAAATATATATTTCAAAATTTTAATAAAAGGTTGTTGTGTTTGTTATTATAGGCTTACCTGAGTCAAACGGTTATATATATATTGAGGCAAATGGTGGCTTGAATCAGCAGAGGACATCGGTAATTAACATGCCTCTATTTTCTTAAAGATGTTTAAACTTTTATACTGGTGTTTCATAGTTGTATTCTAAGGTATGAGCTTTATTCACTTGCTTTTTTTGCATGGTTTGCGTATATGTTGTGCAGATATGCAATGCAGTTGCTGTTGCAGGCTATCTTAATGCAACACTTGTGATTCCCAATTTTCGTAATCACAGCATTTGGAGAGATCCCAGGTTTGTTTTTATTTTATCTTTTCTATATATATATACATTAAACAAGGGTGCCTTTTGGTGCAATAGTAGGAAATTTGTATAGATTCTATCATATAACTTCTATAATCTATACTGTACGTGCCATGGTTTCATTTCTCTTGCCCAATTTTTGCTGTTGATTGACTTGTACTTTTGAATTGGATGCTCCAGTAAGCAATTAAATGAAACTAGTGAACTGACAATAGTTTATGCCCAAAAAAATAAAAACAAAATTTATGCCATGTATTGCCAATAGTTTGTGCTTAGCCAAAAAAAAAAAGCCATGTTATTTCCTTATATGCACACATATGTTGTATATATCGTTTCTATTTACAGGTTTTCTGATTAGGTTAATCAACATAGTAAAATACCTGGCATGTCACAACCATTCTATAAAAAGAAAATTGAATGAACTTCTAAAGCTAGCGCTATTATATTTTATCTAGTATTTGGTTATATGCTCCAACTTATTTGGAAATGCCTTCGCATGCAATTTTTGCATGTTAACATTAGAGGCCATTAAATAAACTAATTATTATGTAATATATGTTAAGGTAGAACCCTTTTATAGAGAATATGTGCATATTGCATCTATATTGTGGACCTGTGGTATACTGTAAGGAACTTCTTAGTTAACTAAAAGTATTAGTTTGATCATCTTACCTTGATATCTTGAGGGGTGTTAGCATTATATATACCATGGAACTTTGTACTGGCTGTTGTGTCTGATTTTTGTAAACCTTCACAAAATAGGCCTTTTGTCAAAAAGATGACAAGTGATCTGAACTAGTAGCATGCTTTTTATTCTGTTGGTACCCTAGTGCAATTCCCCTTATGTGCCAATGGCTATTAGGATGAAACTTTTTACATTACCTATGAGATTTGTCTATCTAATGTCATTATGCTGTTGGTTTCATTTGTATTATTAGGAGCCGAGGAACTACTGTTTGGTCCATGTATATGTAGTCTGGACTTCTGGTTAATGCTTGTTTGTACATTTGGTATAAGATGTGGTTGATTATATATATAAATTATGAACATTAGTTTTATCAGTATAGATTGTTTCATATACTGGACTGTGTGTTATGTTATCTTCTATGAAATACTGCCTCACAGCAGGAAAAGAAAAACAGAAAAAGCAAAAGAAAGAAAAAAGGTTTCTCTGCCAAATTGGAAGATTCAGTGCAGTTTAAACATAGTGGGCTTCAGGTCTGGATATTTCTGGCTAATTTAATGTGTGTAGAGATACGTCGATAGCATGGAACTGTTCTTAGGATAATGTAATGACTCATTGTGAGTTTACACATATTTGTGTTCAAAGGGTGTGAAACTGTTGTAAAAATGGTTTCTAGGAGTATATTTTGTGTGCAGCCTTTCATTAAGAAAGGAACAATTGATGATAGCCCATTTTGTTTTCTATATTCCAGCTTTTCTTTGTTTAATTGGAAGAAGAATGTATGTGTTGGCCATTACTAATTAGTAAAAAAGTAAGGTGGTGTGTTTCGTCTTTTCAATGATTATTCTTAGGATTGGAGGGAGATTCTTTGGTTAGTTGTTGGAAGGACTCCGAAGCTGTAGATTGGACTCTTTGGTAAGATGTGATGGTCATATAATGCCTATTCTTCAGAATTTTTGGTAGTATTTTCTTCCCTACGAGTACAAGGTCTTTATTGGATAAATTGGTTACAAGTAATTTGCTGATCTTTGTGAGTTATATGATAAATCATATTCCGTTCTCTCCTGTTGTTTGGGTTGTATTTCTAGGTAGTCATGAGCTGATCTTGGGCTATGTCTATCTTTTCGTGCAATGTAAATAGGTGGTTTGGCATGGATATGTTATTTTATGATCTCTTTTTTGGGAAAAAGGGGTGAGATCTTTGGAGGATTTGGACTGCATGAATTTGGAGGAAAAAGACATCATCAAAATGGTATAATATTATTATTATTATTATTATTTCTAAGTAACGGTGTCCTCACCACCTTCGGGGGCAGGACTAATCCCTTCGGATATCTGCAATTCCCATACCATGGGTATTGGGTAAACCCAAGGAGAAGGTTTTTGACGCCCCCAGGAGTTGAACACAAGACTCCTGGATCATGTCACCTAGATGCCTTATTTCAACTTAGCTACCCCATCGGGGGGTTTAATATGGTAGTTTTCTTGTATAGAGTAGTATGGAGAAGTTGGTTGTTGTTGTTATCATTATTATTACTATTATAAATATCATAAATTTTCTGTCATTTAGTTTATGAGTAATGAGTAACTCTTTTCCTTTATCTTGTTTTTGTCGTACAATTTGTACTTTTTGGTACACATCTTTATGAATTTTCTGTTGCTTGTTAGACGAAGTCACAAAGGAACATTCGTAATCTACTGATTTTTAACCCATTTTCCTAAATGGTAATGGAGCAAATATTTGCTGAGGATGTTCCTTAGAAGGGCTTTGTCCTGGTGTAATTGTTTGTAGAGAGACTATAGAAATTTGATAAGAGTGATGATGTTGACTCTATATAGGATGGGTTTTTATCTTGACTTCATTTTAGGTTTGGGTTTCAGTCACTAAGGAGTCAGACACCTTATTTCGCTTGTCAATAGAAGTTTTATAGCACTCCTTGGCGTGTAGTCACAATAATTATCATTCCATTTAGTCATAATAATTATCACGAAGGAGTCAGACACTCTTACTTCTCTGTCTGTTGGTTGGACTTTGGAAATATGCAACTAGAGAAGAATGTTTGGAGTGTGATTTTGATAATCTTTTGGAATCTTCTTCTTAAAATATCAACACTTCTCTTATGTTATATATATATATATATATATATATATATATACATGTTTTAATATGGGCAGTAATAGGAGCACGTCTGTGAAGCAATGAATTGGAATTTCTTTCGTCATTCCTTGATTTCCCATCAATTTGTTTTCCCCTTGGTCATTATCCTATTGTTATACAGGGGACAATGCGTAAAAAGTGTGTTATAAACATTATTAACCTAAGGATTATGCTTTTCACAGTTGTCCATTAATATTCCAATTGTAATCTTCTTATATTAGGTTGATAGAACAAAGTAGTTTCATTTTCTTGCGGCTGAAATTATTTGACTACGGGCTTTGCTTGTGCAGCAAATTTGGAGACATTTATGATGAAGATTTTTTCGTTAGAGCCCTGCAAAATGATGTAAGGGTGGTTAGCAAGGTTCCTGCGTATTTAATGGAACGATTTAACCACAGTATGAGCAATGTTTACAACTTCAGGATAAAAGCATGGTCACCCATTCAGTACTATAAGGATACAGTTCTGCCAAAGCTACTTGAAGAAAGGTAAGTTAAATTATGTTTATGCTTCCCTCTACCCTTTGTTCACTTCCAATTCTAATATCCATTACTATTTTTTTTATGGCAAAATAAGGTGGAGGATATAATTTTTACTTGTTTGCTTTTGATTTTAGGTATCCTTTTTGTTGGTGATAGATGATACATTCATTTCAGAAAATATTTACCAGGTCGTATTTGGTAGTACTCATGTACTTAGTACTAGGTTTGCTGGATATTAACTTTGATTAAAAAAAGCGGTCTTACCCAGTACACAAGGCTCCCGCTTGAGCGGGGTCTAGGAGAGGTGGATGTCGGCACTCCTTACCCCCATTTTTGGAGAGGCTGCTCCCAAGTCTTGAACCCTAGACATACCGCTTTGGGCGAGGGCACTTGCCATCGCACCAAGGTGCGACCTATTTGGATATTAACTTTGATAGATGCGCATAATTATGTTTTTTTAAGTTAATCTATAACATAATAGAAATGTCGAAAAAATGCAATGTTAGATGTATCATGGGGGGAGGGGTATGTTTAGAGTAGGAAAAATCTTTACCTCAAGATTTAATTGTTTTTGGAAGTAAAATTTAAGGCAGTGTTCCATCCACAATGCACACATCCACACCAAAATAGAAGTGGCAACTACTCTGAATTTTTACTATGTCAGTAAATATGATGAGCTTGGTAGACTTCACATGCTTGACAATTAACATACATCTGGGCTTCCATTCTTCTACTGTGGAAATTGTTGCTCATTCTATTTTTCTATGAATGTGCTGAAATACCTTTTGACTTGTCTGCTTACTGTGAGGTTTTGTTTTTGATATTGGGTTAAATTTGGTCATTACAGAATTGGAATTAATTTGTGTAATCTTAGAATTATTGATAAAGTTCGCACAAAGAGGTTAGTGAAATATTTTTAGTTTTCAGAAGGGAGCACATGTTTCATGCTTCTCCATGAAGTGGAATCAATTTGTGGAAGTTGAAACTATGACTGCTTGAGGACTTACTTGAATTAGGGAGAGCATCGAGTCCCTCTTTATCTAATCAATTTTGAAAATTTGCATGTTATAGCTTACTTGATTTCTTGACCATTCAATCTGATCTGTCTTATTTTAGTGTAAGTAAAGAAAATAATATATATTTTTTTGTTCAAATTTGTTAATTATTTCTTGCTTGTCGATTGCAATGTTAATGTCAATGTGAAAAAATTTATGGTGGCTAATGATTAGTATTTGATTATATCATTTCCATTTTTGTTGGTAAGGCAGGTATTTTTCTGTTTCTTACTGATTTCTAATCTGATTTAAGTTTTTCTGGGTTAATTTAAATTGTCTGCTTTGTAAATGGATAACTCAGGGTCATAAGGATTTCTCCTTTTGCAAATCGATTGTCATTTGATGCTCCTCCAATAGTTCAGCGGCTCAGATGCTTGACAAACTATGAAGCCTTGAGATTTTCAGATCCTATACTAACTTTGGGTGAATCCTTGGTGGCAAGAATGAAAGAACGCAGTGCAAATAATAGCGGTAAATACGTTTCTGTGCATCTTCGGTTTGAGGAGGTTAGTTTCATTGAATGGGAAGTGCTTTATTCTAATTCTTATAGATTATGACCATCAGCAATGAACTATCATCACAATATTGGTAGCAAGGTTGATTATCTTCTCATGCACAGGATATGGTTGCCTTCTCTTGTTGTGTTTTCGATGGTGGAGAGCAAGAAAAAGAAGACATGGAGGCTGCCAGAGAGAGAGGTTGGAAAGGGAAGTTTACTAGACCTGGTCGAGTTATTCGTCCTGGGGCAATCAGGATCAATGGAAAATGTCCTCTGACTCCTTTAGAGGTAACATATATTGCTTCTGTACTGTTCATTAAGTTCCATTGCATGGCTTTCTGCTTTGTGAATCCATTATTACTTGGCCATAATTGTTTACGTCTTTGAATTTAGTTTGTTATATTTATGTTTAATCTAACTCATCTATACCCTTGTCTTTTAGTTGTTTGTAGGTGGCTTGCTGTATCAAACTTTGTCTTAATCATTATGCAAGCACTTTTTTTTTTTTGTGCCTACATGAGTTTCTATGGATTTTAATTCACTAGGTGGTGTTGGAAGGCTGTTCTTCTTCTTCTTTAATCATAAGAAATTCAGAAATGCAAGCTAGTCATTTTAGGAAATGGTTTGTTAGTTTGACTCTTCAAAGTGAAACTAAAAGTTATTCAGAGATTAAAACTTATTCTTATCGAGTGCTTGGATGACTTCTCTAATGAAGGTTAGTTTTTTTGTCTGCCTTTGAACCTTTAGTCAAGACTCTGCTGGAGCTAACCTGAAAGGAATTCTAATGGACCACAATCTGTTTACAATCAATGGAGAAATTATTAACTTAATTTGAAAACACTGGACAAAGATTGAATACTGTAGTTACTAATTAATTCTCAATCCATCAAAACTTTGTCCCAACTATTTGTGATAAGATGCATGAATTTTGTTATAATATCATGCTGTTTAGGATCATAATTTCAGTCAAACAAGAAACAAAACTATATTCTGTCTATCTCATACCATATCACTTGTGGTTTTTCTCCTTCTGGTAGCATTAACCTTAATGTGGGTCATGTTATTCTTCTTTTTTGTTATACCTATCGATATTTGTTGCACATGGCCAAGCAATTTTGGTCAGCTCTTTTTAATCTTATCTCCCATTGATGTTACTTCTTTGTCTCATGATTGTATTCTTTTTTAATTTTATCTATTTCACAACCATCTCAACTTCTGCAATTCACCACCGCCACCCACACTCATTATGTGAACATGTTATTTTGCTGTCGAACATTTTGTTTGAGTAAACTTGGCTGGTCTTGAGGCCGTTTTATAGAATTCCCCTTTCCATCTTCATAAAATATATTGAAGTACTTTTCCATTTATCCCATTATGCTTTAATATTATGAGCAACATAGTTTCTAATGCCTCCCTATGAATAGTATGGAGTCTGTGCATGAGAACATTCAGTCTTTGGTATTGTTGGGCATTCAATTTTTGTTTCTTTCTATTTTTTCTCTCTAGATATTGAATCAATTACATTCATTATGTTCAACTGATGCTATTGAAAAATAAAATGACATAAAAAATTAGAAGAAAATAAAATAAAATGAGGAAGAAATAGAGATAATTCTATTCGTTGTGCTGGGGTTTGATTTCAAAATTTCAAATTTGTTGTGTATTTTCCATTTTTAGAAACAAGCATTGAGCTATTAGGTTTTTTTTTTTTTTGGTAAGTAAGAATTTCATTGGAAGGCTGTATAAAGGGGTACGCGGCCAGAGAAACTACGCAAGAAAATAGCCTCAAGCTATCCACAAAAACTATAGCCTCAAGCTTCCAAATACCATCTTGTTAATTTTTATTGACATCTGGGAATTTCTCCTCCCACTCCCCTGAGATAAAAAATCTATCCGATTCTGATAGGGTGGGGGTCTCCCTACCAGCTACCACTAGACCAAGTGAATGAGGTGTCCTCCAACGGTAGATCAATCAGACGTTGGGCATCAATGAAGTCCGAGAACTGCTCCATAGCTGTTGTACATCTCCCACCATTAGATCTCTCAAAGGGGGATCTAATCACATTGAAGTCACCACCCACACACCACGGCGAACTCCATCATGCTGAAACATAGCTCAAATCTTCCCACACCAATCCCCCTGTGACCATCTACCACCGGCCCATATACCCTAGAAAAGACCCACACCCATCCTCCTCTAAATAGAATAAGCAAGACACTAAAAATTGCCTTTTCCACACATCCACTTTGGAAACCCACATCCTATCCCACAAAATCAAGATACCTCCTGCGGTCCCTACGACATTAAGGGACTCCCCCATCAACAAAGTGACTACTCTATAAACTCCTAATAACGGATTCATCGAATTTTTCAATTTTGATTCTTGCAAACAAACAACATGAGCCTTACACTTCCGCACCAACTTCTTCACCAACTTCCTCTTGTCCGGGTTGTTGAGTCCCTAACATTCCAAGACACTATCTGTAGCTTCATATACAAACAATTTCTTTCCCCTTTCTACCCCCTCTCCCCTTCTTACTCTCTCCCGCAGACCTCTCATTCCTTCCATCGTAATTCACATTAGAGGTTAAATTACGAAGCTCCCTCTGCCCCCTCCAAACAGGATTCTTCCTCTTACTAATGGCCTTCCACTCCTTATCAATGGAATATAAAACTTCAATGGCCCGTTCATCCTCCCCCATCATAAGATAAGCCCAAATTCTTGCTAATGGTCTCGATATTTTTCATCAACCAGTCATTTTCTCAACCGCAATCCTACAATGGGTGTCGGGACCCATGGTTGCAAGAGGTTGATTCAGACCCAATCTGACCTCTTCAGCCTCCTCTCTAACCACCACAACACTGTCAATGTCAAATGGATTTGTTGGAATTTGTTCTTCATCTCCGTTGGAAAAATCCTCCCTCCCCAACACAGAAGGGGTATTGTACCCTCCCTTGGACAAATGCTCTCCTCCGACAGCTTCCCCCCCCTTCCCGATTTATTTTGCCAAGTCCCTTGAACAATCTCAGTAACAACCAATAAAGTTGCTGCACTGTCTCTTTGCAATTTCAGCTGGATACTCTTGTCAACACATAGGGTTAAGCCATCTCCATCTACGCCATTACCCACCCTCACGTAAAGTTTGCTCCCTCCCCTCCTCTGATCTGTCGGCATGAAAAACATCTGTGTCCCTTCAGACCTTAGAATGAGCCCATCACGCCGACCAGTCATCTGGTCTTGTTTGGCGGTCCCCAAATCTCCCACAGAATAAGGGGAACACCGATTCTGGTTGGGTCGGATTTTGGGTGGGTTTGGATCACTAACCTGGGCATCCTTAGGTTGGTGACCACCTTAGGCTGGCCATTTCTCTTTTTTGGCGCAAGTCCATGAATGTTTGGCATGCAATCCTTTGTTCTTGAAGCATTGTGGACTTTCATGAATTGACCCACCTGTCTTGCTCCTAGCCAGTTTTTATAGCGATGTGTTTGAAGCCTACTGTCTCTTTGCTTTTGTGTGCTACTGGGCCCGAGTGTCGTGGCCCGTATGTCTTTTGCCTAGGTTTATTTAAAGCCTTTGGGCCTTTTTGAGAAGGCCATTTGTCTTTAACATAAACCTGATCACTTCCTTTTGTGTTGGGTTTAAAACCCACAACCTCTTTTTCTCCCTTTCGAACTAGGCTTGATTGGCGGGCGGTTAACCTTTTGCCCATTTTTATTTAAACCCTTTGGGCCATTAGGGAGAGGACCACCACAAGTGTTAGGCCCAATGGATTGAAATTTGAACTCTCCCCTCCCCCCCAACACCCTCCTCTCTCTCTTTCGCGACTTCCTTGCTGACACATCGATGCCCAACTGTCCTCCACTCTCCACAGCTGTTAGGCTTGAGAAAGACATGTGTCCCCCTTCCCTATCTCTCCCTTCACGCACCATAGGCACTTGCACACCTCGTCGTCCCCCTCCTCCATTCATTTGGTCGTTTTGCAACTCTGGCTGTTGATGTAATCTCTCCCCTCTTTTTTCCCTTACCTCCACACTGCGCTACCACTCATCTTCATGGATTAGAGATTCCACACGTCTACCTATCAGAGAGGCCTCCAAATGGATCAATTCCTGCATGCGACATTACCGCAACCCGATAACAAACACCACCATCTTCTACCATCACCTTTGCTGGAAAATTTCCCCCCTGCTTGACCTTGATCATCTTCTCTGTGTGTCTACTTTCGTCAGCCACTACCCCCCAAACAGCAAGCGTCGCCGATGGCCACAAATAACGAATGGCACCACAAATGTAATGGAAGCCCATATAAGATGAGGCGGTGCTCCATCTTCTTCTTCAAGATTCCGGAACATCCCACACGGAATGACCACACATCCATTTTCAAGAAAGCTTCTCCTCACTCTTGTTTCCCTTAGTTCAGTACCCTACTTGCTTCTATGGGCGATGGGAATCCCAACAAAAGTAGAGAATCAGGCAACAAGGTTACTCCCACGTCACTTGCCACCTTCCAAGTCCTTGAAGCCCATTATGCGATTCTCTCCACTCCTCCAACTTCTCTGTCAAAACGACCGACTAGGTGAGACTGTAACACATCTCTTCTCCTAGCCACACTCCAGTAGTCCACCTTGAAGATAAGTCCTTTGTCCAACGGAACTCTTGGTGATGCTAAGCCTAAGCAAGCTTGCCACCTCCCTGAAACTTCGTTCTCTTGTCTCTCTTCAGATGGGCATCGGTTCACCTTCAGAGATCTTTTTTCCTCTCATGTATGCTGAAGACGCCACATAAAAATAAAAACACAACCTGATGTGCTTCTCTGGGGAGGTGAGTGTAATTTATCCACAAATAAATAGTAGAGTTCTTATATTTAGTAAAATTTGAAGAAGACTCTAGTGAGGAATTACCTCCCTTGTAATCCAACTATGAAGGATTCCTAGAGAGAGAGAGAGAGAAGTCTTGAGCTTATGAATCAATGTGTCCATACGTTCAGATGACCTCCAAATTATTCCTCTTCACCCCATCAAGCAATGTGAGGTTGCACTCAGAATCTTCTATTTCCTCACAACTCTTGCCCGTCTCCAATTGAAGAAAATATTCACTACATTTGATCAAGAACCGAGTATCTGTTTCTTTTCCTAGTTTTCATGGCTATTATTCTTCGTCTTTCATATAGTATTGTTATATGCTCATGCAGTGATCTAGCATGGCAGGTTATGAGATTTTATTGCATAGGGAAAACGTAATAAAATTAGGTTCATATTTTGATTCTTTGATAGAGTTATGTCATAATGTGTCTGTTAATAACCAACTGCAAAGTTTAAAATCCCAGATGGTTTAATTTAGGTTTTTTTTTTCATCAGCATGCCTCTTAACAACCAACAGCCACTTGTCCCGATCAAGCTATTCGGGAATGGACCAAATAATGTATGTCAAACTCTCACCATTGAGTGAGACTCCAGCTCACATTCAGAAATGAACAAATAATAAGCAGGACAAAATGCTCTAAGACCTTTCCAAATTAAAGCTATAATACCATGAATTAAGGAATATAAAAAATATATAAACAATAAAGATGTGCACTGTGGGCTTGTGTGAGAGCTTGATTTACATTGTTGGGTGCATTTCTTATAGCTTGAGTTTGTGGCCTAAATGGTTTTAGCATGGTACTAGAACTTTGGTCTTGGGAGGTGTTGGGTTAAGTCTCCTGCACTTATTCTCCATTTTGTCTGTGTTTGCACTCTATTCTATCTGTTTGCCTCATGTTTAAAATGGACTCATACATGATGCAGGTTGTATGAACTTGACATGCATTATTTGGATCATTACTTAATGGCTTAATCTTATGGGGCTATTTGTTGGTTTTTAACTGTAAAGCTGTTGTAGCTTAATTCAATAGAGCTCCTTCTGCAACATATGTTGGAGGTTTGATGCCCATTAAAATTCTGTGTGGTTGTTTTTCGCGAGAGAGAGAGAGAGAGAGAGAGAGAGAGAGAGAGAGAGAGAGAATTTTAACAAGTCTTTGACATTCAGGTAACATCTTCTGAATCTATGGTCTCCATTTCTCTCACAGAATATAAGAGGAATTCTGAAATTTTCTATAGAAGTTTGCTCTACGAGCTACATACTCCTTTGCAACTTGAAATATACTAGGGGTTCTGCATGGCCTAAAAGATTCTTCTTCTAGAGTTTCTGACTCTATAATGAAGAGATGGAAGAGAGGGTTTTCTAGGTATCACTTCATTCCCTTTATGTGTCTTTCATGGGGATTTTACGATCCTTTTTTTTTCTTTTCTTTTCTTTTTAAGTCAGAAATCGTCCTTGAATAGAACCAGTTTTGGTGCTTCTGAATTCCATGGCAATGGCGCTTTCCTTGAGCTTTCTGTGGGTCTTCTTTATCTTTCATTCAGTTCAGAAAGAGAACTCCATAGATTTTCCTGCCTTCAGTTGATCATTGCTATTAGGTTGAGTTACAGGTTACTTGAGGTCTCTCTCCTTACTTCCTATGTGGGGCTTTAGCGGAGTTACTTCTTTTTATTCATTCTACTTACTCTCTTCAACTGTGGCTATACCCTGTTTCTCTCTATAGTATGCAATTCATAGCTTGGGAGTAGTCATATGTGCCACGGCCCACGGCTATGGCATTGAGGGGTTGTTTAGAAAAGTGCCGCAGTAAGAGTTGTCTTGATTTGAACTAGGCCTAGATCATGAATTCATGATGGGCAGGGCTTAGGGTTAATAAGGTTCTGTATGGTGTTTTAGAGTTTGGCCTTAAGTGCAAATTTCTTTCTATCCTTGTTGAAGTTCTCTCTCCTTGTCATTTGGGTTGTCTGAGGAGTGGTTTTTCTTTTCTGTTAGAGGTATGTTTTTAGGCTTGTTTTGAGCTGTCATTGAATTACTATGTTTTTGGTAATAACTGTGACGTCCCACATTGTCCGGGGGGGAGAGGCTGTTGACACTTATAGGCGTGGATGCCTCCCTAACTATGTAGACGTGTTTTGAAAACAGTGAGTGAGCACCGAGAGAACTGTGTGCAAAGCGGAGAATATCTACACAATGTGGGCTGGTCGTGACAGATGATATTAGAGCCAATCCACAGTCGGAAATGGGGGTAGCGGAGCATGCACAAGCCCATGAGGGTTAGGCTAGTGATGACGCTGGGTCTCAAGAGGGGGTGATTGTGGCGTCCCGCATTGCCTTGGAGGAGGGGGGTGGGGGGGTAGGTTGTTGGCACTTATATGTGTGGATGCTTTCTAACTGTGTAGACGCGTTTTGAAAACCGTGAGCATTGAGTGCGAAGTGGATAATATCTACACAGCGTGGGCTGGTCGTGACAATAAAAGTTATGTACTTGTGTAGTGGTGTAATAATGAAGTGCCGTATTTATGATTTTAAAGGTATTTTGAAATTTTTCTGTGTTGCAACTGTTGGTTCACTTATTTTTTCTTGTCATGTGTTTCAAAGGCAAGGATGATGATAATGATGTTTCAAAATCAATACAAATGGTCTATGGTGTGATGACTTATTCTCTTTATATATTAATAGCTAATTAATGTTGTATTGTATGTTAACAGGTTGGTTTGATGCTTAGAGGAATGGGGTTTGACAAAAGTACATCCATCTATTTAGCATCTGGAAAGATATACAATTCTGAGAGATATATGGCTCCACTATTTGAAATGTTTCCCCTTTTACAAACTAAAGAGACACTGGCATCTGCTGAGGAACTTGCTCCATTTAAGGTTTGAAATTTCTTGTGTTTGTTTCAATTTTTACTTCCATTTTTAAGCTCTTATTTGAGGTCATTGTTTTGAATTGAGTTACTGCTTCTAGAACTATTCATCCAGGATGGCTGCCATAGACTACACTGTTTGTCTTCATAGTGAGGTATTTGTGACAACTCAAGGTGGAAACTTCCCCCAATTTTTGTTGGGCCACAGAAGATACTTGTATAGTGGACACTCCAAGACTGTTAGGCCTGACAAGCGGAAGTTAGCATTGATATTTGACAATCCCAATATTGGGTATGTATTCATCTCTTGTTGTGGTTTCAGTACATGAAATTTTGCTGCAATAGAAATTGGTATATGAAGTTTTTCTGAATTCGTTTCATAGTGGAAGCAACTTGGAAGGGAATAAAACTGACAACACTATTAGTAACCCTGATATGTTCTGGGCGTGTTGGGAAATTTTAGGAATTCAATAACACCAATCATTTCCCAACTACACAATAAGCTGCAAAGGTTTGCCGCTTAATTCATTTTGGTGAGGTAGGGACAAGACAAATGTGATGACCAAGTATATACTGGGTACTTGTATTAGTTTTAATAGTTTCAGTGATGTCACCTTAAATTGGATTGTGAACCTATGTTGAGTTATATGTCGAATTATAGATTTGTCTGTAAAAGTGAAATAACCATATTTAATAATCAATCATATGCCTGTATGAGATATTTTCTCCATCCCTTCTTTTGGGTGGGTCATATGCATATTGGATTTTCCTCCGGATGTTATGATGGAAATACCATGGCTGGTTATTTATTTTCCTCATCTTGCTCCCAGGTGGAAAAGCTTCAAGCGGCATATGCTGAATATGCGAACTCATAGTGATTCGAAAGGAATTGAGCTCAAAAGACCAAATGACTCAATTTATTCTGTCCCATGTCCAGATTGCATGTGTCGCATCAACAAATCAGCAGATTTAAGATCTCTGTCAGCAACGTGATTTGCCTGGAGAAATAGAACTTGACAGGTTTTTGTTCCCAGAATTTTGTGAGTACATGTAGCTGCTAACCCTCCTTTTTTTTCTTGTGATTCTTTCATTTTTTCCTCTTCCATTGGCGAGAGGGCACACATTGGTTTGGAGCTTCAAGGATTTGTTGGAAGACAGATCAGTCGGATTATTTTCCGGGATTGGGTTGCGGTTGGGGTCTCGCATCTTTTTGTACATGATGCGGGGAGAACATAGGTGGTCTTGTATGGGCGGGAAATTACATTCTTTTCATCTTGTTGCCGCTGCTGTATGTAACGAGCCGTGAAGAAACACATTGAATACCTTTGCACATTGGTTTTGCCTTGTTTGTAGTTTGTATATTAGTTTGATTTGATTTGTTACTTGTAGGTTTGCAGAAACAGGATGACCTTCACAAATTATTAAAATCAGGGTATCAATTTTTTCCTGTTGGCGTGCCTCAAAGGAATATTTATTTGGCCTCCTATGTCTCTAATACCTTCTCTTTCTTAATTCCCTGACGTGTCTGCAATTGGAAGGGTGCAGATGCTTGGAGCCATGTCTGTAAATTATGCATGCTTAGGGCTGCAAAGGAGCCGAGCTTGAGCCTGTTTAGGCCCTGCTGGTTCATTTGTGGGCTCAATTTGGGCTCTACTTGGGATCATAACGAGCTTGAAAAACTAAACTCGAGCTTGTCTTGTTCTTAATTTGAAAAGCTCGAGCTCGACTCGTTTAATAACAAAAGTCATTCGGGCTCGTGTTCAAAATTATTGACTCGTTTATGAACTTATACGAGTTTACGTTTTTTAATGTATTTTTGAGTATGTGAGCCAATTGTTTACAAACATATACTAGTTTATATGAGCTTTGAATCGAGCCTTAGACGACTCGAGCTTTAGTTTACATGAGCTTTGAATTGAGCCTTAGACGACTCGAGTTCAACTGTTTATGAACAATTTGGTTCATTTGTAATCTTGCGCTTTCCAAGTAAAAAAATTAAAACATCCCATTTGCTAGGAGTGATTTGCGCATTTCTTAATTTTCTAAGTTATGTACAAAAATAAAATTAAGGGGGGTAATTTATGAAATCGTATAAGTAAAAGTTAAGGGGGTAATTTATGAAATCGTGAAAGTTGAGGGTTTATTTTGTAGTTTACCTAAAAGGATATTTTTGGAATTTTACAACTTGTGCTATGCACTAATACTTTTTTGTCAAATGGCAGCGGTTGATTTATATCATTTCTTAATACTTTAAGGAGTTATATGCAAAAAAAATGAAAGTTGAGGGGGCGTTGATTTAAGAAGTTGTTGAAAGTTGAAGAGTTTTTCTTTTTGGGAAAAATTAGATTTTACTTGCCAAACTTAATTAAAATTGTTCTAAGGTGGCCTCAAAATCGAGAAAAGATGAATAGTCACCAAATTTAAAACTTAAATGCTAATAAATGATTATTTGATGATTTATTTCATAAATGTCCTTATAATATATTATTTTATAATTGGACAAATCTATCCTTGTGATAATATACAAAGTCAAGACATTAAAAAAAAAGATAAGATGAAAGCAAAATAACATATAAACTTACAAATTAGATAGAGAAAAGGAAGAAAAAAGAAAACAGCACGTGAGTTGTGATCATGTACAAAATATGACCATTAGAAATATTCGTAAATCACAAATAAAAGAAAATAAAATGACTAAAACCAACTCTAATACTCATCAGCACACTCAAACCAACTTCACTCGTTTATATAGTGATATTTATATACATAATACGTCAGGAAATTTATTGGGTTTTATGAGTGAAAGGTACTACTGATCATGTGAAGACTTGACCGAAAATTTCAAAGGCAGGCTTCTTAACCTCTTCTTTGGGAACTCTAACAGTCAATACACCATTTGCCAAAGACGCCTTCATTAAATTAATAATATAATTTATAATCTTTTTTTCAAATATAATTTATAAGTTTCTATGTTGGTTTTAGTGTTTTATATTTGTTCTTTTTTATTGTTTGGTCCAAAAACCCATTGATTAGAGTTTCTGTACAGTCAATTTCAAAAATTTTGGGTGAAAACTCAGTAGACAACAAACTATATAGAACAAAAAATAATGATTGATGAGGAAGGAGAGAAAGGAGGATGAATTCAAAGAGTTATCCTTTGTATTCGATGACAATTTCATCATTTACAAATTAATTTTTACAATATTTAATAAATAAGTGTTTTTGACATAATTATCCTTAATCGGTTACTAATTAGCTCAACTTTTAAGTTTGGTAACTATTTGTCTATTTTTTGAGTTCAAGGTCACTATAAAATTTTCTCACCAAAATGTAATTTTCCCTTTCCCTTCGAAATTTACCCAATTTGAAATTATAGAGACTCTCCTCTAACCCTAGATGCGCATATATATTATACACGCGTATATTGGTTGCTGCATAAGGGAGTCTTTTGGAGAAGAAATGAGGCTACAACTTGCTTTAACAAGAACAAGTTGTGGGGTTGAGAGTTCAAGATTCTGGGTCAAGCTTTTTCATTCTACATGCCTTCTTGTGACACCCTTTTACGAATGGGAAAGCTAATAGAGTAAGTGTGATTTGTATATCTTATATGAGGTTTTGCTTAATTACATTTGGATTACAAATTTTAAAATATGATGGTCAACTTTTTCTGAAGTTTGGTTGACTTTCTTGCGAGTACCCTCGTCATTAATTAACAAACAATTCGTTAAAGTCAATTACATAAAAAAAAATTCAAAACCAAAAACTACTATTGGTGGTGGTAGTGCTATTGTGTCATTGATGTAAAAAATACGTATACAAAATATATTAATCTCAGTGAAAGGATTATAATTGAGATTATTTTTGTATAAAAACATTATAGCTTGAGAGTATTTTTGTAATTGTACATTAGATGTAATTTTATTTAACGAATTGTTAGTCTGACAGATGTGTTAGAGTAATTTTACAAAAAAATTTATTTGAAGATAATTAAACCAAACTTCAAGGACGTCAAAATAATTTATCCTAAAAAGGCAAGGGCTAGGAGGTAGGACAGCCTGGTCCGCGCTTGTGAGCTTAAAAATTGATTAGAAACCCAGGCCTCGGAGCTTAGCACATGGGCTAGGTTTCAGTTGGACCCGTGATCTTAGGCTAGTTGGGCCAGAGACCTTATCTCAGTGGGCCTCAAATCGAGACTATTTTTTGCTTGAGTTTTAACTGGAATTTAATTTGACAAAATGTGGACTAGCTTTTTAACTATAATTGAACCTGTTTTGGGCCTAATTAAACTAATTTATCATAGTAACTCCTTACCAATTTTTTTTTTTTTTTATCATAGTAACTAATAACTTTTAACTATATGAGTTATACTAGTTTGTACTTGTACATAATGGTATAATAGTATAACCATATATAGTTATGACTTAATATTATATCATATACTTGCATACTAATATAGTTAATCATTTCTATATTCAGTTATTTATATATTTATTATTGTAACTTATAATAGTATAAATTTACTATTATAACTAAATATACTAAAAATATTTTAAGATAATAGTGTTATATGTTATAGTACTTATAATAGTTATAAAACACATTATAACTTGTAATATTTTACGTAAAATGATGATGTGACATATTTGGATCGTTGGATGGAGCTTTGGAGATGCTTGGAGAGAAAAAGTACCAAAGATGATTCAAATCTTTTATAACTTGTATTGGGCTCCAGTTGGTGACCCTTCTTATATGAGATCTTAATACTACAATTAAATGATGGACCCATGCGCACAATGTTAAAAATAAAAGAGGAGAAAAAGGCACGTGTTTGTCATGGCAAACATGCGTGGAATATAACCGGACACATTGACACGATTAGAAGCGTTTTGCATGGCAATGATACGACGTGGATACAGTGGAAACACATATAAAATACGTTTAGGACATTACATGATAATTACGCAATTATCTTTTTAAAGGGTAAAATGCTCTAAGACCTTTCAGATTTGGATTTATTATCCACAGATTAAACTTGTGTCAAAAAAATGACTCTGACACCCCCTTTCGAGTTTGGTTTAACCAGCTCTAACACCCCTGTCCCTGTCGCCAAAAATATCATCAGATTCTTCTCTTTATTTTTTACTTTTTCTTCTCTTTTTCTTTTTTTCCTTCGCTCTCTTATCAGCTTCTCTCTCTCTCACTCTTCCTCCATTTCTCCTTTTTCTCTCTCGTTTTATGGCTCAATTTGCAGTGGGTATAGATTTCCTAGCCTGAAGTGATGGACGCATCCATAACGAGAGAAACGGAAAGAGAATGGAGGTTTCAATTGGAAGTTACAGTTGATCAATCGGAAACTGATTGCGGTGAATGGCTGGGTCAGTGCAACCGTTCTTGTCGGCGGTGAGGAGAACTTCGGCAATGGCGAGGACCTGGTCGGAGCCGTCAAGCAAGGGCTTGGTCTCTTGGGTCAAGATGGCGAGTTCTGTGACGGTTCTACTAACGACAAAGATGATTCTACCGGTAAGTGATTCTGGGAGTGGTGGAACTGCTACAGTGGTAGATCTTGGCAGCGGAGCTGATTAGTGACTGAGTTGGTGAGGAGAGAGACGCCGCACCAAGCCATGGCCACCCGGAACCAAGCTCCACCGCCCACCACTAACTCCACTAGCGAAGAGTAACCAAACAGACCCACTAAACCAAGCATCTCTTCTGCCATTGCCAACCATCAAGAATTCACCGCCGTTCTCACTGCGGAATCAACAACACCACCAAAGGAGCGACATTTCCACTGCATAGACCCACAAAAGCTACACCATCATGCACTGCCATGGTCATCTACCATTGGGACTTCACCGTCACTGTAACGTCAAGCTGAAACCATCACCATCTTCGAGTTGCACCATGCCAGAGAAAACCCATTATCATTTACTGTAAACCAAGCTCCAAGAATGTGAAGATATTTTTGACATATGGGGGTGTTGAGCTGGTTAAACCAAACATGAAGTGTCAGAGTCCAGTTTTTGACACAATTTTAACATGTGGGCAATAAATCTAAACTTAGAAAGTGTAGCATTTTATCCTTTTAAAAAAAATTGGAGTTTCAATGTAATTTTAAGCTGTAAATTAATGATTACATTTATGATAATTTATATATTATAAATAAAAATTAATTTGTGTGTATATGAAATATATTATATCAATATTATTTTTGAAGTATCCAATTTGGTTTCAGTGAAAGAAAAGGTAACTTTATTTGAATTTGTTCACATCGTAGAGTAAATCCTGGGCACTGCACTGTTCAGAAGAGAATAAAATCAGAGATCATAAAGATAATATTTCTCACTAACATGTACTGTCAATCTGTATCCGCCTAACCGTGTTGGATCACCTACTTTTTTCATATACAAAAGCAATAACCAAGATTGAGGTCAGGGAAAACAACACAACCATTGCCATTCAGTTGCAACTCAGCTAATGGCCTTTAATGCTCAGTAAGAAAAATGTGTTTCTCATTCATCTAAAAATGATGATTTTGCTCAGATTCTAGAGAAATGAGGTAAACATAAAACAAATGACTTGTTCTGCCATAGGCAGCACCGTACTATGTTTCCCATGTTGCTTTGCCTGTAATTATTAGGTGTTACAATAGTATTCGAAACATGATCTCTATCCATTAGTCGACAAAATGGTAACTAAAAAATCTGATAAGTAAATGTAGCCATGTGCAAGGATAGAGAGGAAATATCAGGTGAGCCTTACATATTGGCCACCACATGTAGGTGGTTGGAGGTTCTTGTCCCACGTCAGATTTGGATGAGGAAGGTCATGATTATAAGGGTGAATATGCAGCATTATCCAATAACTTCAGCTTTTGAGTCCGACCCATTACAGGCATCAACACCTGCCTAAAAGGTGTGCGGGTCCCCACCAAGTAGGCAGGCAGACCACAGTGAGGGCGTTGCATGTTGTAGTTATTTTTCTGCATGAACTGGACGGGTAAATAAAGTTGTGAGAATGCCAGCTTCTTGAGTATAAGAGCAGCCATTTTGTGCATTAAATGTGAAAGCTTAGGTCTATATCTAGTTCATTGGTCTCAGGCCCCGGCACCCTTGCAGGATGATGCCAGTACTTGGTAATGGCCTTCTATGCACCTACAAGGGCATGAACTAGGTTGTTCCAACCACCCACCCTCAGTCATAACCATTTACTCTTGTTCTGTACCAAATAACACGCCCAATTAAACAATAAAGACGAATGTCTGGTCCAGAGGCTATGCAAGATGAGTAAGAGAGGGCATAGATTCTCCAAACATGAACAGTTTTTTTAGAAATTTTGCCATATTAAATTACCTACTGTTGGTCTGCAATACTACCAAATAAAATTGAGGCTAGGAGATCGACCAACACAAAGGGTGTTGGTCGATTAAAACAACATAAACAACAATGAGTAGTTAAACAAAAAATAAAAATAAACAAAGAAAGCAGGATGAGCAAAATATCAATTTTCTAGTTTTAACTTTAGGCATCCCAATCAAATCTAGATCCTAAGCTAAAAAACAATGAAAATCCTTAATTGGAATCATGTTTCTCAATTATTCAGAAGCGGCATGCAGAACCAAAGAATGAGTGAATCACTTCAAGCTGTGGATTGAGTTTACAAAAAGCTGCTGCTATTAAAACAGTTTCACCAAAATCAACACTTCCTCCAACTTGTTAAAAAATGTATTTAGAGTCAAAATCATTGGAGCTCAGTTTAAAGTCAACTTGATGGAATTTTATGCTAAATTGAAATAAAGGGTTTCTTATTTTCTTTTTCCACTTCAATCAAAATATAGAGAAGCAAAGTAAAGGGATATAAATAAATGACCTGTCCGATCCAAGAAATTTTAGGCACTTGTGGTTTCTATCAGTATTGATCTCTTGAACTTTGGCTGCTAATCAAGTCCATCACAACAACCTGTAGTTCCTGCTCTTTCATGGAGCTTTAAATCCATTTAAGTAATGAGAATTCACCTAATGAGATTTCAGAGTTTCAAGCCAGACATAGAAGATTGGCAGCTTCAGTTTGTAGAGTGATTCAAAACACCATAAAGGTATTAGACAATCAGTTGTTTCATCTCTATGAGGTAGTGGATCCGATAGCTGTGGCATTTATTAGCTTCTCATCCAAGCTTTCTGGGGGATACACACTGATGGTCCTGGCCCAAGCAAGCTCTCTCATGTACACTTACTAAATACTCAACAATACATCCAACTTGAGCTTCAGCTAGCATTAACGATCTCTTTTATCAGACTATTGTGACACAGGAGTCAAGTCTTGAGCTAGACTTCAGCCATAATTAGTCTCGAAAAATTGTTTCCTTTCCTTTTTAATGAGCTCATCCGTTGTTCATCTCATAGCTTCAGTTGAGATATAAAATCACCAAAAATAAATAACTTTCTTCTTCGCCTTTTCCAAAGAAATCTTCATGTCTCACAATCACCAGAAGTCCTTGCATGAGCAAAAACCGTCTTTGAAATGATGAAAACGTCTCTTATCTCTTATAATGATCTCTCTCATGGTAATTTCTGATGCAAGTTTAGAGAAAGTATGGCAATCATCACAAATTCTCAGATTCTTTATCACTCTAATTGGCAATTCAGGTCTTACATTGATAAGACCAAATGCAATAGCGAGCTTTTCACTATGACTGCTTAGTGTGGCTTCCTTTTCCTCCATGTCTACATCATGTAACACGGAACCCGTCTTTGGACTGTAACCCATACTCTTCATATGTTTAAACAACTGCTCTAACTTCTTGTGTATCCTTGCTGCCTGAGGGTGCGATCTGTCTCCGCCATATAAAACATGGATTTGACCATTAAATTCAACTGAGCTATAAGCCGCCACTTTCTTTGCACCTTTCTTTTTCATTTTCAGCCTCACCTTCTCAACACAATGCCACCTCCCAGCAGCTGCATACATGTTTGACAACAGAACATGATATGAACCAATATCAGGAGCTAATTCAAAGAGCAAATCCGCCACATGCTGGCCCAATTCCACATTTTGATGTATTGTGCAGGCGCCTAATAAAGCTCCCCATACCCCTGAGTCCGGTTCAATGGGCATGTTCTTTATGAAGTTATAAGCATCATCAAGATGTCCTGATCGGCCAAGAAGATCAACCATGCAAGCATAATGTTCTTTTCTGGGTTTAATATCTTTGTTGTTGGATTGAACCATGTAATTGAAATAATACCATCCTTCTTTTACTAGCCCAGCATGGGTACACGCAGATAGAACTCCGAGAAAGGTGACATAATTCGGCTGCACCCCCTCGTTCTGCATTGAAGAGAACAACTTCAATGCTTTCTCGCTCTCCCCATTCATTGCATACCCTCCAATCATAGTACTCCATGAAACAACATTCTTATTATGCATGTTTTCAAATAAATTCCTTGCTGTGTCAACGTTTCCACATTTCACATACATGTCAAGCCGTGCATTGTCAACAATTACATTGCTATCTATCCCTTCTTTCCTTGCCAACCCATAAATCTCTTCTCCAATTTCCAAGCACCCTAAATGAGCACAAGCAGAAAGAGTACTGACAACAGTCACAGAATCAGGCTTAATTTCACCCACAACCATTTGTTGAAAAAACTGCAAAGCCCTACTAGCATGCCCATTTTGTGCATATGCAGCAATCAAAGCATTCCAAGCCACTAAATCCTTTTCAACCATACTCTTAAGCAAGTAATCCGCTGAATCAAGTTCACCAAATTTCACATACATAACCATCAATTCGGTCCTCACCATAGCAATGAATTCCAACCCATATTTCAAAATATGGGCATGAACTGCCACACCAGCCCATAACTTGGCTAACTCAGCACAGGATTTCACAACAAACGGGAACGTGAAAGGGTCAGGACGAACACCAAGATGGTGCATTTGTCTATAAACTGAGGCAGCTTCATTGGGTAGTTCGTTTTTGAAGTACCCTTTAATGAGGATGTTCCAGATAAAAGGCCTTGGTTTGTGCATTTCATCGAACAGTTGGCGAGCATATGACATGTCACCCAAGACTGTAAGAGAGCTAAGAAGTTGTGTTATAAGGCTGTTCTTAATGGAGAGGCCTGTTGTGAGGAGTAGTGCATGGATTTGCTTGAGCTGGTTAGGGTGTGAAGAGTGAGAATGTAAGAGAGAAGTAAAGGCTTGTTTGGATATGGTCAATGATTGGCAAGAGGGGGCTTCATGGGCTTGAGATAGAGTTGAGAAATGGAAGATTGAAGGATTGAATTGAAGGGGGAGTGTGAAGTAAGAATGCTTATAGAATTGTGTTTTAGGTAGCATCGTTGTTTTTGCATCAACTGCTATTGGATTTGCTGTTATTTTCACCAGCTACGCATGGCACGGCACGGCACGGCACGTGATTGTGCAAAACAAAGTGCCCCGACTCTTGCAATATGTCTAGACTTTAGAGCAAGGAAAATGATATGTGAGCCGATCTAAGTCCAGATCTGTATATTAATGCTAGGATTCATATCGTGATTCGAAATTGGTTATGTAGATGAATCTATATCCGATTCACATAGCACAAACAAGATTCTTAAAGAGTAATATATGCTCGATTTAGGTACAATCTTAGGTAAAATTCAATTAAGATCCAAACTCATATCCAAAATTGAAATTCATCATCCTTCCCTTGTTAACATATGAATAGAGTCACGTATACGAATTCTCTCCCTTCCTAATATTTTTTATTACATGTCATTTTTTATTTATTAAATTTGACTGTTTAAAGGCATTTTTAATAATATCCATTCCATGTTATTTGTAGTTGTCCTCTTTGTCACTTTCTTTTTGTTACAACTAGTCTTCCTTGTTTCATTAGCGCATATCTAAGTCTCCGATATATGTATCCAAATAATCTCAATTTACTCTCTCTAATTTTTTCACAATTGAGTATCACACCTAGGGATGGCAACGGGACGGGTTTTGCCTTCCCCATGACCAAAACCGTTTAACATTCCCCGCCCCGTACCCGTTTACAAAATACTTTACAAATCCCATAACCAAAACTGTTTAGCATTCCCTGCCCCCGCCCCGCCCCGTTTGTCTTTTTTTTTTATAATCCAAATGCTGATATTTAATTATCCCTTATAACTTATGAGAAACAAATTTAATAACTAATAGCATACTAGGCTAACAAATTTAATAATTCATTCATAACATACTAGGCTAACAAATTTAATAACTCATAACATACTAAACAAACAATTCTATCGTACTACTAATCAAAGTAATAGTCCTGTCTTTCAAATTAAACAAACCAAATTACATTATTCCAAAATCAAACTACAAAGTCTTAATTAAAAAGCTTCAACATCAAATTTCATAAAAAGTCACTCTCAAGCCTCTTCAAATCTCTTCAAAGGCTTTCCACAATCATTCCATGAGTTATAGAGCTGAAAAGAAAATAATATAAAGGTTAGATCAAATTAAACTAATAGGCTTGTTTAATATGTATAATTATTCCTTGTCCAAAACTGAAAGTTAACTTTCTACATAACTATTAATCATGTTAGATTATAAGGTGTAGATAGTAAAAACAAAAAATTAATAATAACAAATAATACCTTATTATAAGGTGTAGATAGTGAAAACAAAAAATTAATAATAACAAATAATACCTTCTTAAGAGAAAATCTCAGAAACACAATCATCATCGTTGTCGTTATATATGTTGATTTTGGATGGCTCAAAGATGAGAGGAGATCCTAAAACAAAACACATATTTTAGTTAGCAATTGCATTAGAAAATAATTCATTAAAAAAATTTAATAAACAATTACCATTATCTTCTTGAGATATTAACCAACTCTGAGCACATATCAAAGCCTCCAAAGTAGATGGATGAAGTCTACTACGGTGTGGACTAATCACTCGACTATCAGTGCTAAAAGCAGACTCTGATGCAACGGTAGACACAGGAATAGCTAAAACATCTCGAGCAATCTTTTGCAAAATAGGAAACTTGACTCCATTCGACTTCCACCAAGCCAACACATCAAAATTATCAGTTCTAGGCAGCACACTTTCTTCCAAGTAAAAGTCCAACTCAGTCCTTGTATGCACACTAGTTGCACTTGACTTGATATACTTATAATACTTATCGATACTAGTATTATCCGAATTAGTAGCTCCACTTAAAGAAGAAAACTTAGAAGAAGAAACACCAACATTAGTAGTTCCATCCGACATTGCCTTGCTTTGGTACTCACAAACCAAATCATAAACACTTTGGCGAACTTTTTGAATTTCAATAAAATCTTCATCTCCATAAATTTATCGAAAATGAAATTCAACTAGCTTCATCTTATATCGTGGATCTAAAACACCAGCCACGACCATTATCACATGACAAACATCCCAATATTTCAAAAAAAATTCCATCATTTTTGATGCCATCACTCTAATGATCTCACTTGAACTTTGAAGCCATGTAGACAATTCCTCTCTAATCTCACAAATTTTATGGAAATTACAATTGGCAGTAGGATAGTTAGTACCGGAAAACAATTCTGTGCTAGTGTAAAACAATTTCAATTTTTCACAAATTTTTTTTCTTTTTTCCCAATCTTCATCAGTTGGCAATCTAGTGTAAAGTCTCTCACGTTGTTTTAATCATGGGAACACATCCTTAAAATGCAAAGCAACTTGAAGCATGAGATATGTTGAGTTCCAACGGGTTTTACAATCAAGAGCTAACTTTCTAGTGCACGTGATCTTTAATTGGCGGGCAGCTTCTTCAAAATTTTCAATTCTACTTGGGGTTGCTGTCCAAAAATGAACACTATCACGTATTCTTTCTATCCCATCCCCAATTACTTCTAACCCATCCTTCATAACCAAGTTTAAGATGTATGCACAACATCTCATGTGAAAAACTCTTCCCTCGAGTAAAAGTGAATTACAATTAAGCTTATCTAAAAGACTACCAACGATGGCATCATTTGTGGAGCAATTATCCAAAGTAATTGTGGACAACTTCCTATCAATATTCCAATCCAAAAAGCTATTCATGAGAACATAAAAATAACTTCTTTGTTATGGGGAGCGGGCACATACATAAACCTAAAATGAATTAAAATTAAAAATAATACATAATTAACAAAAATATAACAAGTAAATTAAAGAAAATAAGTGAATTCCAAATGACCAAAGAGAAAGATATAGAAGAAGAAAGTAATACTACCTCAAAATTTTTTGTTGCAACTCCCATGAATCATCGATGAAGTGAGCTGTTAATGCCATGAAGCTTTTCTTTGTGTGATTACAAGTCCACATATCGAAAGTGATGGCAATTCTACTATCAAGATTGTCTAACAACCAACTTGTTTTAGCCTTCTCATATTCATAAACCTTCATGATGTCACTCTTAATTGTGTTTCGAGAAACCACCTTAAATAGAGGTTGAAGTAAATTAAAAAATCTCCGAAAGCGGACATGGTCAACGATGGAGAGTGGATACTCATGTACTATGATCATGAAATCAAGCTCATCTCGTGCAACTTCTTGATCAAACACAAAATTACGATATTCCACTTGTCCATCATTCTTTCTTAAATTAGCTTGCAAAACTTGTTGTATGATATCTTTGTTTTTTCGTTTCGGACACCTTGCTAAATGTTCACTCAAGCTACTTGTTCCATTCCTACTAGGTGCTTTTAACTTTGAAGTACAATGGTTACAAATACCATAATTCATCTCATCTATGGTTACCTTCTTAAAATCATTCCAAACAATTGATGTTAATTTTCTTTTTTTGGATGAAATTGCTGAATCAGGAATGGATTCATCAAATGACTCAGCCACTGAACTGACAGTTATATTGGGAGCTGTAATAGGAGGAGGATTGGGAGCGGGAGCAGAAATAGGAGCTGAATTGGGAGTAGAATTAGGAGAAGAATTGGTTGGAGATGAATCATCATTTGTTGACAAATCTACCAATTTACTGTGATTATGTCCCTGTGACATTTTCAAAAAGAAGGAAATGAAAAAAAAATCTAGCAACCCATAATTTTAGCAGCAAATGTATTCAAAACATCAACCACAAGACATAAAAATCAACAGCTATTAGTCACCCACTTTGAATTAATCCATAAAACAACAAGTAATTTAGTGTTCGTACAACTAACAAAAACATAATCTCTCTTTAGTGGGTATAAATAGCACACCATTAAAAAAATTACAGCAGGTACAAAAATTAAGTTATGTTCAGAGCAAAAAGCAGTCATAATGTAGTGGAATGCTAATCAGTCAGTAACCCAAAATAGGGAGACGTGAGTGAGAGAGATATATATATATAGACCTTTAAGCTTGAAGAGTTGGAAATTGGATTTAGAGGAGTCCAGAAACGAAATGGTCTTGATTTCTGTTGGAGAGAGTAAATTCAGAGCCATCACAACCCCCTCTTTGAACGAATTCTAATTCTCAAATTCAAATAAAACATAAATTATATGTGGAGAAGCAGTGACAACGAGAGAGAGGATTATTTTGTGGTTTGGAGTAGTGGGCAGAGTTGTCTGTTTGTAGATATAATTTATCAATTATTGAAAATTAAACTTATAAAAGCATACAAACATTTTATATTGAGGTACCTGTACATTCTGTTAAGACATGTGTAAATTACTCAGTTTTGTAAGTGAGATGATAGTAACTGGAGGAACAAAAAGAAGGAAAGGAAAAAAAAAATTAAAAGCATTTCAGTAATTAAAAGCATTTCACATATGCTGCATTCATAGATCCTGCAGGATTTCATAGATCCTGGGATTTGGGGATCATAGTTCAAATTTAGAAAATTAAATACAAAAAATATTCCAAATTGTGTATATGTTTGTGAGTGTGAGAGAGAGAATCGAACAGAGAGAGAAAGATTTCTTACCGGATGAAGCCGATCTTTGGGGTGTCTGAGGTCACCAGCGATCAGTGGCGGAGTAGCCGAGTAGGGTCTGATCTGTATATATAAAGGTAGGTCATATGTGATATGTGTGCATCAGTGATTCAGTGTATGTGTTTGTGAGTGTGAGAGAGAGAATCGAACAGAGAGAGAAAGAGTGAGAAGAGAATCGAATAGAGAGAGAAAGAGTGAGAAGAGAATCGAATAGAGAGAGAGACTGAGAAGAAAATCGAACAGAGAGAAAGAGTTCTTACTGATTATGCAGATGAAACCGATCTCTTGGATGTTGGAGGTCGAACCGGCGATCAGCAGCGGAGTGGATGGTGGCAAGCGGCGAATCGGCGATACTCTGTGAAGACTGTGATAAACTAATAATCCGCAACAGCAGCTGAAAGTTTTTAGATTTAGGGCTTAAGTACTTTCCTTTATATATGATATATATAATATTTATATATATATATATATATATATATATAAATATAAATGTATATTAGTATATACCTAAACGGGGCGGGTAACCGTCGGTTTATAGCCTTACCCCGTACCCGCCCCGCCCCCGCGCGGGTTATTCCCCTTCAAACCCATCCCCGCCCCATTTAACTAAACGGTTTTGTAAACGGGTTTTTAGCGGGTCGGGGCGGTGCGGGTACCCGATGGGGCGGGGCAAATTGCCATCCCTAATCACACCTAATTTTTTTTTCTCTCTCACTAGGAACTTTATCTTTTTTAGTCACTTCAATCATTCACCTTATCATTTTCATTTTTGGCCCAACACTCTACCTAATACGACCTCCCTCGTTAGATATAATAAGAATAGTCCTTTTGTTTTAGGATGGAAAGAAGAAATCCTCTCCTAAAAGTATATGAAAATCTCTCTTCTTCTTCTTATTATTTTTCTTTTTATAAAAATTTTCCCTTTAATTGTGTATGCCCACTTTATTTCCAACCCCTAATTGTCTGCCCACTTTATTTCCAACCCCTAATTGTCATGTAAAACTCATCACATTGGAAGTATTCACTGTGTAGTTTAGTGGAGGAGTAGGATGGAATAAAGACACCCCTAGCCACCAAAGGAAAATTAATCTGTCTTCTTTTTTGGACTTGGAACCCATATTTTAAGAAAATAAAGGTAAGAGAAATATTTGTTACTTGGGAGTCTGATTTTCATTTCTTATATGTCTTTGTTATTTTACTAATTTTAAAGAAATGAATAACATTATTTGACAAAATTGATGTTGTCACTAATTGACATTATTGCACCCACAACTGTCAGAGCGCTTTCCACCCCTTTGGAGGAAGGTCGCTAGCTGTCATTCTATGTTTCGCAATGGGTCAGCGCACGCTGTTTGTTGTTTGGAGAGATAAGGTTGAAAAGATATTTTCTTGGAGTCACCACCTAATATTGAGTTAGGTAACCTGAAATGTAAGAGTGTATGTGTTAGCCTTTTTTAATGACTATTATATGGTCTTTTAAAAATAAAATTACTGGATTCAAGGGTTTGGTTATGTATGAGAAAGATGTTAGGCACCCACAACATCCGTACCAAGTATGGTTACCTAATTTTCATGATGCCTTATTATTTAAACGATGATTGCGTTTATAAAAGGGATCTAACATGTGTGTGTGTGTGTGTGTATAAATAAAAATGGAAGAAAGAGGAGCGGAGTTTGAGGGAGTGAGATTGAACTCGGGGATCCCCGAGTTGCCTACGTATCTCAGTTGTGATGGGAATTAGGTCAAAAGTAGTTCAGAAGACTCATGCCTAAGGATGGATGAAATAAGTGAAATGTGAGAATGGATGGAGTGAAAGTGGTGGATAATTGAGATGGATGGTGTGATGGGTGGTGAGACCGAATCCAGGGTTGCTTAGACTACCTACGTATCTCGGTCGAGGGAATCAGGTCGAACGTAGTTCGGAAGACCTAAGTCTGAGGGTCATTGGAATGGATTGAATGTTTGGAGTAAATGTAGAGAATGGAAAAAATAGATTATCGCACCCCAAAAAAATGGGTCACCGTCGTGTGTGAGCCCCAAAGGGGTTGCCTGTAGAGACCGGAACCAAATTTGACCGGGTTTCAAAAATTTTCATCATTTTCGCTATAAATGCATTTTGAATGATGTTTTGGATGTTTTGAGAGTGGGACACATGTTTGGAAACATGTTATGAGGTTTTTGGAAGATTTTAGAAAATTTGGAGAAGTTTGACTTTTTGGTCAAACAGGGGCCCGGGATGAGGTCCGAGTGGGCCTGGAAATCTGAAATTTTTTTGGGAAATAATTATTTTTGATTTTGAGTGTAACGAAATGTTTAATGAGTTAAGGTAGCAATTTCGAGGCCGTAGGAGTTTTCGAAATCGAAAAAGGAGCCCGGGAAGGTACGTTAAGTGACTTGGGGGCGTTTTGGTCATTTGGCACCCTAGATATTATAAATATCTAGGGCTGAGATATCTCAGCCATTTCTCATGACTCTCTCTCTCTCTATAAATCTCTCCCACTTCATCCCTCCACCTTCTCTCTATATTTTGGGTGCATTCGGTTTGGATTCGTGATTAGCCGAAGAAGGAAAATGTGTAGGGGACGGCTAGGGCTTCGGTTTGAACCGAACAAACTTGTGTTTTGGTAAGGTGAAACCTACTAGAAATTTTGATAAGTTCTTGGAAGGTCTTCAATCTTGAGGTAGGGGTTCTTTTTCTCTTCTATTTGTCGATTCTACGGTTTCGGGTGAGGAGGAGAAGTATAGGGTGTGTTTTGCATATATAAGAGTGGTGAGAGGGGTGGGATTTACTGTTTTCTCCTTCTCTTGAGTCTCTACCATGCAAAAATTGATGTGGCTTGTGTTTTGTGAAGCATGAGGAACTAGTATGTGTAAATGTGTGAAGTTGAGAGCATGAATGTCTAAATGTGTGTACATGTGAAATTATGTGAAATGATGAATATGTATGTGGCTATGTGTTGAGGTGTAAATGTATAATGCATGCTAGTTATGTGTAGCAAGCCTATGCATTGAGTGGAGCATGAGTGAAGTATGCTAAGTTAGGATTGTAGGCATATGTGACATAATATGCATGTTTTTGACTTATATGCGTTGTATGTGGTATAAGGTGATGAGAGACATGCTAGACATTTATTTAGCATTGATGAGCATGAATGAAGCATGAAAATAACATTCTATGTATATAAGTACCCATGCTTGTGTCTTGTGTTGAATAAATGTGGAGTTGTTGACGTGGCATGTAGTGTATCAACTTGCATTCCATGTAGGTCAGTGTCGAGTCGACACTTAGGAGGGTTGGGGATTCCTACTGAGCCGCAGTGTTGCTCACCCCACTCCCCCAAATATTTTTACAGGTAAGGCAATTATGGAAGGACGAAAAAGGACTTGCTTGGTCACTTGGATCTCATTGGAGCATTTTGGTGTATTTTGAGGTTTTGAGGGTGAAATACATATTTGGCTATCCATGCCGGCATGTGGCATGTGGATTATGTTGAGTTATAGTTATATTCACGTTACATGTAACTTGTATGTTCATTGGGACCTTGTATGTGTAACAAATGATGTTGGTGTATGGATATTGTGAATGTATGCAATGATATATGCATTTTGATAAAAAAATGTATGAGGATGGTGAGATCATAATGATCTAAATGTGTGATTTGGAGTATGTGTGTGATGATATATCATGTATAGATGATCTTAATGTTGAGGGAATGGTCCTAGGTGGTTAGAATGAGATTTAGACCCAAAATGGATAAAATGTGAGGTTGTAGCAAATTCTGCAGAGTGCAATTTCGATTGTGCGAAATTGCCATTTCGCATAATCAAAATTTCATGTTGTGCCCAAACTTCAATCGGGCATAACTTTCTCGTTTTAGATCAGAATTGAGTGTGATTTTTTTTGAACTTATGTATTTTTGGATTCTCTATCCAATGGTGTAGGTCTTAGATTCAAATTCTAGTAATTATAGGAGTTGAGTCCCGAGATTGAGTGGTTTACATGTTTAGTGGTTGGTAACCCTTGAGAAATGTACTAGTGTGAGTACTTGGACCTTATGAATGATGTTATAGCATCATTTTGATGTTTGAGAGGTTGTATAAGTGTATGTGGATGAGTTGAGTTGCTAGAATGGGTTGTGGTACATGAGACGGATTAAGAACAAAAGTGCAAGAATATAGACAGAAGGCACTTCGATCGTGCGAAATGACCATTTCGCATGATCGAAGTTTCGATTGTGCGAAATGGCTGTTTCTCACAATCGAGAAAATACAGGTTTTTGAGGATGAAAAGTCTAGAGAGGGTTGATGTTTCGATACTACTTCGCAAGCATTTCGATCGTGCGAAACACTTCGATCGTGTGAAAGGCAGGTTTCGCACAATCAAAATTTCGATTGTGCAAAATGCACTTTTCGATCGTGCGAAAATAGGAACTAATGACCAGTGTTGTGCAAGTGTGGCCATGTGTGGGGCCTTAGCTAAGGTTGATGTTGGGGCATGCGTAGACATACGTGTGTAGGTACTTAAGCTCCCGCAAGTGTAAGGTGTTGGTGAGAGGTGATGGTGATGTGGAAACACTGTTCACCCTTGGTTTTCGGAGAATGAAAATCGAGGCATGCCAGCATGGTATTAGAGCTTGATACTATCACATGGTGTTGGCTAAGGTTATTCACGGGGTTGAGTGAACGGGTTCATACTCGAGATTCTGGTCAGTCCGAGGGAGTCTCGGCGGTCCAGATTTCAGGGCGTGACATTGCCGTTGTCGAATGGGCCTAAAATATGATGGGGGCGTGGTCTTAAAAGTGCTAGGGCCTTATCTGTGTTTGTATGGAGTCGCCACCTAACATTGAGTTGTGGTGTACTAGGTCACTAACGATTTGGATGGATAGACATTGATTGGAATGTAGAGACTCGGTCCAATTTTGACCGATTTTCTTTTATTTATTATTTATTGTCTTAAAATGATTTTAAATAATTTTATATGCATTATAAATATGAAATGCATATGTGGGGACTAGTTTTGAGGTCTGAGGATGTTTTCGAGCCAATTGGCTCATTTTGAGATTTTCTAGTCGGCAAGGCTCGGGACACGAGTCGAGTGGGCCTGAAAAATCAAATATTTTTTTAAAAATTATTATTTTTGGTTTTAGGCCAATTATAATTTTATAATAAGAATGGAATCGATTTCGAACCATAGCCACTTTCAGAATCGAAAACGGAGTCCAGGAAGGCATGTTAAGTGGCTTGGGGGCATTTTGGTCATTTTGCATCCTAGATATTATAAATATCAAAGAACTGTATTTTTACTTCATTTTCTCAAGACCAAAACAACCGGCCAAACACTTCTCTCTCTTCATTTTCATCCATTCTTCTTATCTTGTCATTTTGGAGTTTTAAAGCTTGGATTTGGAAGTTCCCAAATAAGAACAAAGTGTTTTTTTACAGCAAGGGCTGTGTTTTGAACCAAATAAAGTTTGGTTTTGGTGAAGTCAAAACTTGGGGATTTTTCAAGGTTTTGCTAGAAAAACTTGTAAACTTAAGGTAGGGGTGTCTTCTCTTTCATTTCATTGATTCCATAGGAAGGTTGAGTATGTAACTTACTAGCTTTTCTTCTTATTTAAGCATGTTAAGATTGGCTCTCATATGTGTTAGATGATGAGATTGTGTATATGTGTTGATTGGGGATGCATGAGGTTTATTAATGCCACTTTTGAGCCATGAGATAGCATGTATGCATTTTGAATGCTGAGTGTTTCAAAAAATGCATCTAAGGAAGAAATTCCATGAAAATGTTCGTGGTGATGCCTTATGTATGGAATTACATGCATTATGATATGTATGTTGAGCGTGTGTTAGCATGGTAGTGTGATATGATTTATAATGTGATGTATGCACGATAACCATGTTAGTTGTGAAGTTATGTGGCTTAATGCATATTTGTAGAATTGCTATATTCTTGATGAATCGGAGCTTGTCTAGGGAAAGAAAACCATACATGGCATTCAGAGTTGCCCAACCATGTCATGGAACTAGAATCATCCACATGGGTATAACATTCTGAGTAGCCTAATCATACCTAGACTAATGCCTAAGTATCGGAGTTTGTCCACATACTTGTATAACATTCAGAGTTGCCTAATCATACTTGAGTTATCGGAGTTTGACCAATATCACATGGCACTCAAAGTGTGGCCAATCATGTGTGCTCTCGGAGTTTGACCAACAATTATAAATATGTGAGTGCTTATATTCTTTTCATTAAATAATCATGTTGAATTGTTATATGCATGTATTGCATTGGAAATAGTGGATGCGAGCATTAGATATGTCATGTAGCTATATGAATGCCATGTTGTATTTTATGTAGGTTAGTGTCAGGCCGATGCTTAAGTTGGTTGGGACATTTCTACTAAGCTAATCAGTTGTTCACCCCTTTCCCCCAAACATTTCAGATAAGGCACCGGCGGTGGACGAGGCTAGAGTAGCTAGTGTGGTGCACTTTGAAGTTTTCTCTTAGAATTTTGTATATCTATACATGTATGTGTCATGTTGACACTTTTGAGAAATTGTAATATGGATTTTGGACAAGCGTCTTGACACTTTGGTTATGTAGGTTGCAAATTCAGAAATTTTGATGTTATGTATAATTTTCGAACTTGATCCATTTCAAATGATTTAGCTATGATTTGATGTTGAATACAAGTGCTTTTGATCATGTTCGATTTGTATTGATTCATGTTGAATGTATGTTTGGTAGCAAGTGGGTATTGGATATCCTTGATGATTGTACATGGATTTCTGTCAAGAGTCTACGATCAATCATAATCTACATTACGATGGATGGATCGTAGTTCTGTGATGTATCGTAACCTCTATTACGATGGATCATAAATTGGAGATGAAAATGTGTTGAAAAGTAGGTAACCGTTATGTGTTGAATCATAGATTAGGATGGATCGTAACCCATGTTATGATGGATTGTAATCCTCAGTTGGATTAAAAATTTAAAAGTTGATTTGAGGTGCATGTTTGACCAAGTGTGGGGCCCATTGAGATGAGTTGTTGTAAAGTTATACATATATAATTGTGTATAAATGATGAAGCTTTTGCGGTTATAGGAATTATGGATTGTTCATTGGGATTAATGGATGGGTTCACACTCGAGATTCGGGCACGGAATGGAGATTTCGGTGACTCGAATTTTAGAGTTTGACAGGAAAGTGTGGGTCCTAAGGTGTTTGACTACGATATAGTCTTTGGAAAACCAGATTAATGGATTCAGAGGTTTGGCTATGTATAGGAAAAGTATTAGGCAACCCATAACATCCGTACAAAAACGATTACCTACTTTATCTTTCATGTTGCTTATGAGGATTAGGAAATGAGGTACTTTTTAGTACCTAGTTTGATATTACCTTATAGACTAGATCAAATCAATAAGTGATGAGATCTAATTCCCTAGTGACAATTCATTAGAATTTTGAGAGAAGATGAGAGTTTTGATCTAAAGAAAGATGTCTTTTGATGTTGAAAATATGGATAAAGGTGTGATGTGACTGAACATGAGGTTGCCCGAGTTGCCTACGTATTTTGATCATGTATGTCATTATGAAAATCAAGTCGAACGTAGTTCAATGAGAGGAAAATTGGAGATATTTGAATGGTATGACCAGACATAGGGTTGCCTATGTATCCCAACTATGGTGGGAATCAGATCAACTGTAGTTTGAAATAGATGTATGGGGAAGGTGACCTATACGAAGGCCTATAAAGTATGGATGACTTGTATGAAAGTCATATAATGAGATTGGAAATTATTGGCCTTTACAAAGGCTGGCGTATTTAAATGACCCTTATGGGAGTCGATGGTTTGAATCGGATGAAGGGTTTTTGAGAGAGTTTTGCTTTGATAGTGACTTGTAAAACAATTTATGTTTTGGGTAGGACATAATGAAATTCAAGGAAGGGTGTGTTTGTGTATGTTTATTTTTGAGAAAGAGTGTGTTGTATATGTTTATTATTGAGAAAGTGTGTGTTGGGTATGTTGTATGTTTTAAATTGATAAAGAGTATTGTGTATGTTGTATGTTTTAACTTGAGGAATGATGTATTGTTTATGTTGTATGTTTTAAATTGAAGAAGAGTGTTTGTGTGATGTATGCTTTAAATTGAGGAAGAGTATTGTGTATGTTTTAATTCGTATGCTTTGATTTGTATAGAGATCGTAATAAAGGAATGGGTAGAAAGTGTTCATTTCCAAGAGATTGATTTTTGAAGATGAGAAATGTCTGTTCTCAAATAAATGGTGGTTTTGTAATAAGGAAAGTTTTGAGATAAAAATGGAATTTTGGAGCAAAAATGGAAACTTTAGAGGAAAAAGAGTTTTAACACGAAAATGTGTTTTTGAGTAAAAATGTCAAATTTGAGTTGAAGATAGTATTTTAAGAGGAAAATTGTAATTTTGGAATGAAAATGTGAATTTTGAGTTGAAAATATGATTTTTGGAATGAAATTGTTAATTTTGGGTTGGAAATAAATTTTGGAATAAAAATCAAATTTTTGGATTGAAAATATCAATTTCGAGTTGAAATTAGAATTTTGGAATGAGAATGAGAATCTTTGGAATGGATATATCAATTTTCAGTTGAAAAATAAAATTTTGGAATGAGAATGAGTGTTTTGGAATGAAAATGCCAATTTTTGGATTGAAAAGAGAGCTTTGAGATTAAATTGTATTTTGGAGCGAAAATGTTGCTTTTGAGTTGAAAATATGATTTTTTGGAATTAAAATTGTAATTTAGAATGAAAATCTCAATTTTGAATTAAAAATATAATTTTGGAATGAGAATGAGAGTTTTGGAATGAAAATGCCAATTTTTGAATTGAAAAGAGAGTTTTGATATGAAAATGTATTTTGGAGAGAAATGTGGGTTTTGAATTGAGAATGTTCATTTATATGGAATTGAGTTCGAGAGAGTGAGTGAGTGAGAATTTTGAGTTGAAAATGACCATTTATGTGAGAATGAGTTTTTAAAGAGAGAGTGAGAATTGTGAATTAAAACTATCTTGTTTTGTAGAAGTAAATTTTTAAATGAAAAGACCCACTTACCAGCCACGAACCTACATACAACTCAATGGGGGCATCTGCCCCCACTGAAATTTTTAATTTTTGTATTATCCACCTATAATTTTATAAAAATTATGAAAATATGTCACGCCCCAAATCTCCATACCCAAATAGGTACAAGAACTGAAATGTGAGAATGCGGAACATCAATACATTTTATCCATTCATCACTCCTTAACCTTATTTACACTCTGATACCATATTGTCACACTTGTATCCCCACTACTGAGCCCCTCGTAGTACACCCATACAAGCTAACAGTCCAACTCAGCTTAAGCATCACTTTAAGTGTTTCGATTAATCAAAGATGGAGCTTCGATTAATTGCACTTCTTGCGAAACTTCAATTGGAACACATGGGCTTTTGACCCAAATATGTGGCTTGGTCTTCGATTAATCAAAATGTAGGGTTTGATTAATCGAAATCCTAGTTTTGATTGATCATAGGCCTATTCGCAGGAGTCCTCATTTCCCTATCTTTGAAACCTTAGGCACCAAATCAATTACGTTAAATCCTCCTTACATCCAAACATACATCTATCTGAGTTCATCCATAACTACAACATGCCTAACCATCAACTAAATTCATAGAACATTCATCAATTAAACAAAAACACCATTTATACATCATTCTCTTGTCTAAACATCAACATCCACGACACAAAGTCCTAAATACAATAGTCAAAACATAAGTCTCTATATACATTTCTAAAGCACCATGTCCACATTTCGGACATGCATAACATCAAAACAACCCAAAGAGAGAGTACTTATAACTCTAAGTCCAACTCACAGTCGTTCACTATCGACAACCTCCTTGCTATGTCCTGAAATTGTTAATGTAGGGGGAGGAGTAAGGTTCAACAGGCTCAAGGTCATATGTTGTTTAATTTCACCAAGTTCACATTTCATATCAATACATAACTCAATTTAACATGCATATTATAGCTATGTGTCATGCTTCTTAGCATTTTAGTCAAATGGCACAAATCACATTCTTCAAATGGTATGTACATCAATATACTTAACAACCACAAATGCTTAATTTAAACCATGCTTCAATGTACAAATTCACCATATCTATAACATATGACAAAAACAAATTCAATATAAAGGTCCAACACAAAATAATCATATAACTCATATTGTTCACATAACTCAATTTGTTCACATAGCTCTCATTTCTTTTAGAATTGTACTCACACTCACACACCCAATTCGGATATGTGCCAAAGCCCCATACCCCATGTCCTTAGTTATTTTCAGGCTTCTAACTCACCGGTAACCAACCCTCTTATGCAAGTTTGAGGTCTTTCAACCCCGGAGGATCTATTTTCCCTCTACTTTGTACATGAGCCATTTTCGAGATATCACCCCACACATACAAAACTTGTCACGTTTTGCATAGACATACACAAGTTTTGATGCATTTGTACCCATTTCATGTCCTATATCCATTCCTGGCATGTCATGCAAGAAACCATCACTACAAGAAATTTAGTTTTTAACAACAGGTTTTTTATGGCGGGCCCGCATAGCCCGTGGTAGAAAGTAACTTTCTACGACGGGCTCGCATAGCCCCTGGTGAAAAGATGTTTTTTACGACGGGCCCAAAAATTCCGTCTTAGAAAATACTTTTTACGACGGTTCTATACAGCTCGCCGTTGAAAATGACTTTCCACCACGGGCTAAGACCGTGATGGAAACTTTTATAACTATCACGGGCAAAGCCCGTGATTGAAGGTCTTATCTTTTTCAAAAAAATAATTTATTTTCGCGCGATATTTTTGTTAGGAAAATTAAACTTCCCGCGGTTACCAAACATGGTATTATTGAGCACCCTAATTTTCTCTCTCTCTCCCCTTTCGTCCAATGGAAAATCACGGTAAGGGAAGCCCTAACCCAAGCACAACATTCCTCAGTTGTGGAACCCAAATATCTAACCCTTCATTCTCAACCAAACTGTAACATTCTCTGTCCCTTCGTCCAATTGATGTCGTCCTTTAGCTTCACTAAAGCAAGTTGACTCTCTATCAACGGAATCCCTAATTTTTTTCCATCGATCAAAGCAACTGAAACCCCAATTGGTCTCCATCGAAGCAACTGAAGCCCCAATTGCTCTCCATCGAAGCAAGCTCCGAGTCTCCTCAGTCTCTAACTTATCTCCTTCACAGGTATTATTCCTCTCTCTTATAACCATCGTCTGATAAGGAAGCCCTAACCCACCGAAACAATAGAGGCTAGAAGAAGAATCATAGTGGAACGGGTCGAAGAGAAGCAAAGTTGGAGGGTTCGTGACCGGTATGACACCTCCAACTTCTCCTTCTTCTCACTCTCTATATTTTTCTCTCCATAGTTTTCTCTCTAGATATCTCATCCTCTCTTTCTCGCTAGTGTTCAAGGGTTTCTTTGCTGCATCAGATCTGATAGCGATTAGAATCCCCAATCAACTTATTTTCGATTCTTGATTGGTGATTCAAACACATCTCCAGATTTGAGTTCAAATCTTAAAGGTTCGATCTCGCCACCCTAGCGACTGACTATATTAGAGCATGTTCTATGTAAATTTGGGAGGTGGGTGGAGCTCATGAGTGCGTAGAGTTAGGCCATGATTTAGCTAAGGATTGCATTCCTTGATTGAGCTGGAATAGTCTAGGTTGCCATTATTAATATAGGAAAGTAGATTGGTTAAGAATGTTTAAACATTTTTAGTTCAAGAACCAGATTTTAAGTTGTCACCTCTATAAGTTTGAAGTAAAGCTGTTGTGATTGAATTGAGCTATAAAATGATTTTTTTGTGTTGTATTACTGTTCATCACTTGTTTCATGCCAAGTTGCTGTTAAAACTGACTCTAATGATACCTGCTTTGTTTTTGTCTAGTTGAGAAGTTTATATAAAGTCTAAATTTTTCTCACACTGAGTTTTTTTTTTATCATATCTCCTTTGTATTTTTTGAACATATACTTACTCTTTGGACTGTGTTGGAGGCTAAGTTTGAAGGGTCTAAATATTTGCTAAATAGTCTTGAAAAATTTTGATATGATGAGGAATGTAACTGTTTATTTTATTATTATTATTATTATTATTATTATTATTATTATTATTATTTTGTTTGTGTTGTATCTTGTGTTTGACTTGAAGTGAGTGCTGATCTAGAACATTATTTTAGACCTCAAAAGTTCGATAACAAATTCTGAAAATGGAATGCACAACTGCTGAAATTTTAATTTGAATGTTTTTAATTGTCATCTTGATTTATGCTAAGTTTTGGGTGAAAATGTCCCACTAGTAAATTACAAAATTAATTTGAAAACTCAGGAAGTTAAATTGGACGTTCTTTCAATAACACTCAAATTTTAATACAGTAACATTTTGGAATTCATCAATTAAAACTAAGATTAAAGAAAATTAAGAAAAAATATATGATTACCCAATATTGGTTCACAAGATAGAAACACTGAAATTAAACATACCCAACTTCTTACATTATATTGAATAAGAGGTTGTTCATTTACACTCGAACTGATCATAAATTGATTGCAATTGGTCGGCTAACAAAACAATCAAGGTATGGAACTGTCACCAACCTGTGTTAGTTAAGATTGAATATATATATATATATATATATATATATATATATATATATATATATATATATATATATATATATATATGGTGATTCCAATTAAATAAATGGATACTACTCAAATTATATTATATGCCAACTCAGATGTAATTAGGTGTAAGGGACGCATGACTCGTCAACAAAGTCATCAAACAAAAAACAGATTTTTTTTTTAATAGTGTTTTTAAAAAACAAAGCTTTGCTGTGCATAAAACATATGTTTTTGGTCAGCAAAGCTCACATGGCTGTGTTGTGCACAACCAAAAAGAGAATGAGAAGATCAGAAGAGGATTGTAGAAAAAACTGAAAAGTGGACACACTTTTTTCTCGAATCATCCTCATTTTACTCTTTTCTTTTTCAAACTCAATTTCTCTATATCCCTTTACACTTGCATAAACAGAACCCAAGTGTATAATCCAATAAGTTTATCAGCTCTCTCTCTCTCTCTCGCTATATATATATATATATATATATATGTATATATATATATATGTATGTATGTATGTATGTATTGTTGAATAACAAGTGATGGTCATGTTGACACCGAAAAGAAGTTTGCTAAAGGTCATTGTCCTCGGTGATAGTGGGTATGATTTAGCTTCTGATTTTCCTTTTCTATTTCTTGTTTCCTTCTTCAAAGTTTGATGTATCTTTAAGTTGGATATGGTTTTAAAGTATATACTTGTCATGTATATTCCATAATCTTATGTTTTCCTGATGTGATTTTCAGGGTAGGAAAGACTTCTTTGATGAATTAGTATCTATAATATCATGGTTTGATATGCAAGAAATTGTTTTTTTTTCTAGTATATTTTGTTATTATTGGTTGAATTATTTCATAGATTATATGTTAATATATATAATACCAGCGTACAGGGCACAAGCAGCAGTTGCAAAAAGGTTAAGCAGATGGTGATCACATATATCATTACTTCCCCCAAGCTCAGTGCTTTTGGTACCTTTTTCCTTTGTGTTCTCTTAGATTTTTGCATTAATTTTTTATGCTTATACATATATATGTATTTGTATTTGATGCGGCTAAACTGTGATTATATTGTAAGCTTAATTTTGTCCAATTTATCAAAACATAATTTAACCACTCGCAAGAGCACGAATCTTTGTAGATAAGGTTCTATATAGAGGGTGTCGATCCCACGAGGACTAGTCGCAATTGTCTTAAAGGAAGATTAACTCTACTTTAATTCTAAAACCAGGTTTTTGAGTTTGTGTTTATAAACTATTGCATGAATGAAATGACAAGAAAAGTAAAGAGTTTAAAGTTGGGAGAGAGAACTAGGGTTGGTTTCCACCACTAGCCATTCACATGTTCATAAGTGTAGCAAGCATGGGATTCATTAATTAAATGCCTAACAATGTCATTAGGCTTGTGACCTCAATGACATATCAAAAGATCAATGTGTGTGCTAACCTATCATAATCCATCTTCAACAAGCATAGCTCTTCAACCTAACTAACTACCTAATTACTCTACTCTCTAAGTGAACACTACATGCATCCAAACTACCTTGTCTTGGCATGGTCTATACAAACTAACATCACACATTCATTTAAACACCATTATCTAGCCATCATTTGCACTTCTTGTGGAATATGCAAATGTTGTGCATTCAAGTGACAAAATCTACTCTAAGACAAGAATAAATTTCATATCAAATGAATATATATAAGAAATGTATTTGTGTACATAGTCACTAGGCTAAATAATCAACATTTAATTACAAATCCCAAGTGCTACAAAAAGGAACATGTTTACATGGCTAGGGCTTCAACAACACCCTAGTATGGAAGTTAGTTGCTCATGGTTGCCTTTCACCCTTCCATTGATGAAGAAAGTGAGGCTTCTTGGTCTGGTTCAGCTTCTCCTCTTCCTCTCCCGAAGGTCTCTCTTGAAGTATTCTGATGTGTATTGAGAGATATGTGAGATATGAGAGATATGGCCCTTTTTATGCTTTTTGGCTCCTTTTTCTCCCTTGGGGGCCCACCATATATATATATATATATATCATTATATATATCTCTTGTATCAAGAAGGCACCCAAAAGTCTTGTTCAAGTCAAACAATCCCCCTAAGTCGTGCAAAAAGGGGGATTTTGTTGCAAGTGGGAAAGCAGGTGAGCAAGTGGCCAAGTGGATTCTACAGAATCTCGATTGATCGAGATTGAATCTCGATTGATCGAGATTTCGATCAATCGAAATGAGATCTCGATCAATCGAGATTTCGATTAATCGAGATCAACATCTCGATTGATCGAGATGCCTTTGGCTGCATTTTTTGATTTCTTCTCTTGACTGCAGAAAGCTTCAAACTTTGCTCCATTTACTCCAATACCTGCAAAACATCAAAAACACAAAAATACCGTAAATATATCTCGGTAAACGCAAAAACGGAACTAACATATGCAATAGAGAGGGTTCAAATTCATGAAATTGAACACTTATCACACCCCCAAACTTACATATTGCTAGTCCCTTAGCAATACGATATTACAAAAATGAAATTAACTATATTATACAAAAGTCGAATCATGCTCAGTCATCACTAGATAAAGGGTGATCATCCGTTCATTTCTCATTTGGCAAATGTAACAAGTATTACAGAACTATGTGGTCATTAGCAAAAATGGACTTTCACAAGCTATAAATAAACGACGGTCCCCACATAATGGCCAACCCGAGCAAACATACCAATTCCGACCCCAAAATCCTCTTTGAAAAGTGAACATGCATTCTAACGCGTGGTTTTTGTCATATTTGGAGAAGAAAACGAACAAATCTGTTTTTAAGAGAAAAACTCATTGAAAACGCTCGACACAGCCGTTCATTATCACAAAACATTCATGATTGCTCATGTGCGGATGACCGTGCAATGCTTAACTCTTTTTGCTTTCTTGTAAGCCCGTGTAGCGGCATTGGGCCAATGACTCCCAAACCAATTGGCTTTAGGGCATTAGGTGAAGAAACACCCCTCGGACTTAATAACTGAGCTTACAAGGCGATGAGCTTAAGCAAGCCACCCGCTTATTATTGCTCAACCTTGCACACTTATACGCGAATATTCCCTGCTTTGAGGCATAGAAATCCGGTTTATTGAGTGAGAAGGCTTATTGCAGATTTTCTCTTTTTCTTTTTTTACAACAACCGGAAGAACTTATTCTTTAAGTTGTTCAGATAAAAACAGAAATTTACAAAATTCTCCCTCAGACTTATACCCCACAATTTAAAATGCATGTGTGTGAATTTGTGCGGTTAAGGACAAATTTAGGGCAAGAACTGTACGTGCTCATGCTTGGACAAAAATGTAGACCGTTCTAGCCTACTATATAGCTTGCAAAAGTGCGGGTATTTACAATGTTAAAGTTCTTGACTACCTGCTGCATTTACCTCGGACATTTATTCGAATGACTTCCTTTAAAAAGCAAGACATCATAGCAAGTATACAAAATATCAAGAAAACTGCTCTACAATGACACTCAATATAACGACTATAAATTGCATGCATATGCAAGTGGTATAGCATACCGCACCCCCAAACTTAAACGCAACATTGTCCTCAATGTGTGGACAAGGAGAACAAGGAAAGAATTTACCGGGATGGCAGAATGTGACAAAAATGGTGTTCCATAGTAGCGGTCATCCGGCAAATAAGAAAAACCTGCACAGAACACCAACTGGATACCACGAGCATTAAAAGGAACAAAAAAATAGATAAATCGAACATAATTAAATAATTATTCACAAACGGACAATGCCAATATCACTGTATATCTAAGGGTCTGAACTGGTGTTTCCCAATTGTCTAAGAGGTCTATGCGATAAGATATTGACTATCCAGGCACGCTAACGTATAGCATGCAAAGGGGCTACCTTTCTTTATTACCGCCATATTGCGTTGAAGCAATCTCAACAGTATTGGGAATTGAAACCAGGCGGTAATAAACGGAAATCATCAACTGAATCGCATATAACAAGTAGGCAAGTGGTACTACATACATAGTCAAAGTATAGAGAACAGAAATATTGACAGAAAGCAAAAATAAAGACAGTAAAGATAACAGATGTGATAACAGAAAAGATAACTGTATTCCATCAATATATAAAATGAGTTCAGTACAAAGTGTACATGCATCGGGAATACTCAAAAAGAACTAAAAATGAAAGAAAACATGGCCAACATGGCCTATGGAAAATAAAGAAAGAAAAATACAGGAAATAAAGCATAAAGGACAAATAAAATGCAGCTACTCGAGGGCGAGTGGTGGTGGTGGTGGCTCGGTGGGAGTAGAAGTGGAGGCGGAAGCTCGACCTGCGAACAAGAACTGCAGGTCCTGTCGGAAGGCTCGAAACTCGTCTAGAATAGCCCTCTGACCCTGTGCCAGAGAAGAAATGTCCGAACGAATGCCCTCCAGCTGACTCTGCATCACCTGGACATGCTCGTCAAAACCCTGCTGGAGCCGCTCTACGTCAGCCGCCAGGCAGGAGTAGCTAGTCGCTAAGATGTCATGCCGCTCTGCAGCCATATCCATCTCCTCGTCCTCCATCTCCTCGTCCTCTGAGTCAGCCCCTGCAGGCTCTCCCTCATCCGTCTCCACCGGGGCATCCATATCTTCATCATCTGGTGGATCACCCTGGTGGTCCTGCCTCTTTAAGTGTCGCCTCACCCGCTCCCAATGAGTAGATGTGAAACGGGCAGGCGGTGCCAACTGGATGTCAGTCTGACTGACCGGTATACTGGCACTGCTGAGAAAAGCAGCGATCAGGAAAGGGAAGGTAAACCGCCAACTCGCTGCTCGCCTCATCCTCTTATTGATGAGGCCGTCCCAGACTTTGTACATCTGCCCCCAGATCAGTGATGGGACAGAAAACCAAGTGCCCGTGTGGAAAGCATAGAGGCAACGGAGGAGGTCGCCCCTGCGCTCTGCCACGTGCTGCAGCGGACACGCGTTCTTGATGAGAACGGTGTCCAGGAACCAAAATCTGCTCGGGCACATCGATTTGGACGTGCAATTGTGACTGGGCGTGGTAAACGCCCCACCACACATGTCCATCATGATCGAGAATAGTGTCGTGTCTGCTGGGAGTGCGGCCCTGTAAAGTGGTCGACCGTCCTGGTCAACCATGTCCGGTGGCTGCTGGTGAGGGATGCCGAGCATCTGAGCAATACGGCTCGGTGTAATTGTAATAGTGACGGTGCCCACGAGTGTCTGTAATGTATCTGGCGCGGTGCAGGAGTAGGTCATGTGATCGTAAAAGACCTGCACTAAGCGCTCGTGTGCCACGTCGGTGGGAGGCACACATAGTCGGTCGAGGCGACGCCTCCTGAGCTCGGCGATAGTCCACGCAGTGTCGGGATGACTCTCAAACTCTGTCAAGGTGAAAATCTGCTCCGAGTGAAGCTTTCGAGACCGGAAGACTCGCCCGGGCACGTCTCTAACCGCACCGGGGGCATTCTTCACCCTCGCCATAGTCTCGGAACAGTCTGCACTTGATTCCAAAAATTACGTAAATAAAAGATGAATAAGAAGAAAACTAAACTAAGAATAAACTAAAAGAAGAAAAATGAAAATGAGGTCCTAGTCCATGGTGCTGACAAGAATTCAAAAAGTCACTCTCAAAGAGGCGGTGCGACCAGATGCAACCGAAACGAAGGGTCCGCGGTTACAAACCGTACACTAAGCATTTGAAACAAAAAGAGCATAAAATCTCACCCATACATGAATTCTTACCCCCCGAAACCCACAAAATCTCATTACAGATATCGCAATCGCACCCATCCAACCCAACATCATCTAACTATGTTTATTATGCCATAAAATCATCAAAAATAGCGAGAAAGTACGCAAAATGTAGCCATGCATCACTTACCTCAAAGTGAAGAAGATGAACGGCACACGAAGATGAAAACCCACTCGTAGCCGCGAAGAGAAGATCGTGCGAGTGCTAGCGGCGATCTCGGACTGTGTCGAACGGCGGTGGATGATTGGCGATGGAAGATCACGTGTGGAATGGTGCTTGGAGGGCTCTGGATCGCTCGGAGAAGAGAAGAAAGTCGGATGGTTTTTTTGAAATGAGAGGGAAGCCCAATGGTTTAAATACAACTTCGGCCTACGTGCAGGCATCGCGTGCATCTCGATTGATCGAGATGTACATTTCGATCAATTGAGATTTCGATTGATCAAAATCTCACTTCGATCAATCGAAATCAGCTTCGATCGATCGAAATTCCTTCCTCGATCAATCGAAAATTCCTTCACTGAATCAAGTTTTTACTTCGATCAATCGAACTTTTAATTCATTCAATCGAAATTTTATTTCGATGAATCAAAATCCCTTTTCGATCAATCGAAATCTTCGATTGATCGAAGACCTATCGAAGTGCAATCGAAGAATACTACCTCTCGGGACTTTTGAACTTCTCAAATCTCTGCAATTTTTTGATTGATCGAGACCAAAATTTCGATCAATCGAAATCTCGATTGATCGAGATCCTGGTTTCGATCAATCGAGATGCTCAAAAACAGTCAGCTTGAGTTATGCTTCAGGGACTTGGATTTTTGGGAATTAGATACTAAGTTACTTAGATACAAAACCTACCTTAGATTAAAGGGACATCATAAAAGCATGATAGCTACCATGGCTTCGCCACCTTACACGTCTATGGCGCGACGTCCGGATCGGCTCACGAGTCAAAATATACGGGATCTGTCAAAGTGACGACATCCACGTATTCGGTGGTGACTTGATCATCCACGTACACTTTTAAGCGCTGCCCGTTTACCTTGAACATTGAGCCGTCTTTCAAGTCCTTCAATTCCACTGCTCCGTGGGGAGCGACAGAATTAATCAAAAATGGACCATCCCAACGGGAGCGAAGTTTTCCGGGAAACAAATGGAGGCGGGAGTTGTACAACCATACTTTTTGGCCCAGCGAAAATGTTTTGACTCGAATATTACGATCATGAAAGGCTTTGGACTTTGCCTTATAGATTTTCGCATTCTCATACGCGTCATGTCGCAATTCTTTCAATTCATTTAATTGAAGCTTTCGATTAGATCCGGCCTTTTGCATGTCAAAATTGAAAGTTTTGGTGGCCCACATAGCTTTATGCTCCAATTCAACCGAAAGATGGCACACCTTGCCATAAACCAACCGATAAGGTGACATTCCAATGGGAGTTTTATATGCGGTTCGGTATGCCCATAATGCATCGTTTAGTCGTAATGACCAATCTTTCCGGTCGGGGCCGAACAGTTTTCTGAAGAATGTTCTTAATCTCCCTATTGGATACTTCTACTTGGCCACTGGTTTGAGGATGGTATGGGGTGGCTACTTTGTGTGTGACGAAGTATTTGGTAAGCAAGGTTCGAAGGAACCGGTTACAGAAATGTTTACCTCCATCACTGATGATGGCCCGAGGCGTACCAAACCGGCTAAAAATATTAGCTTGAATGAATTTAACCACGACTGCGTGATCATTGGTTTTGGTATCAACGGCCTCTATCCACTTAGATACGTAGTCCACCGCCACAAGTATGTACTCATGACCAGTAGAGGGTGGAAATGGCCCCATGAAGTCAATGCCCCACACATCAAATATTTCAACGATAAGAATAGGGTTAAGAGGCATCATGTCCTTCCGAGACATCGCGCCAAGGCGCTGACATCGCTCACAAGAGCGGCAGAATGAATATGCATCCCGATGAAGTGTCGGCCAGAAAAATCCGCATTGGAGAATTTTTGTTACGGTTTTCTTAGCACTAAAGTGTCCCCCACAAGCGAGTGTATAACAAAACTTGAGAATGCTTTGGAATTCACTGTTGGGTACACACCTTCGAATTATTTGATCGGGGCAATATTTGAACAATTGAGGATCGTCCCAATAATATGATCGAGATTGGGAGAGGAAACGATCCTTCTCTTGCTTGGTCCAAGAAGATGGTTTTTTACCGGTTGCCAAGTAATTAACCACATCCGCATACCAAGGGATACTCCCTTGAGAGATGACAAAAAGTTGTTCATCCGGGAAGGATTCACAAACTGGAATGGAATTATGGAGGGATTCAACAAGAATTCTAGACAGGTGGTCAGCCACCACATTTTCAGTTCCCTTTTTGTCTCTAATCTCAAAATTGAACTCTTGCAATAAGAGTATCCATCGGATCAACCTAGGCTTAGTGTCCTTTTGGGCCAAACGATGCCGGAGGGCAGCATGGTCCGAATAGACAATGACCTTTGAACCTAATAAATAAGCTCGAAATTTGTCTAATGCAAATACTACCGCAAGCAATTCCTTTTTCGTTGTTGTATAATTGATTTGAGCCTCGAAAAGGGTTTTACTTGCGTAGTAGATGACATGCGGCAGTTTGTCTACTCGTTGCCCTAAGACTGCACCCATGGCGTAATCGGATGCATCACACATAATCTCAAATGGGAGAGCCCAATTTGGAGGGATTAGAATTGGAGCGGTTGTAAGCATGGTGCGGAGTTTTTCAAAAGCGCTAAGGCACGCTTCATCAAAGGTAAAGCAAGACTCTTTTTCAAGAAGGCGACACAAAGGCAGAGAGATCTTGCTAAAGTCTTTGATGAAACGGCGATAAAAGCCCGCATGCCCAAGGAATGAACGAATCTCTCTCACCGTTGATGGTGGAGGAAGTTTGGAAATGAGCTCAACCTTGGCTTTATCAACCTCTATTCCTCTCTTAGACACAATGTGCCCTAGGACAATACCCTCTTGAACCATAAAATGGCTCTTTTCCCAACTAAGAATTAGGTTGGTCTCTTGACATCTTTTGAGAACACAAGCTAGATTTTGGAGGCATGATTCAAATGAAGGCCCAAAAACGGAAAAATCATCCATGAACACTTCCAAGAATTTTTCCACCATGTCCGAGAAGATAGACATCATACACCGTTGAAAAGTCGCCGGTGCATTGCACAACCCAAAGGGCATACGTCTATAAGCAAATGTGCCGAAGGGACATGTAAAGGTGGTTTTCTCTTGGTCCCTCGGGTCTATAACAACCTGATTATAGCCAGAATATCCATCCAAAAAGCAATAAAAACTTTGCCCGGCTAATCTCTCCAATATTTGATCAATAAATGGGAGGGGGAAGTGATCTTTCCGAGTGGCTGAATTTAATTTCCGATAATCAATACACACTCTCCATCCTGTGGTGGTGCGTTGGGGAACTAATTCACCCTTTTCATTAGGTTGCACCGTAATACCCGACTTCTTTGGAACCACTTGAGTGGGACTAACCCACTTGCTATCTGAGATGGGGTAAATGATTCCCGCATCTAGTAACTTCACCACCTCCTTCATTACAACGTCCTTCATGTTTGGATTTAATCGACATTGTGCCTCCCTTGAGGTCTTTGCATCCTCTTCCAAGTGTATGCGATGCATACAAATAGAAGAGTCTATTCCCTTAAGATCTGCCACACTCCATCCTATTGCCTCCTTGTGCTCTTTTATCACCTTTATAAGTTCCATCTCTTGATCATTGGTAAGATTGGAAGCAATAATGACTGGAAGGGTCTCATTAGCGCCCAAGAAAACATACTTGAGTGTAGCTGGTAGGGGCTTGAGCTCAAGTTGTGGTGGGGAAATTAAAGAAGGAGTTTGGGAAGTTTTGGACAAAGGGGGCAAAGGTTCTCTCGGAACTCTCTACTTAGGCAAATCCATGACAGTATTAACATCGAGCATGGAATTGACTTCACATATGGATTGCTCAATGTCAAAATCATCATAGTTGAAGTGATTTAGGCATGCCTCTAAAGGATCCTTGGAAAGAATAGAAAGAAGTGCTTCTTGAACAAGGTCTTCCACAACATCGACACAAAAGCACTCACTTTCATCGTCGGATGTGTGGTGGGAAGCATTGAAGATGTTCAAGCGGACTTTCATATTCCCAAAAGAGATGTCCATCACTCTGGTACGGCAATTAACGCAAGCGTTTGCCATGGCCAAGAATGGACGACCTAGAATAATAGGAATATGTCGATTTGGATTTTGGACAGGTTCCGTGTCAAGGACTATGAAGTCCACCGGAAAATAGAATTTGTCCACTTGAATGATGACATCCTCAATGATGCCACGTGGTTGCTTCACCGAACGGTCGGCAAGTTGCAACACAACCGTGGTATGTTTGAGTTCCCCCAAACCTAGTTGTTGGTAAACTGAGAATGGAAGCAAATTGACACTAGCCCTTAGATCAAGAAGTGCCTTTTCAAAAGATTGATTTCCGATGGTGCACGAAATGGTCGGAGCACCCGGATCTTTGAATTTAGGAGGGGCTTGGTGTTGGAAAATGGAGCTTATGTGCTCAGTTAAGAGGACTTTCTTAGGAACATTATTCCTAGATTTTCGCTTTTGAGTGCACAAGTCCTTCAAGAATTTCGCATAGGAGGGAATTTGTCGAATAGCATCAAGGAGAGGGAGATTGATCTTTACTTGTTTGAAGATCTCCATCATGTCTTGGATTTTCTCTCCTTACTTCCCGAAATGAGAAGGTTCCTTCAATCTTTGAGGAATAGGAACCGGAGGTTCAAAAGAAGTGTTAAGATTTGGAATCGATGACGACACAACTTCACTTGCCTTTCCTTTTGGATTTAAAGGGATGATATTCACATTTGAATTTAAAGGAAATAATTTTGGATTTAATTGGGATTCCTTTGGATTTTTAGGTTGCTCTTGGAATTCCTTTCTCTCTTCCTCCCCTACCTTGGAGTTAATGATTTTACCACTCTTTAAGGTTGTGATTGATTGAACTTGCTCCGGAGGAGCATTACAAGTTGAAGATGATGGATCCTCAATCACAAGGACACCTTTGGGATTCGCCACCGGTTGACTAGGCAACTTACTTTCCTCCCTTCTATTTAAGGCATTAGCTAGTTGCCCGATTTGAGCTTCTAACCTAGCCATAGATTGAGCATTGGCTTCAAGCTTAGAGATTGATTGAGAGTGAGTTTGCAATAATTGGGTATTGGCCTCAAGATTGCTTATCACTCTTTCTTCAAAGCTTTGGCTTCTCGGAGGAGGTGGTGGCTGTTGGTAATTGGTTCTTTGATTGTAAGGTTGAGGATTTGGCCTATAATAAGGCTGTTGAGATTGGAAATTAAAAGAATTTTGCCCTTGAAAAGAGGTACTTGATTCTTGAGGTTTCCATGAAAAAGCCGGATGGTTCTTGTAACCAGGATTGTACGTGTTTGAATATGGATCATTCATTTGCTTAGAGTACAAGGCATTCGCTTGCTCTTGAGCATAATCGGGAGATTGCCCGGCAATAGGACAATCTCGCACAAAATGCGAAGTGCTATAGCAAAACGAACACCCTTCCGGATTTTGGACAGATTGGTTTGGAGTAGGCAGCCCATTTTTCATGATTAAATCCATTTTTCGGGATAGGGCTTCTACTTGCATGGTAACCTCATCTACCCGTGAAATTTCATGCACTCCTCTACAAGGTTGGGTGGCCTTCCCTTTCCTAGTGGAGGAGCGTTGAGCTGAATTATTGCTTAGGGTTTGAAAAAGTTTCCATGCCTCATCGGGGCTTTTCAAAAGGTACCCACCCCCACATGCGAAGTCTATCATTTGTCTATGTTGCTCACTCACCCCATCATAAAAACTTTGCACAAGCTGCCATTTTGGGACAGCATGATGCGGACAAGATTTTAATAGATCTTTTAACCTCTCCCACGTCTCATGGAATTGTTCTTGGTCAATTTGGGTGAATCCGATGATTGCTCGCCGAATATCACTTGTCTTACCCATTGGAAAGTATTTTTTCAAGAACTCTATTTGCATCTCCGCCCAAGAATGGATTGAGTTAGGTTCTAAGGAGTTGAACCAACTTCTAACTTTATCTTTTAGGGAGAAGAGGAACATACGCAGCTTTAGATCATCCTCCGTAAAGTGTGGTACAAAAATAGTGGAACACACAGAAAGGAAATAATCTAAGTGCCGGTATGGATCCTCATTAGGGAGACCGTGGAAGTTATTAAGAAGATTGATGGTGGAGGATTTTATTTCGAATTGAGTTGCCGCTACATCCGAAAATTGGATACATGAAGGTACTTCAAATGTAGTCGGGAGGTAAAAGTCCATAAGCAACTCTCCTTGAGGAGGTGGTGGTGGAGGTGGTTGTTCATGATTAAAAGGAGGTAGTCCGGGAGGTTGTCTTTCATTTGGGTCCATGTTTTCAGTCCTAGGCAATATAGGGTCCCTAGAGGTTCCTCTACGTTGTCTAAGTGTTCGTTCAAGTTCAATATTACAAGGAAGCAAAGGAAGTGACAATGACCGTCTACCTAGCATGCATTAACAATAGAACAACACCTCAATTCACAAAGAGACATAAATTAAACAATAATATATACAAAAAGAATGAAAGAACTCAAACCACTAAATTAGATTTTATACTCACAAAGGGTTCCAACTTCAGTTCTTTTCGATGCCCGCTATGTGGTATACCTAAAATCAAGAAGTTTGAGCAATAAGAGCAAAATATATACAAAAAGAATGAAAGAATTTCTAGCCTAAGAATTAAACCAGATTTAATCTTCCAACGGCGATAATTAAACCGTAGTCCCCGGCAACGACGCCAAAATTTTGATGCGGCTAAACTGTGATTATATTGTAAGCTTAATTTTGCCCAATTTATCAAAATATAATTTAACCACTCGCAAGAGCACGAATCTTTATAGATAGGTTCTATATAGAGGGTATCGATCCCACGAGGACTAGTCGCAATTGTCTTAAAGGAAGATTAACTCTACTTTAATTCTAAAAATAGGTTTTTGAGTTTGTGTTTATAAACTATTGCATGAATGAAATGACAAGAAAAGTAAAGAGTTTAAAGTTGGGAGAGAGAACTAGGGTTGGTTTCCACCACTAGCCATTCACATGTTCATAAGTGTAGCAAGCATGGGATTCATTAATTAAATGCCTAACAATGTCATTAGGCTTGTGACCTCAATGACATATCAAAAGATCAATGTGTGTGCTAACCTATCATAATCCATCTTCAACAAGCATAGCTCTTCAACCTAACTAACTACCTAATTACTCTACTCTCTAAGTGAACACTACATGCATCCAAACTACCTTATCTTGGCATGGTCTATACAAACTAACATCACACATTCATTTAAACACCATTATCTAGCCATCATTTGCACTTCTTGTGAAATATGCAAATGTTGTGCATTCAAGTGACAAAATCTACTCTAAGACAAGAATAAATTCCATATCAAATGAATATATATAAGAAATGTATTTGTGTACATAGTCACTAGGCTAAATAATCAACATTTAATTACAAATCCCAAGTGCTACAAAAAGGAACATGTTTACATGGCTAGGGCTTCAACAACACCCTAGTATGGAAGTTAGTTGCTCATGGTTGCCTTGCACCCTTCCATTGATGAAGAAAGTGAGGCTTCTTGGTCTGGTTCAGCTTCTCCTCTTCCTCTCCCGAAGGTCTCTCTTGAAGTATTCTGATGTGTATTGAGAGATATGTGAGATATGAGAGATATGGCCCTTTTTATGCTTTTTGGCTCCTTTTTCTCCCTTGGGGGCCCACCATATATATATATATATATATCATTATATATATCTCTTGTATCAAGAAGGCACCCAAAAGTCTTGTTCAAGTCAGACAATCCCCCTAAGTCGTGCAAAAAGGGGGATTTTCTTGCAAGTGGGAAAGCAGGTGAGCAAGTGGCCAAGTGGATTCTGCAGAATCTCGATTGATCGAGATTGAATCTCGATTGATCGAGATTTCGATCAATCGAAATGAGATCTCGATCAATCGAGATTTCGATTAATCGAGATCAACATCTCGATTGATCGAGATGCCTTTGGCTGCATTTTCTGATTTCTTCTCTTGACTGCAGAAAGCTTCAAACTTTGCTCCATTTACTCCAATACCTGCAAAACATCAAAAACACAAAAATACCGTAAACATATCTCGGTAAACGCAAAAACGGAACTAACATATGCAATAGAGAGGGTTCAAATTCATGGAATTGAACACTTATCAGTATTCTAGTTGGATAACAAAAAGCTTGAAGCTTTACCAAAGAGTAAGGAAAGGAGCCCTGTGATGCAGGTGAGTTTTACTTTTCTTAGCGGATTTGGTGTTATTCAGCTGTTGTGTAAAAGTTGCTTTTAGTCTCCATTTGGATTGCGAATTTGCCATTAAAGGAAAAAAAAAAGCAGTTACTTTTTTTGTTGTTTGGTTGCCATGGAAAATAGGATGGAAAAGAAAATATGAGAAGTGAGGGAGAAACTTTTAATTTTACATCTCATTTTCTTTTGCCCCCCTAATTTTTGAACTTCTTTTCACGAATTATTAATTTCTAAACTCATTTTGAGAATTAAAAAAAGTGAGAAATTATTTTTTCTTTGTCTTTTCATTTTCCTCTTTTTCGCTAATCTGTCAAGGTCTGATCTGGATTGAATCTGAATCATTTGAGCATACTTAATTTGATATATTAGCTCAGAATCAGGACTATTTCATTTTCAAGCATTCGCTGCATTCCAAAGCTAGCTGATGCACTATTCATTGTTGAAAATGGCCAAAAGTAGCGTCAAATTGTGTTAAACAACTTGTGAACTGATTTGAACTATTCCAGCAAGAGTCTTTAAGTATATTACATATATATTTGCTGTGTTGATGTTGTTTTAGTAGCTGCAGTCATTTTTGACTACCTGAATCCTATTTCTGTTCCAAACTTTGTTGTCGAAGGCCTTTTCAAGGTCTGTTCATGTTGCTGGTTGAAATCTAAGGGTCCAAAGTTCATGAGCATGTTTCAATGCATATTTTAAACTTGGTTTAGATTCAGTTTTTCCAGAATTAGCACAAGATCAAAATCTAGTCCTGTAGTCTTGGTTGTTACTCTATTTGTTTTATTGAAATGTGGTATAGATGTTGTCTAAGTGTTAAAATTATCTGTTTGAGTACTTTACTATATAGGCAAATTTGAATTCTCATCATATAAATCTTCTATGTTTGCCTAAAGTCTTTTACTGAGATTGCCTTGTACTGCTGATGCCACAAATTTCTGATGCTACCAAAGTTTACTGATTGTTTTATTTCAAGTTGAGCTTTGTATTGCTGATCTTGTAACTTGAACATTATTGTGTTGAAATCTAATATGTTAGAACACACTTGGTTATAACCCGTTTTAGAATTCTCAGTACTTGCAGAATTTTGAACTCCGTTTGAAAATGAAAATGAAGATGAAAATGAAATGGCCCACCATTTTCACAAGCCCTTGGTGATTTCCTTCACATGTCTTTTTTACAATATTGGGGGTTCTACTATGCTCTTTAAATTACTTTCTTTTTTCTTTTTTGAATCATTAGGATGTCTTTACTCTCTTTCTTTTTTATCTTGTTGCAGGGCCGGGTTGTTCATCCGTTGGAGCTGGAGTTGGAGCTTTCTGTGAGCATGGCCCTTTTAAACGAAGTGGGAATGTTTTGGTCAAAAATACATATAGCTGGAATAAAGGTACATTCACAATAATTATCTTTCTCCATTTTTGTGTCAATATGAATGCGTCTACATATTAAATATATTGTATATAGGTGAAACTTGAAAGAAATAACATATAATTTCACTTTTTTTAACTTTCTCCTTTCTGCAGAAGCAAACATATTATACTTGGAGTCACCGGCAGGAGTTGGTTTTTCTTATTCTGCTAATAAATCCTTCTATACTTCAGTGAACGATGATATCACATGTTTTTTCCTCTCTCTCTCTCTCTCTATATATATATATAAATCACTTTTATATGATCAAACCCCTTATGAAGGAAGATCTCAACTTTTTATTGACATTATATCTGAACTTGTTGAATTCTATGGTTCTTCTTTGACATGGAATTATTAGAGTCTAGAGCTCATTCATAGGAGAATTGAATTTTATAAAACGAGAGCACTTGATTTGGGCATTTATTTTTCATGATATAAAACAGGGTATCCTCTCAAATTCAACTTCATTTAAAGTCCAGAATGCCTCAAATCTCACAAAAACATTAGGATAATAATGGAAATCTTATTTTTGTACTACAAATGAGGATACTATAAAATAAAAGAAAGAAATAGTTATTATCCATTTCGTATGGAACATGCCAATCTTGAGTGATTTGGACATAGGAATTTACAGATTGTTAGTAGTATTTTTTTTTCATAAGTAGAGATTGTTAGTAGATGATGTAAATCAGAACAAGTATTGTCTTTAGGAGTCATTTGATATCCAAATTTCTATGGTTTCAAGCAAGTTGGTTGTTTTCATTGATTTGAACCCAAATTATTAGAGGACGAGCTGGGGTTCTGGAAGCTAGACAAGGTGTTTGGAGTAACCTTCAGCCCCTTTTTGTAACTTTTGACAGAATCTATGAACAATAACTATGCATCAGATGTTTACAAATGAATGCTCCTTTAAATCAACTATCTTTCAAAACAAAAAAGAAAAAGGACAAAAACATGAGTTTTCAAGTGTATAAGGTTTGCTAGAATTAAGACATCTTCACATATGTTGCTTAGCTCAAAAGCACATATTCTGAACTTCTTGAGTGAAGGTTATGAATAATATTGAGCATTAGTAACTCAGAAATAGGTGCACCTATGAAAACAATCCAAGAGCGTCACAATCGTCATTAATGTGTTCACAATACACTCAATAAATCACATAGAACAGCCTAGCAATCAAGCAAAATTTAATAGACCAATTTTTAGACTTTTGATAGCAATAGGTAATTACACCAGTAGTGAATAGTACTGTTGCACAAATGTAATGTTACTTGAATAAGGTTAAATATAAATCTGGGTAATCTTCACTAAAAATATGCTAAACACCAAAAATGTATTATGCTCAAGCTATTTAAATGCATAGCAGAACTACTCATCAAGGATATATCAAAGACAGATGCTACATAGGATTGACAGCCATATAACAACTCAGAATGAAGCTATGAAGAATGATAAATTGAGATACCCTAGCAATATTAGGCTTATATCTAAAATTAAAATAGTGAAACAAGAGTGCTCAAACCATAGAGAGGATCTGGTGTGCTTCATTAACTTTGACAGTAGTTGTAAGCTTCATTTGTTACCTGCAACTGATGCCTGCAGAGTGAGGTTTTAAGGTTGAAATGTTGCTGCAGCCTCAGTTTAAGCTTGATGACATCTTGGAATGATGAAGAATGATGTTCAAAAGTTGTTCATACCAATGTTAGCGTCAGAAGTATGGAGAATTTGGATGACAGTAGCTTTGAGGGCTTGACAACAACAATTTTTGTTCTTCAGCATCAGTAGACTGAGGTTTGGTAGGTGAAATTTAGATGCAGCCTCAGATTTTGGAAGGTTGGACTTGGAATGAACTTAAAATAACATTTTTGACTTGCTCAAACCATTCATGTAGCTCATAAGACCTTCTAAAAGATTTCTCCATATTAGTAGGCCTTTGATGACAGCAAAAGCAAATCTGTAGCCTGAGATAGCAGAAGCAAATCTGCAGCCTGAGAATAGTTGCATGCCTGCTGTTATGTTAATCTTCTGAATCAACACTGAATCCTTGCATAACTATCACTCTATTAATATATTCGGGATGAATACATACCTTAATCTCATTATTTTCTTCATTGTAACATATGATTATTTGCTTCTTCTTATTCTCTGAAAAGGAAACAATAGCTTTCAATTTTGTGGCATTTTCATTTTCAATCTTTTTGCACTAAATCTATTCTTGTGCTTATTGGTTCCATTGTTCTCAAATTACCAAAACTGTTATGGGTATATATGTATGTATATATTTATTTGATTAACATTAATCCTGTCTCTATTTCTTAGTGCATTTTTTATCTTCTGCATAACATTTTTTTATCAATGCTTGTAAATTGATGGCAAATCTTCTTTCTTCATATTCAGATATATGACTTTGGGTGTTATCTTGTGATGTATTAGTGGAATTAAAGATGAGTGATTTTTGTTGTATATTTTTGTTATACAGGTGGTTTTTGTGCTAGAAATCAATGCATATAATTTTTTTTAAAAAATTATAGACTTTCAACCACGGGCTCAGCCCGTGGTAGAAAAATACTTTCCACCACGAGCTGAGCCCGTGGTGGAAAGTTTTTAACAATACCAAAAAATACTTTCTACCACGGGCGCAGGCCCGTGGTAGAATAAAAACTTTCTACCACGGGCCTGAACCCGTGGTAGAAAAGAAACTTTCTACCACAGGCCTGAGCCCGTGGTAGAAAGACTGTTAGCAACTACGACACCGGATACCACGACGGGCCAAACCCGTGGTAAAAGCCCTTTTTGCCCGCCGTAAAAAGTCTTTTTTCTTGTAGTGTATATTGGCACATACACATATTCTATCTTTTTAACTAAAATCACATTGAAACTAGGGTTTCAACCCATGTCACCAAAATCTCATATATGCAATATTTTTCACATAAAACACATACTAGCAATTCATGCATCCTAAATCACATTTCAATCATTTTCAATCTAAAAAAACATATATATCAATTCAAATCAAGAATCTATTCACAAGAGTTCATATATTCATATATAATATGAAAATATCAATTTTATGCTCTTAATTTGAATTTAACTTGTATTGAAAGACATAACACACACCCCCTACCTCAAGAGAATAAATTTCAAGTTACATCTCAAATTTACCAATTCAAAATCCACCCAAACCTACCTTTGTTCAGTTCAAAATGACATCCTCGCCATGTAGAACGAACTTTCCTTCTTCGTCACCTACCGAATCAAGCCTTAAGAGGGAATAAAGAAGAGAGAAATGCAGCTTTTTAGATAGAGAGAAAGATGGCTGAAATATCTAGATTTTGAAACTCTCGAAGAATACCCTCCCTACAAGGGATAGGCACATACGTCTTCCCTCTAAATCGAAGACCTTCATCCGAATACAAGGTCCAATCTTCCACAATTTTACTACTCGAAATCTGAGTGTGAAAAGCCTTTATTTCTTCATCTTGTCTTTGTGCCTCAGTTACCCCAATAATTAGAGTTGGTTAAGCAACAAGACTTAACAAGGTAGCCGGTTCATTATCATCGCTGAAGTACAAGCCCAATTCTGCTATGTCCTCCATTATTTTTCATTCTCGAATGACAATGCTAGCCAAGGCATCAATGACTACATTAGCCTTCCCCGAGTGATACTGTAGATCAAAATCATAATCCTGCATGTATTTCACCCATCTCCGTTGCCTAGAGTTCAAATTCTTTAGAGAGAAGAGATATTTGAGACTTTTGTGATTGGAAAATACTTCAAACTTTTCCTTGTACAAGTAGTGTCTCCACCCCTTCAAAGCAAAGATAACCGCCACTAATTCCAAATCATGAGTCGAATAGTTTTTCTCATGAGTCTTTAGTTATTGAGAACCGTAAGCAACAATCCTCTTTGTTTGCATCAACATTCAACCCAACCCATCACGTAAAGCATCACAATATATTACATATCCCAACCCACACTTTGGAATTACTAAACTGGAGCAATTGTCAACCTTTTCTTCAATTCTTAGAAAGCAATTTCACAAGATTCATTCCACATGAATTTGACTCCTTTACGAGTGAGTCTTGTCATAGGTGACGCTAATCGGGAGAAATCCTTCACAAATATCCAGATGACCCCAAGAAACTTTGAATTTCAAAAACATTTTTTGGGCATCCCCAATCCATCATGGCTTCAATTTTGGAAGGACTTACGAAAACTTCTCCCCCTGAAACTACATGTGTAAGAAACTTCACTTTCGGTAGCCAAAACTTGCATTTCTCATACTTGGCATACAATCGATTTTCCCTTAGAATTTGTAACACTGTTCTCAAGTGATTCTCATGTTCCTCCCTTGATGAAGAATATACCAGAATGTCATTAACGAACACCATAACATATCAGTTAAGGAATGCACTAAACACACAGTTTATTAAGTCCATAAATATTACCGGTGCATTTACTAGCCCAAAAGGTATCACAAGGAACTCGTAATGACCATACCTTGTATGAAAAGCAGTCTTATAAATATGTTCTTCCTTGAATCTCAACTGATAATACCTTAACCTCGAGTCAATTTTGAAGAAACACTTTTCTCCCTTAAGTTGATCAAACAAATTATCTATCCTTGGTAAAGATATTTGTTCTTGATCATCGCACGATTTAGCATCTGATAGTTAATACATAACCATAATGACCCATCCTTCTTCTTAGAAAATATGACCAGTGCTCCCCAAGGTGAAACATTAAGACATATAAAGCCTTTTGCCCTCAAGTACTCCAATTGCTCCTTTAACTCTTTCAATTCCACCTGTGCCATACGATACGGTGCCATAGAAATGGGCGCTGTACCGGGTATGTTGTCAATGAAAAACTATACATCCCGCTTAGAAGGTAATTCTATTAACTCCTCAGGAAACACATCCACAAAATCATAAACAACTTTGAGGAAGTTTTCAAAGTTTCTCTGTTCTTTTCTGGTCATAAGACTCACTAGAAAAAATCTATAGTCATTTCGATCCCACAATCTATAAAGTGATGAAGAATGAAATTCACTCCATTCTCCCACAAAGCAAAAATAATCTCCTTCGGTTGTACACACAAACATTTTTCATTGGTAGCAATCAATATTGGTCAAAAAGTGGATAGCCAATCCATTATAAGAATGACATCAAAATTCATCCTCTCAAGGAGAACAAAGTCGAATACCAACCGTCAATTTGTTATTTTTATCTCACATGCTCAACAAACTATTTCTAGGATCACCCTACCCCTAACTAGCGTATCAATACATAAGGCTCTATCGAAGGTCAACACCTCTAATCCCAAAGCAGATGCAAAAACAATGGATATAAATGACATGCACTCGAATCAATTAAGACCCTAGCCCAAAGCTCAATACAAGAAATATACCTCAAACTACCGGAGAACCCGTTGAAGTCTCAGCTTGAGCAATCGCATAGGCACGACCTTGTATCCCCTGCCTTGATTGACCACACCCCTGATGGCTAGACTACTGAATAGAGGTACTAGGAGTCGCTCCCCTCACCGGTTGCCAACTCTGAATGTGCAGGCTGTGGTGGCTGAGGTACTCTGAATCTCGACTGTATCCCAGAAGCCTGAGAATAATGTTGTTGTGACCCCATAGCACTGTAAGTACCATTCTTCTTCTGTAGGAAATCCCTCACCACATAACCCGCCTTACAACATTTATAACACTTCCTGGAATCTTCGTCAGGTGTAGGCTGTAATTGTAGGCATTCCGACCTATAATGTCCCATTTGTTGCCATTGAAAGCACTTCACCTTATCCTGAGAGGATCCCATAGGCATAAAAACCATAGAAAATGACTGTGTCTACTGTGGTCCTTGAAAGTATGACCTACTCCCCTTGTGTTTCTTCTTCGGGTTACCCTTTGAATGAGAAACCACATTTACCACATTTTGAGACTAATTCTTCAAGTCCCGTAGCCTTTGAATATCATTATCGTCAGCCTCAGCTAACAATGCTTGCTTTACTACCTCCGTATAGATACGTAAATCCAATATAGTGACCTTGGTCTTTAACTCAAACCAAAGTCCCATCACAAACCTTCTAGCATTCACTTGTGATCGGCGTTGAATGCTACGCATTCTAGCCTCTTAATTTGCCTATTTTATTCTCTTAGTGATAGATTATTTTTTATTTTACTTTGCTTTAGTGTTTTATGTATTTTCAGGGCCTCAATGATTATTTTAGTTGAAACCATGATTTTGGGCTTTTAAAGATGACATTCAAGAGAGTTATATGAAGCCTATATCAAGTGGATCAATTCAACTCCATATTTCAACTCAAAACAGCCCAAAGAAGAGGCCCAAGAGAATTATAACTGCTTAAGGGTATTTCGGGCTAAAATCCAATTCTGCGCGTAATATAGTTTTAATCCCATTTTGGAAAATGGCCCGTAACTCTTATTTTCAAGCGTCAAATTGAATCAATTCCTTGTTAGGTTGAACAAAATTCAATTATGGACACTTTCATATTTCACGTAAATTTCGTGAGTCGGACTTCTAGTGGCTCAAACTTTAGGCCGAAAGTCAACAAAAAAATTCACCTAATTAGGGCCTACGGGAAAACCCTAATTGTCTCCTAATTAGGTGGGAACACTTTATGTTCTCTTGAGGGTTTAAAGTGGCAAATTGGGGGCTGTATTGGGAGGCTTGGAAAGCAACTTTGCAGAGCTTTGGAGGGGAGAACGAGAACGAGGTCTTGTGCGTATTCCATAAAGATGACACTTTCTTCCTTAATAGTTGAAGTAATCTCTTCTACCATGAGTGACTAGTTCATCCACTAGGGTTTTGATTTAGCCCTAACTAAATATCAATGGTTTGATTATTCTAATTATTGGAGATTTTTGTATTCATGCATTGATTGTGTAATTTAGAGGATTCTTCTTATAAAATTGAGTAACAAAAGTCTTACAAATTTAGTTTCAATGTTTTCTTATCTTGTCTTAGATATTTGATTGTTGTTATTGAACTCAATCTCTCTTGTTTTTTGTGATTATGAGAGTGATTATTATGCAATGGTAATCATTGAATATATCATTAAAAGTTTGATGGATTATGCCTAGAAAAGATGGACTATACTGCACCCTAGAGTAAAGTAGTTAGGCAGATGGCTCATGCCATTCGAAGATAGTCCATGACTTAGCCTTAATCATAAGCTATCTTCTTGACTGTTGGAGGTGAGCTTGTAGCCACTGACACCACTTATGCATGGTATGATTCCCCATAGTTAGTTCAATTGGCCATTAATTGTGAAGTTAGTGGTGAAGTCAATAACCCTAGATTTATCTCATACATTCTACACTCCTTAGTTTCTCTTAATTTTGTTTAATTACTTCATTAGATAATTTAGTATATAAATTCGTAACCTATTCTTTCTTAATTTAATTAGACTTAATTCCGGACACCATACCACAGTCTTAGAGGTTTGACACCCCTTTCGATAACCCTATTCTGTAAAGAATATTGCGAAGTGGTAATTTAATTGATACACTTAGCCACAAATCAATTTTTAACGCTGTTGCCGAGGACTGTGTATTTGATTGGTTTGGATTTTTAGAATTTGTTTTAACTAGATATTTAGTGTAGGGATTTTTTTATATTTTGTTTTTAATTTTATTTTGTTTTATTTTTAGGTACTTTAGTTACCATATGCACGGTTGCTGTTCTGTAGCTGATCATTTGATACCTCTCGATCTTAAGCCTAAACATACTCTCAGACAATAGAGGAACATTCTTGTTAATACCGTTGTGCAAGAGGAAGAAATTATTGTTGACATGACAGTTGTGCGAGATAATGCTGACAATAACAACATTATGCCTAATGCTGATGGGGAAAGGGCGAGATTGCTCAAGGACTATTATGTCCCTGAAACATACACTTCACCAGCTGATTTTCAATTGCCTAATATCACAGAACAGAATTATAAGATCAAGTCCAGCATTATTCAGATGCTACCATCCTATTTTGGGCTGACTTAAGAAGACCCTTACAAGCATCTAGATGAGTTCATAGAAGTATGCTAAACTACAAAAATTCACAACTTCTCTAAAGATGCTTTCAAAATGAGACTTTTTTCATTCTCTTTGAAGGACAAAGCCAAGTATTGGTTTAATTCTTTACCAGTGGGATATATCACGACATGGACTCAGATGCAACATGAGTTCTTGAAGAAATATTTTTCGATAGGAAAGACCAATCAGTTCAGATGTGCTATCACCGATTTCTCCTAAAAAGAGGGAGAACAATTCTACGAGACATGGAAAAGATTCAAGGACCTTTTTAGGAAGTGCCTTTATCATCAGATTCCTAAGTGGCAGCTTGTGTAGAGTTTTCATGAAGGGCTGATTAAAGCAAACAGATAGATGGTTGATGTATCCTATGGAGGTACTTTTATGTTGAAGAGTGAAGAAGAGGCATGGACCTTATTTGACAATCTGAGTGACAATTCTCTACAACACGTGTCCTCTACTTGTTTTAGCAGACCAACGACTACAAGGAAGACTGATGAGATTTTTGAGGTAGGTACTATGATGCTATGCCAACTGACGTTGACTTGATTGCACAGAAAATAACATTGCTCATGGCAGCCAATTAAGCTCCTTCTGCTGTAAATTCTTCATTGCTAGGCCCTTGTGACTTTTGCTCTAGTCCTATGCATAATGTGAACAATTGTCCCTCAGTTGGACAATTTTCTGAACTTCAACAAGAGCAAGTCCAAGCTACATTCACTGGACCAATGAATTCTCCATATGGTAATACTTACAATCTCACATGGAGGAATCATCATGGTTTTTCTTACAGTAACCAAGGTGTAGCAATGCAATCTACATATCAGCTTAGGAACTACATGCCTTAACAGCCATATCAAGCATAAGTTCCTATGCCACAGAAAAATTATGCCTTTGAAGATAAGATGATGAGTGCCCTAGCAAGACTTAACAAGATTGATTGTAAATTTGAGAAGCTCGACTCTATTGTCAAAATAGTGCAAAGTACAACTCAACTGGTACATTCTCATTCTCAGTCCATTGTCAAACTGGAATCTTAGTTTGGACAACTTGCCAATGCCTTGAGTAGAAGAGAAGAAGGAAAGCTTCCAAGTTAACCAGTTATAAATCCTAGAGTGATGCATATTTTTTCAAGCAACCCACATCATGAGCAAGTGCAAGCCATCACCACTTTGAGAAGTGGGAAAATAATTGATAACGAGGTGGGAGAGAAGAAAGAAGAAAAAGAAATGATCACAAGTCTGAGTGCTAAAAATTCATACGAGCCTAAGATTCCCTTCCCACAACATTTTCTTCAAGCATCCAAGTTGGTGAAACAAGGGGACAAGTTGCATGACATTATGGAGGTGTTTCGACAACTAAAGATTAATCTACCACTCCTTGATGCCGTCAAAAAGATTCCTCCTTTTGCAAAAGTTTTGAAGGACTTGTGCATTCAGAAAAGGTGTTCCAAGAGTCATATGCCAAAGAAGGTAATGATACCACAATAAGTGAGTTCCATAATTCAGTATTGCACTCTATAATTCAGTATGGAGGTCTTCATGGATGACTTCTCTATTTTTGGGTCATCTTTTGAGGACTACTTGAAGAGTTTGTCTCTTGTGCTTCAGAGATGTTGAGACCAGAATTTGATCCTTAGTTGGGAGAATAGTCATTTCATGGTGAAAGAAGGCATAGTATTGGGGCATGTCGTTTCAAAGAGGGGTATTGAAGTTGATAAAGCAAAGATTCTACTCTGCCCCATTCGACTACAGTAAGGCAAGTCCGTTCTTTCTTAGGCCGTGCTGGGTTCTATAGAAGATTCATCAAGGACTTTAGCAAAATTGCTCAATCATAGGCGTTGAATGTTACGCATTCTAGCCTCTTAACTTGTGTATTTTATTCTCTTAGTGATAAATTATTTTGTGATTTTATTTTGTTTTAGTGTTTTCTGTATTTTCAGGGCCTTAATGATTATTTCAGTTAAAACCATAATTTTGGGCATTTAAAGATGACATCTAAGATGGTTAGATGAAGCCTACATCAAAGAGATCCATTCAACTATTTATTTCAACTCAAATCAGCCCAAGGAAGAGGTCCAAGAGGATTACAGCTGCTTAAGAAGGTTACGGGCCTAAAGCCCAATTCTGCACTTAATATAGTCTTAATCCCATTTTGGAAAATGGACCAAAAGTGTTATTTTTAAGTCCCAAATAGACTTAATTTTTACATAAGTTGAACGAAATTTGATTCTGCACACTTTCGTATTTCACGAAAATTTTATGAATCGAACTTCTAGTGGGTCAAAAGTTGGGCCGAACGTTAACAGGAAAAGCCCACTTGATTAGTGCTGCGGGAAAACCTAATTAATTCCTAATTGGATTAGGACTTTTGTGTATTCTCTTGGGGCAATAAAGGGGTGAATTGAAGGCTGAGTTGAGGGATTTTGGAGAGTCTGAGAGAGCTTTTAGACAGAATTGAAGACATACTTTGCAGACCATTGGAGAATGAAGTCTTACGCATAATTCATGAAGATGATGCCTTCTTCTCAACCGTTGAAGCTTCTTCTTCTACTATGAGCGACTAGTTCATCTACTAGGGTTTTGATATAGTCGTGACAAAGCATCAATGGTTTGATTGTTTTAATTATTGGTGACCTTTATGTTCATGCATAGATTGTGTAATTTAGAGGATTCTTATTATAGAATTGAGTTATGAAAGTCTTATAAATTCAGTTTCAATGATTTATTATCTTGTCTTAGATATTTAGTTGTTGTTATTGAACTCAATCTCTTTTATTTTCTGTGATTATGAGAGCGATTATTACACAATGGTAATCACTGAATATATCATTATACGCTTTGATGGAGTATGCCTAGAGAAGATGGACCATACTGCACCCTAGATTAGAGTAGTTAGGCAGATGACCCATGCCAATCGAAGATAGTTCATGACTTAGCCTTAATCATATGTTATCTTCTTGATGGATGAATGTGAGCTTGTAGCCACCGACAACACTTATGCATGGTATAATTCCCCATAGTTCATTCAATTGACCATTGATTGTGGAGTTAGTGGTGAAGTCAATTACCCTAGATTTATCTCATATTATCTTCACTCTCTATTTCCTTTGTTTTTATTTTATTTTGTTTTTTAGTTAATTTAAATACAAAAATCAGAATTCTTTTCTCTTAAATTTAATTAGAATTAATTCCGTATTCTAACTCGTCAGACCATAATCCCTAAGGTTCGACACACCTTTTGATAGCCTTATTCTGCAAGGAATTCGTTCTATTGCGAAGTGTGGTAATTATAATTGAGATGCACTCACACACGAATCAATTTTTTGGCGCCGTTGCAGGGGATTATCTATTTGATTGATTGAATTTTACAGAATTAATTTTAATTGGATTTTTAGTTTAGGAAATTTTTATGTTTTGTTTTTGTTTTCTTTTCAGGTGCTTTTTGCTAATATATGCAAGGTCGTCGTTTTGTGGCTGATCCTTTGATACCTCTTGATCTTGAGCCTGAATGTACTCTTAGACAACAGAGTAACATCCTTATTGATACCATTGTCCAAGAGGAAGAATTAATTGAAGACATGGAGGAAGAAAGGAATAACAATCTTGTTCCTAATGCCGCGGGAGAAAGGGCTTGATTGCTTAGGGACTACTATGTTCCTGAGACATACACCTCACTATCCGGTTTTCAACTGCCTAATGTCACAACACAGAATTATGAGATCAATGAATTCTCCACGAGGCAATACTTACAATCCTACATGGAGGAATCATCCTGGTTTTTCTTACAGTAACCAAGGGGCAGCAATGCAACCAACATATCAACCTAGGAATTTTGTACCTCAACAGCAATATCAAACACAAGTTCCTATGGCACAAATAATTTCTGCTATTGAAGACAAGCTAACACTCACCTTATCAAAATTTGACAAGCTTGATTCTATTACAGAGACAGTGCAAGCTACTGCAGCAATAGTACAATCTACAGTTTAGCTAGTGCACTCTCATTCTCAATCTATTGCCAAACTGGAATCTCAGTTTGGACAGCTTGCTACTTCATTGAGTAGAAGAGAAGAAGGGAAGCTCCGTAGTCAACCAGTTGCTAATCCAAAAGGGATGCAAGCTTCCACAAGCAACCCACACCATGAGCAAGTTCAAGCTATTACCACTTTGAGAAGTGGAAAAATAATTGATAACAAGGTGGGGGAAAAGAAAGAAGAGGAAAAAGTAACTACAAGTCCAAGTGCTGAAATTCTTTATGAGCCCAAGGCTCCTTTCCCACAACGTTTTCTTAAAGCATCTAAATTGGGGAAGCAAGAGGACAAGCTGCATGACATGATGGAGGTGTTTCGACAAGTAAAGATTAATTTGCCACTTCTTGATGCCACCAAGCAAATTCCTCCTTATGCTAAATTTTTGAAGGACTTGTGCACTCAGAAAAGGCGTTCTAAAAGTCATGTGCCAAAGAAAGTGATGCTACCACAACAAGTGAGTTCTATAATTCAACAGTGCACTCCTCCCAAGTACAAAGATCCTGGTGCTCCAATTATCTCATGCACCATTGGAGAGCACCATGTTGATAAAGCTCTTCTTGATTTAGGTGCAAGTGTGACTTTGCTACCCTATTCAGTATACTTACAATTGGGCTTGGGAGAATTGAAGCCTACCTCGGTGGTATTACAATTTGCAGATAGATCAACAAAGCAACCCCGTGGGATCATTGAAGATGTGCTCATTAAAGTGGACAAGTTCTACTTTCCAGTTGATTTTATTGTACTTGAAATTGAGCCAGTTCACAACCTAAGGAGGCATATTCCAGTGATCCTTGGTCGACCTTTCTTAGCTACTACTGATGCTTGCATAAATTGTAGGTTGGGGATCATGGATATTTCATTTGGCAACATGAATGTCAAGCTTAATGTGTTCAATGCTATCCAACACCCTCCTAATCAGAGTGATGTGTTTTGCATGGATGATATTGATGCATATGTAGAGGAATTTGTTTCATCCTCTGTATCTCAAAACTCCTTGGAGGTATGTAAGTCTCTTTATGAGTATGAGACAATTTATGATGAAGAGTTATGCGAAGAGGTAAATTCTATGCTGGAAGTGGATGCTATTCAGAATACTCCACCATGGAGAATTTTAATCGAGCCACTCCCTTTTCTCTCTAGCACTCCCCTAGTGCCTTCATTGGAGTCCCCTCTACAATTAGAGTTGAAGCTTTTGCCTGACAAGTTGAAGTATGTATTTTTTGGGGCACAAAGAACTCTTCCTGTTATCATTACCTCTAATCTAATAGAAACTCAAGAAAAGCGCTTAGGAGAGGTCTTATATTAGCATCGTAAAGCATTTGGGTGGAGTTGCTGATCTTAAGGGCATTGATCCCTCGATTTACATGCACAAAATCCATCTGGAAAAAGGATGTAAGCCATCTAGAGAGGCAAAGAGGCGACTGAACCCCAATATGAAGGAGGTGGTAAAGAAAGAGGTTGTCAAGTTACTTGATGCAGGTATTATTTATCCAATTTCTGATAGCACGTGGGTGAGTCCAACACTAGTGGTTCCTAAGAAGTCTGGTCTTACTATTGTCCCTAACTCTGTGGGAGAGCTTGTTGCACAACGTACTGCCACAGGTTGGCGTGTTTGCATTGATTACAGAAAGCTCAATTCTATGACAAGGACTGATCACTTCCCCCTCCCATTCATAGATCAAATACTTGAAAGGTTAGCTGGTCAGAGCTATTATTGCTTTCTAGATGGCTACTCTGGTTATAACCAAGTAGCTATGGATCCAGAAGATCAAGAGAAGACTACTTTCACTTGTCCCTTTGGTACTTTTGCTTATCGTCGTATGCCATTTGGGTTATGTAATGCTCTGGCGACATTCCAGAGGTGTATGATGGCCATCTTTTCTGACATGGTGGAAAAATTATTGGAGGTGTTCATGGATGACTTCTCTCTTTTTGGATCATCTTTTGAAGACTGTTAAGTAATTTATCACATGTGCTTCAAAGGTGTTGAGAACGAAATTTGGTACTTAGTTGGGAGAAGAGCCATTTCATGGTGAAAGAGGGTGTTGTGTTGGGCCATATTGTTTCAGAGAGAGGCATTGAAGTTGATAAAACAAAGATTGACCCAATTGCTACTCTGCCTGCTCCAACTTTGGTGAAGCAAGTTCGTTCTTTCTTAGGCCATGCTGGATTCTATAGAAGATTCATCAAGGATTTTAGTAAAATTGCTCGACCTTTGTGCCATTTGTTATCTAAAGATGTTCCCTTTTCCTTTGATGAAGAGTGTGTGCAAACTTTTGAGAAGCTTCGGTCTTTATTATCCTCTGCACCAATAATGCAATCTCCAAAATGGGCTCTACCTTTTGAAATCATGTGTGATCCTTTTGATTATGCAGTAGGAGCAGTGTTGGGACCAAGAGAAGAGAAACGACCATATGTCATCTATTACGCTAGTAAGACTCTCTCTGATACCCAACTCAATTATACAACCATAGAGAAAGAGCTTCTAGTTGTAGTATTTGCTCTAGACAAGTTTCGTTCCTATTTATTGGGGTCCAAGGTGGTTATCTACTCTGATCATGTAGCATTGAGGCACTTATTGGCGAAGAAGGAAACCAAACCGCATCTTATTCGATGGATTTTATTGTTGCAAGAATTCAATTTGGAGATAAAAGACAAGAAGGGGACAGAGAATGTAGTTGCGGATCATTTATCCCGAATTGTGTCTGATCCTGTGTTTGATGCATTACCTATTGGTGACTCATTTCCAGATGAACAATTGTTTAGAATTTTTGATGAAAAAGTTAATGGGCAAAGGTTGAAGCATTGTGTAGAAGGATTGGTGCCAAAAAGAGATGTGGAGTCCGTCAACTTGACGGATCTCGTCAATCCGACTTAATCCTTTTGGAGAGTTGATTGTCCCCTATGGACGTTAAATTGTAGGAGTTGTATGTATTTCTATCCTTTGATATTTTTAGTTTTCTTTGATTTTAATTTTTAGTTTTAGTTTTCTTAATTTTTCTTTCAATTCTAGTTGTGTTTTGATGTGTTTTCTTTGAGTTTTTGATGTATAAGTTGCTTCCGGAGGATGCCAAGAGGTGTACCGAGGTATTTGGACTCATGACGGGTGAAAAAATGAGCTCTCGATCGACCTTGGGCGATAGAGACTCCAAAAATACACGTCTCGGTCGACCTTGGACGATAGAGGCTTAACAGGCATCAGCTGGGGGGATCGATCGCCCATTCAAGGGGGGATTGATCGCCCCCATTTTTTCCCAAGTTAGGAGACCAACCAGCTGGGCGATCGATCGCCCAACCCTAAGGGGATCGATCGCCTAGTGAAGAATGTGGGCTGCTGATAGGCGTTGAATGTTACGCATTCTAACCACTTAACTTATGTATTTTATTCTCTTAGTGATATATTATTTTGTTATTTTACTTTGTTTTAGTGTTTTCTGTATTTGCAGGGCCTTAATGATTATTTCACTTAAAACCATGATTTTTGGCTTTTAAATATTACATGCAAGATGGTTAGAGGAAGCCTACATCAAGGAGATTCATTCAACCATTTATTTCAACTCAAATCAGCCCAAGGAAGAGGTCCAAGAGAAGTACAGCTGCTTAAGAAGGTTTCGGGCCTGAAGCCCAAATCTACGTATAATACAGTCTTAATCCCATTTTGAAAAACGGACCAGAAGTCCTATTTCTGAGCCTCAAATCGATTTAATTTTCTAATTAGTTGAACGAAATTCAATTCTGCACTTGTATTTCACGAAAATTCCGTGAATCGGACTTCTAGTGGGTCAAAAGTTGGGCCAAACGTCAGCAGAAAAAACCCACCTGATTAGTGCTGCGAGAAACCCTAATTAATTCCTAATTGGATTAGGACTTTGGTGTATTCTCTTAGGGCATAAAGTGAAGACTTGGAGGCTGAGTTGAGGGGTGATTACAGAGATTGGAGAGTCTGAGAGGGCTGAGGAGAATAGAAGATACACTTTGCAGAGCCATTGGAGAACGAAGTCATACGCATAATTCATGAAGATGATGCCTTCTTCCTCAACAATTGAAGCTTCTTCTTCTACCATAAACGGCTAGTTCATCCACTAGGGTTTTGATGTAGCCCTAACAAAGCATCAATGGTTTGATTGTTTTAATTATTGGGGACCTTTATATACATGCATAGATTGTGTAATTTAGAAGATTCTTATTATAGAATTAAATAATAAAAGTCTTGTAAATTCAGTTTCAATGATTTATTATCTTGTCTTAGATATTTGATTATTGTTATTGAACTCAATCTGTCTTATTTTCTGTGATCATGAGAGCGATTATTACAGAATGGTAATCACTGAATATATCATTAAAAGCTTTGATGGATTATGTCTAGAGAAGATGAACCATACTGCACCCTAGATTAGAGTAGTTAGGCAGATGACCCATGCCAATCGAAGATAGTCCATGACTTAGCCTTAATCATATGTTATTTTCTTGACGGATGAAGGTGAGCTTGTAGCCACCGACACCACTTATGCATGATGTAATCCCCCATAATTGATTCAATTGACCATTGATTGTGGAGTTAGTGGTGAAGTCAAATACCCTAGATTTCTCTCATATTATCCTCACTTTCTATTTACTTTGATTTATTTTATTTTACTTTTTAATTAATTTAGTTTAAAAATTAGAATTCTTTTATCTTAAATTTAATTAGAATTAATTCCATATTCCAACTCATCAGACCATAATCCCTGAGGTTCGACACCCCTTTCGATAGCCCTATTCTGCAAGGAATTCGTTCTATTACGAAGTGTGGAAATTTTTAATTGATATACTTTTTGAGTCACACTCACACACGAATCAATTTTTTGCACCGTTGCCGGGGATTATCTATTTGACTGATTGAATTTTACAGAATTAATTTTAATTGAATTTTTAGTTTAGGAAATTTTTATATTTGTTTTTAATTTTGTTTTTGTTTTCTTTTCAGGTGCTTGTGGTTAATATATGCAAGGTCATCGTTCTGTGGCTGATCCTTTGATACCTCTTGATCCTGAGCCTGAACGTACTGTTAGACAACAGAGGAACATCCCTGTTGATACCATTGTGCAAGAGTAAGAATTAATTGAAGACATGGCAGAAGAGAGGAATAACAACCTTATTCTTAATGCTGATGGAGAATGGGCTAGATTGCTTAGGGACTACTATGTTCCTGAGACATATACCTCACCAGCTGGTTTTCAACTGCCTAATGTCACAACACAGAATTATGAGATCAAGTCCAGCATTATTCAGATGCTACCATCTTATTTTGGGCTGACTCAAGAAGACCCTTACAAGCATCTGGATGACTTCATTGAAGTGTGCTCAACTACCAAAATTCATAACTTCTCTGAATGTGCTTTCAGAATGAGACTTTTTTCATTCTCCGTGAAAGATAAAGCAAAGTATTGGTTCAATTCTCTACCAGCAAGTTCTATCACGACTTGGACTCAGATGCAACATGAGTTTCTCAAGAAGTATTTTTTGATAGGGAAAACTAATCAGTTCCGACGTGCTATCACTGGTTTCTCCTAACATGAGGGGGAACAATTTTATGAGACATGGGAAAGATTCAAGGACCTTCTTAGGAAGTGTCCCTATCATCAAGTTCCTAAGTGTCAACTAGTGCAGAGTTTTCATGAAGGGCTGACAGAAGCCAACAGATAGATGGTTGATGCATCTTGTGGAGGTACTTTTATATTGAAGAGTGAAGAAGAGGCATGGACCTTATTTGAAAATCTTAGTGACAACTCTCTACAACATGTGTCCTCTACTCGTTCTAGCAGACCTGCCACTACAAGGAAGACTGATGAGATTTTTGAGATTGGTGCTTCAAAAGCTATGCTAACTGACATTGATTTAATTGCACAGAAGGTAGCAGCAATTATGGCTGCCAATCAAACTCCTTCTACTTCAAATTCTTCATTGCTAGGCCCTTGTGAATTTTTCTCTAGTCCTATGCATAATGTGAGCAATTGTCCTTCGATGGGGCAATTTTATGATGTTCAACATGAGCAAGTCCAAGCTACATTCACTGGACCAATGAATCCTCAATAAGGTAATACTTACAATCCTACATGGAGGAATCATCCTGGTTTTTCTTATAGTAACCAAGGGGCAGCAATGCAACCATCATATCAACCTAGGACTTTTGTACCTCAACAGCAATATCAAACACAAAGTCCTATGGCCCAAAGAATTTCTGCTATTGAAGACAATCTGACACTTACCTTGTCTAAATTTGACAAGCTTGATTCTCTTATAGAGACAGTGCAAGCTACTGTAGCAACAGTACAATCTACAGTTCAGCTAGTGCACTCTCATTCTCAATCCATTGCCAAACTAGAATCTTAGTTTGGACAGCTTGCTACTTCATTAAGTAGAAGAGAAGAAGGGAAGCTCCCTAGTCAACCAATTGCTAATCCAAGAGGGATGCAAGCTTCCACAAGCAACCCACACCATGAGCAAGTTCAAGCCATTACCACTTTGAGGAGTGGAAAAATAATTGATAATAAGGTGGGTGAGAAGAAAGAAGAAGAAAAAAAGTTATCCTTTCTCTTAATGGAAGTAATATGTTAATGATGTATTGCCCACTCATGCTCTCAGTTAATTGGATTATCCAAGTCTTTGCAGAATTTCAATAACCAATTCTCTAATGAGGAAAGCTGTGAACGATGATAATGCATGGAAAGTACTTTACCACAAGGTAATTTTTCAATTCAACCTACATTTTTTTCTCTGGTTAAAACTTTTCCCTCTTTGTTTTTGTATGTTGGACTTATTTATTTATGCTATGCTATTATAACTAAATTTTCAAGTTTCTTTCGTCAGTTAATAGTTAATTGCACTTATAATTTTCATAAATTTTGAGACTAGTGGACCTTGATTCATTGTTACTAGGTTGAGCTTGATAATTGTAGGACTCTGAAAGTAAATGAATTTGTGAATTTCATTTGTTCTTTGAAGGATTTTCTATTTTCAGATAAGTGATAAGAAAAAAGAGAAAATAGTTCAAAATTTTGTTCAGTTGCTAGTACTGTGAAAATTTTTCATTAAAAAAAAAATTAGAAAAGACTCGGTAGTAGATAATATTTCTTTTAGTTCTTTGAAACTGGTTTATGTTTTTAGAGTTTTAGACACTTGTATAATTAGAGAATTGCACCAAATATGCCTATAATTAGTCCAAACATCGCAACACGATGCCATCTAATTCTTCAGCAACATTCTGTTGCACTTTAGCTCTTGTTGGATGCAAATGTTGGCTTCTTTTGGATGATTAAGGTGCTCTATGATTGATGTTTTGCAACCTTGTATATATGTTATCGACATAGAAACAAATTCAATTTCTTGAACTAGTACGTATGGATCCTTGATAAACTGTTCTTGATCCTTGGAATTGGATTTCAAATTTTAATCAAGCTAGTATATATTCGTAATATAAATTGTAGTGCTACATTTGATTTACCATGCTAGGAATACCATTATTTGTATTCAAGGTGTAAATCTTGTAGGTCATGGGTGAGAAATGCCTGTGTCTATAATGAGTTTAAATATATTTCGAGTAAATCACTATGAAAAGAAATTAATCTGAGGCTATGAAGTCTTTTATTTGTTATAAATTCTTTTGTTTTGCATTTACGTTTTTATTGTTTCCTTTATTTTTTTATATTTTTCCCTTTTCACTCGAGCAATTAGTACATTATTTGGTTAGATGTGGGTTGTTCAATATGATATTATTTTCTTATGAAATGTAAAAATCAAGCCTTTTCAGATGGCTTATTATGGGTTTTTTTCATTCAATAAGTTTGTTTGATCTTGGTACTTGGTATAACCAAATATGATATGAAGATTTGGTAGTTGGCAACTGATGATAAAATAGACAGGGACATCAGTACTCCTCTGGAGAATGATGACTTGGTCTTTGGGAATCTCTCTGATGCATTTAGTAATACACATACAGGGATGGATAGATGTACACTCTAGTGTATAACTTGAAATTTTTTATTTTTTGCTAATACATTTTTATGTTATAATAGAACAGCTTAGTTTGTATAGTTTTTAAAAATTTCCTATGGATATATACTATCGATATTTTTCGGTTTTAGAAGAGTATGATTATATCTTGGAAATATGGTTATTTTTAACATTTGGGTGCCAATGATGGGTTTAAATATACTATGAATGGTCTAATCTATAATGAAAAGAACTTAATCTTAGGCACTCTTTTTGGATCTTTGATTTTGTTATTGTATGTTTTTTATCCAATTTAGTTTGAAACCAATGTTTTTTAGTTTTCTTACAAGCCTATAAATTGTGTTTTTCAGACATTAGTTTGTGCAAGTGATGATAAAATAGACAGGAACATCAGCACTCCCCCTTGGAGTATGATGATTTGTCTTGGGAATCTCTCTAATGCACAAACATTATCATACTTGGCTATGTTTGCTTATGTGATTAATTTATAATTCTTTGTTTCTGTGTATCTTTGGACTAACAACATGGTTAGAGTGAAGTAATTAAATATAATTTTTTTGGTATTAACTGGTTTTTTGAATCCGTTTTTCCCATTATCACTTGTTTGCTTGAGTTGATATCAAATCTTTCACTTTTTGTTCGAGTTGATATCAAATCTTTCACTTTTTGCTCCTGCTTGTCTCTTTCCATGAATCCTTAATTATGTTGCATTTGTGAATTTTCTCTCTCTGTGACACTCTTTTAATTTTCTTTTGATAGTTCATATGAATATTAGGACAATTTTTTGATGATGTATTTGTGATCAAGTGGCTTTATAGTGATTGTGTACTCATTGTTATGGAAATTTGCATCCAGAAGCTATCTGATATGGTTCAAATAATTCATAAAGAAAGCTTATTTTTATTTTTATTTTTTGTAGTATACCTAATTTTGAGGGAAGCTGTTAGAAAATTGGAACATTTTCTTTTATTTGCTTGAGTTGATATTTAAGTTCTTCTTTTTGTCCATGAATTTCCCTTGTTCCTTGTTTTTTATTTGCTAGGTAGTTTTTTTCATTGAAGTACCGTTTTAGCTCCAAGTTTATCTCAGTAAATTTGGTTTTTATCATGGATGATATTGTTATACTAACAATTATGCATGACTTCTTTATTATGTATGATTTAGTACTCAAATACAAGTGAGTTTGTCTCTAGTTTGTGATTTTACTTGTTTCTTTGAAGTCTTGTTTTTAAATGCATACATATATATTTGCCATAAAATTATGGATTAGTACATTTCTCCTTTACAGGGGAACCTTAGTTAGCTTTGCTTTGGACTCCACATACATTACATAATGCTGTCAATTCTTGGTTTGCCTATGATGCATTTATCTAAAAGTATTATCGGATATACTGCTGCAAAAACTGCACTTGTTAATGAACATGAGCAGGACATGTAAGTGTGTATATATATATATACCAGTGCTTTATTGAATTATTTTACTTATTGCCCTGCTACAACAGCTTCAAACTGCATAACATGTACAACCCATTTGTCCTCAACTTTATACTGATATTGCCTCATTTTTTTGATTGCTTATGGTAAAGATAAACCATTTGATTAAAGCAATTGATCACATTTGTAACAATGGTCACTTTCACTAAATATTGTAGGTACCAACTTGATTTGTGCTTGCTTTATGGGATTAGCATATGATTGCTTAAAAAATTACAAGTGTGATAGATATCTATAATGATTTTTAATAAATTCTATAGTCACATTAAAAAAACATATCAATTGTGCATCTACAATTCTACATACACCAACTCAGAAAAGTAGAGGAATAAAGATTTCCATATATTACTGATTAATCTTCTTCTTTTTTAGCTCAATACAAGTTTGTTGCCTAGAAAATTCAAACACTCTTTTCCTGAAATTCTTGCTAACTATCACTTTAGGATTTCCAAGTTGCTTTGAATTATTTTCCTACTATTGTTGCCAATGCATCCTTGTCTGAAACTGATGATAAATTTCTACTATCTTTATACGTAACATGATTTTTGTCGTTAATGTGAATCTTAAATGATATATTTTTTATAATTTTTGTATAATGTGATTGACCAAGCAATTATCAAGATTAGAGCATTCACTAAAGGGAGTGTTTTTTTATTTCATTTATGGTAGACTAATTTGTTAATTATATCGAATGAATAAGATATATATTTTTTTGTTAATTTATTAATTTTTTTTCATTGAGTAATAATGATATATATAAATATATGTATACATATCATATTTATATATAGTCTTGCAAGTACTGTGTATTTCCTCTTCCCATTGAACACAGGTACAACACAAAAAGAGGGATTATTATTATTATTTTTTTAACAAAAAGGAACTTTTAATTACTTGCAAGGAATGTTGTTACAAATAATATCTTTTGATGACTTGCTGAACAAGTTGTTAGTACAAACTTTTCACGACTTGTAAGGCGTGTTGTGAAAGATATTATGTCACGTCCCGAATCTCAAAGACCCGAGTTACGACTAAAAGAAAATATAAGAAAAGAATAGAAAAGGATCCGAACCCCGGACCCCGAGCCAACATGAAAGTCGTCACTACGGAAGCGATAAACAACTTAATTATAATTAGCATACGCTAAACATGCTCAATAGAGAAGATAAATCACAAAACTCTTGATTATGAAATATCATACAAGTACAGAAGTACTAAGCCAACAGACTGGCCCCGAATAACGTAACATACATGTTATCCAAGTCATACCTACTACATGCAAGTATAACTACAAAACACCAAAAAAGAAATATGTCACGTCAAGCTTTTTGGAGCTCAAGCAACATCCTTTCGGTCCTTATTTCCTGAAAAATGTGGTACATCTGTAGAGTGAGCAACGACGGCTCAGTAGAAATGACTTAACTATCCCCCCCTAAATATTTCAGACTGAAGTAAGAATTCCTAAGGGAACATGCACGCAACGTTGTTCTTTCTAACATGTTCCTATTTCCATTCCCACATGTTTCACAAGTATTCGCTAAAATACATTTACACATAAGCATGAAATATAACCTGCTCATAAACAGTGAAGCCATAACTCATCCATAACAACAGAATAATAAACCTATTCATAATGATTTAAAAAGCGTAAAACTTAAAATGAATAGTTTGTTTATTTAGATGCAGTGCAGATGACACACACACCACATGTAACTCAAATAGTCATGACACGCATCAATAGAGCAGTCCTCAGACAGTCCTTCTGTACATTCCGTCATTCCAGATTACTAGTTCACAGGTCGACGTGAAACCACTGACCAGTCAAGTGGACTTATCAACCACCAGGCATCTTTGTGCCTTTATTTTCAATTTCGACTATTTAAAACTTCTCGAAAATCATAACTCACACATGATATGAATAGTATGAAAAAAATGATCAATATGAACAATATAATAACAATGTCCATAATAATTATCCTCATAGCATTGGTTCTATATCTATGTGCACCAAGCTTTCAATGAGTCATTCCTTAAGCAAAATCCCACATGAGTAAATGTCTCTTTTTAATAGGGCTTTAAACCTTCAAATCCTTTTCAGTAGGGCTTTAAACCTTTAATTTCAATGCTTGCATATATATAGTATCAAAGCATAACCAAATTCATAATTTAACCAAAGTAGTACATCTAGGCAATTTATATGCTACCTAGCAAGCATACTTGAACTTTCAAATCAAATATATTAAATTAACACCAAATCATGCTCTAGTACATTCTAAGCATAATTTAAAGCATTTAAATAATTTCAGTTCCATGCCAAAAGCCATGTTGCACCGTGGAGCCCTAGCTCCAAACATTAAAGTATGGTCAAAATTCCATAATTTCTCATACGTGTTACCTATCATGCTCAACATGTTCAAAAGGCGTACACAAACACTTAGACACTTTAAATAACCACCTAGCATGCATTCTCAACTAATGTACACATGAATGACCAAAATACCCCTAATGGTCCATAAGTTGTCAAATGAAACCCAATTCATCCATTAGCATTCCTACACATTAATTAAGTAAAATGTAGGATGCTTGAACACACATTAGCAAACAAAGAATACATGTTACCACTTATTCCCAAAATACTCTTCTTGAACAAAAGTTAAGCTTTTCATTCCAAGACACTAATGGATGACCCAAGACTTTCATAATTTACAATACTATAAAAGTAATGTAGAACTCCTAGCTCTTATACAACACTAGAGTTATCATGCAATAAAGTGTACTTTAATTTCAAATTAAGAGCACAAGTGATCCAATGGTATACATGTCTCAATGGTATACCTCCCTAAGAATGCAAATATGCATAATCCAATGTCTAAACACATTTAGCATGCTCAAAACACAAAAGCCCCAATTTTTCATGAAATAAAGTAAACTTTAATTTACACATTTTGCAATTCATATTAGAATCTCAACCTAACACTTCCTAAAGTCTTAAAACATTAGAAGAGGAAATTAAATTCATTCCTACCTTAATCCAAGAAGGATTGAAGAAACCCCCAAATTGAATTTTGAAATTCAATTTGAAATTCAATTTGAAATCCTAACTTTTCTTCAAAAGCTTTAATGGAGAAATCAATGAAAAGGAATGGAAGTCTTCAAGTCCCAAAACTTCCAATACTACAAACCATACACCACACTCATTCTTCAAAATTCAATAATTGAAAAAGAAGATGAAGAGAGGAAGTAGAAGAAAATGATGGACAAAAGTGGTGGAAAGAAACACTTACATGCCACTAGCACCAACACTAACCACCACCAATAACATTGGACCAAGCCTAACCTTCAAGCACCTTCAATGAAAGAATAAAGAGAGCAAAATGAGAGATGGAGAGGAAAAAGAAAGGGCTGGCAGAACTTATGGGGAGAGAGGAAGACAATTTTGACTTTTATAGCTCAAAACCTATAGATATACATCTATATCTCCCACCCCTTCTAGAAGCTTCTAGACTCCCCCAACTGAGAAGTCTTTTTTACCCTCCATTTTTCTCTAAAACTACCACAATGCCATTCTTTTTCAAAGAATTTTTGATGGTGCCATCCATAATACGAAATTACTAAAATACCCTTCACTTTAAAAGAAATACCGAAATCGTCCCAAATCTTTTTGAAAAAGACTAACATATCCTCATGTCCCACCATCTCGTAAAACTATTCTTTAACTTTGAAAATGTCCGGGATCAAACCAATAGTTGAAATTGGAAACCCGAACATCCAAACATATTCTAAACTTAGAAATGAAATAATAAAAATAAAATATTTTAATAAAATAAAATAATAATAATAATAATAAAACATTTAATAAAAAAAAAATTCAGGATCTCACATTATACATAATACCTTTTAACGACCTACTTTGCAAGTCGTTATTAGGGACTTTTCACGACTTACAAGACATGTTGTTACAAATAATATCTTTTGACAACTTGCCGAACAAGTCGTTAGTATAAAACTTTTCACGACTTGCAGTTCACGTTGTTAATACTATGATGTATTAACGACACGCACCAATTGTCGTAAAAGTTTAAAAGCAATGACTGTTGGGCGGATTACAACGTCACAATTTAATATTAACGACTCTTAGTGCACGTCGTTAATAAAATATATTTTTAACGACATGGTCAGTAAGGACGTACGCTTGCAAGTCGTTAAAAATCTTTAACGACCTACATGGCATGTTGTTAAAACACATTTTTCTTGTAGTGTGAGTTGGTAGTTTAGAACTCCCACATGTAGGTGTTCTCGGCAGTCGCACGGTTCATTAGCTTCTATGAATTGTCTCAACAATTAGGCATTTGAAAAAGAGATATGGTAGGGTCGTGCACATCATGTGCGAGTGGGAGATGTTAGACTTTGGGTTTGGACAAAAACTGGGGCACCCATTGGCAAGCCCAACCAGGTTAGGAAAGCTCAAATGACTTTTCTTTGGAGTTAAGAAATAAGATAATATAAATATATTATGTTGTCATATTTTGCCCTAGTAAGAGTTACACAATATGCAATAAATGGCTCTCTCTCTCTCTTTATTCGTCAATTGTTTGGAGATTAAGAAGCTTTTGGGCTGTGGATTATGAGGATTACACTCATCTTCGAAGTATAGTTCTACCGCGAGATTAAAGGAGGCTAGAAGGCATGTGAAGCAATCGATACATTTTTTCTTTCAAGTTAAAGTTATATTGAGGTAACTCGACTTTGCTTTCGCATTATATTGAGTAGTATTATTTTTCCTGTAGGATTCAAATTCCTATAGCAACTGATATGGATGTGTTAATCGGGTAGGTCCAAGTTTGGGGAGGAGAGTCAATATCTTCTTGACCAGAATCGTGCCCCATATAGCTAAAAATTTATTCTTTAATTTGTTTTGTAAGGTAGCTAAACATTTATATTATCAATAATCATTCTGGATTTACATTTTCTTACTTTCATTCTTTTTCCTGAATTTCTTACGTTTCCAATTACAAAAGAAAGAAATTTATGCATATAATTAGCAAGTATTTGTTTACACTTGTAAATATGTTTCAAAAAATATTATATAAATTTTTTCGGATTGAATTTTATTTTTTAAAACAAAATAATGCATAGCAGGTTAGCTGAATCTGTCTTAATCTTGAAGTGGAACCGAATGGAACCGGTTTGATAAAGAGTCCTTGAAGGGACTCCATGTCTTGTACTTGTCGATCCCATCTTTTTCATTTGCCATAGACGAAGAGCACCTCCATTAATGAGACTAATTCCTTCCATAAATGGGGGTGGCCTTGATACTTCTTCCCTAGTGCCATTGTGGTCCCATTGATTTCCAATTGATCGATTTATTAGATATAAAAGCCTATCATATATAGAAAGCATTATCTCTGGTGTATGAGTCTGTTTATGTTTGTGCAATTTGATGCAATTGTTTATCAATTGACCCATTAACTAATTTAGATTCCATTCAATCCTCCAGAGCCATTTATGCCAAGTAGGGTACTCTAAAAGTTGATTTCTTTTCCACCCTTTTTTGTAGTTTTATAATGAGTAGAGGAATATTCATATCAAGCAGATCAAAGTGACTTTATGTGAAATTTTATTGGACCACTAAGGGGTATCAAACCTAATTGATTTTTTTTCTTTTCAACCCTATATAAAATCCACATGCATTCTCCTTTTGATACCCACATCTCTAGTATAATACTTCTGGACTATCTTTTGCTATTTTCTTCAATCAGTATAGTTAGGAAAGTATGGCTCAAATTTGTAAGATTGAGCTTCAAACTGAGGTCAGATCTTCTCCAGATAGGTTATTTGACATATACAAGAACAAGACATACCTCATGCTCAAAATCAGCCCGGACAAGTTACGAAGTGTAGAAATACTTGAAGGAGATGGAAAGAGTGTGGGCTCAGTCAGGCTCTGGACTTATAATTTCGTAGGTAAGTATATGACCATGGTTGTCATGACATTAAAGGGCTTCAAAGATAGCATATATATATATATATACACACACTCACACACACACACACATAAAATATATTGTGACGTTACACCAAGGTTAGGCTGCATATATAATACATATTTGTCATTGTATAACTGCATAAGATGGATAGGCTAGTATGTAAGATCTATTGAGCTCAACAATTTCAATGCTCACTTTTGGATAAATTGTATGTATACAGGTAGTCAAGTAATTGCGAAGGACAAAATTGATGCTGTTGATGAAGAGAACAAGTCAATCACATTCGACATCATCGGTGGAGAAGTTGCAAAATACTACAAGAGTTTCAAGGCCACCCTTGAAACTACTTCAATGGCAGACACCAATTTGATTAAATGGACTCTGGAATATGAGAAGGCAAATGAAGATGTTCCTACTCCAAACTCTCATCTTGACTTCCTAGTGAATGGCTCAAGAGAGGTCGATGCTTATCTTCTCAAAGCATAGAAATCAAGAAGTCCATGATCAGTTGCAACATGTAGTACTAGTTGTGTAATAAAAGCTAGAGTTGTTCTTGGTCTTCTCTGGCCCACCTAATATCCATCCATGGTTTAGTAAATCATTCAAGCATATGTTGTACAACTTACTTTTATTATCATTATCATTGTCATTATACTTATCTTAACAGGGTATGTATGAATGGTGATCAAGAAAATTTGAAATAAGTTTTACAATGAGTTATGTATGATACTAACCTACCTCTTTTTTACATTTGACCTTAGGATGCCGGCAATGAGATAGTCAAAAATTCGAGTAGATATGCATTACACAAACCTGACTTGGCGACCAAAGATAAAAACATATCCTTATACCACGACTAAAAAGAAATGCACAAACGGGCTTTATTTAACAAGCAAAAAATAAACCTGCCCTCGCAATTTGGTTTTGTATAACTAACTTTTATCTCATGACAAATTGGTTTTTGTCACTAATTTGCAAGTTCTAGCCACGAATTTCTTTGTGGCAAAAGAATACTTTGTTACAGTGACACTACAATTGTTTGAGAAAGAATTGAGAGGTAATTTCCTTTTCACAGTAAAAAAAAATAAAATGGAGTACAAGTATATAGAAGTGAAAAGGCAATATCATATTTATTCTTCTAGAAAATGCTTGGATGCTATATGGGTTTAAAAGATCAATACATATACTCAAATATTGTAACTACTTCTCAACGACCATTATATCTTGTATCTCTATGGTTATGCTAACTGTCTTCCTTAGCCAGCAAAACATTTTTCATCCCCTAATAGTAAATATTATGGTTTTTAACGAGGAATTGTGGGTTGGTCCATAAGCCAAGGGAAGCGAATAATGCAGCACATTGTTTGGCAGCCCATGCTAAAGCAAAGTCATTTTGTTAGAAACTGACTCTCACTAACCGACTCAAGTTGCTTTGTTTCAATTTGTGCCCTTGATTAACGGCTAGTTTTTGAATATTGGGTTGTTGGGCTTCCTAGCTTTTTAATGTATCTTGGGTTATATAGGCCATGACATTGGTCTTGTAACCATTTTCTTTTCCCTCCTTGGGCCTAGGCCTACGGAAAAAAAAAATGAAATCATGAATCTCTCTACCGATAGTGTTGGAGCATCTGAGATACTGTTATCGGATTGGATGTTAATGTTATTAATAACATTCGAGTTATTTGAAAAAACGAAAAAAAGATTGTGGTTCTTAAATTGTTACTAAGGGGATTGGAGGGTCTGAAGACACTCTTCCTACTTTTATAAGAGATAAATAATTAAAATTACATATCTCCGACCCCTATGTTATGTTTGGTACGTAGGAATAGAATTGGATGGAATATTCATTCCAAATATTCTTTTGCTTAGTAGGAAAATTAAAGCGGGAATGACCATTCGAGGTCCATTTCCTGGAATGAAAATTGATTCCACATCTCAACATATAAAATGCTCATTCCATTCCATTCCCAATTAAAAAAAAGAAACTCAAGTTCCAAGTCTAAAAATCACTGTCACCGCCTCTGCCATCTTCCACCATTGCCACCGCATCCGCCGCTTTCTACCATCCCCTACACCACTACCACCTTCCACCACCACCACCGCCTTCTTCCACCATCATCACCGCCTTCAACCACCACTATGGCCTTCCACCACCACCTACACCATCATTGCCTTCCACCACTTTTACCACCGCCGCCTTCCACCAACACCACCGTCTTTGCCGCCTTCCACCATCGCCACCACCTTATAGAAAAATGTTATTTTGTTAGTTTAATTTAGGTATTTTGGATAATTCAATTTGAAATTTATTTCATTCCTACATCATTTCATATTTGTAACCAAATAGAAGAATGAGAAGAATCATTCCATTCCATTCCATTTTCATTCATATTTCATTCCCACTTGGTTTTCATTTCATTCATGCTTACTAAACGTAGCCTTAAGATTTTCAATTAGTTAGTGCTTGGCCTGTAAAAATTCTTCTATTGGAAGTTAAGCGTGCCAGGAATTTGTTCAATTACAATTGAAAATCCAAACTAGATTCCAGTTGAAAATTGAGGATCAGACAATTGTATGAAGGTCTCGAATGACCACCTTCAGGGTTCTTTTTTGCCTTTGGAACAAAGGACTTCAGGATTGCAAATGGAAGAAAGATTGTGCTAGTGAAAGCGAGTAAATGAATTGAAGTGCAGGACTGAATTGAAGAGCATGAAAGTGCATGACTTGAAAGTAACTTGTTGGAATTTAACTTGTATTAATTGAAAGGAATTGAATGTACATTGCGAAAATGTAAAGTTGCGGAGATGTAAAGTGCAGAAATTGAAATGAATTAAAAGTACATTGTAGGAATGTTAAGATAATTGAGAGGTGCTATTGTTGTGTGTGTTGAACAAGGTTTGCAAGTGAGGCTTAGATGCACTATTTATCAAGCTTCTGGTGGCAATTACTGCTAGGTAGTTGTGATGGCAGTTGACAGCTTTCCAAATGGTCCAATCAAGCTTTGCCACTTGTCCCTTGATCTCCTTGAATTTCTATTATGTTTACATATATAAGGTCACGTTCTATTGAGTGTTGTACCTTTATATCAGTTGTAGGTGATGGTTCCAATGGAATATATGACTTTCCATGTGGCAATGATTAGACTCTGCCACTTGTCCTATATGCTAGAGACCATGTGCTCCTGCTTTATAGAGTAGTTACGGTTGTAACTTCTGCTAGAACCTCTCATGCATCCTTTCAATAGAATAATGTCACGTGTCCCACGTTTTTCATGTTATCCTCAGCTTATTCCCTACGTTTCAGCCATGTTCTGCACTTCTTGCTACTTTTTAGCATAATGGTAGATGCATCTTCCACTGGAACCTCCAACATATCTTTCCAATGGAATGTCATCACGTCTCCCACATTTCTAAGCCACTTTTTTCGGCTGAACTAACTCTTCCTTAATTGTAAGAAGCACTTCCCTCAACCAACTTATTCAGCTTGTGTCACGTGTACCTTTAACCATATTTTGAATTAGTCAACATGCCACGTGTCACCCCCCATTAGTCCTTCACATGCTGAAAATTCTAGAGGATACCAGTCTTCCACCAAAAAGGGGCAGCGAAGCCTTCTATTAGAAAGTGGCTGACAATTTTAATATAAACAGTTAGTAATTAAAAGAGTAACAAAGGAATATAATTATATATAATTAATACACACATTGACCTTCTCATGAAAAAAAATAAAATTTGGCTGCTCCCAACACACCAATGAATTACAATACCAGCCAAGTTTTTTTCCATCCCATGATGACTAGTGCCCTTGGCACATATGCCTCGTTGTTGATCAATTGTTATTAGTATTATTTTGAAAAAAAAATTTTTTGTCTAAAGCAGTTGATCAATTGTTCACTCGTTTCGAAAAAAAATTAATAATAATAATTGCTCACTCGTTGAAAATTTTAAGTTTGATGACAAGTTTTGGCTTTGACATCCACTCAAACCAAGAGAGAGATGTGTGTTTTGGCTTTTGAATTGTTCGGAAAGGAGATTGTTAACTAGGTAGACTATCTTCTTGGAAGATGGTTAGTAATATACGGTTACATACGGATATAATTTGATTTTTTTTTAAAATATGTTATAAAAATTCAGTCATAAAAAACAGAAACGGTAAAAATACAAATACAGATATGTATGTGTAAAATACATTATCTGAGTTAAAAATTTGCGATCAAAAATTCGATTATACAAATATTATTTATTTTCTTTTATGTCATATCTTCGTAAATACAATAAAAAAAATTTAACAATTAATAAAATAAATTTACATTTCATGTAAATTGACATTATCACAGTAATCATAGAAGAAATAGACTAAGTATAATTTATCAAAATCAATTTTAAATTGAATTAGATCCATTTATGCACATGATTATAGTCCAAAAGTCTTGCTCACTCATTTTGTCTTTCAAATACTAGCAATGGCAGTCATCCAATTCAATCTTTCTAGTATGACTAAAAGATCTATAAAAATCTACTATTAAAAAAATCTATAAAAATATACTTGATATAGAAATCTACTTACTAAAATAACTTCCAAAAAAAAAATAATTAAAAGATCTGCACAAAATCTACCTCACAAACAACACATGAACACAGAGTATATATATATATATATATATATATAGTTAAGTCACAAGTTCATGAAAAAAAAATAAGAAAGATCGTGTAATGTCAGGCCTTGTTCAAGTGAAAGAAGATAAATTGGTAGTTTTTCGGAAAAAAAATTTGGTTGTTTCTCATAATTTTTGTTTATGTTGCGAAGGGAAAAAAAAAAGGTTGGGATACAAGGGAACTTAAATAATGAATTAAACGGAACTTGTAATAAGTTTCATGAATTTAAAAGTTTTATACATTGTCAGGATAAAAAAAAATGTGTATTTTACCGTATCGATTGAACGACAAATGTACTTATTTTCTAGAAAAGTCGAACATACCCGAATAATTCACGTATCATTTGTAAATTTACTAACAAAGTCTTTGATATGGCAATCTAGTGTAAAATATTCTCACCATGCACATTCCGACAACGACAGTGAGAGAAATATTGGGTACCACCAGAGTCGTTTGGGTTGTCGACTAATCAAAACATACAACGAGTATATTATGTGATAGAACCTGCTACTTCAATTATTGAAAATCAATCAAGCCGGATTATAAATCATTTTCCATAGTATGTAACTGGCATAAATGCCATTAAGGCCTCCCTTCTCCAAAGCTACCTCTTTCCAATTTCTCTCTCTACAATTCCATTTCTCTCTCTAACACCTCCTCACTCCAACTTCTCTCTCTACCATGCAAATTCAAGACCACTTAATAATTTGTCTAACACTAGGACATGACTTCTTTTTTCCTCTCTCATTGGGCATGGTAATGCATGCTTGCATACATGTCGGTGAGAGTTGAACATGACTCTTGAAATATTCAACTACAACGGGACACTCATGCACTGTCGTGTGTATAAGGGATAATTCGTTAGTTAAACAAATCATATAAGAATTATAGTCTATCAAATCCGATAATAATTCGATTCGAAATAATTTAATATATAATTTATTTTAAATATATCATCTAATGTTATAACAAATAATTTTTACATACTATTTAAATATTTTTATCATTATTTCCTTCTTATTCTTCCCTCTCTCTATTTTGTCTTTCTTTATAGTTGTTTTTTTTTTAATAAAAAGTCCAATACTTACTTTTCTACTACTTTTTCTTTTATATTTTATTTTTCTTCCCTATTTTTTTCTACTCATTATTTGTTAATCTCTTTTGAAATTACTTTTTTTTTATATAAAAATAAATTATATTTTTTCGGATCAGGTTATCGAATTAATAACAAATCGGATATAGATTTAATTATATATAATTCTTCGGATTATCTGATCAAATATGTTTACCTATATTTTTTATTAAGTTCAGATCGAATTCGATATGCTCCTATCCAAATCTAATCAGTTTACATGTCTACGTGGGATGCTAAACAAGATTCACAATACACTAAAATAAAAAAGAGCCATACCATAGCCATGTGGGTGCTAAACAAGATTCAATAATGTCCCCCGAAGAAAAGATTTAGAGCATCAGATTTTCTGAAGATAGCAAATTAAATTCAAGTGATTGAGCCATTAAGGGTTCAAAACCTCAGCGCTGGTACATGTGTTAGTCTTATCGTTGGCCAAATTTGCTGAATGAGTCGGTTCGGAGCATGTACCTGACTGGTTCAAACAAATCCATCGATATTTTAATATAAACCAGCATTTTACTCACATAAGCGAGCCGAGTCGGGACCCGACTCGTCAACCCATCAACAAATTTATTTAATTTAATTCTTATCAAATAACCAGTGACATATTATTCGTGTGTCTCAAGAATATTTAAGATTGGGTAGTGTCAGGGTCGGCCCTGGGCCTAGGCGGCCCCAGACGGTCACTTTGGACCCCCAATTTTGGGAGCCTCAAATTTTAGACTGAGTATGTTATACTAGTATATAAATTGGACTCATAATAATATATTTAATTGGACTTTTATAATTTTAATCCAAAACATTTAATTTATATACTTTAAATTTGGGCCCATAATAATATATTTCATTGGGCCTTATAATTTTAAACCCAAAACACTTGCCCATATACTTTAAAACCCCCCCCCCCTCTCTCTCTCTCTCTCTCTCTATATATATATATATATGCGGCTGTCACTGCCCACAGCTTTATTTATACTTTAAACTTATATATATATATATATATATATATATAAAATATCATATACTGTTCTGGAGTCGAGGAGCTATTGATATATATATATATATATATAATATAAGTTATATAACCAGCAAACATCTCTCTCTCTTATGACTCACTCACTGTAGTCTGGTTCTTCTAATTTTGACATAAAATTAATTAATTCATAACGTACAAGTTAAGAGCTCGATTAACTTTTAAGAGAAGAAAAATATTAATTAAGAGTTCAATTACAACTGTCGGCAATCAATCTCTCCCTCCTTTTCTCATCAACAGTTCTGTGCAAACATGATAATCTAGTTTTTAGATCTCAGCCACTTACTCATTATTAAAATTCAATTAATAATGTCTCATGTAACACGTAAACTGTATTATACGAAAGGTTATTGTTTCAATGATTGAAGAGGGCGTGCAAGAGTGTAGACTGTAGGACTGTGGGACCCACCTTATATATATATATATGAGTAATGATATATACAAATTAAAAAAATTGAAAGAGCATAACATAATATAGACTCACTATTAAACATGTGAGGCCACTAAGCTAAATTGTCATGATTGCGACATATATAGCATGAATAGTTAGTGGACCTATTTGAATTCACTCTTAAAAAGTAACTTTCTCGACTTTTTTTATTTAGTTTTTGATTTTTTTATTTTACATAAATATCAAAACAAAAATTCTGTGGAACAAAACCTAAATTGCATTAACAAAAATTCTGTCAAAGCTATTGTAAGGGCAAAATTAATATTAACAAAGTGTCATTAAAAATTTTTAATATTTTCTTTCATTTCCTCCTATTTTTAAAATAAAAACAAAAATTACTATTCATCTTTAATTTATCTGTTCAAATTCTTCCATTTCTTTTCCTTTTTATTAAAAAATTTATATTAAAAACAGAAAAATATATTTCTCCATTTTCTTCCCTTTCTTTTTTCTTTTATTTCTTTCCAACCAAATTGGGCTTAAATAAAAAAGAGAGTCCCATCATACGATTAACTAATTGACTCAGTTTAATTTGACAATACAAAAGGTCCTTCCTTCAATCAAAGCTTCAAAAAATAAAAAATATTAATGGTAAGAACTAGAAATAAGATCCAATTTAAACAATGTCAATTGAAGGAAAGATTTAGAATATCATATTTTCTTGAGTGACCAAAATTATGTAATTGAAAACTGAGAAGATTGAACTTTTTTTTTTCCCCGATGAGACACACAATACACCCACAATTGCCTCTTAAAATTCGAATGTTCAAATTTTTATCTGAAAAGTACATGAGATACTACTTAGATTAAAGTAAATTTAACCCAGAAGACATGACAAAAAATTGTTACCTGGTAATTCTTGATGTAAGTGATCAAACCAATTCTTGATTTAAGTGATCTAACAAAATTGTAAAAAAAAAAATATCCACCATATATTAGAATATTTTCAAGAAACACATTACAAAAACTTTTAATTCCTGTTATTTTATACTTTCTCCTATAACATAGTAGAATTACTAGTCTTATTCTTTTTTTTTTTTTTTAATTTTGATATGAAATCCACAAATGAAGTTTGAGAAGCTTGATTGATTAAAAAATATCTGTAGATAATAGCACAAAGGAAGTGTACATATTTTACAGCTTCCTAGACTCCTAGGCCCGGTTTGGTCGAAAAGAAATGAAAGGAAATAGAGGGAAATGTTTTTTGTGTTTGGTATAAATTTTTTAATGGAAAGAAAAAAAATGAAAGGATTTGGAGGGATAAATTAAAGATAAATAATAACTTTTGTTATTCTTCTAAAAATGGGAGGAAATTGAAGAAAAAAGATGATAAGGCAAACATTTTTTAATAAAACTTTGTTAATATCAACTTTATTCTTATTTTGACAAAAACTAAAATTTGTCTTTTAAATATGAAAAGGTATAATGATAATTTTTTAAAAATAATTTTATTTCTTTCTTTTTCCCAAACATGATAACTATTATTTTTGTTCAACATTTTTTTCCCTTTATTAATCAACTAAACAAGAAAAAAGTTTAACAATGTCATTTTATTTTATTTTCTTTCTTTTCTTTTATCTCATTAATATTATCTTTTTATTGTTTCAAACATAACCCTAGTTTGTTTTATTGTTCAAATCTCTCTCTCTCTCTCCACAGTTCTGGGCCCGGGACAAGGTAATCTTTTTGGCTCACTGCCACAATCATTGTGGTCACTTTCTCTGTCGTACTCTACCACCAAATCTCATTAAATATGACTCATATAACAAGTAATATATTATAGGGTAAAATAGTTACCCGGTTTCATTAGGTTTAAGTTTGTCTCTCTGAGAAAAAACTTTATAAAAAAGTATGGTTAACTCTCATGAAAATTTCATAAAATTACTTCGACAATAACCGTTAAGTTATTTTGTTAGTCAATTTTATCTTAAAATCCAAAAACATAGTTGAGCTTACAAAAATTGTGAAAAGATAAATTTAACTTTTCTTTTGGACAATCATATCTTACAGATTGACACCCATTTCATTATTTAAACATCCAAACTTATATCACATTCTCTCTTTGCTATATCTCTAAACACAAAACTATAACAATCAATCTCTCTCTCTCTCTCTCTCTCTCTCTCTCTCTCTCGATAAGACACATTTTCTTATTAAGAACTTATCTCCAGTTAACTGGTGTCTAATATTTTATGCTCTCCCCCTTGAAAACAAAATTAATGAGTCAGAAGTAGTGAGGACATGATATCACATATTAATTAAACACTGATATGTAGTGATATGACTCATGAAAATAGATGTATTTTTATTTATGTGTTTTGTTAGTCAATTTAATGTGAAAATCCAAAACTATCCCTATTATAAACAAAATGACATAACTAACCTTACAAAAATTGTGAAAAGACGAATTCAACTTTTCTCTTTAAACAATCATACCCTTATTGATTGAGACCCATTTCATTATTTAAGCATCCAACTTATATCACATTCTCTCTCTCTTTACTAGATCTCTAAACACAACACGAAATTGTAACACCCAATCTCTCTCTCTCTCTCTCTCTCTCTCTCTCTCTCTCTCTCTCTTCTCTCTATCTGGCTTGAGAAAAAAACTTTATTGATGCATAAGTAGTGATGACATGGTATCACGTACTAATTAAACACTGATTTGTAGTTGTAGTAATCCTTGTGGACGGGTGTGAGTGGGCGGGTGCGAAGACAGACACTGGGCTGAGCTACCACACTGACAGGGTACAGGGTGCTTAATCCCACATCGCCTGGGTGTGGAGAAGGGGATGTGCTTATATGTAGTATGTTGTCTTCAAATGGTATGAGGCCTTTTGGGGTAAAAATCCAAGAGCAAAATCGTGCGGGCTCAGGCCCAAAGCGGATAATATCATACCATGTGTTGGAGCGGGGTATTACAGTTGGTATCAGAGCCTGAACCCAGTCGGAAGTGTGCCGACGAGGACGTCGGGCCTCGTAGGGGGGTGGATTGTAGTAATCCTTGTGGACAGGTGTGAGTGGGCGGATGCGAAGACAGACACTGGGCTGAGCTACCACACTGACAGGGTACAGGGTGCTCAATCCCACATCGCCTGGGTGTGGAGAAGGGGATGTGCTTATATGTAATATGTTGTCTTCAAATGGTATGAGGCCTTTTGGGGTAAAAATCCAAGAGCAAAACCGTGCGGGCTTAGGCCCAAAGCGGAGAATATCATACCATGTGTTGGAGCGGGGTATTATAGTAGTAATATAAACCACATAAATAGATGTATTTTTACTTATGTGTCAATGTTTACTTAGTGTGTAATACCATGTCATTATTATTTCTGGCGTATTTCCTATTTGAAACATCATACCCTTAAAGATTGAGGCCCATTTCATTATTTAAACATCCATCTTTTATCACATTCTCTCTCTCTTTCTCTTTGCTAGATCTCTAAACACGACATGAAACTGTAACACCTAATCTCTCTCTCTCTCTCTCTCTCTCTCTCTCTCTCTCTCCATTTATAGGAATTTTTTTTTTTTATTAAAAGCTTATCTTGGGCTATTGTCCAATATTTTATGTTCTCTCTCTATCTCTCCCCATATATAGGACAAATTTTCTGATTAAGAGCTTATCTCGAGCTAGTGTCCAATATTTTATGCTCTCTCTCTGTCTCTCTCCATTTATAGGACAAATTTTTTGATTAAGAGCTTATCTCCAACCAGTGTCCAATATTTTATGTTCTTTCTCTCTCTCCCTTGAGAAATACTTTAATAAGTCTGGAGTAGTGATGACATGCTATGGCACACTAATTAAGAACTGACACGTGTGTTCTATAGGGGAGGTCAGTGTCATTTTGAAAACCATAGAGGAGGTCCGTGTAAATAAGTTTTACCTTAGGGAAGGTCAATGTAATTTACACTAATATATTTAATAAATAAATAGATAGAGAAAAAATATTTAGTAAATATAACTAGCTAGTCATCTTGTGATCAAACAAAATATAATTATTACCACATGGATTCCATTTTTTGAGAAGTATGTTCCAAAGCTTATAATCGTTGATTACCTATAATACAAGGCATATTGAACTTGTGAAAGATCTCACCCATAGTTAATCAAAGTAATCATAACTAAGAACCAAAGTCCATAAATCTCTCACGATTAATAGGTTATTTACTTTAGTAATCATAAAAAAATTAGTTATGATGGTTTAAGTAATTTTTTACTTGTCCTTAGATTCAGTTCAATGTGTCATACACAATAACACAAATGGTTGAGTTTTACACTCAAATGACCGAGATAAGCCTTTCTATCATATAGGAACCAAAGTGTTACATTTATACAAATAATATTGATATAATACACAATCCTATTAATGAATTTGAACAAGTCTATAATTATGAATACCGATAATTTATATCTCCTATAGATGAAACTCCTCCCAAGCACATAAATCATCTTATCGTAATTAATGGACTCTTAATTAAACTATTTAATTAACCAATAATAGAATTACCATATATGCACACAAAAGAATAAATTTCATATTTTATTAAGGGAAAATTAAATTTTAGTGATCAAAATTGAAAAAAAAAATTTCTTTTTGGTGACCTTAAACTTAATAAAAGTCGGATAACTAGTGACCAAACTTGAAAACTAATTGCTAATGAGTGACTATTAAATCTTAATGCCCAAAATATCCTTCATTCTCTCTATAAATCCCCATCCTTTCTTCAATCTACTCCAACCCCCAAATATTATAAACTGCAAATAATTCGATGATTTATGTAGAACATATATACATTCTAAAGAAGATATAGTAATATATATAAATGTATTTCTATATATTAATATTTTGTTCACAAAAAAAAAACTAATTTGGGTGCAATTAATTTCAAACCTCACATTTAGTATTAATAATCCAACGAATCATAATTTTTTTTTCAATTTATTAAACACTTATGATAGATTTAAAAGGTACTGTTCATTTTTTAAATTGGAATTAGGATTAAGTTGCTAAATCGGACATACGGGCAGTAAAAAGGAAAAAAAAAAACCTGGACATACATGGAACAAATTGAAAAAGGCACATGCATTAATTGTAAGACTAACATATATATATATATATATATATATATATATATATATATATATATCGAGAGAGAGAGAGAGAGGCTTTGCTTCAAAGTCACATATGTTCTCTCTCTCCGTATATATATATATATATATATATATATATATATATATATATATATATATATATATATACTTTCTTTTCTAGAATTCTTTTATATGTTTTGAAGCTTTGATATTTGGGAGTGTGATTGGAGAAGACGAAAAAGGGATAAAAGAGAGGGTATTTTAGACATTAAAGTTAAATGGTCACTAATTGATAATTATTTTTCAACATTGGTCCCTATTTACCTTTTATTGAGTTTAAGGTCATTGTAAAACAATTTTTTTTTTAATTTTGGTCACCAAAATCTAATTTTCCCTTCTATTAAATACAAAAGTCAATTACAATCCATAGTTGGCTTTTTAGGGCACATAATCCCAACAATGGTAGGTTTTGTGATGTAAGGGAGAGGTGTTTGGGATGGTACGTTTTGGAATCTGGAATAAGAGAGAGAGTGTGTGTGTGGGTTTTGAGATGAAAAAAATTACTGATCAGCCTTGTTGGTTATAAATCAGTGTAATATAAGGAGGATAATTTTGTAAATTTACAATAAAAATTGAGAATTAATAGTGATGGGTGTTAGAGATATTTTTGACAAATTTTTTATCTGATAGTTATTTATCCAAACCTTAAGGAAGGTTAGGATAATTTACCCTATATTTTTTATGAGTCTAGCCTTGGGACTATAGGACACTCCTCTCCAATTAATATAAATATACACACATAAATATATGAGTATATATAAGATAATTACAAAATAATTTTAAATAATCTCCCAACTGAATTAAAAATAAATAAATAAAGATTGTTATCTTACAACAATATCATCAATATGTGTGTTCACCTGTGTTTATTTATTTATTTTTTCCTGCAACATTTAGAGAAGAGAATTGATCATATAAAGTACATGTGTTATTGACTATCATCAACAATCAAATATGGATTAATTATCATTAAAATTGAACATAAAAATAAGAATGACAATGAACACTTTTCATAATATGAAAAGTCTATCACAAATATACGATTTGTTATTTATTAAAAAATATTTATAATAAATAGAAACGTATAGGACACATAAATTAATTTATTATTAAAATTATGTAAATAAATTAATAATCATATATTATATTCTTTAAAAAATTATATTAAAATTAAAAATGCCATTGACATTTATATATAGCAGGTAGTATAGATATATGCGTAATGATATATAAGCGAATAATTAGATCTATTACACTAATATAACGAAACTCAGTTATTGATCTTGTATGTAAAGGTATACAAGTCCAACAGGCAAATAAAATTATACAAATCGATTTAAATACTATTTTTTTTATGTCAAGAAATTTTGGCCAAGTTTCTATCACCTTATTTTATTTTATTTTTTTCTCACAAGCAATCAAATATATATATATTACATCTATTATGGAACCAGCTGTGGAGCCACGGTGCTATAATGTGATAATGTGGCACATTATTAAATTAATGTAGATCTAGATGTGAGAGTGATTAAACTCAAAGCTCAACTATATAAAGAGGTTTCTGGGGCAAGTATGCTATCCACGGCCTCTTGCCTCCAATTACGTCATTTACATTAATTCTTGGGTTAATATTGTGTTGGTTTTAGAGGGAAGAGAGATGGGTTTAACTGGAAAGATGGTACGCCAAACAGAGATCAAGTCTGGTGGTGATGTGTTTCATGACCTCTTCAAAACCAAACCACATCACATATCAAACATCAGTCCTGATAAAATACAGGGCTGTGATCTGCATGAAGGTGACTGGGGCGCTGTAGGCTCTGTCATCCTCTGGAATTATGCCCATGGTAAGGCAACACACCCATTTCTATATTCACTTGTCCTATATACACACAATATCTGTCTGTGTGTGTACATATATATACATATATACATACATATGTATATATGTATGTGTGTATATAGTATGTATATGTATACCACTTATGTATATACACACATACATATAGACATATGTATGTATATATGTATGTATATGTATACCACTTATGTGTACTAGTTGGTTGTCTAACATGTATAATGATACTGTTTTTGAACTTGTCTCTAATATGAGATCTTTTTTAACGTGTTTTCGCGCAAAAAGAAAAAAAAAACTGTTTTTCAACCGTGCTGCTTCATGCTTTAATCTTGTTTTCTTTTTCTTTTTTTTTTTGGGTAAATTTTTTTCAACCGTGCTGCTTCATGCTTTAATCTTGTTTTCGTTTTAATGACAATCGAAAACTATTCTTAGAAAATTGGCTTTTAAACTTTTGCATTGTTTCAACCTATAAGATTCAAACCATTTTGTCTCGTTCACCATTGTAATTAAGCAAGAGCTTTATACGTTAATCTTGCTTCATCTTATGCTAGCTTGAAATTTGGTTTTCACAAGTAATTGGGTACCTATTACATGTGAAACAAGCACACGTGTTTATATATATATATATATATATATATATATATATATATATATATATACAATTTAAATTCTATGTTTTCAAATTTCACTCTTCATAATTACCTTATATGTTATATAAGAACTTTAGTTTTGTCTATGATACAAATCACGAATATATTTCATGATATATATCATTTTTCTATACACAATAAGTTTCTCTAATCTCATTGAAATTAAAAAGAAATGGTATTTAACTGATTTTATGGATACCATAGATGGGAAAGATAGGGTTGCAAAAGAACGTATAGAATCCATAGACGAGGAAAAGAAGTCAATCACTTACAAGATCATTGAAGGAGATCTCCTGGAGCTCTTCAAGAACTTCGTAATAACGTTCCATGTTGATACAAATGGTGAAAGCAACTTGGTGACATGGACCTTTGAATATGAGAAGCTGAGTCAAGGTGTCCCAGATCCGGTTACATTGATGGACTTCTGCATTGATGTCACTAAAGACATTGAAACTCATCACCTCCAGGGATAGGACAAAAGTCATATATATATATATATATATATATATATATGTATGCATGTCTAGTGGTCCCAACTATATATGTATAATAAAAGTTTGGGAGTTCCTATATGAATGATATGTATCTGTTAATAAATATTGTACGTGGGTGTGGTGAAGCTTCTACTTGCAAGAAAATATATCTTGCATATATTGGTGGTTGTTTATGTATGATAGTGTGCGTTGTTCACGGTTTAATGGATATTTGACTTTATGAAGCATCTACTGTAGAACTCACTCACACTAATTGTTAGAAAAAGGCACAAAAATAACGCAGCAATAACTTTTTTCCATTTTTTTTTGTGATTTAATGAATAAGTAGTGATGCAAATTAATTAAACAACCTAACTAAATAATAGTAAATCAACCACAAGGGAAAAAAAAGCCATGGACTCTAGTCGGTTATGAACTTTCACTATTTTAAAATATTGGATGATCAGCGGCGCTGCACGTTTCGAAAATGTATCTCGGAATTATATTTTAAAAATAACGTAACAATATAAAAAAGACATAAATATCCTCTATTTTGATACATATTATACTTTTTATAATTTTCATATTTTATTAAACTAAATAAATTCCATTAAAAGAGGAAGTAAGAACCATAATCAAATTGAGTTTCTCTCTCAAATTATATATATATATATATTCTCCTTTGCACTCCCTCCACTTCTCTCTTTATTTGCCAGATCTTTCTTTGTAATTTAACTTTGATCGAAAATACCAAATTAAAATAAAATTATAAGAAACTTTAAGTATATTATGTATTTATTTAATTATTCACACATTTAGATAATAGAGAAAATTAGAGTTTTTATTCAAGAGAAATAGTTCAAAACTTATGTTAAAGAAATTATGGAAAAAAAATTATAATTTCTTGTCTCAATTATTTTAAAATTTAATGAAAAGGATCTTTCAAAGGAAGATGCGAGTATAAAATTTAATTTGAATTTTCTGTTGTTGAGTTAATTTAGGATTTAGATTCTATAATGATAAGTTTTGTTATTTTTTCTCTTTTTTTCTTCTTATATTCTTTCAAAATAATTACATTTAAAATATAAAAAGTTGTCAAATAATCAGCCACCTAATTCGAGATACTAATTTATGAATTATATTTATGATACTTCGCATTTTCCATATTGGATATGTAAACAAGTTTCCTTTTTACACATATCTAGAGGTATACCATCACCAAGAATATTTTTTTCTTTTTTTTGTTTAACACAACAAATATACTCACCAGAATAGTGGATTTTAACAATAATCTCAACAAGAAAAAAAAAATCATATATATGTATTTTTTTTTAAGGTAAAACAATACTCACACACACTGCCTCCACTTAGGCTCAAACTATAAATCTCTCATTTGAAAAGGTAGAGCTTATACCGCTACAAATTAGTCTTTGGTGAACTCATATTGTTTTCCCCAATGAATTAAAGTAAATTTAGCGTAAAAAACATAACAAAAATTTATTAGAGGGTAATTCTCCTCTCCAGAGGTTTGTCTAGCCATGTTGTAAAGAAAAATGATAAGCACTACATTGGTGGGTAAATTTTGGCCCAAGCTTCTATCTATCTAATTTTTTACTCACAAACAATCAAATATATATAATACATACATTATAAAACCGTACCAGCTGTGGAGCCACCGTGCTATAATGTGATAATGTGGATGTGAGAGTGATTCAACTCAAAGCTCTACTATATAAAGAGGTTTCTGGGTAAAGTATGCCCTCCACGGCCTCTTGCCTCCAATTTCGTCATTTATATTAATTCTTGGGTTAATATTGTGTTGGTTTTAGAGGGAAGAGAGATGGGTTTAACTGGAAAGATGGTAAGCCAAACAGAGATCAAGTCTGGTGGTGATGTGTTTCATGACCTCTTCAAAACCAAACCAAATCATATATCAAACATCAGTCCGGATAAAATACAGGGTTGTGATCTGCATGAAGGTGATTGGGGATCTGTAGGCTCTGTCATCATCTGGAAGTATGTCCTTGGTAAGGCTTTGTGTACTAGTTGGTTGTCTAACATATGTCATGCATGATTGCTGTTTCATGCTTTTGATATTGTTTTCCTTTCTTTGAAAATCGAGAACTATTCTTAGAAAATTGGCCTTTAATAGTTTGCATTGTTTTAAGTTTAACCTATAAGATTCAAATTAACCATTTTGTAATTAAGTACGAGCTCTAAACCTTAATCTTGATCTTATGATAGCTTGAGATTTCGTTTTCACTAGTAATTGGGTACCTATTACATGTTGTAAAACAAGCATACACACTGTGTAGTGTGTGTTTATATATATATATATATATATATATATATATATATATGTATATAAGATTGAAGTTAAAAAGGAATAGTATTTAACTGATTTTATGGATACCATAGATGGGAAAGAAGGGATTGCTAAAGATCGTATAGAAGCCATAGATGAGGAAAAGAAGTCAATCACTTTCAAGATCATTGAAGGAGATCTCCTGAAGCTCTTCAAGAACATCGTAATAACGTTCCATGTTGATACAAATGGTGAAAGCAACTTGGTGACATAGACCTCGGAATATGAGAAGCTGAGTGAAGATGTCCCAGATCCAGTTACATTGATGGACTGGTGCATTAATCTCACCAAAGACATTGAAACTCATCACCTCCAGGGATAGGAAAAAAGTCATATATATATATATATATATATATGCATGTCCGGTGGTCCCAACTATGTATGTATAATTGGAGTTCTCTTATGAATGATATGTATCTGCTAATAAATAATGAATGAGGGTGTGGTGAAGCTTCTACTTGCAAGAATATATTGTAGAGACATAAATTTTATGATGGGTTAATCACCTTTCGATTGATCAATAAGTCAAACATTTTTGATCAATTTAAGTCTACGATTGTGGGTCCCAGTAACAGACACATGTCAAAATCGTGAAGGTTCAGGTTTTTAAAAAACATGTGTGATAATTCAAATTTAAATTTAATTTATTTCCATATAAAAGGAGTCAAAATCTTTTTTTTATAGAAGTTGGCACAATTAATGGGGAGTTACCAAATTAAACCCCCACCCTTTTGCCTATAAATACAAGGTCACCCTACACATTCAGAGAGGAAAAAGGAGGAGAAAGAGACAGAGAGATCAAATGAACACAAAAGTTCTGCCGAACCTCTGCCTCGACCAACACTCAAAGTTCTGAAGACGAAAAATATCAAGCACGCCACACGAGTGTCGTTCTACCTCAAAGACTTTAAATCCTTGAAGAATCTAAAGAAGAAGAACAACAAGCACGCCACACACGTGCCGTTCTACTTCAAAGACCTTCAACCCGCGAAGAATCTGAAGACGAAGAACAACAAGCACGCCACACAAGTGCCGTTCTTCTTCTAAGACCTTCAACCATCGAAGAATCTGAAGACGAAGAACAACAAGCACGCCACACAAGTGCCATTCTTCTTCGAAGACTTTCAATCCATCGTTCGAGATCAAGCTCTATCGACCCTTGATCAAAAATTCCGTCAAGCCTTTCCTTAATCTTGAAGATTTGAATAAAGCTCATCACTACCAGTTTAAGAACAAGCTTTTGAAGCCCTTGCACCAAACATTAAGGAGATTAAATCAGAGGAAGATTCTTTGTTGTAAAAGAATCGACCATAGAGAATTGTACCATTTTTTTCTGAAATTAATAAAATTAATTGTTTGTTACTCATTTTTGTTTTTGAATTTTCGGACAGGAAATTTGTGTGTACAAATTTCTGGCATGCCCGGTGGGACCTCTCTGCCTCTCATCTCTATCTCCTTAATCAATTCATCAAATATTTTCCTCACTTGCATCGATGGCCCCCAAGAAGGTTCAACTCGGTTAAGGCTCAAAGAATGTTGTAAAGAATGTTGTCACTGCAACACTCAACAACTCTCTCGTTAAGAAGGACACTAAGAATGTTATGGCTCCATCAAGTGGTAGCAGCACCTCTACTGGACCAATAACTCGTGGCAAAACAAAGGCACCTGCTTCTCTAGCACAGAAACAAAGTATAGCGGATGTCAACTCGACCAAGCCTGCAAGTGCAAAAGCTCGTCATTCATTTATCACTCTCGAGTCCTTGAGGATAATAAACTTCAACAACACGAGTCTTGAAAAAGTTCCTCCAGTTTCTGAAAGCTCTTTTCCAAAAGACATGTCATCGCGCTCATCTTGCTTTATGTCAGATTCTAATTCGAATACGGGATCGCGCTCAGTTTCTTCCCCTGGATTTCTGAAAGAATTGATTTCTCCAAGGCACTTAGATTATCATACACAATCACAATCAACCAATACGCAAGTTATGATGACCGATACAACATCGGTAGAGGAACAACTTGCGACCATGGCTAGTGCTATTGAAAAGCTCACCAAAACCATTGAAGAAAAAGACTTGCAGATTGCTTCCCTCATGAATAGATTGGAAGCTTAGAAATCTAAAGAGCCAAGTCAAGAACCCTCACACCCGCCTGATTTTGCACCACAAGGGGCCACAGTAAACAAGGCTCACCATGCAAGCACATCCGAACAAAGGGCAAATCATCCCAGTTTTGCTCCCTCTATCGCTTCGTTGTCTGTTCAATAACTTCAAGACATGATCACTAACACAATCAGGTCACAGTATGGCGGTGTTTCTCAAAGCTCGCTCACGTATTCGAAGCCTTACACAAGACGAATTGACAACATGAGGATGCCAGCTGGGTATCAACCTCCCAAACTTCAACAATTCGATGGAAAAGGCAACCCTAAATAACACGTCACTCATTTTGTGGAGACATGCAATAACACTGGCACCGAAGGGGACCTCTTAGTCAAGCAATTTGTCCGTTTCCTCAAAGGGAATGCATTTGATTGGTACGCAGACCTCAAAGCTGGGAGTATTGATTGTTGGGAGCAAATAGAGCAAGAGTTTCTCAACCGCTTCTACAGTACTCATAGAATAGTAAGCATGCTAGAACTCACTAACACAAACAAATGAAGGACGAGCTTGTGGTTGACTATATCAACCGCTAGCGAGCGCTAAGTCTTGATTGCAAAGATCATCTTTCTGAAGTCTCAGCAGTCGAAATGTGTATGCAAGGCATGCATTGGGAGTTGCTCTACATTCTACAAGGAATCAGGCCTCATACATTTGAAGAACTGGCTACTCGTGCCCATGATATGGAACTCAGCATAACAAGTAGTGGTGCAAAGGTTTTTGCCTTTTTCAATATGTCTGACGACTGTCCTAAAGATGAAGGGGTTGAGTCCAAAGAGGAAGACAAAATACTTATTAACTCGGATGATGAAATAGATACGTCTTATGTCACAAGTATCGTCTCTAAAGAAATGTATCAAGAAACACATCATATTTCGGTGACTTCATCTGAAGGTTCGCAGTTACATAGTGCATTGAGTCAAGAAAACCTTGGTAGAAGACTGGACAAACAGGGGGCAAACCCTCTATACAAAGTTCATTCTCAACTATCTTATATAAAATACTCTTGGCAAAGGAGCAAGGTTCACGCATGTTCTTTAAAAAGACCTACACATTTTCTTAAACCTCAAAATAAGAAAGAAGTCTCAAAAAAGAAACAAAAAAAATCAAGGCATAACAAAAGTGACAAATTACAAAGATTTGCATCAAAGAAGTATTATGAAGGTAATTCTTCAAGTTCTCCTCAAACAACTTCCAATAGAAAGGATAAAAAAATTGTGCTTACTTGGAGGCCAAAGAAGAATGCTCAAGAAGGGGATAGTTCTAAAAAGATCTCACAGGAATCAGTGGCTGGAAATATACAAATGACAACTCAAGTAATCCTTCCCAACATGTCATCGACAAGCACCAAGGTAAGAGTCTAAAACTGCAAAATGAGGAACAAGAACAAAATCATCTACAATCCCAGATGGAACGAGAGACTTGAGAAATCAAAAGACTAGAGGAAGGGGAAGTGTGGGGATCGAAGCCCGAAGATGCTATTTGGATCGAATCTCACAGCAGAATGAAAGCATACTGGGTGAGGTTCAATTCACCTACATGGACCATGACAAATGAAACACCTCTATCTTCTGGTTGGGGAGACGAGTTCGAAGGAGATGTTTCTTCTCAAGTACAAGAGAGTACAATGAAGAAACAAAAATAGAAAGAAATCTTCAAATTGACGCCGAGTTGGTTCACACTTTTCAACGCAAGTTTGGACTGTCTTTTGAATCTTGTAGAGTTGAAGAATAGTTAAAGATGGAGTGCTCCTAATCGCATGAGCCTAAACTGCGCTGCACTCTTGGCCCGCACGAGTATAAACTGTGTACGACCAAAAAAAAAATTGAGTTTGTTAATCTGAACTACGTAAATGACTTGATCTCTGTTGAGGGTACGTAGGTTGCTTGAAACTTTGTTAGAGTTCAGTCATGCAAAAAAAAAATTTACTCCCTGACACGAGTATAAACTGTCTACGTAAAAAAAAAAAAAAAAAGAATTTTCTTATGATACTTCCTGACACGAGTATAAACTGTCTGCATCAATCAAAAAAAAAAAAAAAAAAGATTTTTCTTGTGATACTCCCTGATACGAGTATAAACTATCTGCATCAATAAAAAAAAAAGAGAGATTTTTCTTATAATACTCACTGACACGAGTATAAACTATTTGCAAAAAAAAATCACGCCTTCCAGATTGGTGCACAAGAGTACAATTGTACACACAGTTGAAATCTTTCAAATCACGCCTTCTAGACTGGTGCACAAGAGCCTTCCAGACTGGTGCACAAGAGCGCAATTGTACACACAGTTGGAGTCTTCCAAATCACGCCTTCCAGACTGGTGCACAAGAGCGCAATTGTACACACAGTCGGAGTCTTCCAAATCACGCCTTCTAGACTGGCGCACAAGAGCGCAATTGTACACACAGCCGGAGTCTTCCAAATCACACCTTTCAGACTGGTGCCCAAGAGCGCAATTGTACACACAGTCGGAGTCTTCCAAATCACGCCTTCCAGACCGATACACAAGAGCGCAATTGTACACACAGTCGGAGTCTTCCAAATCATGTCTTCCATACCGGTGCACAAGAGCGCAATTGTGCACACAGTCGGAGTCTTCCAAATCACGCCTTCCAAATCGGTGCACAAGAGCGCAATTGTGCACACAATCGGAGTTTTCCAAATCATGCCTTCCAAACTGGTGCACAAGAGCGCAATTGTGCACACAGTCAGAGACTTCAAAGATAGTCACACAAATTCACTTGTGCAAACCGTGGTCACATCTTCTTCGAAATTGTTACACAAGTGCACATCCTAGTCTGCAAATTTATGTTACAGATGCATACTACAAGAAATATTTTTATATAAAAAAAAGGTATTGGGCATACCTAAGTGGCTGGAGTCTCTTCCCTTGAGTCAGTTGGTTTTCAAGCTTTTGCAAAAAAAAAAAAAAAAATGGGCAAGTGAAAAAAAATAAATTTGAAGTTACATGTTATATTATTTTTCAAGGGTTTGTGGTACATAGGATAGTGCAAGAGAGATGGTATGACATTATAATAATTCTCTATGAGGTCTCAAGTTCAAAACTTGTAGGCACCATAATAAGAAATATATATATATTTTTTTGTTTTGTTTTACTCAAGTTAAAAAAAAAAAAAAAAAGAGAAGAAACATGCGTGAAGAAGAAGAAAAAAAAAGGGGGGGGGGGAAGAAGAAGAGGGGCTTGAAGAAGAGAAAGAAAAAAAGAAGAAAAAAAAAAAGAGGAAGAAGAAAAGAGAAGCAAAAAAAAAAAAAGAGGAAGAAGAGGAGGCAGCTGGAAGAAGAGAAAAAAAAAAAAAAAGGGAAGAAGAAGAGAAAGAAAGAAGAAAAAGAAAATCAGTGAAAAAAAAAAAAGAACTTACAGTTGTTAGGTGTGAGCTTCTTCTAAGTTTCTTTCGGTAGCAGCTTAAGAGACTTCTCTCCAGTCTTCTCAGTTAGTGGGGCTTCTCTCTATTATTCTTTGATGTGAAGGGTCTGAAGTGTAGGCTACATATATATAATGGTGAATTAATCCTATTTCTAATAGGATTCTCAAATTTCCTATTTCTAATAGGATTTTTATATTTCCAATTCTGTTTGGAAAAAAAAAATCCTATTTCTAATAGGATTCTCAAATTTCCAATTCTGTTTGGAAAAGAAAAAAAAAATCATATTTCTAATAGGATTCTCAAATTTTCAATTCTGTTTGGAAAAGGAAAAAAAAATCCTATTTTTAATAGGATTCTCAAATTTCCAATTCTATTTGGAAAAGAAAAAAAAAATCTTATCTCTAATAGGATTCTCAAATTTCCAATTCTATTTGGAAAAGGGGAAAAAAATCATATTTCTAATAGGATTCTCAAATTTCCAATTCTGTTTGGAAAAGGAAAAAAAAATCCTATTTCTAATAGGATTCTCAAATTTCCAATTCTGTTTGGACAAAAAAAAATTAAATACTTCAAGTCCCGCTTAAAAAAAAAAAAAAACGTGACAAGCTCAATATAGAGCGAGACTTGAAGTGGGGGCAATTTGTAGACACATAAATTTTATGATGGATTAATCACCTTTCGATTGATCAATAAGTCAAACATTTTTGATCAATTTAAGTCTACGATTGATCAATAAGTCAAACATTTTCGATTGCTTAATTTAAGTCTACACATAAATTTGATCAATTTTTGATTAAATTTTTGATCAAATTTGTACACACAAATTTCGTGTCCAAAAATTCAGGAACGAAAATGAGTAACAAACAATTAATTTTATTAATTTCAAAAAAAAGGGTACAATTCTCTGTGATCGATTCTTTTACAACAAAGAATCTTCCTCTGATTTAATCTCCTTGATGTTTGGTGCAAGGGCTTCAAAAACTTGTTCTTAAACCGGTAGTGAGGAGGTTTCTTCAAAACTTTAGGATTGAGGAAGGCTTGACTGGATTTTCGATCGAGGACCGATAGAGATTAATCTCGAACGGTGGATTGAAGGTCTTCGGAGAAGAACGACACTTGTGTGACGTGCTTGTTGTTCTTCGTCTTCAGATTCTTCGAGGACTTGAGATCTTTGAAGAAGAACGGCCCTTATGTGGCGTGCTTGTTATTCTTCGTCTTCAGATTCTTCGAGGACTTAAGATCCTTGAAGTAGAACGGCACTTGTGTGGCGTGCTTGATGTTCTTCGTCTTCAGAACTTTGAGTCTTCGTTGAGGCAGAGGTTCGGCAGAGCTTTTGTGTTTTCTTGAACTCTTTCTCCCTGTCTTCTTCTCTGTGTCCCCTCTCGAATGTGTAGGGTGACCTTGTATTTATAGGCAAAAGGGTAGGGGTTTAATTTGGTAACTCCCCATTAATTGTGCCGACTTCCATAAAAAGAGATTTTGCCTCCTTTTATATGGAAATAAATTAAATTTAAATTTGAATTATCACACATGTTTTTTTAAAGCCTAAACTTTCACGATTTTGACATGTGTCTGTTGCTGCGACCCACAATCGTAGACTTAAATTGATCAAAAATGTTTGACTTATTGATCAATCAAAAGGTGATTAATCCATCATAAAATTTATGTGTCTACAAATTGCCCCCACTTCAAGTCTCGCGCTATATTGAGCTTGTCACGTTTTTTTTTTTAAGCGGGACTTGAAGTATTTAATTTTTTTTTTGTCCAAACAGAATTGGAAATTTGAGATTCCTATTAGAAATAGGATTTTTTTTTCCTTTTCCAAACATAATTGGAAATTTGAGAATCCTATTAGAAATATGATTTTTTTCCCCTTTTCCAAATAGAATTGGAAATTTGAGAATCCTATTAGAGATAAGATTTTTTTTTCTTTTCCAAATAGAATTGGAAATTTGAGAATTCTATTAAAAATAGGATTTTTTTTCCTTTTCCAAACAAAATTAAAAATTTGAGAATCCTATTAAAAATATTATTTTTTTTTCTTTTTCAAATAAAATTGGAAATTTGAGAATCCTATTAGAAATAGGATTTTTTTTTTCCAAACAAAATTGGAAATATAAAAATCCTATTAGAAATAGGAAATTTGAGAATCCTATTAGAAATAGGATTAATTCACCATTATATATATGTAGCCTACACTTCAGACCCTTCACATCAAAGAATAATGGAGAGAAGCCCCACTAACTGAGAAGACTGGAGAGAAGTCTCTTAGCTGCTACCAAAAGAAAAAAAGGAGAAAATTGGTAAAAAAAAAAGAACTTACAGTTGTTAGGTGTGAGCTTCAGAAATTTGTACACACAAATTGTGTTCGAGAATCTAGGAACGAAATTGAGTAATAAACAATCAATTTTATTAATTTAAGAAAAATGGGTACAATTCTCTATGGTCGATTCTTTTACAATAAAGAATCTTCCTCTGATTCAATCTCCTTGATGTTCGGTACAAGGACTTTGAAAGCTTGTTCTTGAACCGGTATTGATGAGCTTTCTTCAAATCTTCAAGATTGAGGAAGGCTTGATGGTATTTTCGATCAAGGGCCGATAGAGCTTAATCTCGAACGGTGGATTGAAGGTTTTCGAAGAAGAACGACACTTGTGTGGCGTGCTTGTTGTTCTTCGTCTTCAGATTCTTCGAGGGCTTAAGATCTTTGAAGAAGAACGACACTTGTGTGGCATGCTTGTTGTTCTTCGTCATCAGATTCTTTGAGGACTTAAGATCCTTGAAGTAGAACGGCACTTGTGTGGCGTGCTTGATATTCTTCGTCTTCAGAACTTCGAGTCTTCGTTGAGGTAGAGGTTCGGCAGAGTTTTTGTGTTCTCTTAAACTCTTTGTCCCTGTCTTCTTCTCTGTGTCTTATGTAATTGAGAACCTTCAGATGAAGGCACTGAAATAACATGATGTGTTTCTTGATACAATTCTTTAGGAACGATACTTATAACATAAGATGTATCTATTTCATCGTCTGAGTTAATAAGTATTTTTTCTTCCTCTTCGGACTCAATCCTTTCATCTTTAAGACAATCGTCAGACATATTGGGAAAGGCAAAAGCCTTTGCACCACTATTTGTTATGCTGAACTCCATATCATGGGTACGAGTAACCAGTTCTTCAAATGTATGAGGCTTGATTCCTTATAGAATGTAGAGAAGCTCCCAGTGCATGCCTTACATACACATTTCTACTGTTGAGACTTCATAAAGACGATCTTTGCAATCAAGACTTAGTGCTCACCAGCAGTTGATATAATTGACCACAAGCTCGTCCTTCATTTGTTTAGTGTTAGTGAGTTCTAGCATGCTTACTATTCTACGAGTACTGTAGAAGTGGTTGAGAAACTCTTGCTCCATTTGCTTCCAACAGTTAATACTCCCAGCTTTGAGGTCTGTGTACCAATCAAATGCATTTCCTTTGAGGGAACGAACAAATTGCTTAACTAAGAGGTCCCCTTTGGTGCCAGCGTTATTGCAAGTCTCGACAAAATAAGCGACATGTTGTTTAGGATTGCCCTTTCCATCGAATTGTTGAAGATTGGGAGGTTGATACACAGCTGGCATCCTCATGTTGTCAATTCGTCTTGTGTAAGGCTTCGAATACATGAGCGAACTTTGAGAAATACCACCATACTGTGACCTGATCGTGTTGGTGATCATGTCTTGGAGTTGTTGAATAGATAACGAAGCGATTGAGGGAGCCAAACTAGTATAATTTGCCTTTTGCTCGGATGTGCTTGCATGGTGAGCCTTGTTTGTTGTGATCTCTTGTGGTGTGAAACCGAGAGGGTGTGAGAGTTCTTGACTTGACTCCTTAGATTTCTGAGCTTCCAACCTATTCATGAGGGAAGCAATCTCTAAGTCTTTTTCTTCAATGGTTTTGGTGAGCTTTTCAATAGTGCGAGCCATGGTCGCAAGTTGTTCCTCTACGACTGTTGTATCAGTCATCATAACTTGTATGTTGGTTGATTGTGATTGCGTCTGGGAATCTAAGTGCCTTGGAGAAATCAACTCTTTCAGGGATCCAGGGGAAAAAACTGAGCACGATCCCGTATTCGAATTAGAATCCGACATAGAGCGAGATGAGCACAGTGACATGTCTTTTGGAAAAGAGCCTTCAGAAACTGGAGGAACTTTTTCAAGACTCGTGTTGTTGAAGTTCATCATCCTCAAGGACTCGAGAGTGATAAATGAATGACGAGCTTTTACACTTACAGGATTGGTCGAGTTGACATCCGTCATGCTTTGTTTCTATGCTAGAAAAGCAGGTGCCTTTGTTTTGCTACGAGTTGATGGTCTAGTAAAAGTGCTGCTACCACTTGATGGAGGCATAACATTCTTAGTGTCCTTCTTAACGAGAGAGTTGCTGATTGTGACAGCGGCAACATTTTTTACAACATTCTTTGAGCCTTGACCGAGTTGAACGTTCTTGGGGGCCATTGATGCAAGTGAGGAAAATATTTGATGAATTGATTAAGGAGATAGAGATGAGAGGCAGAGAGGTCCCACCGGGCGTGCCAGAAATTTGTACACACAAATTTCGTGTCCGAGAATCTAGGAACGAAATTGAGTAACAAACAATCAATTTTATTAATTTAAGAAAAATGGGTACAATTCTCTGTGGTCGATTTTTTTACAATAAAGAATCTTCCTCTGATTCAATCTCCTTGATGTTCGGTACAAGGGCTTCGAAAGCTTGTTCTTGAACCAGTAGTGACGAGGTTTCTTCAAAACTTTAGGATTGAGGAAGGCTTGACTGGATTTTTGATCGAGGGCCGATAGAGCTTGATCTCGAACGGTGGATTGAAGGTTTTCGGAGAAGAATGGAACTTGTGTGGCGTGCTTGTTATTCTTCGTCTTCAGATTCTTCGAGGACTTAAGATCTTTGAAAAAGAACGACACTTATGTGGCGTGCTTGTTGTTCTTCGTCTTCAGATTCTTCGAGGACTTAAGATCCTTGAAGTGGAACGGCACTTGTGTGGCGTGCTTGATATTCTTCGTCTTCAGAATTTCGAGTCTTCGTTGAGGCAGAGGTTCGGCAGAGCTTTTGTGTTTTCTTAAACTCTTTGTCCCTGTCTTCTTCTCTATGTCCCCTCTCGAATATGTAGGGTGACCTTGTATTTATAGGCAAAAGGGTAGGGGTTTAATTTGGTAACTCCCCATTAATTGTGCCGACTTCCATAAAAAGATATTTTGCCTCCTTTTATATGGAAATAAATTAAATTTAAATTTGAATTATCACACACGTTCTTTAAAAGCCTGAACCTTCACGATTTTGACATGTGTCTGTTGCTGGGACCCACAATCGTAGACTTAAATTGATCAAAAGTGTTTGACTTATTGACCAATCGAAAGGTGATTAATCCATCATAAAATTTATGTGTTTACATATATATATCTTGCATGTATCGTGGTTGGTTATGTATGATAGTGTGCGTTGTTCATGGTTTAATGGATATTTGACTTGGTGAAGCTTCTACTGTATGACTCACTCACACTAGTTTTTAGAAAAAGGCACAAAAATAACACCCAGCAATAACCTTTTTCCATAAATAAGTAGTGATGCAATTAATTAAGCAACTTAACTAAATACACCAAGTTTTATGTGCAAAAACCACAAGGGAAAAAAAGTCACTGACTCCAATCCTTTTTCAACTTCCACTGTATTAAAATGTTGGATATGTACATTAGTCTTCTCTTTACACATATCTAGAGGTATACAATCATCAATTAATTAATTATTTATTTTTTGTTTAACACAACAAATATACTCAGACGAATAGGTGAATTTTAACAATAACCTCAATAAGAGAAAAAATCAAACCGATGAACTCAGAACGGCTAAACCAAAAATATAAAATTGCAGATGTGTAAAGCTCATCTCCAAGAACCATCACATAAAATTTGAGTAAAATCAGAGCAAACATTACCGTCTAATTTTTTTGGTGAAGAACACACAATCTTCCATTTTCTCTCTTAGTCACACGTGCTATTCTATTTCTTCTCAGTTTCCTTAGAACCTAGAAAGCATGGACACTTCACTGAGGGCGCCTTACCAGTGTCGGATACTAGGACACCATGTCAGACACTCGGACACGTGTCAGACACTTCGTAGAAGTGTCTTGATAATTTTCTTTTTAGGACACTTTTCGGACACTCATTGGACACTTTTCGAACACTTCTTGGACATTCCTCGAAGACGTATCGAACACTTCATAGTAGTGGTGTATATTCAGATATTTCGAATGAAAATTATATGCTACTAAGTTATGATTAAAAACTGACGCCGAACAGAATAGTGATTATTTTGTGAGCTAATGGCAACAGGTAATTCACAGAACGAATGCAAGAAAATCGCCCAAAAACTCAGAGAAAAACCTCTGAAATTTCTATTCAATATATTCAAAATCAAAGTTCTCCTAGGATCAGCCCACCAGCCGGGCCATATAGCTCAAACAATGGTAGATATTGTGATGAAAGAGAGAGTTGTTTAGGATGGTTTTGGAATCTGGAGTAAGAGAGAGTGTGTGTGTGGGTTTTGAGATGAAAAAAATTACTAATCAACCTTGTTGGTTATAAACCAGTGTAATATAATAAGGATAATTTTGTAAATTTACAATAAAAATTGAGAATTAATGGTGGTGGGTGTCAGAGATATTTTTGACAAAATTTTTATTTGATAGTTATTTATCCAAACCTTAAGGAAGGTTAGGATAATTTACCCTATATTTTTTATGAGTCTAGCCTTGGGACTATAGGGCACTCCTCTCCAATTAATATAAATATACACACATAAAAATATGAGTAAATATAAAATAATTACAAAATAATTTTAAATAATCTCCTAACTAAATTAAAAATAAATAAATAAAGATTATTATCTTACAACAATATCATCAATATGTGTGTTCACGCATGTTTATTTATTTATTTTTTCATGCAAAATTGAGCGAAGAGAATTGATCATAAAAGTACATGTGTTATTGACTATCATCAACAATCAAATATGGATTAATTATCATTAAAATGGTACACAAAAATAAGAATGACAATGAACACTTTTCATAATATGAAAAGTCTATCATAAATATACGATTTGTTATTTATTAAAAAATATTTATAACAAATAGAAACGTATAGGACACATAAATTAATTTATTATTAAAATTATGTAAATAAATTAATAATTATATATTATATTCTTTAAAAAATTATATTAAAATTAAAAATGCCATTGACATTTATATATAGCAGGTAGTATAGATATATGCGTAATGATATATAGGCGAATAATTAGATGTATTACACTAATATAACGAAACTCGGTTATTGATCTTGCTGTGAGATATATAATTGTAATTGGCAAATTTCGGTGTCAAAACTTGTTGATCGAGTTATAATTTTTGTTTGATCTTGTGTCTCAATCTTCGGAGTTGAACGAAAAGTGTCTCAATACCGTGGATTTGATGAGGATATCACTTAGAACAGGTATGTGAGTGAGGACACTATGTTTTGAAGTTTGGTGGGCTTAGGACTTGAAAAATATGCTTTAAAAGTAAAAATTAAATTTTTGCTAAGTCCCACCAGTCCCCAAATATGAGGACCGGTCCAACTTCTCTCGGGAGTTTCAAAATTCAACATGTCTGAAAAGTCCCATCGGTCCCCAATTTTTAGGACCGGTCCGACTTTTCTCAGGACTTGAAAATTTCTAAGTGTCTGCAAAAGTCCCACCCGTCCCCAATTTTTAGGACCGGTTCGACTTGGCTAACATGTGCAAAAATTTCCTTTTTGATCCGAATTGATTTCCTAGTCAACCAAAACTTCTCTAAAACTTTCCTTAGGTATTTTAAACTTGTTTTCCAAGTTGACTAAGGATTCTAAACCTTATAAAAACCTTTTTATGCTTCAATCAAAATAGGGAAAATAAGAAACTCAATGATTTAACTATTAGAGATAAGAATATATTTTTGAGAGCTAAAAGAGGAATTATGAGAGAAAATCTTCATTGATTTTATTTTTGAAAGCACACACACACGGAGTGTTTAAGTTGTGATGTTCTTCTTCATCTGATCAACGAAAACTTCAAGACATCATCAGTCTACAAAGGTTGATGAAGAGCAGCAGAGGTGGTTCCTTAAAACTATAAGATTTTATCTAAAAAGGAAGAGCAACGATCACTACGAAAGGAACAAAATACTTGTTGAGTATTTGTGTTCTTTCAGTTACCTTTCTGAAAGAATTGTGACGTTAGCCGGGAGTCTGCAACACTTGGACGTGTTGTTGCAATTGTAAGCCTGGGGTGTTCCGCATCAAGTTCTTGTCAGAGTGGAGTGGGTGTGAGTCTGGGACAGAGTCTGGTGTACTTTGCTTTGAGATAGTGGATTGGTTCCTCTGGAGTTTCTGCCTCACCCCCGTGGTTTTTTTCGTCTTGAATTTTCACGTAAAATTTCTGATGTCATCTCTAACTTTTCCTTACTTACTTTATTTATTTTGTGATTGGTTTGGATGCTTAATTGATAATAATTGTAGGTAATTAATCAATCATAAAAAATGGGAAAGATGACCAATTCACCCTCCTCTAGGTCTAAGGATTAACATCTCACTCTAAATTAACTAAACTGTTTTCGCATCGCGCAACTCACATTTGGTATCAGAGTGGGTTACTCAATTCTGAGTTAGATTTTTTTTTTGTTAATTTAGTTGTGAATTTTATGATGTCTCATATTGTGTCTTTTGATGATGATATTGTCTTACCTCAATTTTTGGATTCTTTAACTGGCATGCATCTTGAGTGGTCTAAGTTGAAAAGGGACTATGAAAATTTGTTGAAAAAATTGAAACTTGCTGAACTTGATAGAGATATTTACAAATTGGAAGTTTCAGTCACCAATAAAAATTTAGAAGAACTTAGGCATGAAAAGATGAATCTTCTTGAAAAAATTGAATTTCTTATTCAGGAAGTTAAGCATATTAAAGGGTTTAATAATTCACTTGAGCTTAAGATTGATAACTTGAATTGTGAACTTGTTAAATCTAATTAGTCTTTGCAGAAATTTAACTCTGATACTTGCAAATTTGGTAAGTTAAATTTTTCTAAAAAGTTGAGTAACAAAGAATAATTGGTTTCAACTTCAAAGGAATTTTCACTTTTAAAATCAAAAGATATTTTTGTGAAAGTTGAGACTAAGCCTTCTGTTATTACTTATGTTCTAAAACTTGCTCCAATATGCCATTTTTGTAGAGAAATAGGTTATATTAAATACAAGTGTCAGAAGAGAAAAATTGAACTAAAAAAGCATAAAAACTTAAACAGTTCAAAAGTTTTGCTGAATGAGATGAAAAAACTTGAAAAGAAGTAACAGGAATTGAAAGAAAAATTTAATAAATTGAATTGCTTTAATTCTGTTCTAGGCAATAAGAAGAAAAAGCCCCTTGAGATCGATAATTCTGATTCTAAAACAGTTAAAAAATTATTTGATAAAAAATCTGAAACTGTTTGGGTGAAAAATAATAGTCTGAAATGTTTTGTCATGCACACTGCACTTATAGCACTTGGTCCTACAGGTTGGTACTTCGATAGTGGTTGCTCTTGGCATATGATTGGGGATAGAACATTGTTTACTACTTTTAAGGATTATACTGGTGGGTCTGTTACCTTTGGTGATGGCAATGCATCTAAAGTAAGTGGTAAAGGTAAAATTAATTTTTCTATTTTTGGTTAATTGAAAAATGTTCTATATGTTAAAGGTTTAGCTGCAAACTTGTTGAGTATCAGTTAGATATGTGATAGTGGTTTTCAAGTTAATTTTACTCAACGTGGATGTTTTGTAACTAATGAGCAGGTGATTGTATTTTGAAAGGATCTAGAACTCCTGAAAATTGTTATGTGATATTTTCAGATCCTTCACGCTGTGAATGATGAAGTTATTTTGTGGCATAGGAGACTTGGTCATGTGAATTTCAATGATGTGGTAAGTTTGTCTAATCATGAACGAGTTCGAGGTTTGCCTAAATTGAAAAGACCAACAGATGAGGTATGTAGACCATGTCAATTAGGTAAGCAAACTAGAGTGTCACATAAGAGATTTAAGCATCAAGTAACTTCAAGACCATTGGAACTGATCCATATGGATTTAATGGGTCCAATAAGAACTCAAAGCATAAGTGGTAAAAAGTATATGCTTGTAATGGTTGATGATTTTTCTAAATTTACTTTTATTACTTTCTTGAGAGAAAAATCTGATGCTTTTGTGTTCTTCAGGTCAATTTTTCAAAAGATCCAGAATGAGAAAGGATATGCAATAACTCGTGTTAGGAGTGATAGGGGATGTGAGTTTGAACCTAGACCTTACATTGAGTATTGCGATAATCTTGACATAATTCATGAATTTTCTACACCTAAAACACCTCAGCAGAATGGTGTAGTTGAAAGAAAGAATAGGACAATTGTAGAAATGGCAAGTACTATGCTTCATGAAAGTAAGTTAGCTAAACATTTTTGCGCTGAAGCTGTTAGTAATGCTTGTCATGTTTTAAACAGGGTGCACTTTAGGCCTGGAATTGAAAAGACTGCATATGAATTGTGGTATGAAAAGATGCTCAACATTAAACACTTTAGAGTCTTTGGGAGTAAATGTTATATCCTTAGAGATAGAGAAAATTTAGAAAAACTTGACTCTAGAAGTGATGAAAGATACTTTTTGGGATATGCAATGAATAGTCGGGCATATAGGGTGTATTATCGTCGCACTAAAGTTGTAACAGAGTCAATTAATGTTGTGATTGATGACTCAAGGCCTAAGGAGATATATGATCAATCTGAGGAAGAAGAGGGTATAAACACCTTAGGGTTACCTGAGAGTGAACCTAGTAAGAGAGAGGTTGAGAAAGAAAGTGAGGGAGAGACTGAGGATGTAGATGAGCATGTAGGTGGTGATGAAATTGTGGACATAATTGATAATACACATGCATCTATAGAAAATCCTACACCACATGAGGAAGTCCCAATGTCTGGTAGTTCTAGGGTTCAAAGTAGTCATCCATTGACTAATGTGATAGAGCCATGGGAGGAAAAAAATATTAGGAGTAGAGTCTGAGATAGTATGGGACACTCATGTCATATGGCTCAGTTTGAACCTAAAAATATTGATGAAGTTCTTCAAAGTTCTGATTGGCTTGTAGCAATGCAAGAAGAGTTGAATCAATTTGTGAAAAATGATGTTTGGGAGTTAGTGCCTCAACCTAGGGATGTGAACATCATAGGAACTAAATGGATTTTCAAAAATAAACTTGATGAGAATGGGCTTGTAATGAGAAATAAAGTCAGGTTAGTTGCACAAGGATACACTCAAGTTGAAGGAATTGATTTTGATGAAACTTTTACGCCAGTTGCTAGACTTGAGTCTATTAATCTTCTTCTTGCTCTTGCATGTCACTTTAAATTTAAATTGTTTCAAATGGATGTTAAAAGTACTTTTTTAAATGGTATTTTACAAGAAGAAGTGTACGTAGCTCAACCTAAGAGTTTTGTTGATCCACATAATCCTGATCATATTTTTCATTTGAAAAAGGTTCTTTATGGTTTGAAAAAAGCTCCTAGAGTATGGTATGAAAAATTGACTTCTTACTTGTTGCATAAGGACTTTAGGAGAGGGGGAGCTGATAAAACTTTGTTCATAATCAGGAAAGGAAAAAAATTTCTTGTTGCTCAAATCTATGTGGATGATATTATTTTTGGTTCTACTTCTGATAACCTTGTTCCTGAATTTACTAAAGATATGGGTAATACTTTTGAGATGAGCATGGTTGGTGAACTAACATTTTTTCTTGGACTCCAGGTGAATCAATTTGATGATGAAATTTTTATATCTCAAACTAAGTATACAAAGGAGTTAGTCAAGAAATTTGATTTGGAAGGTTCCAAACATGTGCAAACTCCTATGAGTACTTCTTTCAAATTGGAAAAAAACTCTGATTCTAAAAGAGTTGATCCTTCATTATATAGGAGTATGATTGGCAGCTTGTTGCATTTAACAACAAGTAAGCTTGACATTGCATTTAGTGTAGGAGTATGTGCTAGGTATCGCAAGCTGATCCTAGAGAACAATATCTTATTGTAGTCAAGCGCATTATTCGATATGTCAATAGCTCTTTGAATTATGGATTTCATTTTCCTATAGAGTCTAATTCTGAGATTGTAGGTTACACTGATGTTGATTGGGCTGGTAATAAGGATGATAGGAAAAGTACTTCAGGTGGTTGTTTCTATGTTGGTACTAATCTTATTTCATGGTACAACAAGAAGCAAAATTATGTTTCCTTATCATCATGTGAAACTGAATATATTGCTGCTGGAAGTTGTTGCACACAACTACTTTGGATGAAGCAGATGCTACTGGATTATAGAATTGAATAAGGTACAATGTCTATCTTTTGTGATAACAATAATACAATTAATATCTCAAAGAATCCAGTTTTGCATTCTAGAACAAAACACATTGACATTCAACATCATTTTATTCGAAAATTAGTTGAACAAAATGTCGTGTCTATGGAGAAAGTGCATACTGATAATAATTTGTCTGACATTTTCACAAAGCCTTTAGATGCTTCTAGGTTTCATCGCTTGAGGAAATCTATAGGCATTTGTTGTCTTGATTAGATTGCATAGCATTAACATAATCTAGAAAAGAACTTCACATTCATCTTATGAGTCTAGATTATGCATTGAACCTTGTAATTTTAGGTTTATTTTTATTTTTATTGAGAAGTTAAGCAAACCATGTAAGAATAAGTATGTTTGAACACAAGAATATTAGTGACACACAGATAACATATGTATGACATACTATGGCTAAGAGTTGAAAATTTAGTTTTGCTTACTTATTTTGTTTAGTAGATGAATTATGATGAGTACATTTACTGAATTATTTTTATGCCATTGTTTTGGTCAAAGATAGTGTTGATGTGATAGAACATTATCTTGGGAATTGAATGTTCAATATTATGCTAAAGACCAAAAAGAGTGATGAGTGAAAAAATATATATATCAACAGCTGGAAAAGAAAAGAATAAAAAAAAAAAGAAAATTTTTACTGTTGAGCATATTCTTATGGAAAAGGCTACCTTCGAAATTTGTTCGAAGCTACCACTACAACATAAATTTCCAATGATATATCTTTTGAAAAGAGTTATTTTGAGGTAATTGCTGGCTACCTGTAAGAGTGAAAGTCACGGAATATGTATGTGCGAGGAATAATAAAAGAAAAATTAAAAATCTGTGCACATGTTGATTGTTTGATTTATGAGTGAGTGTAATTAATGTCAATGAAATATTGTTTGAAAATATGAACAATTGGCAAAAAAAATCTTTTGGCTAATGAAAATTTATGATAATTTTACTACATTTACTAAGTGTGTGAAACTAATTGATTAAGCTTTGTTTTAGTTTATTGTGTTCATATAGTCTTGTGGAGTCAATATTTTCTATTGTCTACATATACAAGTTCTATATGCTTGCTTGATTACTCCTTCTTATATTTTTTTCTTTAGAATCCCTTATCAATTTGTGACAAAAAGGGGGAGAGATTTTGGAGAGACTTTGTGACTTTCAGGGGGAGAGTTGTCTAGTCATTTATCATTAAGGGGGAGATGAGTTGAGTTATTTAAGAGAGGGCATTATATAGCATTGACATTACATGTTTAGTTTTATTCTTGCTTATGTTTATGCTTATTTATTTTTATTAAGCTTTCACGAATGTATCTTTGAGTGTTGTTTTGCAGAGTATCGTGGTTCATCATATTTGCTGAATATATGTGTTCTTCATATTTGTCACAAGATCAAGATCAGAGTGACTGCTCAGTTTGGTTCAAATATGTTTTTATTTTTGACAAAATTGTAATTTATCCTTTCTGCTGCGGGGTAGATTACATATTGTCTAGGTTGGTTTTGTCACAAAATTGCCAAAGGGAGAGATTGTGAAATATATAATTGTAATTAAAAATTTTCAGTGTCAAAACTTGTTGATCGAGTTATAATTTTTGTTTAATTTTGTGTCTCGATCTTCAGAACTGAACAAAAAGTGTCTCGATACAGTGGATTTAATGAGGACATCATTTAGAACAGGTATGTGAGTGAGGACACTATGTTTTGAAGTTTGGTGGGCTTAGGATTTGAAAAATATGCTTTAAAATTAAAAATTGAATTTTTGCTAAGTCCCACTGGTCCCCAAATATGAGGACTGGTCCAACTTCTCTCGGGAGTTTCAAAATTCAACATGTCTGAAAAGTCCCACCGGTCCCCAATTTTTAAGATCAGACCAACTTTTGTCAGGACTTTGAAATTTCTAAGTGTCTGCAAAAGTCCCACCCGTCCCCAATTTTTAAGATCGGTCCGACTTGGCTGACATGTGCGAAAATTTTCTTTTTGATCCGAATTGATTTCCTAGTCAACCAAAACTTCTCTAAAACTTTCCTTAGGTATTTTAAACTTGTTTTCCAAGTAGACTAAGGATTCTAAACCTTATAAATACCTTTTTATGCTTTAATTAAAATAGGAAAAATAAGAGACTCAATGATTTAACTGTTAGAGACAGGAATATATTTTTGAGAGCTAAAAGAGGAATTATGAAAGAAAATCTTCATTGATTTTATTTTTGAAAGCACACACACACGGAGTGTTTAAGTTGTGATGTTCTTCTTCATCTGATCAACGGAAGCTTCAAGACATCATCAGTCTACAAAGGTTGATGAAGAGCAGGAGATGTGGTTCCTTAAAACTATAATATTTTATCTAAAAAGGAAGAGCAACGATCACTACGAAAGGAACAAAATACTTGTTGAGTATTTGTGTTCTTTCAACTACCTTTTTGAAAGAATTGTGACGTTAGCTGGGAGTCTGCAACACTTGGACGTATTATTGCAATTGTAAGTCTGGGGTGTTCCGTATCAAGTTCTTATCAAAGTGGAGTGGGTGTGAGTCTGGGATAGAGTCTGGTGTACTTTGCTTTGAGATAGTGGATTGGTTCCTCTGAGGTTTCTGCCTCACCCCCGTGATTTTTTCCGTCTTGAATTTTCACGTAAAATTCCTGGTGTCACCTCTAACTTTTCCTTACTTGCTTTATTTATTTTGTGATTGGTTTGGATGCTTAATTGATAATAATTGTGGGTAATTAATCAATCATAAAAATTGAAAAAGATGACCAATTCACCCTCCTCTAGGTCTAAGGATTAGCATCTCACTTTAAATTAACTAAACTGTTTTCGCACCGCGCAAGTCACACTTGCATGTAAAGGTATAGAAGTCCAAAAGGCAAATAAAATTATACAAATCGGTTTAAATACTATTTTTTTTTATGTCAGGAAATTTTGGCCAAGTTTCTATCACCTTATTTTATTTTATTTTTTTCTCACAAGCAATCAAATATATATATAATACATATATTATGGAACCAGCTGTGGAGCCACGGTTCTATAATGTGATAATGTGACACATTATTAAATTAATGTAGATGTGAGAGTGATTCAACTCAAAGCTCGAAGTATATAAAGAGGTTTGTGGGCCAAGTATGCTATCCACGGCCTCTTGCCTCCAATACGTCATTTACATTAATTCTTGGGTTAATATTGTGTTGGTTTTTGAGGGAAGAGAGATGGGTTTAACTGGAAAGATGGTACGCCAAACAGAGATCAAGTCTGGTGGTGATGTGTTTCATGACCTCTTCAAAACCAAACCACATCACATATCAAACATCAGTCCTGATAAAATACAGGGCTGTGATCTGCATGAAGGTGACTGGGGCGCTGTAGGCTCTGTCCTCCTCTGGAATTATGCCCATGGTAAGGCAACACACCCATTTCTATATTCACTTGTCCTATATACGCACAATATCTGTCTGTGTGTGTGTGTGTGTATATATGTATGTATATGTATACCACTTATGTGTACTAGTTGGTTGTCTAACATGTATAATGATACTGTTTTTGAACTTGTCTCTAACATGAGATCTTTTTTAACAACGTTTTTAGAAAACAGTTTTAAGAGAATGATCACTTAAATGAATTTCTGAATTGTTTTCGCGCAACTGTCTTTCAACAGTTTTTTCATTGCTTTTTCTTTTTTTTTTTTTTTTTTGGGTAATTTTTTTTCAACCGTTGCTGCTTCATGCTTTAATCTTGTTTTTGTTTTAATGAAATTGAAAACTATTCTTAGAAAATTGGCCTTTAATCTTTTGCATTGTTAAACCGATAAGATTCAAACCGTTTTGTCTCGTTCACCATTGTAATTAAGCAAGAGCTTTTATACGTTAATCTTGCTTGATCTTATGCTAGCTTGAAATTTGGTTTTCACAAGTAACTGGGTGTCTATTACATGTTGTGAAACAAGCATGCACACGTGTTTATATATATATATATATATATAATTTAAATTCATCTTTTCAAATCTCACTCCTCACACGTAATAACTTTAGCTTTGTCACATCATTTATAATACAAATCACGAATATATTTCATAATATATATCATTTTTCTATACACAATAAGTTTCTCTAATCTCATTGAAATTAAAAAGGAATAGTATTTAACTGATTTTATGGATACCATAGATGGGAAAGATAGGATTGCAAAAGAGCGTATAGAATCCATAGACGAGGAAAGGAAGTCAATCACTTACAAGATCATTGAAGGAGATCTCCTGAAGCTCTTCAAGAACTTCGTAATAACGTTCCATATTGATACAAATGGTGAAAGCAACTTGGTGACATGGACCTTTGAATATGAGAAGCTGAGTCAAGGTGTCCCAGATCCGGTTACATTGATGGACTTCTGCATTGATGTCACTAAAGACATTGAAACTCATCACCTCCAGGGATAGGACAAAAGTCATATATGTATATATATATGTATGCATGTCTGGTGGTCCCAACTATATATGTATAATAAAAGTTTGGGAGTTCCTATATGAATGATATGTATCTGTTAATAAATATTGTATGAGGGTGTGGTGAAGCTTCTACTTGCAAGAAAATATATCTTGCATATATTGGTGGTTGCTTATGTATGATAGTGTGCGTTGTTCACGGTTTAATGGATATTTGACTTGATGAAGCATCTACTGTAGGACTCACTCACACTAATTGTTAGAAAAAGGCACAAAAATAACGCAGCAATAACTTTTTTCCATTTTTTTTTGTGATTTAATGAATAAGTAGTGATGCAATTATTTAAGCAACCTAACTAAATAATAGTAAATCAACCACAAGGGATAAAAAGCCACGGACGGTAGTCTGTTTTGAACCTTCACCGTATTAAAATGTTGAATGAGCAGCACTACACGTCTCGAATATATATCTCGAATTTATATTTCAAAAATAACGTGACAATGTAAAAAAGACATAAATATTCTCTATTTTGATACATAATTTTTATATTTTATCAAACTAAATAAATCCTATTAAAGGAGGAAGTAAGAACCATAATCAAATTAGGTTTCTCTCTCTATTTTTTTTTATATTTTATTATATATATATATTTTCTTTTGCACACCCTCCACTTCTCTCTATATTTGCCAGATCTTTCTTTATAATTTAACTTTGATTGAAAATACCAAATCAAAATAAAATTATAAGAAACTTTAAGTATATTATGTGTTTAGTTAATTATTCACACATGTAAATAATGGAGAAAATTAGAGTTTTTATTCAAGAGAAATAGTTCCAAAGTTATGTTAAAGAAATTATGAAAAAAAATTTGTAATGTCTTATCTCAATTATTTATAAGAGTATAAAATTTAATTTAAATTCTCTGTTATTGAGTTAATTTAGAATTTAGATTCTATAATGATAAGTTTTGTTATTTTTTCTCTTTTTCCTTCCAATATTCTCTCAAAATAATTAATTTTAAAATATAAAAGTTTGCCAACTAATTCGGGTTCATGAATTATATTCATGATGTTTAGCATTTTCCATATTGGATATGTACACAAGTTTCCTCTTACACATATCTATACCATCATCAAGAATTTATTTATTTTTTTGTTTAACGCAACAAATATATTCACCAGAATAGGTGGATTTTAACAATAATCTCAACAAGAAAAAAAAAATTCATATTGTTTTTTTTTTAAGGTAAAGCAATACTTACACATAGTCTCTACTAAGGCTCGAACTCTGAACCTCTTATTTGAAATATCAGAACTTATACCATTGGACCAATTGATTTTTGGTAAATTCATATTGTTTTCTCCAGTGGATTAAAGTAAATGTAGCGTAAAATACATAACAAAAATTTATTAGAGGGTAATTCTCCTCTCCAGAGGTTTGTCTAGCCAAGTTGTCAAGAAAAATGACAAGCACTACATTTGTGGGTAAATTTTGGCCCAAGCTTCTATCAATCTAATTTTTTACTCACAAACAATCAAATATATATATAATACATATATTATAGAACCGTACCAGCTGTGGAGCCACCATTTAATAATGTAACTAGAGGAATGTTACATGTCTCAGATAAATATTTCAAAATATATCTTGAATCTATGTGACAGGTAATATAATACATTATTTTATGAGATAAAATAATGATGAGTTAGTATTAGTGAGATTCTTCCTATACACGAAGTCTCGGTGGTCTAATATACATGTTGATGTCTATTTTTAGATTAACTAATAACCATATGACTTGCCACATAGATTCAAAATATATTTCAGAATATTTATTCAAGAGATATTGCATTTTTCATGTGATAATGTGGATGTGGATGTGAGAGTGATTCAACTCAAAGCTCTACTATATAAAGAGGTTTCTGGGTCAAGTATGCCCTCCACTGCCTCTTGCCTCCAATTTCGTCATTTACATTAATTCTTGGGTTAATATTGTGTTGGTTTTAGAGGGAAGAGAGATGGGTTTAACTGGAAAGATGGTACGCCAAACGGAGATCAAGTCTGGTGGTGATGTGTTTCATGACCTCTTCAAAACCAAACCACATCATATATCAAACATCAGTCCTGATAAAATACAGGGTTGTGATCTGCATGAAGGTGATTGTGGTTCTGTAGGCTCTGTCATCATCTGGAAGTATGTCCTTGGTAAGGCTTTGTGTACTAGTTGGTTGTCTAATATATGTCATGCATGATTGCTGTTTCATGCTTTTGATATTGTTTTCCTTTCTTTGAAAATCGAGAACTATTCTTAGAAAATTGGACTTTAATAGTTTGCATTGTTTTAAGTTTTTTTTTTAGTAAGGTAAGTGTATTGATAATAAAAATTACAAGAAGCGCGAGTATGAAGGGAGCAATTGTCGAGCTACAAGGAGCACCATTGTGATGATACATAAACGAAGAACAAACAAGTAAGAACTAAAACATTTGCAAAGCAACAAAAGGAACAACAATGAGACTACATCAAATAACAGTGGCAGAAGAAGTTCAGTTCCTGAGAAGAGTTGGGTCGGGTGGTTTCCTTGAAGGCCTAATTGTATATCTTGGAAGATACCATGTTGCTGCAAGTTTTCTAGCTGCAATACAATCCTTAAAGGAGCAAGAATGAAGTCTCAATGTGATAATTTCTGTAATGAATTTGATAATGCTCTGTGTGGATAATGACTTGTTCTTGATGACTCTGTTGTTCCTCTCAGTCCAAATTGCATAAATGCAGGCTGCAATGACAAGTTTGTGTGAAAGATGTAAGATGGGGTGAGTCCATTCATTTGAAGCCCAAGTAAGGGTGGACCGCCAAGAATTAAGGCTAGTATGGAAGTTGCAAAGGTTTTGGAAATAGTTCCAAATGGCAGAGCAGAAGGAACATTGAAAAAAGAGGTGGCTGTGATCTTCCTTGGCCACTAAAGTGAGCAACAATTTGGGATATGCATTGTTTTAAGTTTAACCTATAAGATTCAAATTAACCATTTTGTAATTAAGTACGAGCTCTATACCTTGATCTTATGCTAGCTTGAGATTTCGTTTTCACTAGTAATTGGGTGCCTATTACATGTTGCAAAACAAGCATACACACTGTACACACGCGTGTGTGTGTTTATATATATATATATATATATATAAGATTGAAATTAAAAAGGAATAGTATTTAACTAATTTTATGGATGCCATAGCTGGGAAAGATGGGATTGCTAAAGATACCATAGATGGGAAAGATGGGATTGCATGAAGGTGATTGGGGTTCTTTAGGCTCTGTCATCTGGAATTATGCCCATGGTAAGGCAACACACCCATTTCTATATTCACTTGTCCTATATACACACAATATCTCTCTCTGTGTGTGTGTATATATATATATACCACTTATGTGTACTATTTGGTTGTCTAACATGTATAATGATACTGTTTTTGAACTTGTCTCTAATATGAGATCTTTTTTAACAACGTTTTTAGAAAACAGTTCTAAGAGAATGATCACTTAAATAAATTTCTGAATTGTTTTCACACAACTATTTTTCAACAGTTTTTTCATTTCTTTTTCCATTTTTTTTTTTGGGTAATTTTTTTTCAACCGTTGCTTCATGCTTTAATCTTGTTTTCGTTTCTATGAAAATCGAAAACTATTCTTATAAAATTGGCCTTTAATCTTTTGCATTGTTTTAACCTATAAGATTCAAACCATTTTGTCTCGTTCACCAGCCATTGTAATTATGCAAGAGCTTTATACGTTAATCTTGCTTGATCTTATGCTAGCTTGAAATTTGGTTTTCACAAGTAATTGGGTGCCTATTACATGTTGTGAAACAAGCATGCACACGTGTTTATATATATATATATATATATATATATATATATATATATATATATATATATAATTTAAACTCATCTTTTCAAATTTCACTCCTCATACTTAATTACCTTACATGCTATATAAGAACTTTAGCTTCATGATACACGAATATATTTCATGATATATATATCATTTTCCTGTACACAATAAGTCTCTCTATTCTCATTGAAATTAAAAAGGAATAGTATTTAACTGATTTTATGGATACCATAGATGGGAAAGATGGGATTGCGAATAGAATCCATAGACGAGGAAAAGAAGTCAATCGCTTTCAAGATCATTGAAGGAGATCTCCTGGAGCTCTTCGAGAACTTCATAATAACGTTCCATGTTGATACAAATGGTACTTACTTACCTTACCAAAATAAAATAAAACAAATGGTGAAAGCAACTTGGTGACATGGACCTTTGAATATGAGAAGCTGAGTCAAGATGTCCCAGATCCGGTTACATTGATGGACTTCTGAATTGATCTCACCAAAGACATTGAAACTCATCACCTCCAGGGATAGGACAAAAGTCATATATATATATATATATATATATATATATATATATATATATATATATATATATATCTATGCATGTCTGGTGGTCCCAACTATATATGTATAATGTGAAACTTCTACTTGCAAGAATATATATCTTGCATATATTGGTGGTTGCTTATGTATGATACTGTGCGTTGTTCCCGGTTTAATGGATATTTGACTTGATGAAGCATCTACTGTAGGACCCGCTCACACTAATTGTTAGAAAAAGGCACAAAAATAACGCAGCAATAGCTTTTTTCCATTTTTTTTTTCTGATTTAATGAATAAGTAGTGATGCAATTAATTAAGCAACCTAACTAAATAATAGTAAATCAACCGCAAGCGAACAAAAATAACGGACTCTAGTGTTTTTTGAACTTTCACTATATTAAAATAGGAAAATGCTACGGGTTTGCTTGATTTGCAATTGTGAAAATAATTTTTCAGTTTTCTATTTTTCAGTTTTCAGAAAATCAAAACTGAAAATAATTTTCAATTTTTTCATTTTAAAAATCCGCTTGGTTGATAAAATTACAAAACAGTTTTCAGAGAACAAAAATTCATAAATCTACTTGGTTGTATATACTGACCAATTTTTAAAAAAAAATTTACTTTATTTTTCTTAAATCTAATAATGTAATTTTTATTAATAAAGGTTGGAGGTGCATTACTTTTAATTAAGCTAGTGTTTTTAACTTAATAAATCTATTTGCACTGAAAATATTTTTTTCCACAAATAAAATAACAAAAATTATGCACTATAATAATAAAAAATAATTTTTATTAATTAAAGGAATTCTCAAATTATATCAAATAAATAAAAGGAATACATTTTTTTTTTGACAATTAACCAAATTGTATAATTGTATTATAATGATAATAAGTGCATTATTATGTATAATTGTGTATCCAAACATATCCTATGAGACTTGTGTGCACAATGCATATCCTATACAGTCTTTTATGATTCTTTCATTGAATAAAAATATGACCAAAGTTAGGTCATTGGTGTACGGAGTGGAAGATAAGATTGAGGATATATATATATATATAAGAAGAATGATCAAAGGAGGTGGGTGTCGGAAAGAGAGAAGGGAAAAGCTAGAGAGAGAAATACAAGCCAAGAGAAAAGGGGGAAAAGAAAAAAAAAATGAAGAGAGAGGGATAGAACTCTCAAGCTAGCAATTTCTGAGAGAGTAGGAGAAGGAGAAGAAGATCGATGAAGGAGCTTTGTACTGGCGATTCTGAAGTGAAGATTGGAGAGCTGAAGCCAATACCCTTCGACGAGTGATGATCGCGGAGGTCCCCACCATTGTCATCGACTTGGTTAAGATCGAGGTCAACTCGTCTGTGCTCAACGATGAGTTCATCGCCCACCATCTTGGCCTCATCCCTCTCACCAGCAAGAGAGCCATGGGCATGTGCTTCTATAGATGGTTGAAGATGAGATAGAAATAGAACTGGTTTCTAATATTGGCTTATAAACGAGAGAGAGAGATTTCGTCCTTCATTTTCGTCATTTAAGTGATAAATGATTCTCCTTGTTTTCATTTAACACAAAACAGTTTTTCAAAAATTTCAAGAACAGCTTTTTATTGTTCTCTAAAAACACATACTCATTTAACTCGAAAAACAGTTCCAAGCAACCAAAAAAACTGTTTTCTGATTTTTTGTAACTCTAAAAACAGAAAACTGTTTTTAGAGTCACAATCCAAGTAAGCCCGAAATATATTTCGAATCTATGTGTCAGGTAATACGGTAATTAGATAATCTAAAAATAAACATCAACATGTATATTAGATTGCCGGAATTCCGTGTATGGGGGGAATCCCACCAATACTAACTCACCATTTAATTTTATCTTCTAAAATAATGTGTTATGTTAACTTCCATATAGATTTGAGATATATTTCGGGATATTTATTCCAGGAAGTGTAGCATTGCTTATTAAAATATTGAATATTTACACAAGTTTCCTCTTTACACATATCTAGAGGTATACCATCATCAAGAATTTATTTATTTTTTTGTTTAAGAAAACAAATATACTCACCAGAATAGGTGGATTTTATTAACAATAATCTTAACAAGAAAAAAAAATTTCATACTGTTTTCCTTAGTGGATTAAAGTAAATTTAGCGTAAAAAACGTAACAATATTAGAGGGTAATTCTACTATCCTGAGGTTTGTCTAGTCATGTTATAAAGAAAATGATAAGCACTACATTTGTGGGTAAATTTTGGCCGAAGCTTATATCTATCTAATTTTTTTACTCACAAACAATCAAATATATATAATACATATATTATAGAACCGTACCAGCTGTGGAGCCACCGTGTTATAATGTGATAGTGTGGATGTGGATGTGAGAGTGATTCAACTCAAAGCTCTACTATATAAAGAGGTTTCTGGGTCAAGTATGCTCTCCACGGCCTCTTGCCTCCAATTTCGTCATTTACATTAATTCTTGGGTTAATATTGTATTGGTTTTAGAGGGAAGAGAGATGGGTTTAACTGGAAAGTTGGTACGCCAAACAGAGATCAAGTCTGATGGTGATGTGTTTCATGACCTCTTCAAAACCAAACCACATCATATATCAAACATTAGTCCTGAAAAAATACAGGGTTGTGATCTGCATGAAGGTGATTGGGGCTCTGTAGGCTCTGTCATCATCTGGAAGTATGCCCTTGGTAAGGCAACACACCCATTTCTAAATTCACTTGTCCTATTTATACAAATACAAATAGATATACATATACACACAAACACACATCTGTCTGTGTGTCTATATATATATATATATATACAACCTTTGTGTACTAGTTGGTTGTCTAATATATGTCATACATGACTGCTGTTTCATGCTTTTGATATTGCTTTCATTTCTTTGAAAATCGAGAACTATTCTTAGAAATTTGGCCTTAAATATTTTGCATTGATTTAAGTTCAACCAATAAGATTCAAATTAACCATTTTGTAATTAAGTACGAGCTCTATACCTTAATCTTGATCTTATGCTAGCTTGAGATTTCGTTTTCACTAGTAATTGGGTGCCTATTACATGTTGTAAAACAAGAATACACAGTGTACACACACGTGTGTGTGTGTTTATATATATATATATATATATATATATATAAGATTGAAATTAAAAAGGAATAGTATTTAACTGATTTTATGGATACCATAGATGGGAAAGATATGGTTGCTAAAGATCTTATAGAAGCCATAGATGAGGAAAAGAAGTCAATCACTTTCAAGGTCATTGAAGGAGATCTCCTGGAGCTCTACAAGAACATTGTAATAACGATTCATGTTGATACAAAGGGTGAAAGCAACTTGGTGACATGGACCTTTGAATATGAGAAGCTGAGTGAAGATGTCCCAGATCCAGTTACATTGATCGACTGGTGCATTAATCTCACCAAAGACATTGAAACTCATCACCTCCAGGGATAGGAAAAAAGTCATATATATATATATATATGCATGTCTGGTGATCCCAACTATGTATGTATAATAAAAGTTCGGGAGTTCCTCTTATGAATGATATGTATCTGTTCAAAAATATTGTACGAGGGTGTGGTGAAACTTCTACTTGCAAGAATATGTATCTTGCATATATCGTGGTTGGTTATGTATGATAGGGTGGTTGGTTATGTATGAGAGTTCATGTGCGTTGTTCATGGTTTAATGGATATTTGACTTGGTGAAGCTTCTACTGTAGTACTCACTCACACTAATTTTTAGAAAAAGGCACAAAAATAACACCAAGCAATAACCCTTTTCCATAAATAAGTAGTGATGCAATTAATTAAGCAACCTAACTAAATACACCAAATTTTATGTGAAAAACCACAAGGGAAAAAAAGCCACCGACTCTAGTCCTTTTTCAACTTCCACTGTATTAAAATGTTGGATATGTACATATATAAGTCTTCTCTTTAGTCTTTACACATATCTAGAGGTATATAATCATCAATTTTTTTTTTTTTTTTTGTTTAACGCAACAAATATACTCAGAGGAATAGGTGAATTTTAACAATAATCTCAACAAGAAAAAAAATCAAACCGATGAACTTAGAGAGGCTAAACCAAAAATATAAACTTGTAGATGTGTAAAGCTCATCTCCAAGAACCATCACATAAAATTTAAGTAAAATCAGGGCAAAAATTCTGTCTAATTTTTTCGGTGAAGAACACACACAATCTCCATTTTCTGTCTTAGTCACACGTACTATTCTATTTCTTCTCAGTTTCCCCTGGAACCTTGCTTTTTTAAAAAAAATTATTTTATTTTATGTTTTGCATGTTGGTTGTGCCCACATGAGGTGGACCATCTGACAAATCTTTATCTGCCTCATGTGAGAATAATTTTATGATACCGGATATTCCTTAAATGCAGAAATCTCACCATTGATAATTTCTCCCAATACACAAAATTTTCGTGTTATATAATAATTTCTCCTCATGTGGGGGTCTCTATCAAATTGACTCTTTAGTTAAAAGCATCTAGCTTCTTCTAGGCAACAACTTTGTTAAAATGTCTCCACCGATACATCACATCAATTCAATATGCTTTGATTTTGAAAGGAAACTTGGATTCTTATAGAGATGGATAATACTCCAACGTAAGTGACTTTTTAGTTGGTACACACATCCACCCTTAAAGAATTATTTGTACCCAAAAGAATTTGATCCTCAGAACTAATGCTTATTATGCACTAAAACCAAATTATTTATCTAATTAAGTCAATTCTTTGGAGTCATTTAACCACAATGTTTCCTTGCAAGCTTCGTTTATTACAACATACAAAGTAACACATTTTTGTAGCTAAGATTGCTATTAAACTACACCCTTGCAAAGGTAATTAGGTATCCCAAAGTTGAATTTCAAGAAGCAATATCACCTATCATGTGTGTATCTGTGTACCCATCTAACACAAATTCATCACAGCCAAAGCACAAACATACCTTGAAAGTGCCCCCTTAGATATCTCAAATACATGAGGCACTTTCTTCATCTCAAGACAATCCAAGATTTCAAGAACTTTTTCAATGTATTTTTTTTACACAACCAAAGCTTGCCATTCTATATATCACTCCTTTGTCAATTTGTCAATCTTACTAATACGGCCAACAATAAACATGTCAAAAACATAAAGCAAAAGAATGATAAATCATATTAGAGAATTTCTTAACAAACATTCAATGGTAAGATAACCCAATTGTACCAGTGACTCAAATGTAAAGAAAGTGATAGTGTATGGAATGTGTGACTCGAGTGACTTATCCATCTCATAGAGATTGATGTTTTATCGGATTATATTTAATTTGATTCTTATCAATTAACTGGTGACATGTTATTCCAGTTCTCAAGTATATTTAGATTGGGTGCTGTCACTCTGATGAGACACAATACACCCACAATTGTCTCTTAAAGGATTGAACATGTTATTCCAGTATCTCAAGTGTATTTAGATTGGGTGCTGTCACTCTGATGAGACACAATACACCCACAATTGTCTCTTAATATTCCAGTATCTCAAGTGTATTTAGATTGGGTGCTGTCACTCTGATGAGACACAATACACCCACAATTGTCTCTTAAAGGATTGAACATGTTATTCCAGTATCTCAAGTGTATTTAGATTGGGTGCTGTCACTCTGATGAGACACAATACACCCACAATTGTCTCTTAATATTCCAGTATCTCAAGTGTATTTAGATTGGGTGCTGTCACTCTGATGAGACACAATACACCCACAATTGTCTCTTAAAGGATTGAACATGTTATTCCAGTATCTCAAGTGTATTTAGATTGGGTGCTGTCACTCTGATGAGACACAATACACCCACAATTGTCTCTTAAAGGATTGAAATGTTCAAATTTTTATCTAAAAAGTACATGAGATACTATTTAGAATAAAATAAATTTAACCCAGAAGACATGATAAAAATTTATTACACTGTGATTCTTCATGTAAGTGATCTAACCACGTTGTAAAGAAAAATAATATCCACCATATATTAGAATATTTTCAAGAACACATTACAAAAACTTTTAATTCCAGTTATTTTATACTTTCTCTTATAACATAGTAAAATTATTAGTCTTAATTTTTTAAATTTTGATATGAAATTCACAAACCAAATTTGAGAAGCTTAATTAAAAATATATGCAGATAATAGCACAAGGGTGTACATATTTTACAGCTTCCTAGACTCCTAGATTGTTTTATTGTTCATATCTCTCTCTCCACAGTTCTGGGCCCGGGACAAGGTAATCTTAATTTGGCTCACTGGCACAATCACGGTGGTCACTTTCTCTGGTCGTACTATGCCACTGAATCACATTAGATATGACTCATATAACCACTAAAATATTTATATTATAGGGTAAATTATTTACCTGGCTTCAGGAGTTTTAAACTTAGTATCATGCTAGTTAGGCAGAATTATTAGACAGAAAATTTTACATTCATTAGATATATATATTTTAGGTTACATCACATGTATTCACCACATGCATTTTATGAGAGTTTCTGCTTAATAATTTTGCCTAACACTTTTGCCTAAGTATCATTTTCCTTAAACTTATCACTCTCATTATGAAAAAGTATGGTTAACCTCTCATGGAAATTGAAATTACTCCAACCTCCCTTTTGCCCCGCTCTAAAATAACCGTAAAGTTTGTTACCCAATTTTATTTGAAAATTCAAAGTTATTCTTATTGTAAACTAAATGACATAACTGACCTTACAAAAATTGTGAAAAGAAAAATTTAACCTTTCCCTTTGGACAATCATATCATATTTGATTGAGACCCAATACATTATTTAAGTGTCCAACTTATATCATATTCACTATCTTTTTGCTAGATCTTTAAACACAAAACTGTAACAACCAATCAATCTCTCTCTCTTTCTCTCACTATTTCTCAAAATCATTTTCCAATTAAGAGCTTATCTCCAACTAGTGTGAAGTATTTTATGTTCTTTCTCTCCTTCTATTTAAAAAAAGAAAACTTTAATAGGCTAGGAGGAGTGATGACATAATATCATACACTAATTAAAGACTGACATACTGATATAAACCACAAAAATAAATGTATTTTTACTTACATGACAGTGTTTAATTAGTGTGTGATACAATGTCATCACTACTCGAGGCTTGTTAAAGTTTTTCTCGCCTCCCCTTTGGACAATCATATACTAATTGATGGAGACCCATTTCATTATTCAGTCATCTAGCTTATATCACATTCTCTCTCTCCCTTTGCTAGATCTCTAAACACGACACGAAACTGTATCATCCAATCTCTCTCTCTCTCTCTCTGACACATTTTATGATTAAGAGTTTAACGATCACAAGCATGTGTCCAATATTTTATCTTCTCTCTTTCCCCAATTGAGAAAAATTATAATGAGCTAGAAGCAGTGATGATATGGAATCACACTCTAATTAAATACTAACACGTAGTGATCTAATCTATAGAAATAGATGTATTTTTACTTATGTGTGAGTGTTTGATCATTACGGGATACCATGTCATCACCACTCCTTGCTCATTAAAGTTTCTCTCCTCTCTAGACAATCATATCCTCACAGATTGAGACCCATTTCATTATTTAAACATCCAACTTGTATGACATTCTCTTGTTATCATCAACTTGTATCCAACTTGTTAGTCAATTTTATTGAAAAATCCAAAGTTATTCTTATTGTAAACTAAATGACATAACTGACCATACAAAAATTGTGAAAAGATAGATTTAACCTCTCCCTTTGGACAATCATATCATATTGATTGAGACCCAATACAATATTTAAGCATCCAACTTATATCATATTCTCTATCTTTTTGCTAGATCTCTAAACACGAAACTGTAACAACCAATCAATCTCTCTCTCTCTCTTTCTCAATGTTTCTCAAACCCATTTCTAATTAAGAGCTTATATCCAACTAGTGTGGAGTATTTTATGTTCTCTCTCCTTCTATGAAGAAAAAGAAAACTTTAATAGGCTAGGAGGAGTGATGACATATAATCATGCACTAATTAAAGACTGACAAACTAAATGACATAACTAACCTTACAAAAATTGTGAAAATATAGATTTAACCTCTCCCTTTGGACAATCACATCATATTGATTAAGACCCAATACATTATTTAAGCATCCAACTTATATCATATTCTCTATCTTTTTCTAGATCTCTAAACACAAAACTATAACAACCAATAAATCTTTCTCTCTCTCTCTCTCGGACCCATTTTCTAATTAAGAGCTTATCTCCGACTAGTGTTGAGTATTTTATGTTCTTTCTCTCCTTCTATTGAAAAAAATTTTAATGGGCTAGGTGTAGTGATGACTTAGTATCATGCACTAATTAAAGACTGACATAGTGATAGAACCACAAAAATAAATGTATTTTTGCTCGCTTGATAGTGTTTAATTAGTGTTTGACATAATCAAATTTTATTTTTCACAAATTTCAATTTTTGTCAAATTCTGGGAGGATTTTTGGTGCGGAGACATTGTCATGGGTCGAAGGTTTTCTCGGCTATTTAAGATCACGTTGGACAAACACGCCTTGGTATACAATTGTTATCGACTTGATAATAGGAGGATGACTTGGGATGTGCGGTTCCGAAGAGAGTTCAATGATTGGAAACTTGATGAGGTTACTGAATTCCTTACAGTGCTCAGTAACCAGGTGGTGGAGGGTGAGGGGATGGATGAGATGGTTTGGGTGAGTTCCCCGAGAGGAGCCTTTACGGTTCACATTTTCTACCAAAGCCCCTTGGAGATCCCTGCCTCAAATTTTCCTTGGAAGGTTGTTTGGAAATCGAAGGCCCCTCTTAAGGTGGCCTTTTTTGTTTGGACAGCTGCTCTAGGGAGGATCCTCACCTTAGAAAATCTTAGAAGGAGGCGTCAAGTTGTTGCTAATTAGTGGTGTATGTGCAAACGAGCGGAGGAGACAGTGAACCATATTCTTCTTCATTGCCTAGTGGCGAGAGAAATTTGGGCTATGTTCTTGACTGTGTTTGGCATTTTTGGGGTGTCCTCCAGTTCTACGATAGACATGCTACATGCTTGGAAGGGTGTACAGTGGTGGGCCGAACCAGAGGCGTGTGAAGGGCCACTCCCCTTTGCTTACGGTGGGGCTTGTGATGCGAGAGGAATAGGAGGTCTTTTGATAGCGAAGAGACTCGTGTTTGGTCTCTCAAATTCAAGATTTTATCTAATTTATTCTTTTGGGTTAATGGGCGAAATTGTAAATCTATGAGACATTTTTTGAAATTTGTGAATAATTTGAAGCTTTAGGCAGCCGCTTTTGGCTTTTTGTGTAATTTTCAGGAGCGCTCCCCTCTTAAGCGCCTTTTAATATATTTTACTTAACAAGAAAATATATATATCTTTCACCGATTCCTTTGAAAACTCTACTTATTTTGAATAGAATTTTTTCCTCTACAACACTCCAATCTCTAACTCTATTCACTCTAAAATCTCTCAATGTTTCAACAAAAGGCCTTTATTTTTTCTTTAGAACTTCCAAAACACAATGTAAGTACTCTCTCTATATATACACACACGCACACATATGCTTCCATGGAAAGTAGTGCTCAACGCATATGAAGAACCCAACCTTGGATTGTTCGACGTTGAAATCAAGGGCCAAACTAGAAATAGAGAGGAAGAGCTCAACTTGATCATTTTATTGCAACTTTCAAGAATGGAACATCCTTCTCTATCAACATCATACCACTTAAAAACCGATCGACATAAAGAAAACACGAAATCATAAAATAGTCTCGAAGGAGCTTAGGGAACAACAAATTTTCACAGCTAAGTCTTCTCTCTCTCTTATGTGTGAAGAAGCGAGCCATTTTGTCACACATCAGAGAGTCTAGATGGTCTTACAGAGGGTAAAACCCAAGACATATTTTTGACAAGGAGAAAGAGGAACTTCAATATTGAGGTTTCTAAAGAGAGAATGTGAAAATAAAGAGAGAGGAAGGAACAGTGATGTGTCTAAGCTAGCTAGAGAATAGTAGTGAGGTGAGAGAGAATAAAGAGAGATTCATTTGCTCGCAAATCCAAAGTGCTAGTAATATATGTCATTCGCTGCCTTTCTTTCTTAAACCATCCCCAAAAATCTGTCCAACTGGAACTCCAAAACGCTTTGGCTAGAGTTGAAATTGTTCTGCAAGAATTGGGCTTAAGGATGTGTATAGTGAAGCGGTTCAGAAACTGGAGCACAGTGAGGTCGGAATTTCTTGGGGCATTGTGGTGTGCACCGAACATTTCGGCAATGGTATTGGATGTGATGAATGGGACATTCAATACTAACTTGTGTTGTGCGAGGAACTTGGCAATGGAGTTGAGGGGGATGGTATATATATATATATATATTATTGCATTATTGCTGTACTTATATATGGTTTTCTCGATTGTTCAGCACCTCAGCTACTAGATCATTGCTTGGATGCCTATTAATTCTAAAAGCACCTTCGCTTGGTCTATATTATTCCGAGTAATATTTGTTTTTTCCAATCTTATTTATTTACTTATTTTGCACATGAAAGTCTTGTGGTCAAAATATAAAGAAACGATAAGGTTGCATGGTTGCTTAATCAAACCTTCCAAGTGGCTGGACTTGCACCTTCAAGCATAAACCATAAAGCCTATAAACTAAAAGACACTTCTAGTAACATGCATTGGGTGTCATTGAATCGAAGGTCAACTCACTAAGCTCCAAAACATATAGTTTTGTTTTTAACTCTGAAACAAATAGTTCATGAACCATCTAATTTACATCAATTAATCTTAACTAATTCTTTGACAGTGTCAATCTTGATGATGATAATCTCAATTTCATTATACCACATTCTTCATGTTGTTTGCATTATATAATTAGATTCTCTTCTCAAATGAGAGTGTCAGGACAATCGCTTAAGCCACTGTCCTTCACACTCTCTTTAGTGATAAGCGAAAAGTGTTAACTAATCATTAAATACTTTTATGTAATAAATGTCATATTTTGTCATCAACCAGTATACTTTATAATTTAAAAATATTTATATTAGTGTCATCAACAAACAAATAAAACTATAGTGATCATAAATATTTTTAATAATATTTTTTGTATTAATTCATATACTTCTTATTATAATCATTTTCTAAATAATTTTTTGAAATTTGTAATTAATTGGAATATAAAATATTTTATGAATCTTGGTTTTCAATTTAATTAAAAAATAAAATTTTCTTTAAAAATTAAAAAATCACTTTATGAACACCGTAGGTTTACTTGATTACTTGATGGCATGAATATAAATATTTTAAAACTACAAGGATTGATTGATGACAAAATAAGACATTTAATATACAAAAGTAATTAATAATTAGTTTTTACTTTTCACCAATAAGTGTAGCAAGTGTGAAATAAAAGTCGTTTAAATGGACCATTACTTTACCAATAACAAAATAGATCTCGAAAGAATGGAGTCTAGATGACATCATGTAACTACAATTCTTCAATTTAAGCAAAAACATCCATTCCCATAGTAGCAAGCAATCAACCTAAGAAACAATATGCTTGTGCCAAGAAAAATACCACCAAAGGTAAAAATTTATTCACTTGTCAAAAAAAAAATGTAAATTCATTCATATAAGCATAAATTCAAAACGAAGGCAATCCTAAACAGAACAATGCAATAAAGGGCAAAGATGATAATATTATGTAATTCAAAGGAACTTAATGGGTGGAAATTCTGAGATTGAAAGACTTAGACTTATTGAACCATGCCTTCCAACTTGCGCTGCCCTTCCTAGCAATCACTTCCGTAGTTTTGCCATCATCGACCTCCGGTTTCTTGCAGAGCATGAAATTCCGGCATCCCAGCGATCCAATTGTCTTCCATGGACTCAAAACTACAACCAAACAAAACAAACACATTTCAATAAATAAATAAAAACCAAATAAAATCTTGAAAATTTGTCATACAATTCAAGAAATTGATGAGAATTAACAAAATTGTTAAAATTCTGATTACCTTCTGTTCCGGCATTCGGGCAATAAAGCATGAAATTGTTGAGATTTGAGTCGAGAACAGGAAGCGTCCCTCGCGAGCGTACGATTTGAGCGCGGTGTTGATGACGGCGGCGACGAGCTCTTCTTCGTTAACGACGAAACGAATCGGGCCAGCACTGCCAAGAACGTTAATGCTGATCAAGAGGCGATTGGCCTTGCCGGTTTGGTTCTTCTTTTGCTTGTTCAGAATCATGATTACTTACCAAAAATTTCAGATAAACAGAAAAATCCGGTATTGAGGGGATTGGTTTATGGGTAGAGGCCGAGGCAGCGAAAGCACCGGGCTTCCTTGCAAGACGCGAAGGAGAAACCAGAGGCAACACAGTTCCCCCTTGAATTGGAAGGGGTGATCATCAACCGATTGCTTGAGATTTCCACCATTCACAATGTATTCTGATTGGAGAGAGAGAAAATGAATGCAGAGAGAGATCGGGGCTGTGAAGAGAAGAGATGGGGTTGTATTGTTTTTATATTAATTAATTCATAAAGAGCATTATGAGGCTGTACTTGCTGTCTTTTGTTTTTGGCTCTATAAATGCATATGCATGACATGTCTAAAATAGAATCCCGCGTACACGCTGTGTTAAAGTTCTTCCTCGTCCCACGCTCGATTCCAATGACAAAGATATTTCAATGAAAAAGAGAATAAGAATAAATGGGTAAGTATATAACTCTACCTAACAACTTAAGTTTTTAAATTAAAGGACAAATGTCTGACCTATTATAATTGGTATCAGAGTCAGACTCAATTCTTGATCTGATGCACCGCCTAGCGCTCACCCAAGTAGAGTCTGATTCTAGTCGTTACTAGGTCCTCTTGTTGTTAGAAGGGACAAGTGGAATCCAATTCGAGTCGGTACTAGGTCCTCCTGTTGTTAGGGGGGACAAGTAGGCATGGTGATCCGACCAGGGTCTTCTTTGTCCCACATCGGATCCGAATAGGAAAGAGAATGGAATTCGAGTTTGGGTTATTACTGGGTCCTCCCGTTGTTAGGAGAGACGAGTAGGCAGGAGATGATCCCACCACAACAAGGGGGAGAATGTTATAGAGGTCTTTTCTGTCCCACATAAGATCCGAATGAGAAAGAGAATGGACTCCGGGTTCAGGTCGTTAATAGGTCCTCCCGTTGTTAGGAGAGACGGGTAGGCAGGAGATAGTCCGACCGCAATAAGGGGGAGAATGTTAAAAGGGTCTTCTTTGTCCCACATCGGAGTTAGGCTTTTGGGTTAGACGGCAAGGGTTCGACCCGTTACACTTTGTATATAGAGATAGAGAATGGTCTGGTGGAGTCAGTTTCAAGTCGTTACTGGGTCCTCCCATTGTTAAGGGGGACAGGTAGGCATGATGGTCCGACTGGGGTCTTCTTTGTCCCACCTTGGACTTGAATGGGAAAGCGAATGGAGTTTTTTTTATCCCACATCGGATCCCAATGGAAAAAAGAATGAAGTTTGGGTTCGAATCGTTGCTATGTCCTCCCATTATTAGGAGAGACAGGTAGGCAGGAGATGGTCCCACCACAACGAGGGGGAGAATGTTACAGGGGTCTTCTTTGTCCCACATCGGAGTTAGGTTTTGGGTTCGAGGGCAAGCACTCGTTCTAGTGGGGGAGAATATTACAGGAGTCTTCTTTGTCCCACATCAGATCCGAATAGGTATAAATGGGTGAGTATGTAACATTACCTAATAGCCTAAGTTCTTGTGTTAGAAGGCAAGTGTCCAATCTGTTACACTTTGTATATAGAGATAGTGGGATAATTTAGATACATCCAGCAGTAATTTGACTTTTCACAATACGTACCATGTGCCTTGGAAAAAATCCTCTCCTGATAGCATTAGCACAATAAAAAGTTGATATCTATTAGAAGTTTGTTTAATGCAAAAAGAATTTGTATTTTTTTTACTAACTAATATTATTTTTGAAATTTTAACAACATTAAATGTAGGGTAAGTATCTTTGACCTCCCCTGAGGTTTGTCAAAATAACACATACCTCCCCTCTGGGTTTCATAATCTCACTTACCTCCCCTGAGGTTTTGATCTATGTAATGGGCACCCCCTCTCGTTATGGTAGCTGACGCAGTTAAAGAGAATTTGCTGATGTCAGCTCTGAAATGTCTATTTTGCCCCTCTGACCCATTAAATGACTCTTTTAACTTTTTGACCAACTAAACATTACTTGTATACCATTATACATAGTTACCATAATACCCTTAGCCTTTATTATACATATACCTAACCTAGACCCATTCGACCATTGTAGTAGCTGCAGATATCTCTCACTATCTCTTCATTCCAGCTAGCCATGGTAGTAATAGTTGTCTCTCTCTCTTTCTCCCCCATTTGCTTGTGTAACATTAGGGATTTGAAGCTATCATTATCAAACTAAAGATGTAGTCTCTCTCTCTCTTTCTCCCCTCTTTGCTTATATAATATAAGGGATTTAAAGCTATCTTTATCAAACTAAAGATGGAGTCTTATAGTACACATGCAAACCATGGTAGGCATCTAAGGTTCAGAGAAATCTTCTATCGTTGTGGTAGTGTGGCTGAAATTAGGGTTACCAAATCCAATGAGAGCAACAACAAAGGAAGGTTATATTATGTGTGCTCCAATAGATCTTGCATTAAGTGGAAATGGTGTGATCCAATTGATGATGACTTGAAAATTTTATCAGTAAGTAAAAGGCAACCATTCAATGATGAATCAACCTCTTCACAGGAAATGGTGGATGCGCATGTTATATTGACTCGTTTGGCAGTAGTTAAAACAAACTCTTCTTCCTTGAAAATTATAGGCATTGTATGCATATTGTTGTCTTTCATGTCTTTTTTTATTTCCCTAGCTTTTATTGGTAAGGAACAGTCTAAGGGATAATAAATAAGTTCATGTCTGTTTTGATTCCCTAGCTTGGGAATAGTTCTGTATATACCTTTAATTATGTATTTATGGTGATGAACATTTTGTTTGCTATGTGTATTATGTTATGAATCTTCTATAATTAATTAAGGTTATGCAGCAATATGTATTTGTGCAATTAATTTCATGCCTTCCAATAGTGTCCATTCTACAATTAGCCAAACATATATGACAAAAAGGTAAATACCATTCTGAATATGATACATTTGCAAAACCATAACAAAAGTAAAAACTATCCAAACATAACACAAATCAAACTAGCCAAAATCACACAAACATCTATCAAAAGGTTTTATGTTGCAAAAAAATACAAACCAAAGTACCAAAAACCCCTCCTTCAAAATACCCAAACAGTTTTATGTTACAAACTACCCAAAAACAAATAACAATGTTTACAATTGATGCATGCCTTCATTTGATGCCTTCATTTCATCCCTCTTACCCAAGCTCCTAGTTGGCCAAATACATGTATGAATCTCCCTCTCCCCATAGTAGGTTGTGATGAGCTATTTCTTCTTCTTTGTGCATTTGATAGAGCTGCAATGTTCTTACTTCCTCTTCCTCTTCCATATGTGAATGCAAACCCTCTCCCTCCTTATGTGTTTGATAGAGTTGCACTGCTTCCCCTTCCTCTTCCATGTGTGAATGCAACCCCTCTTCCTCTTTGTGCATTTGATGGAGGTGCAGCCCCTTTTCCTCCTTGTGCATTTGATGGAGGTTCAGCCCCTCTCCCTCTCTGTACATTTGTTAGAGGTTCAACCCCTCTTCCACTCTGTGCATTTGATGAATATGGTGGAGCTACAGTCCCTCTCCCTCTCTGTGCATATGGTGGAGTTGCAATCCCTCTACCTCTCTATGGTGGTACTGAGCTCCCCCTTTCATGTGTGTCATTTTGTTACTATCACAAATAATAAAAAAAATTATGTCAAAAAAAAATATTAAGTGATTAGATAGAAAATTATAAACCAACTCCACTTACCTGTTAGGTGACACATAGCTCTGATTGGGATGCCCCTCCACTTCCTTTTCCTCTTCCAGCATCTTGTGTCTAACATAATAGTATTACATCCTCAAATTAACTGATTCATAAATAAATAAATAAATATTGCATGCCAAAAAAAAGTAAATTCATATTACTTGTTCCCTTCTAGTTGGAGTCATTTGACAAGTTCTTTTGTTGTGCCCAAACCTTTTGCAAAGTGTGCATGCAAGAGTGAAATTCCTTCTACATAGACTAGTACATCGGGCAGCTTCATCAACATCTCTTCTTCTATTTTTTTCTAGGTCTTCTAAGAAGGGGAGGCCCCAATGGTATTCCAGTGTATGGCTCTCGCTGTTTTGGGTCAAGTATAGGATATATCATTCCTTGATATGTCTTCATATATGTCTCAACAGTGTAACATGAATCACAGTAAGTCTCAATTTTGTCTCTGGTGTAACATATTGCAACTGTTGCATACTTACAAGTTAAGCGTGAGATTTGCCAACTATAACAGTCACATGTTCTGTCATTCAGATTGATGATATGCCTAAATGACTCATCCATTACCTCAAACACTCTCCCACCAGTAACCCTCACATTATATTTCTTTCCCTCAGCAGTTAGCTTGTTTAATTGTTTCCTAATATTTTGTGTGACCACACCATTCCAATTGCAGCCCACTTGGTTCTTTTTTTGAAGTCTTTTCATAAGTTTTACCCTAACCGCATCTAAGCATGAAAGTATAGGCATCATCCTAAAATCACCAACCCAATTGTTAAAACTCTCAGTTATGTTGTTTGTCACATGATCATTCCTCACACTTGGACTGAATGCATGTCAAGACCAAGCTGACAACTGAAAGTTAGTCATGAGCCACTCATGAGCTGCAGGATCCAAGTTTCTTATTTGATCCATTGCCTCTTCAAAATTATATGAGTTATAGGCTCTAACAGCCTTCCAAAATTTTTTCCTTAACATGAACCCACCATGTTTTTTCTTAAATGCATTGTATAAATGCTTACAACACAGTCTATGAGTTGTTTGGGAAATGGCTTCTACAATTGCTTGGTTAAGGCCCTATAATATTTAAAAAACTTAATTAAACAACAGAAATATAATTTAGGATAGTAATTGATTTAAAAAAATAAAATTTTGATTTAGCTTTTGCATGTCTGACATGATGGTCCAATGCTTGGAAAGTGCATATACTTCAATTACAGTGCTTAAATGTTGTAGAAAAAATACCAAACTGTCCTTTCTCTCACTCTCCACCACAGCAAATGTCACATAAAAGTGAATAAATAGATCTTCATACATTCATCCTTTATAAAAGCTTGCTCTTCTAAAGTTTAAGTACACACTACGTGGCATACATCAATGCTCATGTTAAAGGAACTCCAACACAATACATAGATAATTCATATGTTCAACAATGCTTAATCAATAGAAGGCCACACAAGCATCAACATGAATATCACAGTTCAATTGCAAGACTTAAATACCAAGTCATATAAATTTTCAAATCATATAACGTGGGAGTAGTCGTAGATCCACGGGTCAAGGGCTTTTCAAGCCACTTTCCCAAATATTATATTTTACAAGTAGTTAACCCGAGGGTATAGATCAAATCAGTATTCTGCTTTACAGGTAGCTAGCCCGAGGGTCCAAACCAAACCAATATTCTGCTTTACGGACTACTAACCCGAAGGTCCAGACCAAACCTCCTTGGCCATGTTTCAGGCTCGATGACCTTCATATATTTTTAACTTACTCCCAAAATCAACAACCAATCATGTAGGTTCAAGTATGATAATACATATGATTTCAAACGTCTCACACATTTCCAAGCGCATCATAAGCCACTTAATTTTTACCCTAAAATATTTATTTTCCATGAATATAATAATGCAACGTCAATTCTCTCACAAAGCATTCATAAGATGCAATTTTTATATAAAAGCACGTTCTCATGCACTTTATCAAACATGTAGCATGCAATATGTAGAACATAATCTCTAGTACTATAAATCACTTCAATAAACAACATGTATTCTTAATTGCTAGCATAAAAGGCATGTATACACATTTTACATCATAATTCACCTTGATATATGTTTTAATGTATTTTCATCCACAAATTTCATCAAAACATATACATACAATGATAATGCACATTAAAATCATCATAATTATCATATAGAGACTCAATTATAAGTAAAAGCATTAGTAAAGATGCAAGACTCACTTCCTTACATATCTAAACCTACTAATGAATTCAAAACCCACATCAATTCCTAAGGAATCGATGATAAGGTGGAGAGAACATCATTACCTCATTCCAAGCCAAATTCTCGAAAACCTCCAAATTACCAAATGTTTGAATTGCTCCGAATTCGATTCTTGAACCATATGCGTGTAGATCGTAGCGAGAGAATAATTTTTTCTTCTTAAGCTACCCCCAATTTCAAATCATATTTTTGCCCAATTCTTCAACCTTCACCAAATTGAGCTTTGAATCGATCAATTTAAAAAGAATGATGAGAAAAACAATCTTTCCTCTTAGATCGATCTTCAATTCTCACTCAAATCCATCTTAATTATAGAGAGAAGTTAGGATGAAGTTGTAGTGAGAGAGAGATGAGAGAAAATCTGATTTTTATGATTAATTAAATGATATAAGTCTTCTTATATTTTCTATCTTTGCAACTAAGTCACTTACTCTCTTTTAATATGCTCATTGTTACTACTAATTCTCTACTAATCACATACTAACATTTCTTCTTCACAACTTAACTTTAAACCCCCTCAATTATTCATATATACCCCCATGTACCTTTCTGAGACTTATGAAAGTCTTCCGGTTCATCCAACTCATCTTGGGTCCCACACCCAAACTCAAATTTTTTCAAAAATGCCTCATCTCACCCAAAACACATATTCAAACCAATTTCTCATGCTTTATCACAATTAATACACAATTAATTTCAATTAAAATTTTAAAGAAATTCCAACACTTTACACCTCCAATTGTGAAAAATACCACAATCGAAAACCAATTCCGTAGGAAATTCAAAAATAGTATACTAACCAAATCACATGAATTTAAGGTCATGTGAAAGATAAATTACTCTACTATCATCTCAAAAAATAAAAAAAAAGCAGGTATGTTAACCCATAAGTTTAGTTTTAATAAAACAAACATAACTAAAATTATATTCGAACAGTTTCTCATAGCATAATACTCACAACTTCACAAATTCACCATAAATCACATGCTCAACCTTTTAGTCTGAAATTCTTCAGATTCATTATACAACAAGTCTATTTTAAAATATAATTTGAATTAACTCAAAATTTCACTCACAAGTTAAATTACTATTAGAACAATCTAAGTGTAATAGATTCTACGCAGTCGTGAGAAATATTTAATAACTCACTTAATTCTTATTCAAATGAAACGTATGATACATCAAAATAAAACTAAGACATAGATCTATATTCTTGTAAAATTTTGTAGCATTTGGATTACTATAACTTCTGAAAACTAATATGTTTTCACAGTGGCAGATTGCTACCTAGTTTGCTCTCAACATGAAATGTGATTTTTTTATCATTTCTTTAGCAATTAAATCACATACAATACTTGTAGAGTTAAGAATAAGAGAGTGAAACATCCTTACTTTAATTCCAAGATTTAGATTCAAAAAACCCCAAATCACCATATTTTCAAATTTCTCCGAGGAGAATAACTTTCTCTTCTTAAGCTATCCCCAAATCCAATCCAAATCCTAGTTTTGCCCATTTCTTTAAACTTCGAATCAATCAAATCTAAGAAAATGATGAGGGGAACAATTTTTTCTCTTGGAACTATCTTTAAATCTCATTCTAAGCTATATAATTTCTAGAGAGAAGTTGGGACGAAGTTGTAGTGAGACAGAGATAAGAGAAAATCTGATTTTTATGGTGAAATGAATGATATAAGTCTATTTATATTTACCATCTTTGCAACTAAGTCCTTCTTTTTCTTTTAATTTGCTCCTTGTTACTATTGACTCTTTACTAATCACATGCTAACATTTATGTAATGCCCCACCCTATTCTGACACAATATTATCCACTTTTGGCTCCCCAGGACCAGAGACTTCCTAGGGGTCACCCATCCTGGTACTACTCCCAGCTAAGCACACTTAATAGTGGAGTTCTGGTGGGCTCACGGTCATCATGGCTTTAAAATACGTTATGTCATAGAAGGGTGATAAACATACATATAACACTTTCTCATTCCATACCCAGGTAATGTGGAATTGAGCACCCTGTAACCTACTAGTGTGGTAGCTTGGTCAGTGTCTCGCACCCACCACATCACACCCACCCACAAGGGTCACCATAATCCACCCCCTAGGAGGCCCGACATCCCCGTCGACACACTTCTGGCTGGGTCAGGCTCTAATACCATATATAACGTCCTTCCCTATCCCGACACAATATTGTCTGCTTTTGGTTCTCCCGGACCAGAGACTTCCCACGGTCACCCATTCTAGTACTACTCTCAGCTAAGCACGCTTAACTGTGGAGTTCTGGTGGGTTCACAACTATCACGACTTTAAAACGCGTTGTTCATAGAAGGGTGATACACATACATATCACACTTTCCTATTCCACACTTAGGCAATGTGGGATTAAGCACCTTGTAGCCTGCTAGTGTGGTAGCTCGTCTAGTGTCTCGCATCCACCCATATCACACCCGCCCACAAGGGTCACCACAATCCATCCTATAGGAGGTCCGACGTCCCCGTCGGCACACTTCCGACTAGGTCATGCTCTAATACCATTTGTAACACCCCACCCTATTCCAGCACAATATTGTCCGCTTTTGATTCTCTCGGACCAGAGACTTCCCAGGGGGTCACCCATCCTGGTACTACTCCACAGTTAAGTACCTTCCTGGCCTTGGCTTTTAATATAGCCTACTAATGAGAAACTCCTGTAGAAAAGATAAAAGGGGTTCATGGTTACGCTTTGTTGTTTAAAAAATTTTTAAAAAGAGCTACAAAAACTCTTTATACCATCAACCTATATTATAAGGGTTGGTTGCGTGCTTATATGACATGCCTACTTGAAAACAATGGAAAACTCAAGATTGTGTCATTTAACAAAAGCAATAATCATGTAATTAGAACCCTCATGAACATATGTTGAGAGTTAATTAATGTAATTCTAATGCTTAAAAATCACATGCTCAAAATGCAAACAAGTCCGGATTACCAATTGTAAGAAATCGCATTTTGCTCCACCCCCTATTTTGACTCTATAAAGTCTACCAATTAGCACAATGAAGGAGTCTCAAGAACTTCACTTCCACTCAAAAGCTTGAATTTCATCTCTTTCACTTCCACTCAAAAGCTTGAATTTCATCTCTTTAAAGAGTGCATCTTAGAGGTTTTTGTTGTTGTTTTAAAATTTTATAACTCGCAAGTATACAAATCTATTGAAATATAGATCGACAAGAACGAGGTCAAACCCAAAGGAATACTTTGAAAAGAAAAACTACACAAATTCAAATTAATTTAATTTGAGAAATTAAACTAACATGCAAGTAAAATAACACGATTGAAATCAAATAGAGAAAATTACTAAGGTGTCGGATTCCACCACCATTAAATCCATAAAGTTTCTAATATTCATTTATTAATTCCCAAACTTAGAAAATCAATCAAGAAATCAATGTATTGCTTACTCAAAATTTAACAATAAAGTACTATAAAAATATATTAAAAGGTAGATTTTCCTTCACTTTAATAATATGAAATTATAAGCATTTTATGTATTCAATTTGATGAAAAACATATGACCAAATATTTTCACTTTTAAGAAATACAAACCCAATCTTTGATTAATTATAATAATTTCTAACTACCACAAATACATGATATAAATAGTGAAAGAGATCTAAAATAATTAATCACAAGAAGCAAAAATCATAAGCATTTAAATCATACATATGAGAATCGATAAATCAACAAAATAACTTCATTTTATTAATGGAGGTTTCCTCTTCAATCTTAGTTGAGGGGTTTAGTTACACATGGTAGAAGAAAATAACAAAAATATATAATATATAATTAAATAAATTCAGATTATCTTTGTCTTCTCTTCCTCGGCCTCCACTAGTTTCTTCCTCATACTTCTTCACCCTTCTACCTCTATTTATAGGCTCACTGAAAGGATAGAATTGTAATTTGAATTGACCTTGATAATTATCACATTAATATATTTAATATTTATGATAATTATCTTGATTTTATAATAATTATAAAAAAAATATATATATATATACACACACTCATATATGTAGGGTTGCAACTTAGGCAGGTTGGGCAGGTTAGAGATATAACTCGAGCTCAATCCTACATATGAAATGTTCAGCCCTAACCCAACCTTAACTCTACTTCCAACCCTAACTACTAAACCCTAACCCAACACATCCTTAAATTTTTAAACTCGGGTTTGCAACTCAGGTTGAGATTTCGGGTTAGAAAGTCGGGTTAACCCGGTTATCTATATCACCAATCTCCATGTTAAAAATTTAAAGTGATCTTAAGTTTCACATTAGATTACTCCTAAACACACCAAAAAAAAAAAAATTTAAGAACTTAATGCAAATTTCTAAACAATTAGAAATAAATCTTTAGGAAATTAATTATCTAAAGTGTTAACATTCAATAAATTAATATTTAAATAAAGAAAGTTGAAAAGAAAAAGTTTATCATAATTTGAATATTATATATAATATATTGAAAATAAAAAATATGCATAAAAATAATATTACATTTCGAGTATAGGTTGAGCTCGAGTTGTTGGTACCTCAACTCAAACCCAACCCCAATTAAGTTCGGGTTGAGGTTTTTCAATCCAAGCTCAACTCTAATTTTAAAAATAGTTTCTCAAGCCCATAAAAATTGGGCTAGGCTCGGGCTGGGTTTGGGTTACCCAATTTGAGTTGCACCGGTACATATATGTCATTAAGATAATTATTATAATTATAATTTGATCAATTTCAACTTGGCTTGAACTTTAGGCAATTTAGTTTGATCCATTACTCCATATTTGAAGTGGACCTTGATGTAGATCGATGAAAGTTAAAAAATATATGCAACATCAAATTTGTCAAAATTATAATATAATAAAATGCTGACAAACAAAATTATAAAGATAAAATTCGTACAAAATATATACTCATCAATTTTCATTGAGTACGCAACCACTATTGGGATTTTTCCATTTGGCAAGAGAGCTTGAAATTTCGATCAACACCCACCTCAACACAAATTTGAGTATAATTAATCCTCTTCTTGCTTTCAGTCAAAGAATTAGCAAAAAGTAACTTTCACTTTGATTTCAAAGGATTGTTAAAAAATTTAACCCACACATGAATCCTATCCACTTTATTCTTGTGAAGAGACATAGGCACCTACCATTTTTCAGAACAAAATGGTGATGACTTATACGGTAGTTTTTTTCACGTGACTATTCATTCTAAATATTAAAATATTCTAGTTAGTATGTTTCTAGTTAATATCATTGTCTTCAAAGTTTCTCAAACATACGTTGACAATTCATATAAAATTATGAAACTTGTAATACTCGAGGTAGTTCTCACTTTACCCCCAACCCCCTCAGAAAAAAAAGGAAGATGTAGACTCTAAGTAGCTATAGGATCACAAGGCTTTTTGTTTCTTTACCACCGCTCGTTTGACCTCTATAGGTAGTATGAGAGGAGCCGGGTATTCGAGCCCCAATTAAGTGTGGGGGACTAGGGAGATATTAATCACTTTAATACTACCTATTGGTGGGAATAAAAACAATAACAATCAAAAAAAGAAAAAATCAATTACTCAAATCAATCACTTTAATATTACCTATAGGTGAAAATAAAAACAAGAACGATAATAAATAAAAAAAATATAAGATTTACGTGGTTCGACACAACTCCGTCTACCTCTACAGAGTTGTAGAAATTTTTTACTATAATAGAAGAAGTACACAACTGTGTTTTACGTACAATCACAGCCCTTAAGGCAACAACCAAATGGAGAAAATGTCAAAATAGTCCGAAAGAGTCAAATAAAACAAACTTCAATTGATCGAGCTATTGTTCAAAAAAATTGCCTCTTCCATCGAAACTCTCTGTGATTGAAAGGCTTCCAAACTTGGACCGATCGAAATTTTGCTAATAGTCCAAAAACTTCCAAACTTTCTGTGATCGAAGGCGGTCCTAGTTGAGATCGGCGAAAGTAGAAGTTTTGCTAATAGCCCAAAAACTTCCAAACTCTCTCTGATCGAACATTGTCCTAATTGCGATCAATTTTCGATTGATGCGTAGCTGATAGCCAAAAACAACAGTATTCACATGCCTACACTCCACAGTGTTTGTGTTGTTTTGAAAAGAAGAATAAAAGAAGAAGAGCTATTTGACTTTTTTCTACAACACATAATTAGAGAGCATGGATATGTACTTCCAATTTATTACATATACACCCTGTATAAATTTTAATTACAAAGACATTCAACATGCATTTATCTTCACTGTACAATATTATAATCCAACTAAAACGTTAACTAAGAATTGACCTGTATCGTTACGATAAATCTTCTCCATTCTATTTCCATTGGAGGAGATTACATCCTAGTCTAAACACATCCAATTTTTGCATAATTGTCAATCTGAGTAATGTCAAGGACTCTATTCATTCCACTCTCTACCAGAAACCTGAGAAAAAAAATTCAACAAACATAAATATTCCAAAAAAAAAAAAAAAACCCACAGATTTTAAGAAATAAGTGTCTTTAGTGAAGCAATGTGTCATACTTATCTCTAAGAACTTTGGTCATGGATTGGCATCCTCCAGGTATGGTCGATTGCATATTTACAGCAATATTTGGGTTGTGAATACTCTGCCGAAGATGTACCCAACCATGTTGCCCATTTTCTTCATCTAAAACTTTAGCCCTGTATATATTTGCAGCATAATATACAAATTTCAGGACAAAATTAGAGTAAGAGGACAAATATGTATGTATGTGTGTGTGTGTCTCTCTCTCTCTATATATATATACACAGGGCGGAGCCAGGATTGGAGGGTGGGGAGGGCTAAAAAAAAAGTGTAAGAATTTCTTCATCAACCAAATAAATCTTAGAGATTTCACTGTATTAGATAATATAATTCAGGACATATCAACAAAAATATATTATAAACCAAAAAATTTTGAACCCTTTCATCTCATCCATAAAAATTAAAATTGAACTCAAATATATAAAAAAAATTTGAACCCTTTCATCTCATCCATAAAAATTAAAATTTAACTCAAATATATAATATTTTAGGGAAAAAAATAAAAAAAAACAAAATAGAAAAAACACAACTAAAAAAGAAGAGAAGAATTGTAACGAGACTTGAGAGAGAGTTTGCCCTAATAGGCCTAATCGGAAGATCAAACATAAGGTGGGCTGGGCTAGTGGATTGGAAAGAGTAGAAGTAAAATTTTCTTTTTTTTTTTTGGACCTGGGCTATAGCCCAGGTTAGCCTACTGCTAGTTCCACCCATGTGTGTGTGTGTATATATATATATATATATATATTGGTTTGAAAAAAACTCAAAAAGCTATTTATGTAATAGTGTTTGTTGCACCTGTACATCTGAGCATCGATGGAAGCCGGATGGTCATTTGAGTCTACAAGGCAGCCTTCACTTACCCAACAATCTCCACAGGAGTCCAATTCCCATCCTGGTAGCTTTCCTTCCTACAATTGATCAGTAAACAGCTTTATATAGCTAGCTTATAAAGTACATACATTTTATTCGGAAATGTTATATATGAAGTTAATTTGTTAGTGATAATTAAACACCTGAATGTAGTCCCTGAATGTTTCAATGGCCTCTGCACCTTTTGCCTTGGCATGTCGAGGATCAGAGAGGATGTCCATCCTTAGTTCTATTGATTCTAAGGGTTCCTCAAGATCTTTTATCAGACTACCGATGCCTTCTTCTGATCCCGCAAGCTTCATTCGGACCATTTCAATGATAATTTTCACCACCATGTAAGCACCTAGACAACAATTTTTTAAACAAAAGCATGTTATGGTATGGTTTTATGGTTTCTACTAATTTGGAAGAGATTGGTCCCACGCAAAAGGCCAACAGGCTAGTCCAACACACACCTATATATATACACGTACGTTTGAAGTTGACTAAATATTTCATTTGTCAACCAAAAAATATATTTGAAGTTGAGGGTAAAATAGTAAAATAACACACATTTATAATTTCCTTGCACACATATATAGATTTGTGTGTCTGCAACTGTGAAGTAAGTTTTGATTCAAAAATGTTTGGCACATGAAAATATATTCACCATGAAATTTGTTCTCATCACACGTGTCGGAAAAAACTTTTACGCTTTGTTTGGATAAACAAGAGAGAAAAGAAAATATAAGATAACATTAATTATGAGAGAAAAGAAAAGAGAGAAAAACATGTATGTTTGGATAAATTATGAAGGAAAAGAAAGGAAATGATTGAATTCTTGTTTGGAAAAGGTAAACGAGAAAAAAAAAAAAAACTATTTTAATCAATTTACTATCATGCCCTTTTGTGTTTACATCACAAGTTATACTCAAATGTCTTTTAAATTTTGTTCTTTAAAATCTTAGGGTTATTTTTGATATTATAAAATATTCACTTATTTTTATCATTTCTCTTCAAATTTTTCCACTTTTGAAAAGATAGCATATGAGAGATTTGAAGGGATACGTTATTCCTCCAAATCACTTTTAATCATTTCTTTTATCTTACTAATGATAATTCAAACAAAAAAAATACCTTTGGAGTATTCATTTTAATTCACAAAACTTATATGGTATAATAAAGTGAAGCAAGTTTATAATAAATCTTTGTAGATAGAAGTGAAAGGACATGAAATATATAGAACTAACCATCATCAAGAAAATGGTTCTCCTTTAGAGCACCATGACCAGAGGTTTCCATCATGAGATGTGCTTCAATGCCATCCTTATTAAGCTCGACTCCCTTGTCAATGACATTCCGATAACCAACACGATACAAGCAATGGTGACCACCTCTATCGGTGATGAACCGTGTGAGCGCCATGCTTGTCCGAGCATCGGTTACAATGGTTGCTCCGGGATGTTCTCTCAATACAATGGCTGCCATTAGTGCGATGAGCTTGTCGCCGTTTATGGGGTTTCCGGCATTGTCGACCACGCCACTCCGGTCTACATCAGTGTCGAAAACGATTCCGAGATCAGCTGTATTCTCTAGTACTGCAGCTCTTGTCAGGGCCATGGCAATTTTGTCCTCAGGATTGGGGATGTGGTTGGGGAACATGCCATCTGGTTCGAGGTTTAGGGAGCCAAAGGTGTCAGCACCAAGCTTGTCTAACACATCCCATGTGAAGAAGCCTCCTGAACCATTTCCAGCATTTACAATTATCTGCAATTCAGGTGCAACAAGGTCAAAATTGCATCTTCTAGTTAATTAATGTAATCAACTTGAAACATAGTTGGATTCAAATTTTAAAATTGGTCTTAGGGTTAGTGGGCTAAGGTAGTACTGGCAAGTCCAAGAATAGGAGAGCTTAATAATGAGAGTAGACCTCACAATGAATCAGATTTCGATACGAATCTGATCTAATAATTCGAATATAGATTGAATATTTAATCTGATAATTCTAACAATCTGAATTCGATAATACATTGAATTAACAAATTAGATATAAATTATGGTCAATTTCATTTGTTAATAATTTGATCCGATCAAAAATAATATATAATATGTTATACATATATTATCTATCATTTAATTAATACGAAATTGATGAAAAAATTAATTAACATTTACAGAATATTTTATTCTTTTTCTTTTATTATTATTATTTATTTTTTTGCTCTCTTTTTGTTCATATTTTTTTAGCCCCCCTCTGTCTTTCTCACAATTTTAATTTATTTTGAAAATTTTAACAAAAAACAAATTTCTTAACCAATTATGAATTGAATATCTAATAAATTACAAAATCAAATATGAATTTATTAATATAAATAATTCATCGTGTTATTGGATCAAATTGAATCCAATATATTCTTTATTTTATTTTGATTGGATCAAGCCAGATCCCATCCATCTAGATTGGAGCATGAAGGAGGTTATGGTCCATGATAATAAGGCCTTTGCACCAGATTTGATATGGGTTGGATCTAGACATTCCAGTTAGAACTAACCCTTTCTCAGCCACTTTTTGCATTTTCATGATATTGGCCCAAAGTGGTCAGTGTTCAGTTTAATGTAGGCGAGAGTCGAGACTAGACTATATAATGGCCCAACGTTGGACTAGATAATTTATAAGTTACATGACAGTTGGGACGGGTCACTTTGAACCCAACCCAAGCCCAACTTTTGGAGGGCTTGAGGAACCACTTTTTTTTTTTTTTTTTACACAAATGCATATTAATGTACATACATAAACAGATAAGAATTACTAAAAAATGAGAGAATGAAAATTAGGGTTAATTTAATTTATGACAACTTTGGGAGCCTAATTACAAATACACCAACTTTTAAATAGTATATGATCAAAAAATAACTTTTCAAAAAGTAATTACAAATACGATAATTTATACTATTTAGTTTCAAATTGTCCTTAACACCCTTTACATATTAGTTTACTAAAACTTTTAGTACACAATGTAATAGTTTTACTGTATTTCTGTAACACTTTAACAGCATGACGTTATAACTTTACTGTACAAAACATTACTGTAAAGGGAAAATTTGGTCCTGTGTTTTGAAGACCGGTGAAAAGTGTCAAATACGTAAATACTTTTGTATAAGTTATTTTTTTGAGCCAATACTATTTAAAACTTGACATATTTGTAATTAGGCCACCAAAAATGATCAAAAATTAAATTAACCGAAATTACCTGAAATCCTTGTAGAGGAGTGTCATAGTGCAAAGGATGGTTCACTCTCTCCTTGATTATGTCCCTTAGGTGCTTGGCATAAGTGCTCATGAAATCCACTCTTGTTGGAGATGGCAACATGGTTGAAACTTTAGAAAGCCTGTTGGCATATTTCAGAGCAGCTCTGTTACATATCTCCTCCACTTGCGGTGAGGTTAGCCCTCCTCTCCTAGTAAAAAATTTGAGACCATTACGCGTGTAGGGTAAGTGAGATGCTGTCATCTGCAACACACAATTTCAATCTCATAAACTCCATTTTTCTTGCAACTCAACTCATTTGTTCTTCACTAATATTTGTTTTCCCCAATTTTTAAAGTTTTCTTTTTTTTTTTCAAAAATAATTTTCAAAGTTTAAGACATGTGAATATATTTTTTCAAAAAGCAGAAGTCACTGGCTCCACTCTACGTACCCCTTGTAAAGGTATACTTCTCTTTTCACCCAATTTAAAAAAAGAAGAAAAAAAAAAAAAAAGAAGAAGATAATGGGGGCAACATTGAATAATGTATGATAATTTTTTTCTACAAAAATAAATACAAACTTTTAAATATTAATTAATAATATTTTTTTATTCAATACAGTTATTGTAGTGACCGTTGTGGACGGGTGTGATGTGAGCGGGTGCAAGAAAAGACACTGGATTGAGCTACCACACTGACAGACTACAGAGTGTTCAATCTCACATTGTCTGGGTGTGGAGAAGGGGATGTGCTTATATGTAATGTGTTCTTTTCAAATGGTACGAAGTATTTTGGAGTAAAATTTAAGAACAAAATCGTGCGAACTTAGGTTCAAAGCGAACAAGTTATAGTTATCTTCAACCAAATTTTTAATATTTTTCTTTTCAGCAAATCAATTAAGTTTAATGTTTTGAAAGCGCTAAATGATAACTTCTTTTTACATATATGGAATTATTCTAATAAATTACAAGAATCTATCATATATAGTTTTAATTATACGAACAACTAATTCATAATATATATATATATATATATATATATATATATATAATTTACTGACGTTAACAAAATCCATGTCCTTTTATTTTGTACTTTAAAGTGAAAATTTCTAGTTTGCACAAAGAGTAACATTAAGTGAAAAAAAATTCTCTTCTAATTTATGCCTTGGAGAAAGATTGAGAGGGTAAAATAGATGTATGGATGGCTGAAATCGATTACAACTAATAAAGGAGATGGCTAAAGAGTCAAGAGTCTTCTTTTATTTTTTAATAATTAATAATTTTAAAGTGGGGGTATTTTTATAATTTAGTTTAAAAAATTATACATAATTGAAATACAACAAAACTACAGTGGCCTGGGGCAACTGCCCTCACTCGCCCTTAAGTGGTTCCGTTACTGACCGTTAGGAATGTGTAACATTATATTATATTGAGCAATAAGTTGTTCAAAAAAAAAGAATAAACCAAATAAATAATATAAAATTAAAATAACAAATTAATGTATACATAACAATTTTATTTTATTTTATTTTATTTTATTTATTTATTTATCTTTTATTCTTTATTTATTCATCATCGGAAAGAACTCTCACAATATTTTTGGCACATTGAATCCTCCAACTTCAATTTTGAGAAAGAAAAAAAAAAACATGTGTGGGCATTGCTACTAAAAAAGGAAAACAAAAACAAAAACATGAAAACTAGAGGTTTCTCTACTGTACCATTATGGAAGCGTCATACAGAAATGGAGGCAACAATGTACTCATGAAACAAGCCGGTGTAGTAGCAAGTCCCATGTCAAACACCAAACAACCGGCACGAGCAAGTCCGGCGAATACTGCGGCACTCAACGACGGGCCGGAGATTCGAGGGTCACGTCCGAGAGAAACCCTGATAGCATCAGCTTGTTCCTTCTCCAAACCACTGATAACCCACTCACCAAAACTCTGGGCAATGGCTTCCATGGCCGGCGGCGTGAGGTCCACCGGCCGGCCTTTCTCTCCCTCCACCGCCACTCCGCGAACGTCCGACCCGTTTTGCAGCCTCCTTATCTTGTCCATCTCTTCATCCAACACTACTTCATCATACTTTGCAGTACTAGAAGATTTTACAGTAGCTATAAGCTGAGTTAGAGCTGGCAATGAAAATGGAAAATGAAGATTGGGATGAAATGGTTTAGTTGTCGGCGATGATGGGAAGCTCATTTTCCGGGCACTGCTTTGTAGAGGGAGTGAGGGTGTTGAAGCGGAAGCCATTGATGATTTGAAGTTGGCACCCCCTTGGGTTTGTTTAGAGAGAGAGAGAGAGAGTGAAAGAGAGGCTTTAGGACAAAATGAATTAAGCTGAAGAAGATAAGATGAGCCCAATAAATTATAACCCTACAATTTAATATCTATCCAGGCAAAAATTGTGTCATTGCAAACTTCTAAAAGCCTAAATTCTTTTCTTGTTCTATCTAAGGAATATCTCTCTTTTCGGTTTTTGTTTCGTCATGTGTGTAACATGCGGGTAATTGATACTTCTTCAGATATATATAAAAAAAAACATTATTATTATTTCAGTAAAAAGGTGTGTCCAAGCGTGTTTGGTTGTACAGAATTGAAATTAAATTGGAATTTTATTTCCATGAAATTGAAATTCAAGAAATTAATGTATTCCCAATCTTCAGTTTGAAACTTTGAAATTCACTTGAAATTTAATTACAATTTCCAATATTTCTTTGGTTTGATTATTCATTCATATAGAAATGAAATTAGAAACAAGTAAATTAATATTAAATAAATAGATTTTATGAGTACATATATACATTGTTAAACACCATCTATCCTAAAAGTTTAAGCTTTTAACTTTTAAAAAGTTATGCAACTTGAATATTTAAACTTCTAACACGCCCTCAACTGCGACTTTGGTCGAGCACTTGCATGGGTCCTCCTAGTTGAGCACTTGTGTGTGACCTGTCTAAGTGATAATTTTAATTATCAGGGTAAGGTGACGGCTAGGTTTTTGCCTCGGCCCATTTGGAACGGAGTTGGTATGCTTTATTAATGTTAGGGGCGGGTTTGGTATAAAAAATATTAAACTCAAATCGGGTTAGAGGCGAGGACGGGTATATTCCTAACTTGCCCCGCCCAAATTACTTATTTGATTCAATATATACCTTAAACATAAAACACATTTCTTATCACAACCAGGTGACTTTTTAATTTAACATGATATTATCATCTCAAAAGTTATTGACAATAAGCCGGTTTAAAACTGAAATATAAAATATAGAAACCAGCCAAACCAAAGCCCATATTGCAAATAGAGTAAGAAATGCAACGAAACGAAATAAATCTGTTGTTCAAATAAAAAAACTCACTTCACTCCTCAACGCATCTGTGACAGTTTGACGTTCAGCAGGGTCAATTGAAAGAATGGTCTCAAGTAATGGCGTTTAAATGAAGAAAAGGAGCATGAGCCTATTCACATTCAAGACTAGGCAAATTCAAGCCTAGAAAGTTCTGGATCCATTTTGATATTTAGACCATAACTCCATACTCGACTGTCAACGCGGCCCAAACTTCGCCTAAGTTAAAGAAAATTCAATTTTGGACATTTTCATATTTCAATAAAATTTACTAAAAGAAATGTTTACAACACATTTTTGCCCCATTTGTGCAGCTGCCACTTTCATGGGCGTAAGTGCCACTTTCATAGGCGCAGGTGCTACTTTGGGAGGCCAAGTGTCTCGTTTTTGCTTGCTTCACAAAAGAAAATGGAGAAAAGAGAGAAAACTAGGGTATTCTGGAGTGGAGAAATAAAACAGAGAGATACAGAAGCGATTCGTGACGATTACGGGCGAAGCAAAGGCAAGAAGATGGCGATTTCATCATCGTTTAAGCCTGAACCTCCGATCATAAGAGGCTAAACATTATCCCTGGGAAATGACGTAACCCTAACCTTTCTTTCAATTTTGTAAATTGTATCTTAATTTGGGGATGTTTTCATTTGTGCATTAATTGTATAACCAAGACATAAACAATAGATGTGCTATTGATTATTTCATTGCGTATTTACTCTTGTTCTTGTAGAATGAACGTATGTTTGTAGTGATTAGGGTTTGGTTCTTTTCAACTTATGTGATTTTATTAAGACAGGTTATACAATAGTTTTCACTGATCGTTTAATTTAGAGTTTTGATAATTCGTACTAAGCGAAGATGAGTTATCAGATCATTAGTTAGTTTATTTTGTAGTCTGTAGTTAAATGTATAGCCTATGCTAAGCGAAGACGAGTTATGCTTAATTGTATGTTAAATGAATCCTCTTTATTGAATTGAATTAGGCTTGTAGCCATTCCTTTTCGAATGCATAGATTAGACGTCCCAAATTAATACAGTTGTTATTGTCAGAGGTTAGTGGTGAAGTCAATTCCCAGGACCTTCTCTTTCTAGCTTATTAAATTTCATAAAATAAATTTACAAATTGCTTTAATTTTCTCAACTTAAATTAAGTATCATACACCAACAACTTTTCCCAATTATATTAGAATTAATTTAAAGACTAAGTAGTGTAACAATTCAACCTCGTAAGTCCTTGAGGTTCGACACCCTCTATAGAGCCATGTCCTACGAGGACTCGTTCTATTGCGAGTAGTTAAGTAAAATTGACACCACATTAATTTTTGGCGCCATTGTCGAGGACTGTGGTCATAATTGTGTTGTTAAGTTTAAAAATAAGTCTAGTTTAATTATAATTTTGAACTTGTAGATATTCTGTTTTGAAATTGTTTTGTGTGTTTGAATAAAGGTACAAAAGCTACTACACAAGTGGAAAGAAATTGAAATTTCAGGAGCTCTTGTGAGTTTTTGTATTTTAATTCATGCACTTATGTTTAGGATTGTTAGTTTATTTTAATTTTGAAAAAAAAATTTTGAAAGCATGTTGGTTGAGTTTGAAGACTCTTTGGAAGCATGTTTAGATTAATTTGGTTGTGATATTAATAATTTTGCATATATGGAATATTTGAGTGAAAATTCAATGGATGTGTTCAATAAATTGGATGCATTATCATAGAGATTGGACCAATTTATGTCCTTTAGTCATGCTCCTACTCCTACTCACTCATCCATACCATACCATATGAGTCATGTGCATATTGCTTTAGTCCTTTTCATCATGTGATAGATTGTCCTACTGAGAGACAATATTATGATTTTTATCAAGAACACACATATGCAAATTTTTTTATACCGAGGGATGATCCATTTTCCTATACTTATTCTCCGGGATTTGAGGACAAAGTTTTGGCTGCCTTGGCAAACTTGAGGAACGAATGGAACAAACTAAATTGTTAAATTCACATCTCAATTCATTGTTAGGCTAGAAGTTCAAATCGAGCAAATAGCCAATGCTTTGAATTGTGAAGATCAAGAGGAACTTCCAAGTTATCCTATGACCAATATTGAACTCATACAACCAATTGAATTAGACCATGCCCCCTTTGTGGAACCATTTCTCATACCGAACTTCAAAACTTTACATGAAGAACTTAAGTGTGATCACTTAAGTCATAATGAGAGTCCACCTTTTACCTTTGTTTTTGACTTAAGTAGTGACAAATTAGATATGAATGAGAAAATTAGTCGAGAAAAAGTTAAAGGGTCATTTTTTCTCAATTGATCAAATTTTATTCGATTGATTCATTTTTCTTAAAACTTCACAATGATATAGATAAGAGGTGCCAAAAAATTGTTTGGATTCCGGCACAAGAAAGGGAGGATAAAATAAGGGGAACACTCTTAGATCTCCTCAAGAGATGTGGTATAGGGTAAACCTTCCATCAAAAGTAGTAGTTAGGAAGTGTGTGTTTTTATTTTCATCTATTTTTATTTATTTTTTCTTCTGTTTGAATTGATTTTTCTTTGTTTTAATTATTATTTGTGTTTGTTTTTCATTTTGTTGCATTCTTTTTTTTTTTTTTTTTATTTTTTTTCCTTTTAATATGTGTGGTGTGTAGTGTGTAGTTGTATTTTTTATGATAGGTTCTTGCATCCAAGTTTGGGGGGATGACCAACCTTTATTCATGTAAATGTTTTGTCAAATTTTGACAATTCTACCACCAGAGTAATATTGTTCTATCACTTATCATATGCTTTATGTTTTTGTTACACATTGAGGATAATGTGTGTTTCAAGTTTGGGAGTAAGGAAGAACACTTTTGTTTTTTTTTTTTAGATTGTTTTATTTTCAGTTTGGATGTTTTAACACCAATAAAGCGCTTAATACTTTATGTAGGTTCTTGACTTGCAATTGTAGAGTGTGTGTAAAATTTCTAGAAATTGTAGCTTGAATGCAGTGTTTTAAATCATTATTTGCATTGACATGACTTGGAGTGGTTGACTTTAGTTCTTTTCACAATTCACACACACACTAGCAGAGTTGGTGGGGTATATACTTGGCTTTGAGTTATCAGTTATGTGTGCTGAATATAAGTTGGTATCCCTTGAGAATAAATATTTTAAGCATGCTACACTTGTAAAAAAAAAAGGAAAAAGTAAGTCGAGCCTTTTTACGAAGTAACTGGGCCTCTTGCCTTAGTAAGTAATGAGTGTTCACGTAAAAAGTGAGGGGTTGGAACCTTTTCTGTCATTGGTTAGTCTTTGATTTTTGGCCGTTTTGGTTCGAGTTATTAGGTCCATTGGGGTATCATGATACCTAGTGCCCTAAAGCCATTTGGTTTGGGAGTCACTGACTGAAAGCATCCTACATGGATCAATTCGAAAGCCTAATAAACCTGGGCATTGTACAACCATGATATATATATATAATAATAATAATAATAAAACAGATTATGCGTTCATGTTTTGAGTGATAAATTCAATAAGGAGATCCAATGAGTTGAAGGGATGTGCAATTGATTGCTTAGAGCCAGGTTAAACCACACAGACGAATGCTAGTTCATTTTTCACGAGGGGACTAGAGTTGGCTGCTTTTAGATGTGTTGATGTAAATTGTGTGTCTGAACCATTGTTTTGAATTATGGGATTTGAATGTATTCTTGAATGCAAGTCTTTTAACTGAATTTTGTAGTCTTCTTCTTGATCAATGTTTGAAACATAAATTTTTGCATGTTTGTGGGTAGCATCTCTAGAAACCCTCACGAGACTTCACTCATCCACTAGGGTAACCTAGGGGTTTAAAAGACATGTTGCATTCGGTAAATGCAACCGGATCTTCCACGAAAGGGGAAGTAGTTTAGCTGTTTTATTTTATTTTTAGTTCTGTATTACTAAAGGACTAGCAATATATAAGTTTGGGGGTGTGATAGGCAGTGAATGTTGCGCATTTAATGCTTCTAAAATTATATGAATTAGTGTCTTAGTAATATTTATTTTATGTTTTTATTAATAATTTTAATATTTTTATGATTTCAACTGATAAAGGGTAATTCTGATTAATAATGGTGCAATCGGGCTACAGATAGTGCTATTTTAGTAGGAAGCTAAAGCTTGACCCATGAGATATGTTTATATTGAAGATCCAAATTAAATGGACTGAAGAAGTGGGCTAGAAATGAATTTAAATAAAGAAAATGAGCATGGGCCTATTCACATTAAATATTGAGCCAATTCAGGCTTAGAGAGTTTTGGACCCATTTTGGTATTCAAACCATAACTCCATAGTCGACTGTCAAAATGGCCCAAACTTCGCTTAGGTTGAAGGAAATTCAATTTTGGACATTTTCATATTTCAGGACAATTTCCTAAAACGGACGTTTATAGCACCTTTCTGCCCCATTTGTGCAACTGCCACTTTTATGGGCGCAGGTGCCACTTTCAATTGCACAGGTGCCACTTTCATTGGCGCAGGTGCTACTTTGGGAGGCCAAGTGTCCTGTTTTTGCTTGCTTCACAAAAGAAAAGGGAGAAAAGAGAGAAAACTAGGGTATTCTAGAGTGGAGAAACAAAAGAGAAAGATACAGATATGATTCGTGACGATTATGGGCGAAACGAAGATGAGAAGATGGTGATTTCATCATCGTTCAAGCCTGAACCTCCGATCATGAGCAACTAAACATTATTCCGGAAAAGTGAAATAACCCTAACCTTTCTTTCAATGTTGTAAATTGTATCTAAATTTGGGGATGTTTTAATTTGTGCATTGATTGTATAACCAAGACATAAATGATAGTTGTGCTATTGATTTTAATTTGAATGAATTATTTCATTGCGTATTTACTCTTGTTCTTATAGAAGGAACGTATGTTTGCAGTGATTAGGGTTTGGTTCTTTTCAACTTATGCGATTTTGTTAAGACAGGTTATACAATAGTTTTCATTGGTCATTTAATTTAGAGTTTTGATAATTTATACTAAGCGAAGATGGGTTATCACATCATTAGTTAGTTTATTTTGTAGTCTGTAGTTAGATGTATAGGCCATGCTAAGCAAAGATGAGTTATGCTTAATTGTATGTTGAACAAATCCTCTTGATTGAATTGAATTAGGCTTGTAGTCATTCTTTTCCAAATGCATAGATTAGACGTCCCAAATTAATACAGTTGTCATTGTCAAAGGTTAGTGGTGAAGTCAATTCCCAGGACCCTTTCTTTCTGATTAAATTTCATAAAATAAATTTACAAATTGCTTTGACTTTCTTAACTTAAATTAAGTATAAGACGCCAACAATCTGTCCCAATTATATTAGAATTAATTTAAAGACTAAGTAGCATAACAATTCAACCTCGCAAGTCCTTGAGGTTCGACACCCTCTATGTAGCCCTGTCCTACGAGGACTCGTTCTATTGTGAGTGGTTAAGTAAAATTGACACATCACTAACCCATGAAATTTGGGGTTTGTGTGTCTATGACAACCAATTGGCTATGTGGGTATAATTAAATATTTTTAACAAAGTTAATACATGTTATGTCATCCAGATCACCGGGACTCCGCCGTTCTGAGCCCGAACCCCAAGTAGTGAGGTGTCATGATGGTCTGATCATCATCCCACAACCCGGACAACCATAACAAACTACCAATACACACCCTTAGCTCCTTGACGGATTACCGAGGCTAATTTCGTGGAAGCTTAACCATAACTATACCTACCATGTGTTCATACATATATATGTGGGTTAATCCCTACGTGTGTTCCCTAATTGGACCAACATACATACCTAGGTTCCTTTGTAATCACACAGTTTACGCACCTTCGATCAATAGAATTGAGCCTTTCGCTCAATTGAGACCCTCACACTTTGATTGTGCAAAATGGAGGTTTCGCTTAATTGAAATGCTTCGCATGATCGAAGTGGTATCGAAGTACCATCGAAAACCTACTAGAATTGGCACCTTTCCATCTGTCACGCTCCGAAACCCGGACCGCCGGGACTCTCCCGGACTGACCCCGAATCCCGAGTGTGAACCCATTTCACCTAACCCCGTGAAAAATATCAATTACACTCAATGCATTGGTATCAAGGTTTGATACCATGCTATAACGCCCCGATTTCCAACTCTCGGAGAACCGGAGGTTAAATCGTCCATTTAGCCCAATAGGCCCTCATTACCCTCATTCACCGTAGAAGCTTAACTCAATTCTTGCATATGAATACACCCAAATCCACCTTAACTAATCCCCATGGGCCCTACATCAAATCGCACACCTTAGTGAACATTTACTTGCCCACACTTTTAAGAATCACTCACTTTCGAGTCTCAAAAATTTCTGTGTTTGGAATCTGGAACTGAGGCTTACACCATTGGATAGAGAATCCAAAAATACTCAATTTCAAAAAAAATCACACTCAATTCCGATCTAGAACAAAGAAATTACATCGAAATGAAGTTTTGAAAAAAGCTGTGAATAGTAATTTCGATTGATCGAGATGGGCATCTCGATTGATCGAAATTAAATCTCGATTAATCGAAATGCTTGCGAGATTTTCACCCTTTTGGGACCCCAGACTTGCAATATCTCGATTGATCGAAATGGGGGTTTCGATTGATCAAAATTTCCCCTTTCTGGACTCTAAAAATCACCATAAATCATCACCCCTTCGATCAATCGAAATGGGGGTTTCGATTGATCGAAATAGACATCTCGATTGATCGAAATGCACCTCCCGGGACTTCCAACAACCTTATACATGATCCACATGAAGCCCAATCAACATTCTATCATCCTAGAACCCCTCATATATGATTAAAAACATAAATGAAAGGTTCCAACATCAATCTCACTTTCAAGATCACATTCATAATTGAATTCATACACCAAAATGAATCATTTCTTTCACGAACACAACCCATTCATAATGGAAACATCATCAAAATGAATCAAGTGCCGCCATGGGCATTACATAAATTAAACTGTTGTCTTTTCATACCCAACAAGTTTATAATCCAATACATACATCAAGAGTACATATGTCCAAAGTACAACCACAACTAAAAAGGAAATCACATGCCACAAGCCGGCATGGATAGCCACAAAAATGCAAAAATCCAAAAGATAGCAAAACCACCACTAGAGTTCCACTTGGACACTCATGTCCCATCCGTCATCGGCGCTTTATCTATAAAATATTTAAAATAAAGGGGTGAGCACTGACGAGTGTAGATTATTGGATGTTTGTCGTTGCTTCTCTACACTTCGTACAAAAATAATAAAACCTGCAAAAACTCTTCTAAAAATTGTATAATAATAAGGAGGGTCGAACCACTCTCAAGTGAGATTTCGAATGAGCTCAAATTCACACACTAATTTATGGAATGAAAATTATTTTTTTAAAAACAGTTTTTATTTTGAAATTATAATGAATAAATAAAACTATAATAATAAAATAAATCTCAAGGGAAGGGAATCCACCACCACGAATCCACATAAATAAAATTTCTAATATTCTTATCTAGTTTTTCCTCCAATAATCAATACACTTCACCAATCCAATTAGAACTTGAAAAGATGAAGGAAAATATGGAATAAAAAAGAATGACTTGATTATATATGAGAGAGGCATTCCTTTACTTAATCTGATGCACATTGGCTAGGTAAACAGAGGTAGGCATTCTTCGAATTACCATTATTTGGCAAACACGAAGAATTCTCCCTCTAATTTTAGAAAATAAAAATCCAGAATAGAAGAGTAGAAGAATACTCTTGGGAGGAAAAATTAGACAAAAAAATAAAATAACTTACTTATATTTCATCATAATGGCTTCATCACTCCCTTGAGAGTTGTGTTTATAAGAAAAAGAAAATGAATACAAAATATTTACAACTACACTTTATTTTTTTCTACAATTTCTAACTCTCTTCACCATCCCCTAAGACCCCCTATTTATAGAGTTAAAGGGGAATGGTTTAGGTGGGAAAAATTTGAAATACAAAATTCAAAAATAAAAATTCAAAATACAAAATTTTGAATTTAAATATCTAATATTTGATCTCCATATCTTTAATTTGAATTCTGAACTGCAGACGTGGCCGTGCAAAAAAGTATTTTGCAAAGTTTTGAACTTGAGACCTCTTGTGAAGTAGATTGTATAGAATACCATCTCTTCTACAATTCTTCTGATGTTTATCTTTGGCTAATATATCCTTTTTAGGCCTTTTCTGCTACTTTTCTTCTTATTTGAAAATCGACCCCTATAAAATACAAAATGCAAAGATAAGAATATTTAAATAAAGTAAAAGAGTAATTAAAGACTTATTTTGATATATAAAATAACATGTTTTGTGCACTTGTTAAGCACCACTGCGGCTCAGTAGAGATACCCCAACCCACCTAAGTGCCGGCCCGACACGACCTACATGGATGCATGTCACAACATTTCACGTATCATTCAACATACATCATGTTCACTCACAACAATGCATATATATATATATATATATATATATAGGGATGCATTAAACACATAACATACTTCATAATTCAAATGAAGGCAATAATCATATACTTGTCTCTCTCTCGGACTCGACTCGACATCCTAACATGATTCTTGACCAACCATGTGACCGGGACATTCTCTCCACAAAATTCCAACACCGCCACCGAGTCATCACATACTCCAAGGTGATTAGTTGGTTTTGGAATTCATCACCGAGTCATCACATACTCCAAGGTGGTTAAGTAAATTATCACCGAGTAATCACATACTCCAAGGTAATTAGATTGTCTATCACTGAGTCCTCACATACTCCAAGGTAATTAGCTAGTTTTGAGATTCATCACCGAGTCATCACATATTCCCAGGTGGTTGAATCATTTTAAGAGTTTCACCGAGTCATCACATACTCCAAGGTGAAAATGTTACCCTTCCATACCTCCCCGTTTCCTCACAACGGCCCCAATATATGCATTTCGAACATATAAACATCAAGCATATAATTTCATGCCTCACAATGCACATGCTAATTGATAAAACACGTAGCATGCATTCCATCTCCACAACACCACACATATATTTACCTATATATGCAAAACCTAGCATAACATCCACATATGCTCACAAAATTTCACCTAAGCACATTTTAGTCATGCTTCACCAATACACACATTTTCTACACAAATATAGCATGCATTTAACTCACTTACAACATATAACACATATATGCCCAATATAACACATTTCTACATATATGCACAAAAGCTAGCATATAAGCATACATGCTCTCATTCTCCCACATTCTCATGCATTTGTCCCTCACATCATGCATACTAGGAAATATAAATCTATTGCATACAAGAGACTCAAGAGAAGAAAAAAAACACCTTATCCCACCCCTCTTACCTCTCTAAAACATGCAATACTCAACCTTAGCTCTCACCACTTCACCCGAAACCCTAGAATCGACAAGTAGATGAGAAAGAACACCCCTACCTCGAAAATGAAGGCCTTCCAAGCACTTCTCAAAATTCCAGCAATGTCAAACTTGCCAAACCGCAACTTTGATCGGTTCAAAGGGAAGCCCTAGCCGTCCCCTACGTATCTCCCTTCTTCGGCGGAACTTGAATCACACCCGAAGACCTCCAAAATCTAGAGAGAAGGAAGAGAGAAGAAGTGGGAGCAATATAGAGAGAGAAGCAGCCGTGAGATATGAAATATCTCTACAGATTTTGACCATTTAAGGTCCCTAGGTCACGAAAAGACCAAAATACCCCTAGGCCACTTAACGCACCTTCCTGGACTCCTTTTTCGATTCCGAAAACTCCTACGGTCTTAAAATCACTTTCTCTACTCTCTAAACATTTCATCTCATTCATTATCAAAAATAAATATTTTTGAGAATTTTCCAAATTTTTGGGCCCACTTAAGTCGCATCCCGGGCCTCGGTTTGACCAAAAAGTCAAACTTCTCCAAATCTTTCGAAAACTTCCCAAAATCTTAAAAACACTCCCCAAACATGTTTCCCACACTCAAAACATGTTAAACACCATTCAAAATGCATTTATGGCAATTATAATGCGAAAAATACAAAACCGGCCAAAATTGGTCACGGTCTCAACACCATCGAACCACTTTCGACTGATGGTTGCTTAATCGACATATTTTGATCAATCAAAATAGAGGTTTCGATCAATCGAAATCCCTCAACAATTTCTCCTGCAAAACCTGTTATATGTCCATTCTCATGTCTCTTTCTCCCATTACATCAATCTATTCATTCAACCATTCCTATAATGATCTTACATGCGTGAATAAACCATAAATGAAAATATAGAATCCTCAATTCAAAAGTTTAAAATCTATCTGTTTCTCAATATCATACATAAAAACTAAAATCGTAAAGCATAAGTATAGGCATGTTTCTAAAATACTCAAACGACATATATATAATGATAATTGTACATATAGTCCACATGTCGGACATGCATTTAGGTTAATAAAATGCAAAATGTTCTCAAAGAAAGCTAACTATGGCCCACGCCAACTCATGGTTGGGAAGGCTCCGCCACGTCCTTACTATTTCCTGAAAAAGAGTTAAAACTCATAGGATGTGTAACCACACGCTTAGTAAAAATGTCTAAAACATGATTCCGCAAGTCGAGTGAGTACCACATAACACATAATCATATTATCATGTTAAGCACAATTTTTATATACAAATATTCATGTCATACATCATGTATTGATATGCATAATGGCATGCTTCTTCTTCCAGGTGTCCTACACTCTCACACACAACCTAGAATATGAGCTCAAGTGACGGCCCACCCAATATCCATGTTCCTTTTTCTTTTTGAACATTCAGACTTCATTGTGTTGTCTTGTGTTACCAGCCCACCCGATGATGTTGCTATTGGGCTCCATAGTCGGTCCATCTGGTGTCCTCTCTAACTCTACATACACTCTCATGCTAATGTATGTATTTCAATGATATAGATATGTTTTATATGTAATCATGCTCATTAAGGCAATTTATCAAACACATAAGTGTCACATTCTCATACACACATGAACATATACAATTCTCTTATATTGTTCATTCCATACGTCATATAATCACATGTAACATTTATAAACACATAATTATATCACCTTACATTGAGAATTTATTCAATTGTATAAAATAACATATTTTAACTTTAATAAAAACATCTAATTACACTCACATAACCAATTAGTTGTCATAAACAACCAATATACTCACACAAATCCCAGATTTCATGGGTTAGGCATCTTTACCTCGGTTTAGAAGAGCTTCTAAACCAAATTCCCCAATTTTCAAAATCTCCCAAAAATCAACATTGTCCGAATTCTATTTCAAATGTAGCAAACTCAAGCTTTTGTTGTGTAGATCAATTCGTTCTTCTTTTGCGTTGTTCAATTCACGCTCCAAACTCCACAATTGCAATAGAGAAGGAAGAAGAATAATATTTATAAATCTCTTAATCGGTTGAATATAATAAAAGAATGAGGGTTGTGTTCTTCTAATTCTCTTTTATAAACCTAGCCTCCCATATTTATACAAATATCACTAATCACTTACTAAACATTCCCGGACTCCGTTTTTAATTTTAAAAATTCTTACAGACTCGAAATTGATTCCATAGCACATTAAATATTTTATTTAAGTTATCCTCAAAATTTGGTATCATTCTGACACTTTAAAATTTTTCGGCCCACTGGACCCACGTCTCGGGCCCGCTCGACCCTAAAAACTCAAAATTTACCAAACGCTCTCAAAACTTCCCTGGACCTATATAAGAGTCCCAAAACATGTATTTTACATTTAAAACACATATATAATCATTTAAAGCTTTAATATGACAATAAAGGAAAACTAAAGGAAAATTGGCCAAAAATGGTCACGGTTCTTACATGCTAGATTATACAATTGAATGAATTCTCAATGAGAGGTGGTATAAGTATGTGTTTATAAATGCTACATGTGATTATATGATATATGGAATGAATAATGTGAGATAATTGTATATGTTACATGTGTACATGTGAATGTGACACTTGTGTGTTTGATAAATTGCCTTAATGAGCATGATTACATGAAAAGCATATTTGTATCATTGAAAAAATTTCTTTGACATGAGATGAGGTGGACATAAGCATGAAAATTATAAATTGTTCATGCATTACACATATATTAGTATGAGGAGTATGTGGAGTCAGAGAGGAACACTAGATGGACCGACAGTGGAGCTCGATAGCAAAATCATCGGGTGGGCCAACAACACAACACAATGGAGTCCTAGCACATTGTTGAAAGTCATTTCAAGTGACCTAGCACACTAGAACTCAATGTTAGGTGGCAACTCCAAGAGCACATCAATCTATTGACCATTATCCCAAACCAATCCTAGTGTGCACTGACCCCGTCGCGATACACGAAATGACAGCTGGCGAACTTCCCCTCTCCACTAGGGGACGTCTCCGGAGCGTTCGCAGGTGCAACGTAGTGTTTGTTGGATGAACCCAATTATTGGGCATTTATTTTTATATTTCTAGGGTTTGAGAGCAGAACCAGTGAAGTGAAATGGCTAGTGGTCAATCAACTTGGAGGTTGTGAAAATTAAATACCTTTAAGAGGTTGGGTATTTGTTTTTGTTTACTATTTCTAGGGACTGATTTAGTTTCTCTGATTGTTTGCTGCCTGAGTGAATATGATAAGCATAAGGAAAGTTTTGAAACCTAAGTATACAAATCAAAACTCATCCATTCATGTTAATCAATGTAAATTTCTCTAGTCATATATATCTAGCGTGACAGATGCTTGGTAGTGTTGTTGTGACATGAGCAGATCAATAATTGATGAACCAAAGGAAGAAGGGCAGAAATGTATAGGAAGAGAGAGAAAGGGGGGGGGGGAATCGGAGGCAAGAGAAAATGTGTGGTTAAAAAAAGTAAATTACACTGACCTCCCTAGGTTTTGCCATAAATATTACACAGACATTCTCTCACGCCCCAGTTTCCCTAACCTGGTTAAGAGCGAAGGAAACGAGGGTGATTAGAAAAAGTTAAAATGAAACCACACTTAATCTTGTATCATCCCTTTAATCGGAGCCACAAGGATGGATACATATATACATATATATATACACCAATACATGTGAACATATACCTGGGATATTGATACATGTTCAAAGGAATACCAAGTTTAGCAAATGGTCAGTGTGACACTTTAACCGCGCAGACGTGACACTTTCACTACTCTAATGTGACAATTTTACTATACAACCCCTACTTGCACTGGTTCCATACTTTCTATCTATATGTGTAGTCATGTATGCATTCATACTTTCTCCATCTCCTTCCTTTTATGGCTTTTGAAGTTTTTAATTTGAGGGTGGGGTTGAAGAAGAAAGAGAAATAATTGGGGATCTATGGAGAGAAAGGAGGGTATTTTGAACATTAAAGTTTAATGGTCACTCATTTGCAATTACTTTTTAAGTTTGGTTACTATTTACCTTTTCTTGAGTTTAAGGTCACTAAAAAGTAATTTTTTTAAATTTTGGTCAATAAAATCTAATTTTCCCTTAAATATATTAAGTACATGACATCAATAATTTTGGCCGTTGACTAGCGATAACGATTAAAAGAGAGTCCGTGTATTCAGAGTTCATGTTTAAAAGATATTATGTTGCATTTGATATGCAGTAATGGAATAGAATAGACTCATTCCAACTATTCATTTGTTTGGTATGAATTTTAAGTGAGAGTGGTCATTCTCTTGGAATGAAAATCCATTCCATAGTTAAACATATGGAATGAGCATTCTATTCCCAGTAAGATTTAAAAAAAAATTCATCTGACCAAAAAATCCTTCACCACCATCACCACCACCACCACCACCACCACTTCCACCACCACACCAGCTCTACCACCACTACCACTAGTTCTACCACCACCACCTCCACCCCCACATCGCCACTTTCCTATTCCACCAAACCACCACCTCCATATCGCCACCTTTCTCTATCACCACCGCCGCCACCACATCTGTAGAGACTAGATTCAATTTTGACTGGTTTCCATTTTAATCATTATTTTTGCCCTAATTGCATTTTAAATGATGTTTAGCATGTTTTAAGTGTGAAAAACATGTTTGAAAAATTGTTATGAGGTTTTGAAAAGTTTTAAGAACATTTGGAGAAGTTTAACTTTTTGGGTCAAAGGGCCCCGAGACACGGTCTGGGTGGCCCCGGGAATTCATATTTTTTGAGAAAATATTATTTTGGTTATGGACCAAAAAAAATGTTTAAAGAGTTAAGGAAGTTATTTCGGAGCCATAGTCGCTTTCACAATCAAAAACGGAGGTCAGGAGAGTACGTTAAGTGAACCGGGATCATTTTGGTCATTTTGCACCCCAAGAAGAGATAAATATCTAAGAGATGGAATCTTAGCCATTTCTACAGCTTTTATCTCTCTCTCTCTAACGCTCCCACTTCATCTCTCTTCCTTCTCTCTACATTTCGAAAATGTTAAAGGTTGATTTGGAAAATACCGAAGGTAAAGGGTTTGCTCTACTCAGCGAGGGCTACGCATTGGACCGAACAAAGTCCACATTTGGCAAGATAGAAAGGGCTAAAATTTGGAACTTACTATGACAAGCTTGAGATTTGAGGTAGGGGTGTGAATCCTTACTTTATTTTAATTCTATAGGCATATAACTGTGACATGAAAGTTATTTTTAAGATTTTGTGCATATATATATATATATATATATTGAAATTATGTGTTATGCATGACTTGGTGGCGTTTATGAATACATCTTGTGATTTGTGTTCATTTGAAGAATTGTGTGAGTTGATTCCATGAGTAGACTAAAATGAATAAAAGAATATTTTCTTAAAAATGCATATGTGTTCTGATTTCCATAAGTTGGGTGTGATTGCATTGAATATGCATGAGTTGAGGATGACCTGCATTAACTTGGTTTATGTTTTGCATTTGATAAGAATTGTGATAAGCTTGAGTTTTGGTACATTATGTGATAAAATGCAATATGTGAGAATTTGTGGTTTTTGGGGCATGTGTGAAAACTAAGAAGGGCCCGGAGCCCTAGGGTGCAAGGTTCAAAACTTGGCCAAGCAGATGTTGCTTTCGTCAGGTTAGTTGTTTGAAAAGCGTAAGTAGAGTTTGTGATCTTGACAAGATCCCTACTATTGCAATTGTGATAAGTTGAAGCCCCCAATTGAAGTGATTCCGGGTATACGTGGTGTGAGGCATGACATATATACACTTAGAGATTTCATATGCATTCATACATGGTTGCCTGAGTCGTTGAGTTGCTCACCCCCATCCCCCAAACTTTTTTTTAGATAAAGCTCCCATGGAGGAGGAAGCTTAGAGTGCATAAACGGACTTTTGAGTTCTTTTTTAGAGTGTATCTTTTGGACACGTGTATAAGGAGGTCCATGCCAGCTTGTGGCATGTTGACTATAGTTGTAGTGTTGTCATTACATTTGGTTCTTCAGCTTGTGGTATAAGTATGACTTTTGAGAAATATATGTATAATGAACTCCTTTATGAATGACTTTTTGAGAAATGTATGAATGATTATCCGTTTTGAATCTCTTTATGTATGGAAATGTGGGAGTGATCATTGGAGATGAGACTTGTATACTTCTATCATTTTATGGGCTGTCTTTGGATGAATTATATTCAAGGGAATGTATATTTTAGAGTAAAGTTGTGAAATGCATGAACTTAGCTTCTATAAGGGACAAATGTATGAATTTTGTGAAGAATTGTTCAAGTTTAGAATTGTGAGTGAGTGTATGAACCTAAGAAATGCATCTAGACTTGAAACACTCAGGTTTTAGGACATTTTTGAACTTTTGGTCATCTAGTCTCTGCAGTAGTCGAATGAAAGTATGAGATTTCGAACATTTGTAAATGTGGTACTTGTTTCGGACAACTGAATGAGGGTTTCAACCGGCCGAAAGCTCCCTTTCAGCTGATCGAATCTACCCTTCAGGCGACCGGCAGAGATAGGAATTTGATGGTCAGCTGAACCCAGGTTTCAGTGATGGTCTGGGAAGCTTATGAACATGTTTGCTCAAGTTTTAATGTCAACAGGATCTATAAGGGCATTAGTGTCATTTTACTTTGAATAATAAATTTCGGGTTTGCTATTCATGATTTATTTAATTATCTTGTTATTATTTTATGTGCACCAACCTAATTGCAGGAATATGTTGGGTATTTAAATTAGAATGACATTTTAAAAATTATTTCTAGGGCATCAAAGTGTAGGGGCGATTTGGGAATTAAAGGCATTAGGGTTTCTTGTCTTTTCTTATAAAAAGAAATTCAAAAGTTAAAGAAAAAAGAGACCCATTTGTTAGCTGATTGTTGAAAGCACCTTTACATATGATGATAGATGTTTTGAATGTGTGGCCCACAAAGATTGGTTCAAGAGATAACAAAAGTCTGGTGGTATTGTAATTGGTGTAATATTTGTATAAGTGAGGTGTTGCGGCTGAAGATAAGATAGAAAAATATAAGATGAAGTGATGGCATTTTGGATACACACACACACACATATATATATGTAAGGATTAGGTTAAAAGAATCTTTTGCAAGTACCCTATAAATATATATCATTCTCAGCTGGTATATGAGGGGAAGCCGAAATCAAAGAAAGGGAGCCGCTGGAAACAAGAAAAAAGAGTAAGTGAGAAAAGGAGAACAGGTGGTTCTCTTTGTTCATGGCTGCCAATTCGAAAGTGGTTTCCATCGTGTAAGTTGGGGGTGTAGTGAGAGAAAGCAAGAGAAGAGTGAGAAGCATCAAATGGAGAGAAGTGAAGATGAGATTGAAGATTTGTAGGTCGCTGATCATGTAGAACAGAATCACGAACAGTAACTATGTTCTGTATTTGTTCTGTCAGTTGCCAATCTTGAAGATAGGATTAATCATCTTGAATCATCTATACCTCTCTCATATTCTATTTGAGTGAATCGAATCATGAAGTTTTCATGGTATGTTTGGTGGTATCGATTCTTGAAGCTCACCTGTATTGATCTTGTTAATGGCAACTAAAAGAGAGAAACAGAGAGTGTGCACAAGGTGAGGAAAATAAAATAAAAAGAGGTTTGATAAGAACTGGGTTTTAGAGAAAGAAAGATAGTCGGTGAAAGTTGAGATGCAACATCATCGGTGATTATCAAGGAACCGTGTCTCGGCCTCACCGATTCTAAACGGAAGCTTGATTCGCGTTTGGCTTACTTCGGTTCATCAGTGAGCATCTTGGTTCGATTTCTGCTTCTTCTCTTGATTCACGCTAGCTTACTATGGTTCGATAATCTTGCGATCATTTCTGTTCAATCTCAATTCTGATCACCTTGGTTCACCATGGTTCTTCTTCATTTTAACTTGATTTATCTTTGATTAAGCCTTACACAGAAGCATGATTCATCTTCACGGTATACATTGTCCAATCTTCTTTCTTGCACAATTTGCACACGTGAACTCGTTGGGGTTTTATTGTTGACACACAAATCACGGGCGCACAATTTCATTATGCATTTTGTGTTGAATTTACTTTTGGAAATCTCATGTTGCTGATTGCTTAGTTTGATGTCAGAAATTTCATATTATTGATTGTTCAGCTTACTTTCAGAAATTTCATATTATTGATTGTTCAGCTTACTTTCAGAAATTTCAAGGAGCTGAAATTTATCTTGTGAAAATTTGTTTTGTTCTTGCTGTTTTGGAGGTATTAAATTGCTGATTTGCTTGTCCTAAAATGCTAAGTTGTTGTTTGCTTAAATTACAAGTTGATGTCCATATAATGCTAATTTTAGTTGTCCGAAATTACTGATTTTTTTTAGTCCATATAATGTTGATTTTGGCGGTCTTAAAAATGCTGAATGCTGATTAAATTAGTGCTGATTTGGGGATTTGTTATTGCTGATTTGCTGAATTTAAAATTGCTGATTGATCTATTGAGTTGTTGAATCTTTCATCATGCTAAAGGTTGCTTTGAAGTTGAATTATGTGTTGCAAAATTCCATATTGCTGAATTGCTGAATTCTGTGTTGCAAATTCCATATTGCTGAATTGCTGAATTCTGTTTTGCGAATTCCATATTGTTGAATTGTTGAATTTGAAATTAATTGGAATTGCTAATTATCCTGTCATTTATTGTACTTGTTTACATAAGCTCTGTGCTATTAACTTCTACTCTAATTGTTGCCAATTTTACTTAAATAACAGGTACACAGACCAAGTAGTACCAGAACAACTATTAAAAAGAATTACACCAACTCGAATAGAAGTCTAAAAAGCTGAGGACGGGATTCCTTTAAAAGAGCAGACTTCTACAAGACCGTTGCAGCTACACTTTAAGGGTGTATTTATTGATTGAAGAAGTTCAAGTGTCATGATCTGCCAAGAAGACAAGTGACCGAGTCATTGTCATGCCGGACCTTGAAGACTAACTATCAGAGTTTGAAGATTTGAAGACCAATATACAAGACTTGAAAATCTTTGCCGCTACTCAAGACATCGAATTGACTCCACTATCACTATGTATAGTTCGAGTATTGGGATATTTTGGACAGAGAGAGTGTGAGTGATTGTGGTGAGATAGCTTGGGCTTTGGGAAGCCCAAGTTGGGATTAAGAGCGAAAAAACTGTTATGAGATTTGGTGAGAGTTGTTCAAGCCTAGGGAGGCTGTGAACTGGGTGAATGCTGGAGCAGACTATGTTGTGAGTTGGGTGAGTGAGAGAGTGATTGAGAGAATTACTGTACTACCCTTTTAGACATAGTGGAGCTCAGTTCGAAGAGGGTTTTTTTTCCCCATTTTGGGGTTTTCCTCTATAAATCTGTGTGTCCAAAATTATGTGATTGCATGTGCTAGCCAAACTTGCAATATTAGAAAAAAAAATCGAAGAACCTATTCACCCCCTCCCCCTCTAGGTTCATCACTCTGCAGTAGCCGACTGAAAGTGTGAGATCCCGAACATTTGTAAATGTGGTACTTGTTTTGGATGATTGAATGAGGGTTTCAACCGGCCGAAAGCTCCCTTCCAGCCGACTGAATCTACTTTCTAACCGACTAACAAAGTTGGGAATCTGAAGGACAGCTGAACCCAGGTTTCAAGTGACCGAAGAAGGTTTCAGCCGACCAAAACTGGACTGAATTGGAATTTCTTGAACTTTTGAATAAGAATGAGTATGTATAGATGCATAGACCAATGTGAGACCCATTGAGATGGGTAATGATGGTTATACACATATGTGATTACGTACATATAGATAGCTTTCGCAATTGAATGGTTTTAAGTTGAGATTAGTGATGGGTAATATTAATGTTTGACTTTCACCGTTCACCCCTATTTCCCTTGCTCTTAATCGGGTGTCGAAAATTGGGGCATGACAATATCGTATTGCCACCATCTCTACCATCACCTTCCTCCACCACCGCACCACTACCACCACCTCCACATCCCCGCCACCACCCCTACCGCACCACCGCCACATCGCCACCCCCACCACACCACTCCACTATTCCACATCGCCGCCACCACCCCTACTGCACCACCGCCACATCGCCACCTTCCTCCACCACCACTCCACTCCACCACCTCCACATCGCCGCCACCACCCCTACCACACCACCGCCACATCGCCACCTTCCTCCTCCCCCACCCCTACCACACCACTCCACCACTTACACATCGCCACCTTCCTCCGCTACCACCATCACCTACACATTGCCACCACCTCCACTACCACCTTCCTCCATCACCACATATTTGTTTGTTTAATTTATTTGTCACTAGAAGTGATATTTTGGAGAATTTGATTTAAAATTTATTTCATTCCCACTTCATTTCATATTTGCAACCAAACAATAGAATGCGAATGGTCATTCCATTACCGTTTTCATTCTATTCTCAGCTTCATTTCATTCCCTTCAAGCATATCAAACACAACATTAGAGTAATTTTAAAAATTATAAGTAAGATGTGCGTAAGTATGACAAACTCTTGGAGAGGCCAGAATAAATTATCCCATGAAAATATGGATAACATAATTTATTTCATTCCCACTTCATTTCATATTTGCAACCAAACAATAGAATGCGAATGGTCATTCCATTACCGTTTTCATTATATTCTCAGCTTCATTTCATTCCCTTCAAGCATATCAAACACAACATTAGAGTAATTTTAAAAATTATAAGTAAGATGTGCGTAAGTATGACAAACTCTTGGAGAGGCCAGAATAAATTATCCCATGAAAATATGGATAACATAATAAAAAAAATGATTGAAAATCAATCAAGATAATAAAAAATTAGAAATATAGCACAAGTTCTACTAGGGTGGATAATGCCGGATACACACGCGTCTGTGGGATCCAGCACTGTTGTGGTAGGCATCGAACACCAGTGTGTGTCGTTCAGGCGGACGTCGGCTTGAAAACAATTTCCGTAAAAATAAACCGTAAAAATAAAATAGCCAATATTCAAGGAGAGGCACCTGCAAGTAAACGAATTCAGAGTCATTTGAAATTCTAAAAAATCATGCCTCGCCAAAGTAAGCCTTTCATTGCTTTTCTTAATTTCTGCCGATTAGGGTTCGCTCTCTTTGTTTTTCATATTTTATTTATCTCTTTCATTTTAAATTCAAAGTCATTTGAAATTCTTCAATACCGTAAAAAATCATGCCTCGCAAAAGTAAGCCTTTCGTTGCTTTTCTTAATTTCTGCCGATTAGGGTTCGCTCTCTATGTTTTTCATATTTAATTTATCTCTTTTATTTTAATTCTGTTTCCATTAAAATATTTGTGCAATATTTGAACCATTGGTTGCTGTATATGGATGATCAATCAGTTTTTATTATTTTTCTTCTGAGCTCAGATTTAATTTGATTTCATCTAGTTGGTGTTGGTTTAATTATATGTTCTTTGATTTTTTTTTTAAATAATTATTTTGATTGTAACTATAACATGTATTTGTGCCTGTTCTTAGTTTGTTACCCATTTTAGTTTCTCTTTGCTTGGCGGTATTGGGGATTTCATGAGTTGGTTTTGTTTTCCACGGGTATGACCCTTGTGATGGTTGTATTTGGCCTTTTGCCTTAGTTTCTCATAAAATGCCCACCACAGCCTCTTAAGAACGACGACATTTACCATTATACTGAAAACATGCTGATGATCATTTTGTCTTTTTGATTTTTGCAGTGTCAGGAAATTTAATGCTCTTGAATCATACGGATTTAAGAGAATATGGGATTTACTAGTCATTGCATTTTAAGTCCTGGGAGTTAAAAAAAAATCATGATTAGTGAAATCTCATAATAATATGTTATCAGGTAGCTTGTAATAATAAGAAGAGGAAGAAGGGAACTCATATAGATGACTCAGTTTGATTGTGATCGAGGCAAGGATGACGATGACGATTACCATCTACAAAAATCTCATGAAAGTTGATTTTTTTCTCATAATAAATAAGAGTGCAACCTAGTTTATTTTTTTCTCCATGCTTGCCTCTAAGTTCTACATTAATTATTTGGGGCGCACATCTATTTCTTGGGAAATAAAATGGAGTATATAAATTTCAATCATGTGTTCCATTTTAATATTGGCAGAGTGTGAGTGAAGAGTGCTTTTCTTGTTACTCAAATAATTATAATTTGCGTAGTCCATACTCTATAATTTGAATTACTCGTGTAGCCTTCTAGCCTTCACTGCTTATGATGAATCTGCATTTTTGTTTCAAAAATCTATCTTATGTGCTTCTCTATATTTCTCTCTGTGTCTCACAGTTATTTGCTTCTATTTATTTTCTCTCTGTCTCTCTTTCAATTTTTTTAGTTCTATTCTTCATATATTCATGTCTTCTATTGATATCGAATAACAAGCTTTTAGAGAGCACTAAATTTTGGTACTACATTTTTATCACCTTAAGTTTCAATGTGAAATTTGGTCCTTACTTATATATCTTCATCTATACAATTATGTTAGGCGGCACTATAAACTTCCATCTTTCTGGTGTTACTAACTTCTAAATAATGCTGATTTTTGTTGATGGACATGATCCTCTTTTTCTTTTTCTTTTTCTTTTTTTTTATTCTACTTTTTATTAGGCAAGTACTCACACATTTTTTTTTCGCCCATGCCGGGCTCGAACCCCTCCCTTCCTCTCTGAGGGTGGGGAGGTTATACCACTGGGCTAGAGGCCCTTTGGTATGATCCTCTTTTTCTTTTACCTTTTATTTTTTATTTTTTTTGTTAAGTTTCTTTTACCCTCTTTTCATTGATATATGCTTCAGATTTTGTCAATGTGGCTTTGCCTTTGTAGGTTGGTCCTCTAGGTCACGATCTTCCCGCTCGTCATTTTTTTCGGGTAAGAAATTGAATCTTTTTATAATCTACCACTTAGATATTTGGTCTCAAAGCTTTGTCTTAAATATGTATAAACATGCATATTATGCATATATAGCGGCAGTGCAAAATTTGCTTTGCTAAGTTGCCTTAATATGCTGCCATGCTAGTTGGTGAATTCATGTCCAGTATAATAAACTCAAATGTGTAGCAAAGAAGATAGTAAGTAGAGGCTTGGTGAATGTTAGGCAACGTAGGAATTGAGTGGCTAACAAAGTTGTTTAACAACATCCTAAAACAAGGCCTGGTACCAGATGAGTGGAGGAAAAGTACAATAATACCAATATACAAAAATAAAGGAGACATACAAAATTGTGGCAACTATAGAGGAATTAAATTAATGAGTCATACAATGAAAATATAGGAAAGGGTAATCAAACAAAGACTAAGGAAGGAATCCATGGTATCCGATAACCAATTCGGATTTATGCCGGGGAGATCAATAATGGACGCTATATGTACCTACTTAAACAATTAGTTGTAAGCAACAAGACTTGCATATGATTTTTATAGAGTTAGAAACGTATGATAGGGTCCCAAGAGATATAATGTGGTGATACGAGCGAGTTTTTCATGAACATAGGATTGCACCAAGGATTGGTGCTAAGCCCATATCTATTTGCAATAGTCCTAGATGAGATAATAAAAGAATTTCAAAATAAAATTCCATGGTGCATGATGTTTACCGATGATCTATGTTACCAGCACTCGGGTACGGATGTCGAACACGGGTGCGTGTCTAGAGGTCAGACTCGTCCAACTTTATAATTATTGGACATGTGGACACGGCTGAAAAGAGTCCAAAAAGTAGACACGGGTACATGGACACGGTCATAAATAATAAAAAATGATGAAAATATAGATCATCTATCTTAAATAATAAAGTACCTGTCCTACCCTTTCTCTAAATATTGTAAGCTTTTTTATATTTGAGACATCAATTTTTTAATAAAAATAAAAAGTAAATATATCAGCTATACTTTTTTATAAGAAAATTAATTTTATTACTGTATTACAAGCTGTTAACTCTCCACTAACAGCTTATTGGGCTGCAACTTTGGGCTAGACACATGCCTGTATATTTTGTTTCATATATATTTAACCCATTTAACTTTTCAAAAAAACCAAAGTTACAGCACAACTGTAAACCATTTACAACTATAAACCATTAGACTAAAAGGCTTTTTCAATCTCTTCATATTCAAATAGATAAATGGCACCATTATGATCATTCAAGGCAAGGCATTAAAAGCTGGTCAATAGTCACGCGATCGCGTGAAACGACGCTCGGTTAGGCACACAAAACTAGGCAAAGACAAGCGCATATACACACAAACATGAAGTCGTCTTCAACCTTCAAAGATGTTGATATCGAACCAGTCCGCCATTTTTTATGCAGGAAGCTTTCTAACACCATGGCAGTCGATTTAACAAATAAAACAGGAAAAAATCATCTAATACTTCACAAGCATCAACCTACACATGATTTTGTGTGTATCGTCATGAGCCGTGTCCGGTAGAAAAGATAAAGCTTCCGACCCATATCCTGTGTCCGTATTCGTGTCGTGTCATGTCGACACGGACACTATGGTCGACAGCGTAATAGCCGATGATATTATGCTCTTGGATATCTCTAAAGAGAACTTAGCAATAAGCATAGAAATGTGGAGAAATGCTTTATAATTGAAAGGATTGAGAACTAGTCGAATTAAAACCAAGTATATGGAGTGTAAATTTAATAAATATTCGAACATTGATAATGTAATAATAACACTTTAAAACAAAAAAATTATTCAAAAAATCACTTTCGTTAACTAGGATTGATAATACAAAAGGATGAAGAGATAGATAGTGATGTAATTAGTAGGATTGGAACCGATTGGATATAATAGAGACAAGCTAGTCACTAGTAGGATTTTATCTGATAAAAGAATAACATATAGGCTAAAAGGAAAATTCTATAGGATTATTAGTAGACCAACTATGTTGTATGGAACAGAGTGTTGGAGCCCTGAAAACGAAACAAGAACAATGCCTTCATGTAGCGGAATAGAGAATGCTGAGATGGATGAGTGGAGTGACTAGAAGAGATGGGGTCACTAGTGAAATTGTCATGCCTCGAATTCCTATGCCCATAACGATACAAGAACTCAGGGGTGAGATTGGGGAACATCAACACCTCTCGTCAATCAACAATTATTTCAAAATCATATAACCACGGAAACTGCAATGCATACTCAATCACATATGCATGTACTCATCAACATTCATCCCAATGGACCTTACACCAGTCTACACATCCATACATATTCAATTCCATTTCCAAAGTTCATGAAATTCCATCCCAGCCTAGTTTCGGTCGGCTGGTACCATCCTCCGGTCGGCTGAAACCTGGGTTTAGTTAACCTCAGTCTACCCAATCTGTCAGTCGGCTGGAGGATAGCTTCGGTCGGCCGAAAGGGAGCTTTCGGTCTACTGAAACCCCTCTTCAGTCGTCTGAAACTGGTACCCAAAATGCAAATATTCGGGATCTCACACTTTCGGTCGGCTGCTGTAGAGATGAGGCGATCAAAAGTTCTAAAAATGTCTAAAACCTGCATTTCACATGTCCAAGTGTTTTCTCTCACTCCATACATGCATTTACTACTCAAAGCATGATAAAAATCCCACAAAAATCCATACATATACACCTCATAATGTTAAATCCATGCATTTCATCAATATATTCCAAAAAAATGTACATGTCCTACATCATTCGAAAGTTGCAAACTTGTCATATTTCACAAATACATCGAAGTTCTAATACATATCCATTATCAAAATGTACATACATCATTTCCAAACTAGTCCATATGCCACAAACCGGCATGGAAACCTACATACATATCCCAACAAAAGTAGAGTTCTCCTACTCTATGTCCAACTCATGGTTGTGCATCATCAATCACTTCTTTGCTATGTCTTAAAAGTGTTAGTGCAGGGGATGAGCAATTTCAACGGCTCAATAATGACATGTTGTGCAATCCATTTAAATCCACATTTCATACTATTGCATAAACACAAATAACATACATAGTCTAACTATGTGTCATGCTTCCTAGAATTCTAATCAAAAGCCCAAACTTTCATTCATTTCGTGGTATATGCATCAAATCTAACTTGACAACCACATAATCACATTTCATGCTTTAATGCACAATTCATCATATCTATAACATATGACATACTCGAAATGGGAGATCAAATCCACCCAAGTTATGTAAACCACATAATTACACTCAGGACTCAAAACATTATTGGAATTGGGATTACACACACACACAATTCGGATACGTGCCGAAACCCAATACCCCATATTCTAGTTGTTGTTTTCAGGCTACTAACCCATTGGTAACCAACTCTCTTGCGCAAGTTCGAGGTCTTTCAACCTTCGGGGATATGTTTCTCGTCTACTTTGTCATGAGCCACTTCCGAGATACATCCCACACTCACACAAAACATGTCACGTTTTGCATACATAATCACAATTCTCGATACATTGCACCCATCTCACGTCCTATAATCATTCCTAGCATGTCATGTAAGAATTTGTATATAGACACATGGATACATTCAACCCCCAAAACTAGGTTTTCATCTTTTCACCCAAAATTCCACATATGCGTCATACATTCTATGAGGCATATATGACATTTTATACATTCGATATCACATACCAACGATTTCCAATCAAAGGAAACATACATATACCAATCAAAAGCATGAAATTTAACCTAAAATTTTACATAATCATCTATAACATGAAAAACATCTATTTTATGCTCAAAACATGACATTTAATTTGAAATAGAAGACACAACATACACCCCCTACCTTAATAGCTATAGTCTCAAGCTATCCCACACTTTCACCAACACCAAAGTTGTCTAACCTCTACTTTGTTCGGTTCCAAGCAAAGCCCTTGTTGCGTAGAACACACTTTCCTTCTTCGGCGCCTTTCGAATCAATCCCTAACACCTTCTAAATCTAGAGAGAAGAAGAAGAACACAAAGAGGAGAGAAAGAAGAGCTTGGGCGGCTGTTTAGAGAGAGAAATAGTGGCTGAAATATCTATCTCCTGATATTTATAAGCCCCTCACCGTAAAATGACTAAAACGCCCTTACTCACTTAACGTACCTCCTGACTTTCGGTTTCGAATCCAAAAGCGGCTATGACCTCGAAATCACTTTTACGTTTCTCCAAATATTCCAATTGGTCTATAACCAAAAATAAAAATTTTTGAAAAAATATCCGGATTCCCGGGCCCACCCGACCCCTGTCCCAGGTCTCGACGACCCAAAATTTCAAAATGAGTTGAATGACCCACAAAACCCTCCGGACCTCTAAATTAGTCCCCCCCCCCGACACACACACCCACACCCACATATGTAAATCATACTTAACACATGTGCAAATCATTTAAATTTATATTTCGGAAAATAAATAAATAATAAAATGAATGAATCTCTACAGAAACTGTGAGCAAAATTACGTGTAATATCCATTGGTGAGAAAATTAGAGAGAGTAGACTTGGATGGTTAAAACACATACATCAGAGATCTAGAGACGCACCGGTTAAACGAGGTAGACTAGTTATAATAGAAGTAAGAGACGGAGAGGGCGGCCAAAATTAACATGGGATGAGGTTATTAAAAATGACTTTAAAAAGTTAAATATAGTAGGTGAAATGATATGTAATAGAAAAGATTGGAGAGAGAATACACGTGGCCGACCTCATTCATATAGGATTAAGACAAGGATGATGATGATGATGTATCTTCAAATTCTGATTTTGCTCTTGAACATAGGTACCACAACTAACAAACTAACTAAAGCAAATTTTGAAACGCTAATCAAAAGTTAAAATAAAAATAAAGACTACGACCGCTTTTGTTACAAAATTTTCCAGCACTAGGTTCTAATCCTAACAACATGTTTCGTTTTGTTAGTGGCTCACTGAGTTGAGTGTGCTCATGTTGTCACTCTTATCATTGTATTTGTTTTTTCCATTATTTGAATTAATCCCATAGTCCCTCGATTCTAGCTTTCCCTAGTTATGAGACGTCTTGCATTTTTGTTTCAGAAGACATTATATGCTTGTCCCTATTTTTCTCACCATTTCTCTTCATTAATTTTTTTATTTTATTCTTCATATATAAAGAGCTGCTATTGATATCAAATTACATGCTTTTAGAGAGTTCCTACTTTTGAACACCTTAAGGTGCAATATGATTTTTTGGTCCATAATATATACTCCCGCCGTCTCTTTTTACTTGTCCATTTTTGGAAAACCAACTTATTAAGAGGATGACTTTTAAAGTTTTGTTTTTATTGTATAGTAATGAATGAATTGCCAAATCTACCCATGGTGGGTCCACATTTATGTCATGTTTTATACTTTAATTGTTTTTATAACATCAATGCAAGAAGGGTAATTTGGGAATGTTGTAAAATATAGTACATTTACTTTTAAATTGGGACAACTATTTTGGGACAGCTAAAAAAGGAAATGTGTTCAAATAATAAGGGACGGAGGGTGTATAATATATTTATATACATTCATATTTATTTATGACAGCATAACAAAGTTAATCTTTGTGGTATTATTAATTTTTATACAGTGCTGATTTTAGTTGATAGGTGTGACTATCCCGTAATACATGATTCAAATTTTGTTAATGTGGCTTTACCTTTGCAGGATGGACTTCTAGGTTTCGTTCTTTCAGTTTGTCATGCCTTCTTGGTAAGAAATTCAAGATTTCAACTTAGTTTTGATTTAGAACCTTTATTTTGGAGATTATAAATGTATCTTTGTTTAAAAGGATTTGAACAAATAGTCTAAAACATATGTGTATATATCAAAATTTGTGGTGTTTTAATTTCTATTAGATTGGTCAAAAAGTTCAAAACTGTTGCTTGATTGGTTTGATAAAAATTCAAAGCTCAAGTGGGGTTCCACCAATAGTAGACCTGTCAATAAATAAGGGTGTTCAGGTTAATCATATTTAATTGCAAATTTGGATCCTTAAAAATGAGTGGGGGTGGCAAAATGAGCTCTGACCTGCCAACCAACCCACTAATAAATGGATATGGGTGGCTTATTTTTCTGTAAGGGTTAAAAACAAGTTGGTTAAAAATGCACCCAATAATTCGCAGGTTAAATGAGACCCATATTCAACCCATATTTCACCTATACTATTACAAAAGAGAGCTTGATTACTTTCCCTTTTTCTCGATCTGCCCCTCCCCCGCTCTCTCTCTTCGAAGACATACGCAAATAAAGGTCTGCCCCTCTCTCTCTGATCTGCCTCTCTCTCTCTCTCTCTCTCCTCGAAGACGTAACGGAGCTTCTAGGTGTTGGTATCGCCGCCAAGTCTTCGGACAAAGAGCTTGCGCTTTGCGGCGTCGGCATCGGCGATCGGATGGTGTCAAGCACGTTGCGGCGGTGGACCAAAATCAGAAACTATGGCGAACAGGTGCCCCAAAGGGGTACTTTCTCTCTCTCTATCTCTAACTCTCTCGTTGTGTGTGTGTGTGTGTGTATATATATTAGATGGGGTGTGATGATGAGTATGGTTAAGCGATTTATACAGATTTGTGGTTGTTTTTGGCGATTTGATTGATACATCTTGGTTTGGATCAGTTTAAGGTTAGATTGGGTCGAGTCATATTAATGGGCCAGGTTGTGTAAACGGGTCGGATCTATTAAACGGTCTGACCCATGTGTTGTGACAAACAATTGTGAACCAAGCACAATCACGAAATACGACAAAAACGAATCAAGCACAACACACAAAATATAAGAATATACGTGGTTCAACAATGTGTTTATATCCACGGCGAAGATCTGGCGGAAGTTTTTACTATGCAAAAATAAGGAGATTACAAGTCTCAACCCCAAACCCTAGTTCTCGCGCGCTCTCTCTCTCTTTCTGCGTTTTTAGTAATTTCTCTCATTATCCCACTGCAAACCCAGGATGCCCTTATATATCGGGGTATAAGAGAGTCCTAATCCGGGTCCAAAACCCATAAGCAAAAAATGGGTCATAATTTTTTTTTGGCCACACAGCCCATTTTTCGAGTTAAAACTGGATCCCAACGCGACCTGAGTCGAGACAAAATTGGATTCCACTAAGCTTTGCAATCCCAACTACTCCTTCGCATACCCCTAAGGGCCTCAGCAACTGTAAACACCAATCAAGCCCAGACAGTGTCTGAACTTGATAGTAGGAATGACCTTAGTCATCATATTTGCCAGATTATCTGTTGTCCCAATCTTCCTCACTACAATAGCACCATGTGCAATCACATCTCTGATGAAGTGCAACCTGACATCAATATGTTTGTGCTTGGTCCTCTCATGGAACATCTGATTTTTAGTCAAATGTATAGCACTCTCTTTGGCTGTTGCAAAATACAATCAAATCATCCAACTGCAAGCCCAGATCACTAACCAAGCCTCTAAGCCATATCGTTTCCTTCACTGCCTCTGTGACAGCTATTGTACTCAGCCTGTATAGTAGACAATGCAACAGTAAACTGCAAAGTTGCCTTCCAACTGATCACACTCCCACAAAGAGTAAATACATACTATGTCAAGGACCTCTTCCTATCAAGATCTCCAACAGAATTCGAATTAACATATCCAACAACACTCCCAGACCTGTCGCTGCCACTGTCACAGACTAATCCAACATTTGCAATGCCTCGCAAATACCTCAATATCCATTTCACAACCTGCCAATGAACCTTCTTAGGTTTATCCATGTATCTGCGCACTATACTAACTGCTTGTGAAATGTCTGGCCTAGTGCACACCATAGCATAGAAAAAGTAAAGTAATTAAGCCAATCGCGCCTCGCTGGGCCTTGCGCCTCACCACGATAGGCGCGCGCCTTAGTAAAGGGGCCTTGCCCCAGTTCTTGCCAGGAGCAGTTTCTGCGCCTCGCGCCTTAGCGTGCCGCGCCTTTAACAACTATGCCTCCTCCTCGGTTTGTGATGACAATTCTGCCAAAAGTCTGAAGTGGGCTGCCAAGGGAGCACTCACAGGCTTTGATGCTTGCATACCGAAGCGTTCCATCACCTTCTCAATGTATTTCTTCTGTGACAAATACAATCTGCTCGCTCCTCTGTCTCTCTAAATCTCCATACCCAAAATCCTCTTCGCGGCACATAGATCATTCGTTTCAAATTCACCACTAAGCTGAACCTTCAAGATGTTGATTTCTGACATGTTTCTACAAGCTAATTAATATGTCGTCAACATAGAGCAACAAGTACAAATACGAACAATCTGAGAGCTTCCTGTGATACACACAACTGTCGAACTCACTCCTACAGTAGCCACTCCTAAGCATAAAGGTGTTGAATCGCTTGTACCACTGTCTAGGAGACTGTTTCAGCCTATACAAGGACTTCTTCAGTAGGCAAACATGGTCTTCCTTTCCTAGAATCTCAAATCCCTCAGGCTGATGCATATAAATTTGCTCTTCCAACTCTCCATGCAAGAATGCAGTCTTGACATCAAGCTGCTCAAGCTCTTAGTCATACAGAGCAACCATAACAACTAACACTCAAATTGAGCTATGTTTCACAACAGGAGCGAAAACTTCATTGAAGTCCACCCCTTCCCTCTATGTATAGCCCTCTGCCACAACCTCGCATCTTCCACTCTTGGAGTTCCTTCATTCTTCTTGAAGACCCATTTACAGCCCACAATCTTCTTGCCCTTAGGCTTCTGAACTAGCTCCCAAGTCTGGTTTTTATGAAGAGACTCAAACTCCTCACGCATGGCATCAGACCACTGTGCTGACTCTCCACCCTTGACGGCCTCATGATAAGTACACGGTACCTGCTCATCAATACTCTCTGCCACACTTAAGTGCATAAGCAACTGAATCAGCATGTGAAAAGCCATACTTTTGAGGTGGCTTAATCTCCCTCCTCGGTCTGTCTCTAGTCACGCTGTACCGCTACAATTGTGCATCTTCTTCCTTAACCTGAAACTGCACTTGCTCATCATTCGACTGATTAGGAACACTCTTTAACTGAACCTCTGATAGCTCCACCTGACACCCTGAGTTCTAGTTGAATCAACTACCTTCTTCTACGGGGTAAGCATCGCAGACTCATGAAAGGTCAATGTTGAGAAACAAGCCCCCAATCACGAACCACCAAATATTACGATGTGATGATAAGTAAACAAGCACGAAGAAATTTGTCAGAACACACCAAGAATTATACGTGGTTCGGCTAAACAAGTCTATGTCCACGGAGAGCCCGATTTCACTATATAGATTGTAACAGTACAAGTTGAAGAATTGTATCAAGAGTACACTCAACTCTTAACCCTTAACCCTTATACACCCAATCTCACTCAAAAGGAAATCACAAATTCTAAACAAGAATTCTCTCTTTAAGCGTCCTCTCAATAACAATGAGAGTATTACCTCTACGCAAGAGTTGCCCTCTCAAAACAATGAGAGTGACCTCTCAAATACAACGAGAGTATTGCCTCTTTTCTTCTCACTTATGTTAACCTATAACATAGGTAACTATTTATAGAGCCCAAAACCCAATTCCTTGATGGACAAGGATTACAATTCCTTAGAGTCCAAGACTTGCCTAACAAGTACTTTCCTTCCTTGAGACCAAGACTTGTTGTCTAAGAAATTACCTAATAAGACACAACTCTATAATAGAAATCTAATCACAATAGGAATTTAAGCCAACCTAACAGTCACATCTCTGCTAACAAGTAATTTTATTTTCCTAAGCATTCGGGCACTACAATCTGTATCCCTTGACCCAGGCTCAAAACTAAGAAATATACACTTCTTAGCCCTCGGTTCAAGCTTCCCCTCATTAACATGAGCCTATGCAGGACACCCAAATATTCTTATATTACTATAACTAGCAGGAGAACCAGACCATACCTCCTCCGGAGTCTTACACCAAGAAACAAGCTGTGGAAACAGCTTCAACCCAGAACACTTTGTCTAACCCAGCATTGGACAACATACACCGTGCTCTCTCCAATAGTGTTCTGTTCATCCGTCCTGCAACTCCATTCTGTTGCGGAGTTTTCCTCAATGTGCAGTGTTTCACAATTTTGTGAGTCTTGTAGAACTTATTAAATTCTCCATCACATAACTCCAAATCGTTGTTTGTCCTCGAGCGTTTAACTTGTTTTCTAGTCTACTTTTCAATCAAGGTCTTCTACTGCTTGAACGTGACGAATGCCTCATTCTTGTGTTTCAGAATGTAAGCCCAAACTTTTCGAGAAAAATCATCGATCAACGTCATCATATATCTACCACCACCATGTGAATTAACTTGAGAAGGACCCCAAAGATCAGAATGGATATAATCCACTGTGCCTTTGGTCCTATGAATTCCCGCACTGAACTTCACTCTGCACTGTTTTCCGAAAACACAATGCTCACATAAATCTAGCTTTTTGGTTTTCTGACCACCAAGCAGACACTGCTTACTCAAAACATCTATCTCCCTCTCACTCATATGCCCTAGCCGCATATGCCATAACCTGGTAGTATCTAAATTCGGATCTAAGGACGATACTGCAGCAGAACTTGTAACTGTGCAACCCTGCAGAGCATACAAACCATGCTGCTTCAGTCCCTTCATCACCACAAGAGCACCATTTGAAACCCTAAGATTCGTAGCTGCATTCTCCTGCCTGAAAGACTAAGGTTTTACCACCATACCAGGTTGAAATGTGTTTAGAAAATCAAATGTAGTCAGACTTGGAAGTCCCTTATTTACAGCAGGACAAACAAAAGCCTTGACGTGGGGACAATTTGTAGGCATCATAATTTATGGTGATTAAGCACCATTCAATCAATCATAGGAATAATGCAGGCATAGAGATTAATATCCAGCTACAGTAGGTGGAATGAATCGATTCTTCAAGGGAGAAAGGAGATCCTTTCTCAATGTGGCGAGGCTTCCCAGCCTTTTCACTTCCGGTGAAGTAGAAAGTGTGGTAACAGAGAGAGCACATGTGCTCCGAGTGGCTGACAGAAATACCGAGAGGAGAGCAATGCTCCATACCTGCATGGTCGGAAGGTTTGATAGAGAGGTGGGAGGTTTAGAAAGGATCGAAGAGTGGACCAAGAGAGCATGGAAAGTGTCTAGCGGTGTAAGATCACAGCCTTGCCAGACTCCCTTTTGCTCTCAAGTTTTCGTCGGAGCATGAGGCTAAGAGAGTACTAAAAGAGGGAAAGAGACAGTGGGGCTCTGCTGCTACTGGATGTATGGTATTTAAGGGTGGGCTGTGCTTGCTTGCTGAAAAAAAGAAAGGAACGAAGAATCTTGATCTGTGGTCTACCATTACACCTTTGGTGCTATAAGCTTTTTGTGGCCATCGGAGATCTATGTGGAGGTTTTCGAAATGTAGAGGCGAATGATATGATTGATACAGAAAGGATTATAGTCACAGTTAAAGACGGTGGCATAGTTCCACAGTTTGTTCTGGTTGAAGATGATCGAGTGGCTTACAAAGCGAGTCTGTCGAAATAGATCGCTCCAGAGTTGGTTCCGAGGCATGAATCACTGGTAGGGAGAGATGTTAGCCAGCTAATTACGGAGGATGAGTGGTGGAGATGGCACAGTCAGACATCCGGAAAAGTAACCAGCAAGCTTTTGGCCCAGAAGGAGGCGAAGGCAAGAGGACAGGGACGACTGGGAGCCCACGCACGTGAGGCGAGTGGCAGACGGAAGGGACGGCTCTTGAAACGTGTCAATAAAGAGGATAAGGATAAAGTTGGATGCAATACAGCTCATAGGGCACTTGGCAGATTTACAGACGGTCTCAGCTTCAGAAGATATCTGCCAAATTCTCAATTCAAATTCAAATGTTTATGGGCCAACAAATGGGCCCAGATACGAGAATGGGATAGTAGTTAAAATGGGCCCAAATAGATATGAGAATCTGGGCTCACTTAGAAAGGAATTTACAGCCCAAAATAGATTTGAGAATTTGGGTTCATAAATAAGAAAAGAATTCACGGCCCAAGATAACATTTCTGTTGGCAACACTCAAAGGCTCAAAACGATGCCAGGTTATAATCGCAGAGAAGATGAAGTTGCGAAGTCGAAGGTGGGCAAACCTGAGTTTTACAGGAGCCAAAGAGGGGTTGACAAAGGAGGAGGAAGAAGAAAGCCGAGACAATCTGGACTGAGAACCAGAAACTGATCACTACTCAGAACAAAAGTTTCAAGAAGAGACTAAAGTGGACAAAGGCTGAGAAGCAAAAATGGGTTCTGAAAGAAAGATCAAGGTCGGAAACGGAGAAGCAAGTTTACACTGAAAGATCTGCAAACTCTAAGGCAAGCTGTTCTAACTATGATATTCCAATTTCTTCATCTCTTCTGGTGGGTTTGGGCACGTCGAGGAGAGCGGAAGTTGGGAGTGGGTGAAATGAGAAAGACGCAGTCAATAGCGCCAAAATTCAAGAGGTCGTGGAAATGAGCAGTGTGGTGGTCTGTAATCCCATGAGTGAGGGTATTGAGGAAGTTCATATTTGTAGCAGCAAGGAAAAGGATGAATTGATCTTATGCATTGGCAAGGGGGTCAAGATGAGATTGAGGATAGAAACGGCAACTGCTTTGCTAGAAGTGCTAAGGCTGCAGAGAGGGCTTGAACATCCGACAAAGAGCACGGATGAGGTCTTATCATCTGCTAAGGTGGCTGGTGTATTTGCCGCAAACTCAGGCAGGTCTAAACAGATGGGGGAGAGAGATGAGATTTCCGAAAGAGACATGGAGGGACTTTTCATTCAATAACAGCAAAGAAGAGGCCGAAGCAGGGCTTGCTCTTGAATCTCTGCTCCTTTCCCCGCCAGTTTGGGAATGCAATGAGGAGCCAGGGGTTGACATCCCTTTGGCAGTAGCTGGAGTAGCAAGGGTGGAGGAAAAAAATATAATTCCTTCTGTGGCAGAATTTCACGGAGACAGAATTGTGAGAAGTGCTGAGGAAATGGGAGAGTTGATGGGTCTCACGTTTTCTAGGGAGGATGGGCTAGACCTTGAAACATTTCACTCACTCGAGCACGGATGGGATCAAATTAATTGTAAGAAGAGTTCGTCTAGGAAGGGGGAAAGAGAACTTAGGAACTTGATTTCCAATGTGAATTATGACGGGAGGAATGGTGGGACGAGCGAGAGGAGTAGTGTAGGTAGGAGGGGGGAGGGTAGGGGAAAAGAATTGGTGTGTTTATGAAGCTTAAAATAGTGTCGTGGAACGTTCGGGGGCTGAATAATTCAGACAAAACGAGAGTGAAGTCCTTGATCTGTAGGTGGGAGGCGCACATTGTATGCCTGCAAGAATCCAAGATAGCTGATGTGACGGATGGACTGATGAGGAGTTTGTGGGGAGGTAGATTCACTGAATGGGAGGCCCTTGAAGCAGTAAGGACGTCGGGGGGTATTGTGGTTCTCTGGGATAAGAGGTGGGTTTCAAAAGTTGAAACCTCAAAAGGGAGGTCTTCTATTTCTCTTTGGTTTTCTTTGGCAGAGGATGGATCCCACTTAATTTTCTCAGGGGTGTATGGACCGGTAGGGGGCATGGAGAGGAGTAGGCTATGAGAGGATTTGGAGTCTGTCTGATTGAGGCGGTCGGGCCCTTGGTGTGTGGGAGGAGGCTTTAATGAGATAAGGGATCCCATTGAGAGATCTTCAAGGGGAGAAGAAAGCTAGCTATGTGGGAGTTTTTCGAATTCAGTGATGCTCATCAGCTTATTGACCTCCCAATAGAAGGTGCTCGATATACTCGGTCTAGTGGCAGAGAGCATCCTACACTCTCTCGACTTGATAGATTTCTAATTTCTGGTGATTTGGAGGAGAAGTTTCTGGATGTGGCACAAGTAGCTTTGGCTAGAGCGGTGTCGGATCACATTCACATTATTTTGGATTGTGGGGGGTTGGGCAGAGGGCGATCTCCTTTCCGGTTTGAAAACATGTGGTTAAAAGCGGAGGGTTTCAAAGATAAAGTTCAAAACTAGTGGGCAAGCTATGATTGTAGGGGCAACACAAGCTTCCATTTGGCACACAAACTAAAGCGGCTAAAGGAAGATATTAAAAAATGGAACAAAGAGGTCTTCGATAATCTTAATTGACATAAGAATAGAGCTCTTTCTGAAATCTTAGAGCTTGATTGTAAGGAGGGGGAAGGGGGCCTTAGTGACATGGAGGTGAGCAGAAGAGAGGAGTGCAAGGCCGAGTTCGGGGAGATTGCGATGATGGAGGAAATTTCCTGGAGACAGAAGTATAGAGCACTGTGGCTGAAAGAAGAGGATCGGAACACCAAATTCTTCCACAGACTTACGAATGCTCACAGAAGGGGAAATCATATAGGCAAGATCTGAATTGATGGGAACTTGTTATCTAGAGCTGAAGAAGACATTCAGAGAGGGATTGTGACCTTCTATCAGCAACTTTATACAGAAACCTCTAGGGACAGGCCTTTGTTGGGTGGTCTTGAGTTCGCAGGCATATCAGAGGAGGATAGGGATTGGGTGGAGAGACCCTTTGAGTAAAAGGAGGCGGTAGAGGCTTTGAGGAGTTGTGCGGGGGATAAAGCTCCCGGGCCTGATGGCTTCACAATGGTTTTCATGCATCAGTATTGGGAAGTGGTTAAGGCTGAAGTGATGGAGGCCCTTAGTGAGTTCCACTGAACAGGGTACTTTGAGAGGAGCCTCAATGCCTCTTTTATCGCCCTTATCCCAAAGAAGGGTGGTGCTATTGATGCTGAGGATTTTAGGCCAATTAGCTTTGTGGTTGTGATTTATAAGGTTTTTGCTAAAATACTAGCTAATCGGTTGAGGAGGGTCTTAGATGTGGTGATCTTAGACACACAGAATTCTTGTGGGAGGTAGACAGATTATAGATTCAGTGCTGATTGCTAGTGAGTGTGTGGAGGCAAGGATTAAAAGCGGACTGCCAGGAATTGTATGCAAGTTGGACATTGAAAAGGCATATGACCATGTAAGCTGGGAAGTAGAGGAAATACATGAGTTTGCTGACATTCTGGGTTGCAGAGCTGGTTCATTTCTGACTTCTTATTTGGGGATGCCGTTGGGAGCGTCGTCGAGAATGGTTTCCACTTGGGATCCATTCGTAGAGCGGTTTGAGAGGAGGCTTGCCAGTTGGAAGAAACAGTATCTATTGAAATGAGGGCGCATTACTCTTATGAAGAGCACTATTTCGAATGTTCCAACTTATTTCTTGTCCCTTTTTTTTTTATGCCGATGTCAGTAGTAAGGAGGCTTGGGAGGATTCAAAGCAAGTTTCTGTCGGGTGGTTTAGGGGATGAGTTCAAATACCACTCGGTGAGTTGGGGGAAGGTGTGTACCTCGATTCAGAAAGGGGGTTTGGGAATAAGGAGGTTGAAACTGTTCAATAAGGCTTTGTAATGTGAATTGACGAGATATCACTATTGGAAAAAGCAGTGACAGAAGCAGGGGTTGGACACTTGGCTTGGGTTTGGCTGGAAGTTGCAGAACCGGTATTGTTGCCGGTCATGGTTGTCTCGTTATCAGCCATAGATTATCGGGAAAGAAGAAAAAAAATGGGTATAGATTGCTCTGTTTTGGAATTGAAAAAATAGAGGACAATAGAAAGGCTTGAAATGAAGAAGAAAATCCCAGAAAAAAAGGGCCAATCTGCTCTGATACCATATAAACGCGAAAAATATTTTCTGTTCTGATTTTGCATTACCCAATTAAGCTGCCTTCATTTGTATTTATATAAGAGATATAAATCATATAGATTACAATGATACGGAGATAATATCTCCACAACAGTATTCCCTACAATCAAGCTATGATATGATACGATATGATACAATATAATATGATAAGATACCTATACTAATTATACTACATATGATACTTACAATCAAGCTATGATATGATACGATATGATACGATATGATATGATATGATACCTATACTAATTATTCAAGATATGATACGATATGATATCTATACTAATAATACAAGATATGATATGATACATTCCACAGTTGACTAAATCAGATTTGATTTCGTCCACAGAACATTTGAGGTTCATTCCTACTATATAATCCTCTCGGACTACACGGCCTCCCTTCCCTTAGAAGGCTATTTGGAGAACAAAGGCCCCCGTGAAGGTGGCCTTCTTTACTTGGACAACTACTTTAGGAAAGATCCTTACCATTGATAACCTCAAGAGCAGGGGTCGAGTTATGATGAATTGGTGTTACATGTGCAAAAGATCAGAGGAAACGGTGAACCATCTTCTTTTACATTGTTTAGTGGCGAGGGACGTTTGGTCTCTGTTCTTGGCTGCGTTTGGTATGACCGGGGTGTTTCCCTGTTCCACGAAGGATATAATCGAGGCTTGGAGAGGGTGTTGAGTGGATGGCCGAGCCAAGGATGCTTGGAGGGCCACTCCCCTTTGTTTATGGTGGGGCTTGTGGCAAGAGAGGAATAGGAGGTGCTTCGAGAATGTGGAGTCTTCTATTTGGTCTCTCAAATACAATATTTTAACTCTTTTATTTTTTTGGGCATACGGGAAAAATTGTACATCGGTTGGTCAAGTAATGGACTTTCATGATAGCTTAAGCTTATAGTTGGCTGGTTTTCGGCTTTTTGAAGCCCCTTGGGACTCGGGAGCGCTCCCCCTTTTGAGCGCCTTTTAATGAATTTTTATTTATCAAAAAAAAAAAAAGTCAAAAATCTTACATTATTGGTATTTTAAAATTTTAAAGCTCATGTTGACTCACCATACAACATGAGTTTATGGGTCAAAAACATAACAAAAAAGTTGGATACCCTAGAAAGATGGATTAGCTAAATTAGTCAAGCATAAAAAATAGATAAACTCCAAGTGACCGATGTCAAAATCATGAGAGTTTTTGTATCAACAATATTTTTGAATATTCAGACTCTATCTCTCCACTTAGTCTAGAATTAGAGGCTACTTGGTAAAGGGGAACAAGTAAAGAAGACCCTAAGTAATTGTCTAAGCTCTAACTGATCAACATTTTTCCTTAGTGTCTTTCATATCTAAGTTTACAAAATCGAAGGTTGAATCTCCACGAGTATCCATTTTCAAATCATCGGTGCTCAAGAAAATGTGTGGCATTGCTAAATCTATTGTTCAAGATCAAGCTTTGCTAGCCTTACTCCTCAGAACTCTTCCTAAACATTCTTCAACCATTTTCAATGGCTTGATTCAAGAACAAGCTTGTGCAACCCTTGGATTTGGACTCGTCAAGGAGATCAAATAAGGGGATATATCCTTTATGTGATGAATATATCATAGAGGATTTGCATTTTTACCAAATCATTGAAAGCAAACCTTTGTCCAACTCTTCAACCCTTAGTTCTCAGACTTGTAATGCATAACCTGTTATGGTACAATGTGATATAAATATATTGATTATTGTTAGATATGTAAGTGGGTATACGTCATTTGTTTGTGCAGTGGTGAAATCTTGGTTATGAAGTGTGGGTGTTTAAGCTATTCTCTAACTTAATCTAGTTCTCTGTTTTCCTTTCTTAAGGCTCCGTTTGGATAGACAAGAGAGAAAAGAAAGGAGAGGATAACTTTAGTTATGAGAGAAAAGAAAAGAAAGGAGAAGATAGCAATAACCTCTATTTATGTTTGGATAAACATGAGAGAAAAGAAAAGAAAGGATAATATTTTTGTTTGGATAAGATAGGAAAGAGAAAAGAAAAGAAAGGATAACAATCAAATTACTATCATACTCTTTTATGTTTAGTGGGACATGTGTGGAATAACAATTTTCTCTTTCTAATTGTTGAGGGCAGTCTTGGAATATGAAAGTACTACTTAAGTCCCTATCCTTTCCCTCCCAATCTTCTCATTTTTGGGAGGATAGGATATGAGGGATTAGGAGGGATAACTATTCCTCCAAATCCCTCCCAATCCTCTCCTTTCTCTTCATTTAAAGTACCCAAACACAAAACACACTATCCTCTCCTTTCTTTTCTCTTCTTATCCCTCCAAATCCTTCAATCCAAACGATGCCTAAAGATTTTATTTCCTCTTTCACAAGTTGATTGCATTAGTTGGTATCAAAGCAAGTTCTGGTCCAGTGGTTTTGTATTGGGTTATTAAATTTATCTCTTAGGTTTTGCAACATGCCACCAAGGAGAAGAAACCCATCTCAAAGACCATCTGTTCAACCGTATCAGGACGCAACAGTTTATCAACAACATGTGCTTGTTGTGATAGCAGATCTAAGAAGGAAGATTGAAGCTTTAGACCAGCGTGTTGTGCAAATCCCAGCCCCTTCTCAATATGGCATTGAATCTGAGGAGGAGAACAATTTGGAGGAGGATTTTATTAGTCCTTTTCGCAGAAACGCAGCATTGAGCCCAACACCTATTCCATTTGATGAAAGGCGTTGGGATGTTGGCTTTAAGGTGGAAATTCCTAAATTTGCAAGAGATCTGTATGGAAAAGGTTTTATTGTTTGGTTATCCGCTGTGGAGAGAGTCTTTGACTTGAAGGATGTACTCGAGACAAAAAGGTGAAATTGGTCGTAGTGAAACTAGGGGGAAGAACATCAGCTTTATGGGATCAGTTCATAAAGACACGACAAAGACAAGGAAAGTCCAAAATTGTTGATTGGGAAAAGATGCAAAAGCCCAAGGGAGACTTTTCTTCCTTACAACTATAGCCAGTCAATGTTTCAAAGGCTGCAAAATTGTCATCATGGAATTAGGACTGTTGATGATTACACTGAGGGATAATTTGAACTTGTTTAGAGGAATGGGTTAAATGAAAGTGGGGAACAAAAGTTGGCGCGGTATATAAGGGGATTACGAGTTAATTTGCAGGATATGTTGAACCGACACGATATTTGGAATGTTTCTCAAGCTTATCATCGTGTCAAAGCTGTAGAAATTAAGCAAGCGAGAGGGACACATACATCACCAAATAATCAGGTTAATTCTAATCGGGCTACTACTTCTAAGGTGCAATCTCACGGGACCATTGCTAGCAATCGACCAACAACAACAGTGCCTCAAAGTGGCAACAATACAACCCCTCAATCATGGCCAGGTGGTGGAGCATGGTGTTGCTAAATCGTAGCCCAGCGGGGTAGGAGCTAAGTCACACAGAGCTGGAAAAGTGGCAAATTCTATGTCATACAGAGAGAGGCGGAGTGCAAGAGTGGGAACACGAGCGGTGCGTGAGAGCGGCACCCATTTAGAAGAAATATGTGACTTAGAGTAGGAGTTGAATGCTTCAAGTGCGGAGCACTAGGACACAAGTTGGCTGAATGTCGAAAAGCAAACTGCTGTGAAGGAAAACATCTTATAGAAGAATGTGGAGAAGAACAATCACAAGAAGAAGAGAAACCTTTTTTTGATGACAACGACGAGGATGTTGTTGTTAAAGGAGACATAGGGCTTTCTCTTGTGATGCAAAAGGCCTTCATAGCACCACGATACGGAGATCCTCAGGATTAGCTACAACATAATATTTTCCAAACCACTTGTACCATTGGTGGTAGGTTTGCAAGTAGATCATAGATAGTGGAAGTTGTGAAAACATCTTTTTTCAAGAAACAGAGACAAAGTTAAATCTATCCATGGAAGCACATCCTCAACCTTACAAACTTTCTTGGTTTAAGAAAGGCAATGAGGTATTCGTCACTAAACGATGCTTGGTTAATCTATCTATTGGTAATAGGTACTTTGATAAAGTGTGGTGTGATGTTGTGGCAATGGATGTGTTTCATGTCTTGTTTGGTCGACCATGGCAGTTTTATAATAAAGTGCAACATGATGGCTGCAAAACACTTATACCTCCTATAAAGATAAGAAAAAGATAATATTGGTTCCATCTAAAGAGGAAGTTACACCTAAACCTAAACTGGGGGAAGGTGTTAATTTACTCTCTATGGCCAATTTTGAAGATAAATTGGAGGAGAGTGGCATAGTCTATTTTTTAATTGGCAAAGAGAAGCTTGCATGATCAAACTGTCCTGCTGTTGTTCAGCCACTTTGAGAGGAGTTTGCTGATGTCATGCCACAAAATTTACCTCCCATGAGGGGCATCCAACACCACATTAATCTTACCACATTGATGGGTTATGTGCGTGAAAGTACGAGTCTATGTGTTGTACACAATTTATTGGTTCCAAAAAAAGATGGGAGTTGGAGAATGTGTACTGACAATAGGGCCATCAACAAAATTAATGTGAAATACATATTTCCTGTCCCTCTGTTAGAAGACATGTTAGATCATCTTTAAGGAGCCAAATTGTACTAAAAAATTGATCTAAAAAGTGGCTACCACTAGATTAGAATTTGTCTCGGGGATGAGTGGAAGACAGCTTTCAAAACTCATGAGGGGTTATATGAATGGCTGGTTATGCTGTTTGGTTTGTCAAATGCACCAAGCACTTTTATGCGTGTGATGAATCATGTGTCCAAAGCTTATATTGGGAAGTTTGTCGTGGTGTATTTTGATGATATTCTTGTGTATAGTCCTTCTAAAGAGAAATATCTTGAACACTTGCAAGCTCTCTTGACTACTCTAAGGGAGGAAAAGTTGTTCATAAACTTAAAAAAGTGCAGCTTTACTACAGATGGAGTGTTGTTTTTGGGGTATGGAGTCTCCTCAGATGGAATCCAAGTGGATCAGTCCAAAGTGAAAGCTATCATTGATTGGCCAAGTCCAGCAAATGTTCATGAGGTTCACTGTTTTCATGGTTCAGCCTCGTTCTATTGTTGTTTTATCAGGGATGTCAGCCTCACTTACAGCACCAATTACGAGTTTCATGAAGAAAGGACCATTTAAGTGACTAGTAAAGCTGAAGAAAGTTTCCAGTTACTTGAGAAAAAGCTTTCTAAAGCTCATATCCTTGTTTTACCAGATTTTGACAAAGTCTTTGAAGTCCACTACGATGCTTCTAGAATCGGCATAGGAGCAATGCTTAGCCAAGAAGGGAGACCAATGACATTTTTTAGTGAGAAGTTAAGTGGTGCAAGGTTGAATTATTCCACGTATGATGTGGAGTTCTATGCTATTGTGCCAACACTCCAACATTGAGAACATTATTTGTTCCAAAAAGAGTTTGTTTTGTATTCTGACCATGAGGCTTTGAAGTAGATAACTGGGCAGCATACATTGAACCATTGGCATTGCAAATGGGCAGCATACTTGCAACAATTTACTTTTACTTTGAAGCACAAGTCAGGTGTCCATAATAAGGTGGCTGATGCTTTAAGTTGAAGGTCCCATTTACTATCCACTATGCAAGTTCAAGTTATGGGTTGACACTTTCAAGGATCTATACGCTGTTGATCCATTCTTTGGGAGGATTCAAACTACTTGTGGAGAGAGAGTTTCCAAGAATGCTATGCTTTAATGAACTGCATTTTGGAATTTGTTTTCCATGGCATTTTACATTTCCTTTCCATGAAAACTCAATCTAGCAATTCAAAAACAATGCTTCCTATATTAAGTGATGAGGTTCAACCACTAAACTTGTCTTTTGACATTAACCTAATTAACCATCCCATTTCTTCAAATCCGTGAACAATTCTGATTCGATGTGATGGACACTTATTTGTCATAAATTGACATTACTTGTTATATATCTCATCCCTTCCCCTTTCTCCCCAAACCCCGAACGATTTTATCCTCTGTATTTGTTTCTTCCAGTTCATTTACCCTTGTAATCTCGTTGTGCTTACACTAGCTAGGACTGCCCCCACTATTTGATGTATTGCAGTTTAAAAAACCAAACAAGAGTTTTGATCATCTAATTTTTGTAGTCCTTTTTTCATATCATTCCTACTGATAAACCCATGGGTAGAACTCATCCTTGAAAACCGGCTTACAAGGAGAGGGTGCCTATATGTATATACACCGCACATCCCAGAGGTACCCGGGTGATGTGGGACTATGCTAACACTCCCCCTCAACGCCAAGGCTACATCTGCTCTGATACCATGATAATCCCATGAGTAGAACTCATCTTTGAAAATCGGCTTGCATGGAGAGGGTGCCCATGTGTATATACACCGCACATCCCAAAGGTACACAGGTGATGTGGGACTATGCTAACACTCCCCCTCAGCGCTAGGCCTGGAGACACTTGGCTTTCCCCTTCACGCAAGGCAAGAGATACGAACCCGACCCATACCTTGGGTACACCAACTCTGATACTATGATAAACCCATGGGTAGAACTCATCCTTGAAGACTCGTTTGTAAGGAGAGGGTGTCCATGTGTACATACACCGCACATCCCAAAGGTACCAAAGTGATGTGGGACTATGCTAACACTTCCCTTCAGCGCTAGGGATAAAGACACTCGGCTCTCCCCTTCCACGCAGGATAGGAGATACGAACCCGACTCATCTTTGCGATATACCTGCTCTGATACCATGATGAACCCATGGGTAGAACTCATCTTTGAAAACTGGCTTGCAAGGAGAGGGTGCCCATGTGTATATATACTGCACATTCCAAAGGTACGTAGGTGATGTGGGACTATGCTAACACTCTTTCTCAGCACCAGGGCTAGAGACACTCGGTTTTTCCCCTCCACATAGGGCAGGAGATACGAACCTGACCCATCCTTGGGGTACACAACAGTGCACATTCCAAAGGTACCTAAGTGATGTGGGACTATGCTAACACTCTCTCTCAGCACCAGGGCTGGAGACACTCGGTTCTCCCCCTTCACATAGGGCAGGAGATATGAACCTAACCCATCATTGGGATACACAACACCGCACATTCTAAAGGTATCTAGGTGATCTGGGACTATGCTAATACTCTCCCTCAGAACCAAGGCTGGAGACACTTGGTTCTCCCTCTCCACACAGGGCAATAGATACAAACCTGACCCATCTTTGGGGTACACCTGCTCTGATACCATGATAAACCAATGGGTAGAGCTCATCCTTGAAACCGGCTTACAAGGAGAGGGTGCCCATGTGTGTATACACCGCACATCCAAGAGGTACCTAGGCGATGTGGGACTATGTTAACACTTACGTCACACTACATTAAAAAACATCATAAAAATAACTAAATGATTAAAATCATTAAATGAAGTGTTTTTTTGTGCAATATATTATATAATCTAAACCCATTAGATGGTGTTTCTCTACTTAGTTTTTTGCACTGAATGGTCAGTTTAGATGGCAAGTTGAGCTAATTGGTTGAAGTACATGGAAGAGATAATTCATGTTATTTGTTGTTTTTGTGCTTCATTTTTTTATAATTTGGAATGCCTTCTCTCTACAGCCAACATGCATGTTCTCATATGGTTTCCTTAGCAGGAACTGGCGGCTTTCTTCAACTAGCTGCATCAAGCAGGAATGTTTTATCTGGTTCCAATGGTCGTGGGCTTGGGATTTCTGATAGTGGTGGTACTGTGTCTGATTATTGGAAGCAGCGCCTGGATATTCCTCGTACGTGTGAAAGGTACTACGAGAATTTGCGGAAGGTAAGTCTGTTCCATTCCAAATCACTTGGAATGCTTGATGCATGATATAATACTTGCTGGCGCTTATTTATTTTCCCTTCTTTGGGCCTATTAAAAGCATTGTTTTGCTAGTTTTATTTTATACTATTTGAGACATGCAAGTTGAATTCCATAATTTAATTAAAATTCTATTTAGAGGACTTGAACCTGTTAGGGTAAACGACTTAGGTTGCAATTTTTTTTATCAAAAGTTGGAGTCTGTACTTTTGTTTATTTTAGAGTCTCAAGTTAGTTAAGTTTGTTGTGGTACCTTGTCCAAGGGTAGATCTGAAATTTCATTGGTACAATGACAAAAAGGTGATTTATAACTTGAATTGGGGCACTCACCAAGTAGGGCTTTTGCATTGAGGAATTAGGGTTCCATGATTTGTGTGCTTGATCCATTTAAACTCAAACTATATGAATTCAAGTGGCTTTAGAAACTAAAATAAATCAGAATGCAAAACAAATTAGAACAGCAGACTTCAATTGATCGACGGATCCATCGAAGCCTACTAGCCTTGTGTCGATTGATCAACACATGGCTTGGTTGATTGAGCAGTTCAAATTCTTAATTTCCGAATTGAAACACTCTAAAAATTCTCTGACACTATTCTGTATAAAGAGCATGTATTGTTCAGAAAAAATAAGAGAGAAGAGCTAGCAGAAGTTTTAGGGTTTTTCTACAGCATAAAAACTTTTCATACTGCTTTTGCATTCTAGTAATCTCTGATTCCTAGAGTTTGTGTTTTTGCATCCGTCATCATAAATCGAGCACGGGAAAGGATTTCAACAGAAATGCTTACACACATGGAGGACACTATCAGAAAAGGAAATAACAGATCCATGGAGAAGCAGAGTTCATAATGAGCAAAGTCTGTTGGTGAATCAGCAGCTGAAGGCTCTTGTATTAGTGTTGCGTAAGTCGTTTTTTTAATTTATGTTGTTTTAGTTATAATTTGAAAACAAGTTAAAAATTAACTAAGGTTTAACTTTGCTAAGAGTTTAAGACCCTATTCACCCCCCTCTCAAGGTCTTGATCAATGGCCTTGCGCAACGCTACATCAGAGACTGGATTCGGTCTCCTATAGTTTTCTCAATTGGTGTCGGTGTGTTGCTCAATTTAGATATAAATCATGGATAACCTTAAGGAAGGTGAATCCATATCTAAACCAATTTTGTTTGAGGGATCAAATTATAGCTATTGGAAGGTAGGATGAGAACCTTTTTTAAACCATTAGATGGAGGACTATGGTTGTCAGTGATAAATGGTTGGAAACACCCAGTTAGGGAAGGTGAAGATAGGACAATCCCAGAACGAAGTGAAGAATGGACTATGAATGAATATGAAAAAGAAAATTTAAGCTTCTGTCTTGTGGAATTTATGGAGGGAGAGAAATGCTAGGTTGCATGGAGGTGAATATAGACCTGCTTCTCAGATTGCTGCTGGTGCTGTCTTGGAGGCTGCTGTTACTTTGGGACTGTCCTTGGCTGATGTTGTTACCCTTTTCTAAGAGTCTCTTGATGTACTGGATGTACTCTTGTTTTGTTTTTTTCCTTGTACTGGAACTGGTATTTCTCACTCTCTCCTTCTCTTTGATGTAATGTGAGACTATGCCCTCACTTTGTTCTTTGTACCATCTTTTCCATATCAGTGTTTTGTCCTATCCCCATTCAGGGGAAAAAAAAATTTCTGGAGGTCTGAATGCTATTTTTAGTGCCATGAATCCTAATTAATTTGGTACAACTGCAAACTGTGAGTACTAAGGAAGCATGGGACATTTTACAAAAAATACACGAGGGAACTAGTACTGATAAAATTTCAAAACTTTAAATGCTCACTACAATGTTCGAATCTCTAAGGATGGAAGATACTGAGACATTTGATGATTTTATGCTAAACTCAGTGTAACGGCTTTTAGTGATGTTGACTTGGCTGGCAGTCGCTCTGATGGGTGGTCTACATCTGATGGGTAATCTTGTTACTTGGCGCATTAAAGAGAAAACAATCATTGCTCGTTCTAGTGTTGAGGTTGAGTATCATGCTATGGCTCACACCGCCTTTTGAGTTGTTGTTGGTTTGCTCTGTTATTAAAGAGATGGGTATTGATGTTTCTACTCCTATGTCGATTGTGATAATCAGACCGCTATCTTTATTGCTAGCAATCCTCTTCGTCACGAGCATTCAAGTATATAGAGGTGGAATGTGATTTTATTCATGATTTGCTGATGTGGAAACAAATTGTTACTCCCTATGTTTTCTCTAAAGAGTAAAGACCAGCTGGGTGATGTTCTTACAAAGCTGCTTGTTCTTACTGCTTTTCAGCGCCTGTGTTCCAAGCTAGGCATGCTAAATCTGTACACCAGTTGGAGGGGGAGTGTTCGAGAGTTTGTTATTTCTTTTATGCATTTAGGATCCTATTGTAATTTTATATTCTCAATAAATAAATAGGCAAGAGGTGTGGGAAAGCCTAATACACTCTAGAGGTGTGCGAAAACCAGATACACTCTCATCCTCACTGAATTTCTCTTCATCCTCTTCCTATCTATTTCTACAAACATAAGATCCTTCAACTTCAACTATAATGAATGGTAATTTTGTGCTAGGAGAGAAAATCCCTGAGGATAGTGGTAGAATTAAAAGAGGAAAGTAAGGATGTGGATAAAAGAAGAAAGAGAAGTCCAGGGCCCTGAAAGCTTCGCTCCTAGATTCATTTGAATCTTAAAGTGATGTTTCAAATAGCATAATGGGGGAAGAGTCTCAATTTGCTTTGGTAGCAATTGCGGACACTACAAATATGACTGATAGTGCAAAAGACTAAGGATTGGAACCTGAGCCTCTAATATAGAGTTGCGCAAGGTCCACTGATCTGATGTAGAGAAGGGTGAATAAGTCTTGTTGAACAATTCAACTGATTTAACTAATTTTTAACTTAAAGAAGAATCAACAGCATTCTCTGCTAAAAATATATAGCAGAATGTAAAAAACATGCAGTCCACACAAAATTAAGCAGTAAAGCAACAAATAATGGACACCTTATTTTTACGTGGAAAACTCTAAAAAAGGGAAGAACTACAGTACCTAGTCCAGGCTAACCAAATCCAGCATGAGAAAGGAAGTTTATACCTTAGGTTAATAGTTCAGTAACCCTCGAACCCTAGTTACCTCCCTAACACAGGTGAACACCAAACCTCCCCTCGAAAGTCTTAGGACGTTTGTCCGTTTGTCAACAGCAACTACTCCTCACGGATCTGCCTCTCCGGTGAATTCAGTCTCAGCTACTAGTCGTTCGTTTGTCAATCTGGTTTATGCATAATTTTAATGTTTTAAGAGAATAAATCTATAAAACAGTAAAGTATATGAACTTTAAGTAAAAAATTCCTTTGCTCCCCCTTGATTTATGCATAATTTTAAAAAATAAATCATGTAATCACAAGTAAGAAATCAAGATAAACAATATAATCAAGCAAACATGTAATATGCAATTAGAGTATGTAATCATAACATGTAATTATGACACAATCAATCATAAATACACTGTTTTCTCACCCTTTTGTCACAAAATTAACAAAACATGCAAGATATAAATAAAATAAGATGGAGAGAATTTATTAATTGCATACTTCATTAAGAAAATAGAGAATTACATATGCCAATGTAGAGAATCCTCAAAAAAACTAAACTTAAGCTTTTCCATGTCCACCATTACTTCCACTAGCACCTGCACCACCATGACCACCAAGTGAAATCCTAATGAGGTTCTCCAAACCACGAAGATTGTAGTATTGGAAGCCTTGCATGTAGCCTATGGGGTCACATTGAAACTCTTAAAAATTGTCGTCATGGTAGTGAGTCGAGTTTCCACATGATCAAAGTGAGTATCCATGTGGTTGAACCTCATGTCCATGTTGTCAAGTTGATTGTGGACATGGTCAACACAACTAGCAAGTTGATCGTCGTATTCCATATAGAGTCTGCTAAGCCCATTTTCCATTTTTCGAATATCCTCACTAGTAGCATAAGAAGCACCAGCATCTCCATCAATAACGACAACCACATTAGAAATCCAGTTAGGATAGTATACTTCACGAATCAAACTGGCGTTAAGCAATTTCTGCATTTCTTCATCAATGATACGATTGCGGTCAGGCGTAAATCGTCGTTGGCGTTGCTTAACGAGTTTGATATTTGGATTGACGTTCAAACTGTGACACGCTGTGTTGGGATGAATTCCTATCATTCCTATATGATCCCACGCAAAAATATCTAGATTGCAATGAAGCAATTGTGTGAGTTCTTCTTGCTCTACCCGGGTAGCATGGGACCCTATCCGGGTAGTTCGGGTCACGTCGGTGGGATCTATCTGTACTACCAGCAGGTCTTCAAGGGTGTGAATTTGGCAGTCGTCATCGTTTTTCTTCCCTTCACGGCATGTTGTTAATTGCTATTGAGAAGGACATTGGGTATCTGGAATTACTTCGATAGGTTCTGTACCCTTTAATGCAACATCATAACACATCCGAGCTGCCTCTTGATCGCCCCAAATATTTTCAGTGCTCTGTCCATTGACTGACAAGCATTTCATCACCTGGTGGAGCGTTGAGGGAACCCCTCTCATCCTATGAATCCATCCTCTGCCAAGGATAACATTGTAAGGTGAATTAACCTCAATGATTACAAAGACTTCGTTCAGAGTTCTATGCGCCGCTACTATTGGAAGGAGGGCAGTTCCGAAAGAAGTTACTAGAGTTCCGTCAAACCCAACAAGGGGATTGTGGGTTTGAATGGCTTGATCTGCAGTGAAACCCAATTGTTCAAAGGTTGAACGGGTCATCACATTGGCACTAGATCCCGTATCAACAAGGATGCGTCGAACGAGGCAACCTGCTATTGTCAAAGTAAGGACCAACGGGTCTTCGTGCGGTGTCTGTACTTTTAACATGTCCCATTGATGGAACGTAATGTCGGTAGATACACGCTCTTCTGGAAAATTGCATATTGCCATTGCTTTTTTCGCGTTCGTTTTTCGCCATCCCTTAACGGTGTGAACATCAGATTTCCATTGCTGGGCGTGTCCATGAATGGTGTCGATGACCTTTGTCGGTGACCCTTCATTTGCTTTCCGTGTGGAATGAGGTGTGGTGGTACGAGAAGGAGCATCAGACAATACATAATCTGACAATTCTCCCCTAGATATGAGGAGTTCTACCTGGTTACGTAAATTCCGGCAATCGTCGGTGGTGTGTCCTACATCTTTATGGAAAGAGCAGTGTTTGGTTCTATCTCTGGATTCAACTGGAGCAGTCAAAGGAGGGGGATTCCTAAATATGCCCCGACCGACCGTTTCTTGGAACAAACGACTCAAAGTTACTTTTAGAGGGGTTTCCTTTCGGTCAATCCTGGGGTCTTTTTTCAGAGGTAAGGTTGGAGGGAGTCGATCGATTTCTGTTCGGTAGGTTAACCAACGGCCTATTTCTTGGGGGTGCTACGGTGATGAGAGATAAGGGTTGAATCTGTCGGGACTCGTCCTCTTCGATGGCGATATATCCCTGAGTTTTGTTGTTCCATATGCCCATATTTTTCGGGGGTTTTCTTAACAGTGCTCGGTAAAATTTGGTGCCTTTGTTCATAGTTACTCGGAATGTTTCTACCACCGTAGACTGATCACATCCATCGATCAGAGATATTTCGAGATTAAAACGAGCAAGGAAAGTTTTCAATGGCTCCCCATTAGCTTGTTTGAGGGTGAACAAAGAGGACATTGTCTTCTTAGGTCGCCGATTACCTACATATTGAGTTATGAATTGCTCACAAAGAGCTTGGAAGTTATCAATTGTTCTTGGGGGTCGCTGTTTGAACCATATCAGTGCTGAACCACTGAGAGTAGTTGAAAACATTCGACACATAAGATTATCATCATCGGCATTTAGAGCCATCCGTTGCTGGACGTGATAAATATGTTCGATGGGATCAGTTCGTCCATCAAAACTGGTGAATGACGGTATTTTGAACTTTGCAGGAATATTTGATTGCAATATATAATTTGCAAAAGGTGATTGCAGAACACCTCTTACCGCTTGCGCAGCCAAGTCTGATGGAGTTTCAGTTCGGAAATCACGCCTGATCATATCTACCTCTTTTTGGATTTGCTCATGTATTGTCTTCCGTTCCTCCGATCGTACCGGATCGACATCAAAACTAGGCTCGGTGCGTACAGGATATCTTGTGGGCTCCTCATTCACCATATCCCTCTCAAAGCGTTTATGTGCTCGTGCTCGGTCTTCCATGTCTTCACGCTGATGGCTGGAATGGTTAACAGGTTCTGGGGGCAAATGTCTGTCTCCTTGCACTTCAAAACGTAGTCGTGCATTTTTCTGTTGTAACTTCTCTACTTGATGTCTTAACGCATCGTTATTCTCACGTTCTTCGTCACCTATAACTGGCGGGGAGTCATCGGTATAAATGGCCGCTCGAGTGGACCCAACCATTACGTTTTGAATAATATATTTCGGTGATTATGTGGATCTTTTCGTCAAGATTCCCATAGACGGCGCCAAAGTGTAAGTGTAAAAAAATATGAACACGTAGCACACTTATATAATAATAGCAAATGTTAATAAACAGAGAATCAACAGATGTTGTCGATATGAATATTTTGTGTTTTATTTTACTCAAAAAAATCCTCCTCTTTACAATGGGGTCTCTCTCCTTTTATACTACTTTCCCGAGTATGAGGTGACATGATAACGATGACCTCGTCTTTAATCATTATCCTCGGTTGTCTTTATCTTTGTTGAGTAGATCGTTCATTTCATACGAAGCAAGAGGTGGTAGTGCAGGTGTTGTGTTATACCTGTATCGGTTTGTATTGGTTGTGTTATTTTGGGTCTGCTTAGGTCTGTTCTGCCCTTCATTATTCTGGCCCAGCCCACCATTTGCCTGTCTGGGTCTGATTGGGCCTGTTCAGTCTTTTATTATTCTGGCCCAGCCCACAATTTGCATGTTTGGGTCTGATTGGGCTTGTTCAGTCCTTTATAATTTTGGCCCACACTTATTCTGGCCCACATATATATATATATATTGTTTATGTTCTTTCTTTCTTAGTCAAAATGTTTAATTGGCATGATTGGTTAATTTGGATGGTGTGATGCTGTATTAGTGTTTTATTGTTCTAGATATATCAGTATGATCCTTTGGAGGTGATACAAGAACTTAAATTCGCATGATGATACCAGAGCAACTAACATGTCCTTAGTTAAGGATGTTTTAGGCTTATTTTCTAGGACTTTTGGATTTTAAAGCATCAAGACACATTTGGCTTTTCAACTCACACTTGACCAGTTCAACTTCAATGTATATCTATATCTGAAGTGCAAGTAAGCTTTTCAATTCCGTTAGGAAATCCTTCTTAAAATTCAGCATACAAGAGCAAAATTGGTATAGACACGATTCCTGAACTCCATGTAATACCAAACAATGAAAATGAATTTCATGTCCTTACGATTCTCAAATCAGCTTTCTTAAAGATTTTGGGTCCAAACATAGGGCTAGAAAACTACAATGAATATAATGTAATAATACATGTATTATTTCCCTATTTCCAGCTTATTATTAACAGAGCATTGAGTATTGATATGAATTCTAGGGTTTAATTAATTAATATCACCCATTTGCACAATAATCAGAATTCTATGAGAATTTTGCGCGTCATGAAGGGCTTATCCCTCGAAGATTGTTGATACATCAGGTTATTGATTTAAATTCTTTCCATAACAACCTTCTTTATTATTGATGATATAAAGTATAAATGTTTTGCTTTGAACCTTCTCATGATCAGACTTATGGTTAGCTGGTTTTTGTTTCTCATTTAAATACTTTTGATAGCAGCAAGTGACATTCTCTCTCTCTCTCTCTCTCAAATTTCGTGGTTGGGCTGTCGTGTGAATTATATGTCTAGTCCCCATACAAGTATTTGTTTTGTTGTTTGTAATCTGGTGGTGCATTTGTTCTTGTTTGTTTGGAAGAGATCTATACGGTTTAGCCCTGTTGACTAGTATATATATAGCAATGTATATGCATGACCTTTCAGTAATCATATGTAACCCACTTGGCCTTTGTTTTATTTTTGTTGTTAAGAGAAACAAATCTAAGTCAGCTCTTCTCATCAGTACTGAACACATTGTCTTGTTGTTGTCAATCTTTTAGTTTGATCTCTAAAATATTTTACCCTTCAAAAATGGAAAAAGAGGTGGTGAAGAGATCAGGAAATTGTGTTGCTCTACATGAGATTCTAGGTTGTATATATTTTGTACTTGTGTTTACTCTTTCTTCTATTCACTCATGGTCTTATTTGTTACTCGATCATGTGTCCTCTTGCACTTCTTTTTCCTCTCAGTTTGCCTGTTAATTACACCATTCACAGGCCTACCCGTCTGTCCATTGGGATCATGTTGTGTGGCGTTCTCATTCGATCAGCTCCAAACCCACCAATTCATTCTTTGGTTGGCTGCTCTCAACATGCTCTCTTCCCTTCTATGGCCAACAGCCATTTCCCAAACCGATGTAATTAACCTCTGCTATGCTGATAATGAGTCAGTCTCTCATTTATGTTTTGATTGCTCATTTGTCAGGCCCATTTGGAACTTTCTTCAAACAAATTGTGGGTACGTTTCATATATCATCTGCTAATTAGAATGACTAGCGAAATCTATTTGTCACTCAATTAACAAATTAATGTTAGAATTAAGTTTGATCTGAGGATATAGGAAAAAGGGTAATTTTTTTTTTTAAATAAATCACTCTCAATGATAAGTGAGATTCAAAGAAAATAAACTCAAATGAAAATTCAACAGTTGCTTTTAATTAGAAACTGTGACAAAGCTATCAAATGTCATATATGTCACCGCCATTGCCATTGCCATTGCCATTGCCATTACCATTACATTCGCCATTGCCATTGCCATTGCCATTACATTCGCTGTTCCCATTACCTTTGGAACCCCCCCCATTCTTACCATCTCTTGGTGGGAAATTCCCTTTCTTGACAGCATCACGAATCTCTACCAAAATGCCGGTCATCTCATCCAGCTGTGAACGGTTGGCATCTTCACCCAGCTTCATCTTCTTCCATGCAAATTGCCCACCATCTTTCTTGACGGTTGTCCCCAGCCTGAATACACTCATTATCATTTCGAAAGTACCGCCAATGACATTTATCTGACCGAGCCTGTGAAACACTCTCGTAACCAGGGTCTCCTGGAGAATTTCTTCCTTCACCTGTAAATCAATATACAGTAAAAAATAAAAATATAAAATCATCACAGAAATATTGATCAATAAGAAACAAGCTACATTAATTACATTATATACACGTATATACCTTCTTGTTTAAGAGTACGATTACGTGGTTTGGCCTAACGAAATTCGTTTTTACGAATCGGACCTTCTTTTGCCCCAATCTAACAGAGTTCCTCAAGCTACCCAAAAATTTGTATGCAGCTCCACCTTTCATCTACATAGTAAAATCAGAAGTATATATATATATATATATTAGCTTCAAATATGCATATTATACTGTCTTTCATATAAATGGTAAAACCAGAGGCATATATATATATAATCAGAGGTATATATATATGTATATTAGCTTGCAGAAGATTGTTTTCTTCGTTTCATCTAAATAGTAAAGAAATATGCAGATTGTATTCTACCTTTCCATCTAAATGGTAAAACCAAAGGTATATATATATATAAACAGAGGTGTGTGTGTGTATATTTATACATCCTAAAAACAGAGGTGCATACAGAGCATATACTACTACAGAGGAGTATATATATATATATATATATATATATATATATAGCGAGTGATAGAACAGTGCAGATTGTATTCTGCCTTTCCATCTAAATGGTAAAACCAAAGGTAGAGGTGTGTGTGTGTATATTTAAACTTCCTAAAAACAGATACAGAGCATATACTACTACAGAGGACTATATATATATATATATATATATAAAAAATATCATAGCGAGTGATAGAACAGTGCAGATTGTATTCTGCCTTTCCATCTAAATGGTAAAACCAAAGGTAGAGGTGTGTGTGTGTATATTTAAACTTCCTAAAAACAGATATAGAGCATATACTACTACAGAGGAGTATATATATATATATATATATATATATATATATATATATAATATCATAGCGAGTGATAGAACAGTGGTGATGTGACAAGAATGAGGAACTTGATCGGATAAATGTGAGTGAAGGATTAAAGAAAAATAGACTAGACTGTCTGTAAGAGATATGTCAGAGAAGAAGAGAATATTACTGTAGAGTGTTGAGTGAATAGAAATGAAGTCCTCTATTGTGTGTTTACAATCTATACCTATGTATATATAGAGATAGACGACAAATATATCAATGCCACGTGTCTAAAGCCCCTCTCTCTCTCTCTCCCCGTTCTACCGGTTCTGCCCCTCGCTTTTTCTCTATCTATATATATGATTATATACCGTGTATACGAAGAGAGAGAGAACACGCAAGGATGTCAAATTACACTACCCCTATTTTGTAGGTATTTATGAAGAGAGACAGGCACTAACGTTGTGGTCAGGTGAAGTGTACGTATAACCGCCCTAAAAACAGAGAGGACAAAGATGTCCAATTACCACCCTGCCCTTATTTTATCATTTTTTATATATATAATGAGTTATGAGTTAACGGGGATACTTACTAATTACAAGAAAGAAATATTACACGTGTGGGATCAATAAAATATATATATATATATATATATATATATATATATATATATATATATATTAACCAATAGTAACTTCAACAATCAAAGGAGGCCAACTAGAACTGAATTATATTGATAAACCCAACTAGTATCCCTACTTTAATTTGAAAGGATTTGTTAGTGACTCAACTTATACTTAGAGGAAGATGTAAACTATGTTAAAATTCTCGATTTTATTAGCAACGAAATTAATTGAAGCAGTTTAATTATCTCAAGTAGATTAAAATAATTCTTCGTAAAAAGCAAGCAAACAATAAAAGAAGGGTAGAGTGGTAATTAGGTAATTAGGTTTGACCGTTCAGGAATGCAGGACGTGATCAGGGCAGCACCACACACTGACACACTCACTCCCACTCCTTTTTTTTTTTTTTTGGTTGCACCACCAATATGCAGTACGTACTACGTCGGTTCCTATATATATAGAGATTTGTTGTCAGGAACCGACGTAGTACGTACTGTATATTGGTGGTGCAACCAAAAAAAAAAAAAAAAAAGTGGGAGTGAGTGTGTCAGTGTGGTGCTGCCCTGTTTCAAAAAAAAAAATATATATATATTTTATTGATCCCATACGTGTAATATTTCTTTCTTGTAATTAGTAAGTATCCCCGTTAACTCATAAGGTAGAGCACATCCCCATCTGTGGATGGATGAGGGAAGTAAAAGTACATAACATGCAAATTAGATATTTATTTATTTATTTTTTGTTTCTAGTTATTGTGCATATTGGTTGTAGAGCTCGGATTACTCAGGGCCTCTTTGGTAATAAAAAATGTTATGTGTTTTGTTTTCATTTAAAATAGAAATAATGTTTTTGTTGTGTTGTGCATTCAATAATGATTGAAAACATGTCTAGTAACATAAAATTTGTTATCTAAAATTCGAAAACAAAAACATGAAAATTAAACTGTTGCAAAATTTTTGTAAGCAAATCAAAACATGTTTGGTAATTCCAAATGTTGCCAAAAAATTGATAATAAAAATAAAAAACATGTTTGGTAATAATTGTTTCTACTTTTGTTTAAAAATTTACTTTTATCTTTTATATAATTAATTTTTAGATTAATAATTATTATTGTAATGACTTAAAAAAGTTGTATACAAAATTTTTTTTTTTCTTCATACTAAAAAATGATGTATTTTTTTTAAGTGAAAATGTCAATTTTGTATTGAAAAGGGAGTTTTGAAATGAAGATGCATTTTTGTGTGAAAATGTCAATTTTGAGTTGAAAATATGATTTTGGGAATGGAGGTGCCAATTTTGAGTTCGAAATAGAATTTTTGGATGAAAGTCGCACTTTTAGAAAGGAAATGTTAATTTTGAGTTGAAAGTAGAGTTTTGGAGTAGAAAGATAAATTTTGGAACGAAAATGTCAATTTTTGGATTGAAAAAAGAGTTTTAAGATGAAAATGTATTTTTGAAATTAAAATAATAATTTTTGGGATGAAAATGTCAATTTTGAATTTAAAAATAGAATTTTGAAATGGAAATGTTAATTTTGAGTTTGAAATAAAGTTTTGGAGTAGAAATAGAAATTTTGGAATGGAAATGTCGATATTTAGATTGAAAAGGGAGTTTTGAGATGAAAAGAGTATTTTTGAGTGAAGAGAGGATTTTGAATTGAAAATGACTATTTATATGAAAATAAGTTTGAGAGAGAGTGAGAATTTAGAGTTGAAAATGTCCATTTACATAGGAATGGTATTTTAGATAAATGAAAATGGTTTTTAGAATTAAAAGATCCGTTTCCATGCAAATGGAATATTTAGGAAAATGAAAATGATTTTTGGAATTAAAAGACCTATTTCCATGCAATTGGGAACTTTACGGAGATGAAAATAATTTTGGAATTAAAAGACCCATTTCAATGCAAATGAAATTTTTAGAGAGATGAAAATAATTTTTAGAATTAAAAGACCCATTTCAATGCAAATGGAATTTTTAGAGAGATGAAAGTGATTTTTGGAATTAAAAGACCCATTTCCATGTAAATGAAAGTTTTAGGGGGATGAAGATAATTTTTGGAATTAACAGACCTATTTCCATTCAAATTGGGATTTTTAGAGTGAGGAGAGTTTAATATTGGAAATGAACATTTTTATTTTTAAGAGTTTATTGACTTGAGAGAATGTGTTTTGGAAGTGTAACTCGTGATCTACTTTTGATGGGTATTGACTTAAGAAGAGGGTTTAAATAACCTTTTAAATGGGAGTGTGTGTTTTCAAAAATGATGATCCTGAACTTAACCTAGTCACTTGTACGCCGGAACGACATTGTGACCATTCAAAGGGTTATAAAGACCCTACGTGAATCATCTTTAGCATGAAAAATGTTCATTATAACGGTATAACAACAATGTCAACCATTACAACAGTCATGCATTTTGTACTTTGAAAACAAGTGAATGTGTGACTTATTTTTTAGAGATTATGAATGCACACAATATCAAAAATCAAATGAGGGTTTAAAAGAAAATAATAGTCATAATTGAAATTCTAATTCGGTTATTGGGTGGCTTGGATTGCTTGCCTCTATGTCTGATATCCAATGAATGTAGCTCCATGGCGATGCCGCTTCCACACATCCATGAACTAACCAAGGGATAGAGGTAAAAGTTTAAAATACATGCAAACATGGGCATGCATGAATGATATGAGAACGAGAACCCAAATATATGGACATATATATGTAGATCTATAGCATATCTATACATACTAATAATTATAATAATAATAATAATAATATATACATAGTAGTAATATATAATAATAATAATATATAGTAGTATTAGTATTATATATATAAGTATAGATCTACATAAATGTATTGTAAAGGCTTGAATTTTAATTTTATTTTTAATTTCAAATAATTATGTTTTAATTATGATAAAGCAAGATAAATTGGTTTAAATTTGTATTTTGTGAATTATGAGACTTTTTGAAAATTTTTGGGTGTAGGTGTGGGGCTCGGTATGACCCAGAAGACTTATTTATTTATTTATTTATTAGTATAGTGTTTTCTAAATAATTTTTTTTTTTTAAAAAAATTAGTTTGATAAAATTCTGAAATAAAATTCTATTGGCCTTCTATTTTTTATGTTTCTAATTATTTTTTATTATTACAATAGTGCGTCCTACCATCGTTAACAAATTAAGGAAAAAAATATTTTCAATGATAATTTATCAGACTCTTTTTCTATTTTTAAAATTTTTATTTAGAAAACACTATTGACTATACTAGTACAAACAAAAGTATAAATGCTAGTTATATTTTTATTTTTTTTAAATCTTTAATAAAGTTCTATTAGCCTTTTTTTTATGTTTCAAAACTTATTATTTGAAAATTTTATCTAACTATTTTTTATATTTTTACAAAACATTATATTTATATAAAGAATGACATAATTGTCATATTAAAAGGTATATTTGTCAGGTCAAGTTGTCCACTTGTCCACTGTTGTAAGATAAGGGATTGATTTGTTCCAAAAAAATAGTTTAGGCAGTGTTTTTTTGCACATAGAGAAAACTTCAAAGGTTTTTTTTTGCACTTTTGCAAAAAAAGAAAAAAAAAATGTTAAACATCATGAAATAGTTTTTGTGATTTCTATCATCAATGCATAAGTAACTCAAATAAACAAGTAATTAAAATAATGGTGGGCTCATAATTTCCTTGATTTAAAAAAGACAAATTTTTAATAGAGGAAATTAACATAATATATGAGGTGGTTTTAAAAATATAACTTGTGCATGTCATATTAATAATATGTATGTGATATGATGAAATAACTAAAGAGGCCAAGTTCAACACAAAGTTCCCTCAAAATTTTCAAATAAAAACTATCAATAGTAAGTGTAGGTTTAGTTCCGAAAAGCTCGTACCGCATTGCGTAATATAAAGTTGTCCCAAATTTATGTAATTCTTATTTTTATTAAAATTCATGCACACAGATGAGACATCGTTAATTAAGAGCTAATTGAATTGTATTTTGAAATTGATTAACATTGTTGATTTGTACATAAACGAAGGGCAACTATCAACTTTAGGATAACGTATTTACATGTACCTCTCTATCATACCAGTTCTTCTTGAACTATATTTTTATCTATTATTAATTTTAATTATGTGTTTCAACTCTTGCGCTTTTTATTTATTGATATTTTATATTTTAATTACTAATATTACCCATATTGTAAAAGTTGTTCAAAAGAAAGGGGTACACAAAAAATCGTTAGAACCGTTATATCGGTATGAATTGAACCAAATCCGACGGTTTGATTCGGTTATTTTATGATTCGGTTTTGATTTTGATTCAAAATAAAAAAAATCATTATGATTGAATTCAATTTGAGTTTTTTCTTTGTTTGCTATTAATTATTATATATTAGGATTGAAATCTATATGTACAAGATTATTTTTTACTTATAAAGTATATACAAATATTTAATACATTTTTACTAACTATGTTGTATATATCCACATGCAAGTATAAATGAATATACTCCATGTGTTTTGACCAATACAGGGCCTCTCCTCACTTTATATATATCTCATGTATATATAGCAAGTCGTTGATTCGTTGCTCTCTCTCTTTGCCTTGCTGACTTGCCCCTCTCTCTCTCTCTCTCTCTCTGTGTATATATATATATTATATATACAGAGATTTGTTGTCAGGAACCGACGTAGTACGTACTGCATATTGGTGGTGCAACCAAAAAAAAAAAAAAAGGAGTGGGAGTGAGTGTGTCAGTGTGTGGTGCTGCCCTGATCATGTCCTGCATTCCTGAACGGCCAAACCTAATTACTTAATTACCACTCTACCCTTCTTTTATTGTTTGCTTGCTTTTTACGAAGAATTATTTTAATCTACTTGAGATAATTAAACTGCTTCAATTAATTTCGTTGCTAATAAAATCGAGAATTTTAACATAGTTTAAATCTTCCTCTAAGTACAAGTTGAGTCACTAACAAATCCTTTCAAATTAAAGTAGGGATACTAGTTGGGTTTATCAATATAATTCAGTTCTAGTTGGCCTCCTTTGATTGTTGAAGTTACTATTGGTTAATATATATATATATATATATATATATATATATTTTATTGATCCCACACGTGTAATATTTCTTTCTTGTAATTAGTAAGTATCCCCGTTAACTCATAACTCATTATATATATAAAAAATGATAAAATAAGGGTAGGGTGGTAATTGGACATCTTTGTCCTCTCTGTTTTTAAGGCGGTTATACGTACACCTCACCTGACCACAACGTTAGTGCCTGTCTCTCTTCATAAATACCTACAAAATAGGGGTAGTGTAATTTGACATCCTTGCGTGTTCTCTCTCTCTTTGTATACACGGTATATAATCATATATATAGATAGAGAAAAAGCGAGGGGCAGAACCGGTAGAACGGGGAGAGAGAGAGAGAGGGGCTTTAGACACGTGGCATTGATATATTTGTCGTCTATCTCTATATATACATAGGTATAGATTGTAAACACACAATAGAGGACTTCATTTCTATTCACTCAACACTCTACAGTAATATTCTTTTCTTCTCTGATATATCTCTTACAGACAGTCTAGTCTATTTTTCTTTAATCCTTCACTCACATTTATCCGATCAAGTTCCTCATTCTTGTCACATCACCACTGTTCTATCACTCGCTATGATATTATATATATATATATACTCCTCTGTAGTAGTATATGCTCTGTATCTGTTTTTAGGAAGTTTAAATATACACACACACACCTCTACCTTTGGTTTTACCATTTAGATGGAAAGGCAGAATACAATCTGCACTGTTCTATCACTCGCTATATATATATATATATATATATATATATATACTCCTCTGTAGTAGTATATGCTCTGTATGCACCTCTGTTTTTAGGATGTATAAATATACACACACACACCTCTGTTTATATATATATATACCTTTGGTTTTACCATTTAGATGGAAAGGTAGAATACAATCTGCATATTTCTTTACTATTTAGATGAAACGAAGAAAACAATCTTCTGCAAGCTAATATACATATATATATACCTCTGATTATATATATATATGCCTCTGGTTTTACCATTTATATGAAAGACAGTATAATATGCATATTTGAAGCTAATATATATATATATATATACTTTTGATTTTACTATGTAGATGAAAGGTGGAGCTGCATACAAATTTTTGGGTAGCTTGAGGAACTCTATTAGATTGGGGCAAAAGAAGGTCCGATTCGTAAAAACGAATTTCGTTAGGCCAAACCACGTAATCGTACTCTTAAACAAGAAGGTATATACATATATATAATGTAATTAATGTAGCTTGTTTCTTATTGATCAATATTTCTGTGATGATTTTATATTTTTATTTTTTACTGTATATTGATTTACAGGTGAAGGAAGAAATTCTCCAGGAGACCCTGGTTACGAGAGTGTTTCACAGGCTCGGTCAGATAAATGTCATTGGCGGTACTTTCGAAATGATAATGAGTGCATTCAGGCTGGGGACAACCGTCAAGAAAGATGGTGGGCAATTTGCATGGAAGAAGATGAAGCTTGGTGAAGATGCCAACCGTTCACAGCTGGATGAGATGACCGGCATTTTGGTAGAGATTCGTGATGCTGTCAAGAAAGGGAATTTCCCACCAAGAGATGGTAAGAATGGGGGGGGGGGGGGGGGGGGGGGTTCCAAAGGTAATGGGAACAGCGAATGTAATGGCAATGGCAATGGCAATGGCGAATGTAATGGTAATGGCAATGGCGGTGACATATATGACATTTGATAGCTTTGTCACAGTTTCTAATTAAAAGCAACTGTTGAATTTTCATTTGAGTTTATTTTCTTTGTTTCTAATTAAAAGCAACTGTTGAATTTTCATTTGAGTTTATTTTCTTTGAATCTCACTTATCATTGAGAGTGATTTATTTAAAAAAAAAAATTACCCTTTTTCCTATATCCTCATATCAAACTTAATTCTAACATTAATTTGTTAATTGAGTGACAAATAGATTTCGCTAGTCATTCCAATTGGCAGATGATATATGAAACGTACCCACAATTTGTTTGAAGAAAGTTCCAAATGGGCCTGACAAATGAGCAATCAAAACATAAATGAGAGACTGACTCATTATCAGCATAGCAGAGGTTAATTACATCGGTTTGGGAAATGGCTGTTGGCCATAGAAGGGAAGAGAGCATGTTGAGAGCAGCCAACCAAAGAATGAATTGGTGGGTTTGGAGCTGATCGAATGAGAACACCACACAACATGATCCCAATGGACAGACGGGTAGGCCTGTGAATGGTGTAATTAACAGGCAAACTGAGAGGAAAAAGAAGTGCAAGAGGACACATGATCGAGTAACAAATAAGACCATGAGTGAAAAGAAGAAAGAGTAAACACAAGTAAAAATATATACAAAAGTAGGTTTTGAAAATGGGAAAAGGAGACCACTAGCACTTACTCCATTTAGAAACGACTTGATATATCTGTATTACATTTACGCTAGGCATAGAAAGGCCAAAAAAATTAATTTCACAGTTAAAATGATTAAAAAAATTAATTTTGTGATCTAAAATATTTTTTATATCTATAATTTAAAATTATTCTATTTAACAGTCACGATTTAATAATGTCGTAGACATAACATACACTCGTATATATAATATATAAACACTTAAGGGTACATTTCATAATTAGGTTAGTTTTTTTTTTTAATTTAAGCTGCTATTATCCTTTATTAGGCGTATAACCTAGGAGGTTTACAATACACCGAGTGAGTATTGTACGGGTGTGTACAATACGTAAGGTGAATTTCACTGTTTATGTTCAACACACAAGATGTAACGTTCAGATTTACTCGATGTATTTACAGCAGATGTACTATAGATTTTCTCATTTATTAGAAATTTAAAAACTCTGTTTCATACTAATCAAATAGCATAGGAAAATTTTAAAAATTGACTATGGAAGCCAAATTACCAAGTTAATTTGGAATTGATTAATCAAACAATAATCAAAACAATCAAATAAGAGACAACTAAAGTGAATTACAGTCATGAGCCCATTTGATTTGATAGATTAATATCCGGACATTGGATTTATCCGTGGAACCAATTGACTCAATTTGTGATTGAAATTCTATGCTGGAAAATCTAAACTAATTAAATGGATTTTTTAATCAATAAAGTACTTATGAGAAAATGTCTAGCTAATTTGGCATTGATATGCACAAAGTTGAATAAAAAATTATTTATGTTATGTTATATATCTAAGTCAAGTATGACATTAATTTGTATAAAAATTAAACAAAATTATCAAATATTTACCATCAAAGCTGTGCCGACATTTTAGAAAATGTGATATAATACATATAAAATAAGATACATCCAAATAAACCCTAAAGTTCACATCCACATGGCATCAGGAATTTGTTTTTTATTATTATTTTTTTTCAAGCATCAGGAATTTATAAACTAATAACAAAACCCATATCAAAGAATTAATTAATAAATATTGCAGAAAATCAGACACTTAATAGATATTGTGAAATTTGGAAGGGCCAAATTTCAAATATTCAAAATTCAATATTTAAATGAGGACACTTAATGTTATTTTGTAAAATTTTGCCCTAGTCCCTTCATTGGTCTTCTCTTGGCTGTTGTACAAACCAAGCTGCACCATTGTTAATTCATCAGCGCGTACACAAGCTACATATGGTATACTGAGAGAGAGAGAGAATTTAAGGAGTATAGAGTGCTGTGGATTTATTGTATAATATACATATATATAAAAAATGATAAAATAAGGGTAGGGTGGTAATTGGACATCTTTGTCCTCTCTGTTTTTAGGGCGGTTATACGACCACAACGTTAGTGCCTCTCTCTCTTCATAAATACCTACAAAATAGGGGTAGTGTAATTTGACATCCTTGCGTGTTCTCTCTCTCTCTTCATATACACGGTATATAATCATATATATAGATAGAGAAAAAGAGAGGGGCAGAACCGGTAGAACGGGGAGAGAGAGAGAGAGAGAGAGGGGCTTTAGACACGTGGCATTGATATATGTGTCGTCTATCTCTATATATACATAGGTATAGATTGTAAACACACAATAGAGGACTTCATTTCTGTTCACTCAACACTCTACAGTAATATTCTCTTCTTCTCTGATATATCTCTTACAGACAGTCTAGTCTATTTTTCTTTAATCCTTCACTCACATTTATCCGATCAAGTTCCTCATTCTTGTCACATCACCACTGTTCTATCACTCGCTATGATATTATATATATATATATATATATATATAAACTCATCTGTAGTAGTATATGCTCTGTATACACCTCTGTTTTTAGGAAGTTTAAATATACACACACCTCTGTTTTTATATATATATATATACCTTTGGTTTTACCATTTAGATGGAAAGGCCAGAATACAATCTGCACTGTTCTATCGCTCGCTATGATATTATATATATATATATATAGTCCTCTATAGTAGTATATGCTCACCAGAGGCATATATATATATAATCAGAGGTATATATATATGTATATTAGTTTGCAGAAGATTGTTTTCTTCGTTTCATCTAAATGGTAAAGAAATATGCAGATTGTATTCTGCCTTTCCATCTAAATGGTAAAACCAAAGGTATATATATATATAAAAACAGAGGTGTGTGTATATTTATACATCCTAAAAACAGAGGTGCATACAGAGCATATACTACTACAGAGGAGTATATATATATATATATATATATAATATCATAGCGAGTGATACAACAGTGCAGATTGTATTCTGCCTTTCCATCTAAATGGTAAAACCAATGAAAGACAGTATAATATGCATATTTGAAGCTAATATATATATATATATATATATATATACTTCTGATTTTACTATGTAGATGAAAGGTGGAGCTGCATACAAATTTTTGGGTAGCTTGAGGAGCTCTGTTAGATTGGGGCAAAAGAAGGTCCGATTTGTAAAAACGAATTTCGTTAGGCCAAACCACGTAATCGTACTCTTAAACAAGAAGGTATATACGTGTATATAATGTAATTAATCTAGCTTGTTTCTTATTGATCAATATTTCTGTGATGATTTTATATTTTTATTTTTTACTGTATATTGATTTACAGGTGAAGGAAGAAATTCTCCAGGAGACCCTGGTTACCAGAGTGTTTCACAGGCTGGGTTAGATAAATGTAATTGGAGGTACTTTCGAAATGATAATGAGTGTATTCAGGCTGGGGACAACCGTCAAGAAAGATGGTGGGCAAGTTGCATGGGAGAAGATGAAGCTGGGTGAAGATGCCAACCGTTCACAGCTGGATGAGATGACCGGCATTTTGGTAGAGATTCGTGATACTGTCAAGAAAGGGAATTTCCCACCAAGAGATGGTAAGAATGGGGGGTTCCAAAGGTAATGGGAATGGCAATGGTTACGGTAATGGTGCCGAATGTAATGGTAATGGCGGTGACATATATGACATTTGATGGCTCTGTCACAGTTTCTAATTAAAAGCAATTGTTGAATTTTCATTTGAGTTTATTTTCTTTGAATCTCACTTATCATTGAGAGTGATTTATTTTAAAAAAAAATTACCCTTTTTCCTATATCCTCATATCAAACTTAATTCTAACATTAATTTGTTAATTGAGTGACAAATAGATTTCGCTAGTCATTCCAATTGGGGCAGATGATATATGAAACGTACCCACAATTTGTTTGAAGAAAGTTCCAAATGGGCCTGACAAATGAGCAAATCAAAACATAAATGAGAGACTGACTCATTATCAGCATAGCAGAGGTTAATTACATCGGTTTGGGAAATGGCTGTTGGCCATAGAAGGGAAGAGAGCATGTTGAGAGCAGCCAACCAAAGAATGAATTGGTGGGTTTGGAGCTGATCGAATGAGAACACCACACAACATGATCCCAATGGACAGACGGGTAGGCCTGTGAATGGTGTAATTAACAGGCAAACTGAGAGGAAAAAGAAGTGCAAGAGGACACATGATCGAGTAACAAATAAGACCATGAGTGAATAGAAGAAAGAGTAAACACAAGTACAAAATATATACAACCTAGAATCTCATGTAGGGCAACACAATTTCCTGATCTCTTCACCACCTCTTTTTCCATTTTTGAAGGGTAAAATATTTTAGAGATCAAACTAAAAGATTGACAAAAACAAGACAATGTGTTCAGTACTGATGAGAAGAGCTGACTTAGATTTGTTTCTCTTAACAACAAAAATAAAACAAAGGCCAAGTGGGTTACATATGATTACTGAAAGGTCATGCATATACATTGCTATATATATACAAGTCAACAGGGCTAAACCGTATAGATCTCTTCCAAACAAACAAGAACAAATGCACCACCAGATTACAAACAACAAAATAAATACTTGTATGGGGACTAGACATATAATTCACACGACAGCCCAACCACGAAATTTGAGAGAGAGAGAGAGATAGAAAGAGAGAGAGAGAGAGAGAGAGAGCAGAAACACCATAAATTACAGCTCAAAATTACATCTCTCCTTTTAATTTAAAAAATATATATAAATCTTCTCAGCTAGCAGTATGGGGAAAGCTGCACTTGAAATAGATTTCTGTTTACTTCTTTTGTAAGGATTTTCATCTTCTTATAAAATGTAAAAGAAACGAGAACTATTACAGTTACTTGAGCACAGAAAGACCATCATAAGAAAATTTTATTTAAATGTGATTATTCTAAAACTATTGAACCTTATTAAAAATTGACTATATCAATTGAGAGAGAGAGAGAGAGAGAGAGAGAAAGAATGTCACTTGCTGCTATCAAAAGTATTTAAATGAGAAACAAAAACCAGCTAACCATAAGTCTGATCATGAGAAGGTTCAAAGCAAAACATTTATACTTTACATCATCAATAATAAAGAAGGTTGTTATGGAAAGAATTTAAATCAATAACCTGATGTATCAACAATCTTCGAGGGATAAGCCCTTCATGACGCGCAAAATTCTCATAGAATTCTGATTGTAATGCAAATGGGTGATATTAATTAATTAAACCCTAGAATTCAAATCAATACTCAATGCTCTGTTAATAATAAGCTGGAAATAGGGAAATAATACATGTATTATTACCCAAAATCTTTAAGAAAGCTGATTTGAGAATCGTAAGGACATGAAATTCATTTTCATTGTTTGGTATTACATGGAGTTCAGGAATCGTGTCTATACCAATTTTGCTCTTGTATGCTGAATTTTAAGAAGGATTTCCTAACGGAATTGAAAAGCTTACTTGCACTTCAGATATAGATATACATTGAAGTTGAACTGGTCAAGTGTGAGTTGAAAAGCCAAATGTGTCTTGATACTTTAAAATCCAAAAGTCCTAGAAAATAAGCCTAAAACATCCTTAACTAAGGACATGTTAGTTGCTCTGGTATCATCATGCGAATTTAAGTTCTTGTATTAACTCCAAAGGATCATACTGATATATCTAGAACAATAAAACACTAATACAGCATCACACCATCCAAATTAACCAATCATGCCAATTAAACATTTTCACTAAGAAAGAAAGAACATAAACAATATATATATATATATATATATATATATATATATATATATATATATATATATGTGTGGGCCAAAATTATAAAGGACTGAACATGCCCAATCAGACCCAAACATGCAAATTGTGGGCTGGGCCAGAATAATAAAAGACTGAACAGGCCCAATCAGACCCAGACAGGCAAATGGTGGGCTGGGCCAGAATAATAAAGGGCAGAACAGACCTAAGCAAACCCAAAATAACACAACCAATACAAACCGATACAGGTATAACACAACACCTGCACTACCACCTCTTGCTTCTTATGACATGAACGATCTACTCAACAAAGATAAAGACAACCGAGGATAATGATTAAAGACGAGGCCATCGTTATCATGCCACCTCATGCTCGAAAAAGTAGTATAAAAGGAGAGAGACCCCATTGTAAAGAGGAGGATTTTTTTGAGTAAAATAAAACATAAAATATTCATATCGACAACATCTGTTGATTCTCTGTTTATTAACATTTGCTATTATTATATAAGTGTGCTACGTGTTCATATTTTTTGACACTTACAATATATGAATGAAAGGGATGAGTTAAATTACGTAAAAAAGTGCAATACATAGAGTGAGTTTTAGAAAAGAGTTTGGGCCTTGAAATTGATTGATCCGTAGAGAAAAGAATGCCAAAAGCTTCTTGAGCTAAACAAGGCCCAGACCAATGTTTGGACAAATTGGGTTCTGTTAATAATCATTATTTTTTAAATGAGGCCCACTTGACTATTAGTCCCTAAATTTTGGCTCAGACGTCCAATAGTATTGGGTTATTAGTTACTAAATTTTTTTAAATGACATTAGTGATATTGGGCTTAATAAAAATTGAAGGCCCTCAAAAAATTAGAAAAATTGGGGCCTTAGGCGACCACCTGGGCCGCCTAGGCCCAGGTCTGGCCCTGTCTCATAGAATAGAGTTTTCTAATTATTGTGCAAATGGGTGATATTAATTAATTAAACCCTATAATTCATATCAATACTCAATGCTCTGCTAATAATAAGCTGGAAATAGGGAAATAATACATGTATTATTATATCATATTCATTGTAGTTTTCTAGCTTATGTTTAGACCCAAAATCTTTAAGAAAGGTGATTTGAGAATCGAAAGGACATGAAATTCATTTTTGTTGTTTGGTATTTCATGGAGTTCAGGAATTCTGTCTATACCAATTTTGCTCTTGCATGCTGAATTTTAAGAGGGATTTCCTAACGGAATTGAAAAGTTTACTTGCACTTCAGATATAGATATCTTTTTTTTTTTTTCTTTTTTTTTTGGTGCAAAAGAATGGCAAATTGTGTATCTATATCCATTGAAGTTGAACTGGTCTAAAGTGTGAGTTGCTTTCTCATTGTTGTATTGTTCTTAATTTATATATTTTTGAATTGTTGAAAAATTAATAGCAAGTTTTGTTTCAGAATAAGCAGCACTTGGATGTTCAATGTTTGGTACTACTGTAACTTGTAATAATTAATTAATTAATTTTTTGTTTAAGTATGTAAAATAATTTTAATAAATATTCTTTTTTCTGAAATAGACATTTCTATTAATTTTTACCTCTACTTGCAAAAAGCTTCAGATTTACCATATAAAAATCTCAAATTTGGAACATTGTTAGGTTCTTGTAGGCTCGTGAGCAATAAGTTCATGTATGCTTCCATGTGTTTCGTGAAGGTTCATGAACACATGGGCTTGTATAAGTTCATAAATATATACGTTCATCAACATAGACTTCTATAGGCTCGTATAAATAAGTTTATGTAAGAGTCAAAGCAATCTTCAACACATGTTCAAATCAAGCCCGAACGAGTTTTGTTTTAAAGTAATTACGAACCAAGTATGAGCTCAACATTTCGACCTCATCTCACGTTCTCGAGTTGAGCCCACACAAGCCAAGGCCGGAAAAGACTGAACCGCAACTTGGCTCGGTTCATTTGCAACTCTATTGGGGTATAGTTCTTTGTGTATAGGCTTTGGTCATGGAAAAAATAATCTGTGCATTTTCATATTATAGGCTTCGCTTGGCCATAAACATAATAACAGTGACACTACCTTCAATTTTTTCAGAATTTGAGGAGGGGAAAGTTTCCCTCTAAATGCTCTAGAGTTTCTTTCCAACCAAACGGATTAGACCGTGGCATTGAGGATCAATTTGTGAATCAAAAATTTCTCTGACTTTCTCGAGGAATTCCAGTGCACATCACACTAGTTAATGTAATTTTATTTCTCCTAGTAGTTTACTTCTCTTTTATTCCATCATTTCAATTCCAAAGTCCTTTTTACAAAGGTAAAAGAATCTTAAGAGGGAGGTCACTCCAAACTCTCTACAATTGCCTGAAGTACAACCCATTCACGACCACATTTGGGAATATTGTTTGGCATTCTTTCATTGGATTCTCATGAATCCTAGCACAAACCAGAAACAATCCAACGATCAATATTCACTAGCTTCGCTCATGATATAAGTCGTTTTTTTGGCCTAATTTCAAAGACTAGACATTCAATTTAAGAGCGACTGCTTGGTGCACCGGTAAATGCATGACAAACATGAGAACATAGATTTTCACAGTTCCGAAGTCTAGAAATGCATCATTTGCTAACAATAAATGAATCCCAAATGTGTTAACAGAGAGAGATGCAACTCTAAATTCGGGGCGACTCACTGAGGACAACCTAGACTCGAAACTTCTAACCAAAATTTATCTTACTACAAAATAATCAAATGATTCATTTTAAATTTTGAACTATTGTGGATCTAGGCTAGATGTATAAGAGTCATCCTCTTGTCCCAAACCATCAATTTAGCTAAAGATCAGCCTGCGGTTTATGACAATCAAAACCCATATTTCCCATATTTGGAACTCGCTGCAACATCGATGTTTATTACAAGATAGAAGCATGCATTACATAGAGAGTTTGAAACCAACCTAAGCATCACAAGTCACAACACACATCAAGATAGCAGATACAGAGAATACCTCAACTTCTGAGACCACTACGACCTGTTTTATTGTCTTTCATCTTGATCTTCCGCTGTCAAAACAACCCGAACGATCAACAAACTCAATTTGGACAACTACTTCCCCACTTTCTACGTTTTTCAGTCTGAGACGCATGTCTTGAACGATTTTACCATTGTCCCAGATAATGCAGCTCTCGTCGGCAAGGTAATTGTTCCGGCTTGGCTGAACTCTATCAAGTTTAGTACCACTTGGGAGGTCTTCCAAATTCAAGCCCATATTCAAACTCTCTAGATATGGTTTGATGTCTATCTCCGCGTCGCCCATTTTGTCATCTCCGGTGAACGTGTCTTTGTCGAACACTGTCTGAAAAGTAAAAAGTAGAACAATGGGGTAATTGAGGATCTGCCAAATATGGTTCTTGCAATTTTTCTGTTTCTTGATCAAACAAAATCCATTAAAAAATGCAGATGATCCGAAATGAATGCTCTTTAAAACTACTACTTATGGTCACTAGGCACATATATTGATGGCTAGTCTCCTTCTAACAACCTATGCATCCTGAATAAAAGCTTCCACAGCTGGTTGACCAAAGTGAGGCCCTGATGGCCGTATAGATCGAACCTATCCAATTTTTACAGCGCGATGGTTGGCTGTTCACGGACTGGCTGAGTCCGGGGTACAGGACCCTTTACATGTACGACCTATTCTTGCGGAATTTATAGCCGGACAATTAAAGAATAGAGTTTCATTTCGCAAAAGCAGGATAGCAAAATGAATAAAATCAGTAAGTGGAATATCACTCACCAGCTTGATGGGAGTATTTGGATCATTAATAGAAAGAGTTAGCTCTTCATTCCACTGTGGATTGCAATTTTTCTTCACCACATTAGTCTTTACTTTCTGTATCCATATAATATAATATCAAAGAAATAGCATCAGCAAAACTATATACTATTTCAACCAGCTGAAATAGAACCTAGTAATTTAACTCCGTTATCAACTATGCACAAGTTGTGTAAACAAGATAAATAAATGAATTTTGAATCAAAACACCTTTTCTTTAAAGAAATTATGTCATACTGTGTATACATGCATTCACATATATCGTTTGAGCATCCAAAAAAAAAAATTTGAGATTGAATAACATAAATAATTACTAGCATAATTTAATTTTTCACCATAATTAAAAGAAAAATAAAGATAGATGAAATGATGTTCGTATCCAACTAATTCATTTGCATCGACACAAGACTGATAGGAAAAACATCTAACAAAATAATAGTTGCAGAGTGAATCAATCATCATGATCACCAAGCAAAAGTCATATATGATATAGATTATTATTATGTGTAGATGCACGTATGAAGCAGTTTAGAATATAAACATTTATAATATAAGCATAAATTTTCGATTGAAAAAAGAAGAAAAGAAAAAAAAATTGTTATTTAATCCAACCAATTCATTTTTATTTTATTTTTTGGACATAGAATTGGTTAGAAAATACATCAAACGAAATAATAGCTGCAAATTTAAGCAAATCAATCATCGGGATAACCAAATAAAAGTCATATAGATAATCATACAGATAATTTTCTGTCAGAAAAAAATATTATTTACTCCAACTAATTCATTTCCATCAACACAACTAGTTAGCAAAGCATCAAACAAGATAATATATATATATATATATATATATATATATATGCAAAGACACACTGTGTGTGTGTGCGCGACGCGCGCATGTATAAACCTGATTAAGATATATATGAAGTAACATAAAAAAAAGTCTTAGGTAGAACTTGCTGACCAGGAAAAAACATAGAAGAAAAGACAGCAGTTTGGGAAAACTTAATAATAATAATAACAGCAACAACAACAGCAGCTGCAGAGGTTAAACCCATCATCATGATCATCAAAATAAAGTAAAAAATGAGATATATATTTAGTTTACATATGGAAATGTATAAACCAGATTAAAATATAAATTAATACCATTAAGTCATTTATAAGCATAATTTTACGAGCAGACGAAAAAAAAAATTGAAAAACAATTTTTTTGTGATCCAACTAATTCATTTCCATCAACACAAAAAACTGGTCCGAAGAGCATCAAAGAAATTATAGCTGCTAAGCTAATTCAAACATCAAGATCACCAAATAGAACATGGGTGTGTGTGTCTGTTATTTGTAATTATATTGAATCTGAAATATTAATCAACGAAACTCATAATTAATCATAATTTCAGACCAAAAAAAAAACAGTTGTTATCTAATCCAACCATTTCATTCCCATCAACACAAAGCTAATTAGTAATCATCAAACAAAAACTAACTAGCTGCAAAGGTAAATCAATCACCATGGTATACCCGAAAATTATGCAAGTGTGACTATATATATATATATATATATATATATATGATTCAGTGTATAGTAAACATGAAAATACAGAAAAGATGGCATGCATACCTGTTCACCCATGGTGATGACAAGATAAGGATCGCTGGTTGTTGTATCACGAACGGCAAGGTTGATGCCTCGGCGTACGCGAATCTTTAGAATACCCGACACTTTCTCCATATTTACTAATTGAAGGAGAGACTCAGATATATATGTTGAGGACACCACCGCCTCCCTCTTAATTATACAATATATACAATTCTCACAATTACAAGAGTTGTATAATATTTATTGGGCACACAATTTGGCTATATATACACACACATATATGTATATATATATATACATATATTAATTGTGTAATTATAGGACTTGGTCAAGAATAACCCCACACGGGCTCAATTGCGGGAATATCACAAACAAACTTTTGTTGTGGTTAGAAAATTTCTATCCACAAGTTTCCACTGCTGTCTGAATGCAAATGTTGGACTTCTCCGCAAGTGCTTTATGTATCACAGGATTTTCATTATAGGAACAAATATCTGTGCGTGTGTTAGTGAGAGAAAGAGAGGCTTGGTAGGCTATTTGTCCAGTTATGATCATGATTGATTTGACAATGTAGAGAGAGAAGAGAGATAGACAATTTTTAAAAAGTTCTTATTTAGTAACAGGGAAGAAGAGAGAATGTGAGTTATATAGTGAGTTGAGTTTATTTAATTTTACTTGTGATCTAGTCTAGAATATGCCTATAAAATAATAATATAATGTATATTAATTATTTAATAAAAAAATATTATATTATAAAAATACTTCAATTCATCATCAAATAATTAAGAATCAAACAAACATATAAGCAAAAATAGACAAATAAATTAAAAAATCAAACTTATTTAATCTTCTACATATATGTAGCTTAAATTTTAATCATAACTTAGTATCATATAATTTCTATTTGAAATATTTGAATATACATTACTGCTATGAAATGTCCAATACGTCTTCGAGGAATGTCCAAGAAGTGTCCGAGAAGTGTTTAAGCAGTGTATGAGAAGTGTCTTATAAAAAAAATGTCAAAACACTTCTACGAAGTGTCCGAAGAGTGTCCGACACTGGTACGGCACCCTCGATGAAGTGTCTGTGTTTCTAGCTTGTCATTTTTCTTTTTAAATGTTTAAATGACCTTAGCATTAGATTGTCAATGGGACAAACATTAAGCTAAACAATTGACTTAAATCACTTAATGCTAAAAAAGAAAAAAAAATCCAAAGATTAGAGTTTAAATTGAAAAATCAACTTTAAAATTGAAACTCAATCGTGCTCAAGAAAATCAATTTGAAAAAAGGGCTCTCATGTTAGGTTGTTTCTACGCATAGAAAGTTCTAAAATTTTGCACATTAATATATAAAATAAAATTGTAAAAAAAAATTCAAAAAATTAATAATCTAAAAGACATGATAAATCAAGGTTTAAATTAAAAAATAAACTAAAAAAATGATTTGAAATGTGGGTAGAGAGATGGGAAGCTGTGAAGACAACGATTGACCTCAACGTTTCAATTCAAGATTATTTGAGTGATTTTGAGAATAATAATCTATTATAGTATAGACTTAAATCTACTTGAGTGTGCAATTTACAAAAAATCAAATTATTTCAAGTATATAAAATGAATTTTTACTTCAAAAGGACTAGCAAGAAGATATATTTACTCGAAACTCTTTTATGGTTAAAAAAATTACACTAATTCTAAGATAGAGGAGTCCAATTCTTAACAAAATTACTCGAAACTCGGTTAAAAAAAATTACACTAACTCTAATAATACATAAGAGTTACCTCCCTTCTTTAATAATCAACTTTGGTCCAAGAAGGGAAATGATGATATCATGCCATAGAAACTATTTAAATTCCAACATTTCCTTCAATTTAGAAGACATGTCTTGTTAGGCAAATGTTATAACTCTTTTATCCATTACATGATTTGTGTACTACTACATAAATATAAAAATTTCAACTATTTTTTCATCGAAATGAAAAGGACTTTGAGAGTGTAGGGTCACCGACTCACCAGTCACTTTAAATGTGAAACATGCCCATGATGTGTCATTCACTTGTCACTCACTAGAGTTTTTGTGGCTGTAAAAGGAGGGGATTATGCTAGGCACTCAAGTCCAAAACCTTGAAAAAGGAAAAAGAAATGGGACCTTGGATCAAATTCTTGGACTCCATCTTTGTTGACAGGGGCAAAGTGGTCAAATCAATTGTATGAAAAAAAAATCTAAATTTATAATATATTTTTATTTATAATACAAAGAAAAAAAGTAAAAATTCACCCATATAGGAAGAATATTACATTACCCAGTAGGCCAATATTAAATACATATTAATGAAATAAATTGTAAAAGTAGTTAGAAAATCAAGAAAGAGGCTAAAGTATATTTGAAATTAGTTTACCATCGTGATTTTTTTTGATGGTTAGTAAACCAATCAAACTTAACTAATGAATTACTATATTAATTATTACTAAATTTTAACCAATTAAACATCTTAATTATGAGTGTATGATAATCAATGCAACAACAAAATTGTATAAAATTGATATCCATACAAATATATAGACTTGTTTCATCTATTAATTATAATTTGAGTTTGTTGAAAAGAGAAGGGTAGCGTACTAGCGTAGATAGAATTTATCTTACTTGCCTACAAGACCAAGACTGTGTTTGGATTGACTTTTAAAAAGCGACTTTTGACATTTCAAGTTTAAAAATCGTTTTGAAGAGTGTTTAAATTGGTAAAGTTAAAAAGTTTCAGAATCCAAAAAGAACGTTCAAATGATGCTGGTGGGTACCAACTTTTTCATTTAGCTTCTCCTTCTTTTTTTCTTCTGCATAAAAGTCGAAGTAAAAGCTTTGCCAAACAAATAAGTTTCAACAAGTTTCTTTTGAAATTTTTCATAAATTTTGAAGAGGCCTAATGTCCATTTTTTTATATAATTTTTAAAATTAATTTTTTCATATACATATATGTATTAAGGTTTCACACAAATTTTTTTCTTTTTTGGTAGCCTCCACTGTGGTCCGCCCCTATTTGTCAGCCAATATCGATCATTCGACGGAGAGAGATTGATAGTTGCCCACTTGTCCTGTCACTGTCAAACTATTTTTCTCTCTCTAGCGTGCTGTCTCTATCTCACACACTTTTTCATTCAAGCAATAATTGTGTATGTCTGGTACCACCGTCTTTTTTGTTTTTTAACGAAATATTAGTGAAAGTTATGTTTACATAGTGAGCCAATCTTCACCGTTGATTGAAATGAGTTCTATTATATAAGAAAATTGAAAGTCATATTGCATGTAACTTCAAAGGATAGAGGCAAAAACTTTCACCTCAGATCTCACTCTTAGGGTCAGTTTGGCAGAAAGAAATAGGAAGAAAAGAAAAGAAAAAATTTAGAGGATTATGATTTTATGTTTTTGATATAAAAATTTTAAAAAAAATGGAAAGATTTGGAGGGATAAATTTAGGATGAATAGTAATTTTTGTTATTCTTTCAAAAATGAGAAGAAATGAAAGAAAATATAATCTTTTTTAATGAAACTTTGTTAATACCAACTTTGCCTTTATTTTGATAAAAACTAAAATTTGTTCTTTTAAATATAAAAAGGTATAATGGTAAAATTTTTAAATTATTTTCTTTCCTTTCTTTTCCCAAACATATTAACTATCATTTCCTTTCTTTTCCTTTACTAATCAACCAAACACGATAAAAGTTTAACACTATCATTTCATTTCCTTTCTTTTCTTTTCTTTCATTACTAATGTTATCATTTCTTTTCTTTTTCATTACTAATCAACCAAACACGATAAAAGTTTAACACTATCATTTCATTTCTTTTCTTTTCTTTTCTCTTATTACTAATGTTATCATTTCTTTTCTTTTCCATTCTACCAAACATATCCTTAAAAAATTATTTCAGTAATTATTCGATACATGTGAGACGAGAGATGTTTTTTACTTATAATATTCTTTTTGTTAATTAGGCCTGTCTGAGTTGAATCAAAATCGTCTCAGGTGAGACAATTCTTGCAATGATGTTCACCGACAACGTTTATAATTATTAGCGTTGACTCGTGGAACAACGAGTGACACCAATGTTACTCATTTTTAGCAACGTAATTTACTAATTATTAATGTCACATATTGCAATAATGTAAATTACAACTGAGTCAAAAATGTTGTCATTCAAGTCACTGCTGCAAGAATTGTCTCACAAGAGATCTTTTCTTTCCGCGTCTAAGTTGGGCCCAAACTTGATGGATGGCATGACTTGGACTAGGCCAGTCAACGTTGGTAGACCTCTTCGCCCAAACTACTAGAAATTGGCCTGAGCTTTCCCAATGCTTGATTTTAGTGTACGAGGAAATATCTTTCTACGAGGATTCACACTCGTTTCTTATAATTGCACTCCTGTTTTCTTTTGATGTAAATGACAAAAATGCCCCAGTAGTTAATATCTTATTTATGCAAAAGAATGATAATATTGTCATTTCACATTAAAATAGATTGCATTTATCACAAATGGTAATGCAAATATCACCTCCTTGCTTTAGTATATCTTAATAATACTACATTCTTTTACAAGAGACTAAGTCTTAGTAGCAACACATAGGGATGTCAACGGGACAGGTTCGAAACAGGACACATTTTTTTCAAACTCGTTCCACGAATAAAAAATCATTTCCAAACACGTTTTGGGGTGTCCTGCATCGGAGTTGGGGTGGGTTCAAGGCGTCCCGATATATATATTTTTTAAGAAATATAATGCAAACTTGAATGAATTTATGATAAATTTTGTAAAAAAAAATTAGTATAGACAAATACTTACAAATGATAATAAAAAAAAATGTTAAAATTTAAAATTATCATAACTAATGAAAAAAAATAAAAATCATAGTTAATAAAAGAATATTAATTTATATATTTATCATTAATCGGAGCGGGTTCGGAGCTTAGCGGATTTTAAACTCTCTTTTCAAACTCAGCCCTATGAGACGAGACGGATTAATTTGGCATCCCTAGCGACACATGCCTTCAATCAATTTTATTTATTTAATTTTTTTGTCTATATATTTTCTAAATATTTTAAAATTGTCCCTTCTCCAAAATCTCTGTAATCTTTTATCATAATTATTGTTTTGAGCATCCAACTCAAAATATATTACATTCCCTAAACTTGTTTTTGTTTATAATCATTTAAAACTCAAACCCATGATGAAAAAACTCAACCTCCAAATAACATAAATTAATGTTATTTTCTACGGTGTCGTAAGTAGTAACGGTCATTTGTGAATTTGGGTATGTGGTTATATTATTCTCCTTTTGGTGAATCATAAATCGCCCCCATTAGATTAAAATATACTAGTCCATAGTAGATTGTCATATTAAGACATCGTTTGGTTAATTAAGAAAATCTTTAAGTATGCTCTAATATTTTTTTGAGTAAATATCACTTACATTCTTTCAGTTTAGGTAATATTCCGACTGAACTCCTACAGTTTCAATATTTTTGACCACACGCTCTGAATTTTGAATTCATGTATCGATTTTTTTCTTTTATTCGCGTTACGTCAGCAGACAAACGAAATTTACTAACGTCAGCAAAATAATAAATCTGATTAATATTTCTGAAATGAGATGTAATATAAAATATTAAAATTATAAAAAATCTGATCTAAATTTTATTTAAACTGAAAAGGTGCGAGTGACACTTACCCATATTGGGTTTTGGTAGATGGATGCACCATAAGATTACAGTTACACTGTAAATCCAGTTGTTGAGGATGGACTATGTGATAAGGAGTATATACATTTATACTTTGCATGTGGATATACACAACAAAGTTAGTAAAAATGTATTAAAGATTTGTTTAAACTTTATAAGTAAAAAATAATCTTGTACATATAGATTTCAATCCTAACAAATAATCCTAATATATAATAATTAATAGCTAACAAAGAAAAAACCCAAATCGAATTCGATCCTAATGATTTTTTTTATTTTGAACCAGAATTAAAATCGAATCATAAAATAATTGAATCAAACTATCGGATTTGGTTCGATTCATACTGATTTAACGGTTTCAACGATTTTTTGTACACCCCTTTCTTTTAAACAACTTTTACAATATGGATAATATTAGTAATTAAAATATAAAATATTAATAAATAAAAAGCGCAAGAGTTGAAACACATAATTAAAATTAATAATAGATAAAAATATAATTTAAAAAGAGCTGGTATGATAGAGAGGCACGTGTAAATACGTTGTCCTAAAGTTGATAGTCGCCCTTCGTTTATGTACAAATCAACAATACTAATCAATTTCAAAATATACAACTCAATCGGCTCTTATCGGTGTCTCCTCTCTGTGCTTGACCGTAAAAAGACTAGTTCCAAATTATATGTATCATTTGCCCATAAATTCTAAAACTAATTAAAACAGAAGGGTGCAATAGAGATAAGGAAAAAAAAAAACTTTTCTAAGAGAGCTCACACAGAAATATGAGAAGCTATCTTATAGAGTACACGAACTGAAACGGTTCACACTTAATAAGAATTTAAGTAAAATAAAATGATTATATTAAATATATCTTAATATATGTATTTATTTTTATTAAAATATCTCTAACATTCTACACGTATTCTAATAAAAATAAGAATTACATAAATTTGGGACAACTTTATATTACACAATGCGCGTACGAGCTTTTCGGAATTAAACCTACACTTAGTATTGATAGTTTTTATTTGAAAATTTTGAGGGAACTTTGTGTTGAACTCGGCCACTTTAGTTATTTCATCATATCACATACATATTATTAATATGACATGCACAAGTTAAATTTTTAAAACCACCTCGTATATTATGTTAATTTCCTCTATTAAAAAATTGTCTTCTTTAAATCAAGGTTAATTACTTGTTTATTTGAGTTACTTATTCATTGATGGAGAAATCACAAAAACTATTTCATGATGTTTATCATTTTTTTTTTTTTTCTTTTTTTGCAAAAGTGCAAAAAAAAACATTTGTGCAAAAATACTCCCTAAACTATTTTTTTGGAACAAATCAATCCCTTATCTTACAAAAGTGGACAATTTGACCCTGACAAAATTATAATGACATATATACCCTTTACTATGACCATTATGTAATTTTTTCTATAAATATAATGTTCTGTTAAAAATTAATATATAGTTAGATAAAATTTTCAAATATTAAGCTTAGAAACATAATAAAAAAATACTAATAGAACTTTATTTAAGATTTTTAAAAAATAAAAATATAACTAACATATATACTTTTTTCTGTACTAGTATAGTCAATAGTGTTTTCTAAATAAAAATTTTTAAAATAGAGAAAGAGTCTGATAAATTATCATTGGAAATATTTTTTTCTTTGCTTTGTTAACGATAGTAGGAAGCATTACTGTAATAATAAAAGATGATCAGAAACATAAAAAATAGAAGGCCAATAGAATTTTATCAAACTAATTTAAAAAAATAATTATTTAGAAAACACTACTAATAAATAAATAAAAAGGACGTACTGAATTCACAAGGCTCCCACTTGAGTAGGGTCTGAGAGAGGTGGATGTCAGCAAACCTTATTCCCAATTTTAAATAGGCTGCTCCCAAGTCTCGAAACCGTGACACTTCGTTTTGGACGATGACACTTTTATTTTAAAAAACTTAAATAAAGTTCTATTAGTCTTTTATTTTTTTATGTTTCTAACCTTACTATTTGAAATTTTTATCTAAATTATATTTTTATTTTTTGAATTTTTAGAAAACACTATATTTATAGAGAGGGCATAATAATCATAATCAAGGATATATATGTCATTATAATTTTGTCAGGGAGTCAATTCGCCCATTTTTGTAAGTTGAATGATTGATTTGCTCCAAAAAATAGTTTAGGAGGTTGAGAAAACTCCTGGTGGGATTTTTTTTACACTTTTGCCTCTTTTTTTTATAGCAAATTGTCAAAAAATTATTCTCTAAAACCGAACCTTTTATTGTTTTTCTTTATTTTTCTTTTCGGACCTTCGAACAAAAAATTATTATCAGAAAACAAAATCAAACAAACTCCTAATTTTCAAGCTCAATTAATTTTTCCTTACCAAGTAAATAACACAGCCAACAGTCCCCCATTCGCCTTCATGTAACTCGATTCGCGGTATAAGATGGGGGCAGATTTTGGCCATGTTATATTTTTTTGGTGCCAAACATTTCGCGATAGACATCCTAGGAAACCTTCATCTCTATCTGGTTTGTGAACTTACCACATATGTTGAATTAATTACAAGAAAACCCGAGGTAATTAACTAACCAAAATAATAATAAAAAATACCGAAACAGAATTAGTGGGGGCAAGGAGGTGGAGAATAAAGCTTGGCCCTTTGGCCTCTATATAGTGAAGCTTTGGAGCTCACACACTATAACTATTGATAAAATAATATACATTACACACTATATTATTATGGATGCTATTGAATTGAATAAAGATGCATTATTTAGCTGTGGCTCTTTTAAAATTGGTTCTTCTTTCTATTATTTTAGTCTTTTCAGATGGTTATTAATAATTTATTAAACACTAATGTTACGTTTGGTACATCGAAATGAAATAGAATGCAGTGGGAATTGAATCAAAATGGAAATAAAATAGAATAGTGATTCTCACTCTACTATTTGCTTGCAAATATAAAAGAATTTAGGAATGGAATAATCATAACCATTTTAGTGTTTGTTTAAAACCTAGAATGAAATGAGTTTCAAATTGAATTATCCAAAATATCCCTTTCAGTGACAAATAAATTAAACTAACAAAATAACATTCTTCTATAATATTTTTAGAAGAGAAAGTGTCGATAATGGAAGACAACGATGGTGGTGGCATTAGTGGTACTGGTGGTTGGTGAAGATAGAGATGTTGGTAGAAGGCGGCGGTGTTGGCGGTAGTGGAAGGCGGTGGCAGTGGTGGAAGACTGTAGAAGTGGCGGTGGTGGTAGAAGGCGGTAGTGGTGTAGGTGGTGGTGGAAGGTAGTGGCAGTGGCAATGGTAGAAGACAGCAGTAGTAGTGGTGGCAGTGGTGGTGGTAGAAGGCGGTAGTAGTGTAGGTAGTGGTAGAAGGCAGTGGCAGTGGCAATGGTGGAAGACGACAATGGCAACGGTGGTGGTGACAATGGTTTAAGGCAACGGGGGTGGCGGTAGCGACGGTGATGGTTTTTAGACTTGGAGCAAGAGGTTTTTTTAGAATTAAAATTTTTTTTCTTGGAAATGAAATGATTATTCCATAAGTTGAGATGTAGAATTGATTTTCATTCTTCTTCATATGAGGAAACGGAATGACCATTTCATAGGTTAAGATGTGGAATGGACCTCTAGAATGATCATTTCCATTTTACTTATCCTATCAAACAAAGGAATAATTGAAATGAGCATTTCATTTCATTCTTGTATAACAAACCTAGCATAATATAAAATGAAATCATTGGTGGGCCAAGGCAAAGAAAGGAAAATTATAAATTATAAACTCATGAAGCATGTTGAGCATTAAAAAATTGGCAAGGATGAGGTTTCCTAAAAATCTAAAGTTACTGTTGAGAGAAGCTTTCGAAACAATCACACACTATGCTGCGTTTGATACGCAGGAATGGAATGAAATAGAATGCCCATTCCAACCATTCATTTGTTTGGTATGAATTTTAAAATGAGAATGGTCATTCCCTTGAAATGAAAATTCATTCCCGAAAATGAAAATTTATTCCATAGTTAAATTTATGGAATGGACATTCCATTCTCAGTAAGATAAAAAGAAATTCATATGACCAAAAAATCATTCACCTCCATCACCATCACCATCACCACCACCACTTGCACCACCATATCGGCTTTATCACCACTACCACTGGCTTTACCACCACCACCACCACCGCCTCCACCACCTCCACCCCACATTGCTACCTTCCTACTCCACCACACCACCACCTCCATATCGCGCCACCGTCGCCACATCGCATCGCCACCACCTTCCTCCACTACCACACCACCACCTCCACTGCCACCCCCACCACACCACTGCCACCAGCTCCACATCGCCGCCACCACCCCTACCACACCACCGCCACATCGCCACCTTCCTCCACTGCCACCCCCAACACACCACCTCCACATCGCCACCTTCTTCCACTGCCACCACCTCCACATCACCACCTCCACCACCACCTCGCCATCACCTCCACATCGCTACCTTCTTCCACCACCACATATTTGTTGGTTTAATTTATTTGTTACTAGGAGGGATATTTTAGAGAATTTGATTTAAAATTTATTTCATTTTCACCTCATTTTATATTTGCAACCAGACAATAGAATGAGAATGGTCATTCCATTCCATTCCCATTCTCATTCCATTCACAGCTTTATTTTATTTCATCACACGTACCAAATGCAACATAAGGGCCTAACCCCACACTTTACATGAAAAAAATTGTTCATTCTTTGTCTTCCGAATATACAATTTTTTTTTTGGACAAAAGCCAATCTATTCACAAAATAATACAAACGGAGTATCACAGCGATCCTTGTTTCTTAATATGTTATTTTTCACCATATGTTAGCCGTAAATTTTCTATCAATTTCTTATTAAATTTAAAATCATATTTATTAATTTTATAGTTAGTAAAAATACGCATTACACACATAATATTGAGACGTACTATAAATAAAAAATACTTTTGTTTGCCATATAAATTTCAAAATTAACGAATAATCCTTATATTTTTTAGTTGAATTGTATAATACATGCATGGATTAAATGTTTTGTGTATCTTTATGTTCTACATAATTAAGTCTGTTGCAGGTTAGTTATTATTTTATCTTTATTATTATTATTATTATTTGACAATAATAATAATGATAATTTATTATCACCTAACACATACTACCCTCATCCCACATACACATGACAATTATTTAAAAAATTTCATTGGAGTAGCCCGGAGCTAAAATTCTAACTTCTATCCTTCAAGATGTGAGGTGAGGATTTACTGCTATCTCCATCGAATTAGTTAATATTTTACACCTCAGTATGTCAAAATTAGTATTGTCTTATACTATATAGGGTTAAATACACTGACTTTTCTGAGGTTTGTTTGTTCTAATTATATACAGATCAAAATTTTCAAAAGTCGTAGAATGACCTCCCCACTAACGAGTTTACTAAATATAGGTCAGAACTCAAATTTAACCCACCCATATTTAATTCAGTCCAAACTTGACTCACCCAACCTACCCATTTGTCGGGCCTAGATATGAATTGATGTGTGCGACAATTTTAAAGGATAATTTTTTATATTAACCCATGAAATGAGTCAAATAATAATAATAACTATTGAGAAGAACTTTAGAAGAACAAGAAAATAAGTCAAAATATTAATGGTAGTGGTAAAAGTCTTAAGATAGAGAGAGAGAGAGAGATTTTTTCAGCAAATGCAATTTTTTTATAAAAAAGGATAAATCTTTCAACTTTCGGCAGTTTTTGAATATGTGTATTGTAAGAGGGGTGATGATACATAATCGTCACCTCTCTTACATACACCCATTTGTAAACTGCCGAATTCGACTTCTCTATTATCGTCGTTGTTGTTGATGAGAAGGTTAAGCAATGGTACGAAAGAAGTACAGGCAAGTAGGCCAAAAGTAAAATGGCTAAACACCTACAGCAATGAGGCCCATGTGTAAATTATGCCCAGAGCCCAACCCATTAGCATATAGAAAATTTTGTTCTCAAGCATCCATGTTATTCGTAAGAGAGATTTTGATGCAGAAATAAGCATAAAAGAGCTTAAAGATACATATAGTACATATAATGCATTATTTTATTTTTTTTCCCAACTGAATTAATAATATGTAGTTAAAAGTATAGTAGGATTATGGATTTTAACCCTTTGCCTCTATTGGGCCTCTATTGGTTTATATAGTGAGCATCCAAAACTTTGGTCACTTGAGTTGTGAAGTCGCTCAAATTGTGTGGAGTAGGGACATCCTCGTTCACCTTCTCGTACTCAGATTTCCATATCAGGAAATTGCTTTCACCTTTTGAAGTAAATTGAACTGTCATCTTCAGTGTCTTGTACGGCTTCACTAGATCTCCAAAAATATTTTGTAATTGACTTTTTCTCTTCGGATTTAGGATTTTTAAGTTAAAAGTTGCCTATGTTATCGTAAGTTGAATTTATATGAAAGTGACGAGCATTGCAAGGTCATCAAGAAAAAAAAAAAATTTAAAATAAAATAAAACATGGTCGTCTCTCTTATAACAATGACACGGGCTAACCATCACTTCCTTAAACCCATGAACTACCACCACCATCATCATGTCCAACTTCCACCTCTCTCAGGCAAAACACCAAAAAAATTAAAAGTTCAAAACAAATTTCTAACACCAATGAAATCTTTCACCGGTATTGTTCAATCTCAACAATAAACTAATAATAATAATACATAATCACTTCCATCTTCCTCTGTTTTTTTATTTTTTTATATGTACAATCATGAATAAAAAAGATTCAATTGCAAATAATCACACCAAAATAGTCTTCAATTTATTTGTGGGCTAATCACCAACCATCAGCCCAAATCTAAAAACTTTTTTCAAAACCTTACCAAAACCCTTCAAAGTCAGCACTTAGAAAGTGATGTTGTACACACATTCATATAGAAGAGGAAGTTGACAATAAGTAGCAGTGATTATATTGTAACAATTATTGATGATGACGACGACTCCTCTGATATCAACCAGAATCGACATGGTGATATAAGTGAAGGTGAGTTAACAGTATTTCTAATATAAATTCAAATTAGGATAACGTAGACAACTTTTAACTCAAAGGATCCTAATCTGCACGGGATCGGGTATAGACCCCATATAATTTTACAAGACTCCGAGAATTCCTTAAATGTAAGAATTTCACCAATAATAAAACTTCACTTTTCATTATTATAAAAAATTATAAAAAATAAGTCTAATTAGTGATAAAATTGTCCCAATACACAAATCCCGTGGTATGTAATAATTTCTCCACTGACGCAATAATTTAAACATTATACGAGATTTATCAGCTATCGTTAAACAATACACTAGTACCAGAGATATACCAGTTAGAGGGGGTTTATAGGTTGAACTTGAGCTATACTAGAAGATCAATGTTTCCAATCTAGCATGGGACAGGAACAACACAACTTTGAGTCGAGACTCTCCGAATGTGATATCCTCATCTATAGGCCTCTATCATTTTGCATTACTTCCCTTTTTTTTTTCTGCCCTCCCATCCAAATTCATAGTTGTTTGTATCTTACTATTTTTCCCCCAGTTCCTAGTCTCTTTCATTACTTAGATGGAAGAGAAACACATACATACATGTATTTATATAATACGATTGTTCATGGGATGCTGCTGAAAATTGAAGGGTTTACAAAGCTTCTACTCTTCTAAGAAACTCAAACCAAAAATGTATAAATACATAAAACAAAATTGCTGCGGCTTGCAACTAGGTGAAGTTTGTTAAAAGCACACTGAGCACGATTCTGAATCGAGGCATGGTGAAGTTTCTAAAAGCACACTGAACACGATTCTGAGTCGAAAATAATTTAGGGGACGCATCAGCCTGTTCCATGCCATCACATCAACGCCGTATGATCTGTAGGGTTGTCTCTATGGATGCAGGAAGCTTACCCATGACAATTTCAGCCTTCAACCATGTCATTTGCCGGGGGAAGGGCACTTTCAATATTTGAAGGCATCAGGATGTTGAAACCATCTGCAGCTGTAGATATGAGCATTCCTGGGATCTGTGAATGCCAGTGAATTTCTTTCAAGTCTTTCTGACCCTGTTACAAGTTACCGATGTTGAGTTTAGCTGAACTATCTGATGAAATAATTTTGAAGTTCAATGTTTCCAACTTGGAGCAAGTTTGGAAGAACATAACCTGATGAACAAAAAGTAGTTGTGGAGGTAAATCTGTAGGTGCATTTACTTCCTCTCGGGTTTTAGCTTTGAATTCAGCTTCTTCTTCCTCGTCTCTTTCTAAAGAAAGGTCCCATATTCTAAAAATGAAAAAACACAATTTCAGAGAGAGAGAGATTTGGTGCTCAAGATAGAAATGGACAACAGAGACAATTTGGAATAGTATTAGGAAATCAAGGTATTTAAGTTTTGATTAGGCATTGATAATGATTATCATGTTTAGCTGGCTATCCTATATTCCTTAAAGAATTTCTTACGTTAGTTGATTGTCGGATGACGATACAGCCAAGGTGGAGGCTTCATGGGGACTCCACTCAATAGATGTAATGGGGTGTTTATGGTATTCAAAATGAGCCACAACAGAATCTCCTTCCTGCCCACAAAAAAGAAAGAAAGAACCACCACTTTAGAACAACAACCATAATTCATCTCTTCCACTGAGATCTTACATGTCCACTTGTAGTAAAGGTATCTGGAGTTGAAATGAATAAATATCAGAAGCATAATCTATTACGAAATGATACACTTCTTTCTCTTTGCTTTTAAGACGATTGAGCATAATTTTACACCAGACACCAAATGGAGTTGTGTGTGTGAAGGGCAAAAAGTACCTTCAACTACATATAGTATAGATAGATAGATAGATAGATATGATACCCTCGCAGAATTCCTCATGATATTACTTCTATAAGTTTTCCTCCAGAATTTGGAAAGAAAAAGCATAGCGTTGAATGCTGGTTGATAAAAGAACATTATAAGAGGAAAATGAGACCACTTGATATGAAGTCTAGTAGAAAGAAAGCACAAGACAAGCTGTTTAATAACCTCATTAACTGCCAAAAACTGACAAATTTAAGTGGTCTTTACTAAGTGTGTTCCATTATGCCCAAATAGCTCACACTTCAAAAAAAGAAATCCAATTAATAGAGTACGAATCTATAGTTAGAGAAACTTGACTTTTCACAACATGCTGTTAAAAGAGTAACTAAGGTGCTGTTTGATAAACTGAAAATTTGAAGTACTGAATTTTAAGTGCTGAATATATTAATTTGAAAATTTGTTTGATATCGTCTTAATTTTAAGCAATGAATTCATTAAGATTGTTTGTTAAATACGAAAGCTGAAATCTGAATGTTGTACATATTACATTTTTTCCCTCAATATTTTCTACTCGTAACTTTTTTATAAAAATATCATATAGATATAATATAAAAGCATATATAAAACAATAGATTTCACCCAAAACTATATTAATTTAGCAATGCATATTAATGTCAAAATTGATAATAGAAAATATTAATTCAAACCTAAATAATTGATATTATTCAAGAAGTACTCGTTAACATAATTTTAAAAGTGAATGTCTCAAACTGTTAAATTAACCTATACATATAAAAAATTAAATTATAGATATTGTCTATAGACTGAAAAAATCTAGAATAGATTTTCCTATACAAATGACATATCAAAAATATATGTTCAAATATGTAGAAAGAAGAAAATACCACAATAAAATAAAATTTATTTCTTCTAGCAAGTGTTTAAATTGTATTTATATACAACTATTCACCTTTTATAAATATTCCACTATCTATCAACCAAGCACTCTCACTACTCCATCAAAATTCCAACAACATTTATACTATTCACCTCCTAACCAATCCCACCTAAATTACAATGATACTGATAAAAATTCATCAATTTTAAAGAAGAAACATGTGAGAGGTGTTGAGATGTAAACTGTCAAAATATAGAGAAGTTTGCAAAGATTAAACCAGGTCGATTAGTAATTAGATATATTTTTTTAAAACCTATGGTTAACCGCTTTCTGCGATAAGCGTTAAGCGACTGAGTGTCGCTTAAAATTATGGCTTACTTTCCAGTTGTGTGTAATGTTTTAAGTGGTATTCAATATCTTTATCAAACACGCTTAATCTTTAAAATCGCTTACCGTGTTCATTGTTAAGCGCTTGACACGGTTATCAAACATGGCCTAAATTTTCATGTGAACTACCAAACTTGCCTTTAAATTTTCAATCTAAAAATTCAGCTCTTTAAAATTATTAGCACTATCTTGTTTATAGTCAACTCAGGAAAAAATATTTCCCTAGCAGATTCTATTGTTTATCATCCATCACCTGACTTGGCCAATTCTTCCGAAAAGGAAACAAGTTCAATAATCCTTAACCACAATGGCTCTATGGTCTAAAATAGATGGTAGAAAATAATGAGATTTTGATGCAAACAAATGGTGCACATGAAGTAATTGCCCAACAAGGGTTTTCCTTGTTCTTAGATTTTCAGGAAAAGATTGTCTCTTGTTTCTTGCCATGCAGCAGTGTTCCTATCAAAAGATATCCTACAACAGAAACGCATACCTTGAGCAATCTAAGATCACGAATAGAAAATGTACCATCATCACTTCCAGATGCCAGCATACAGCTAGCCAACCTAATCAGAATCAATGAAGTAGAAGAGAGGTTCATTAGATATCATTAGATATATACATGGGACAGAATAATTTGACAGAGGAGAAATATATAACCACCTGTTCCACGTGATAACATTGACATCTGCATTATGTGCCTTTTTTATAAAAGCTGCTGGCGATTTCCCTAAACGGGTATCCCATATTATAATATCCCCATCCACAGAGCAAGAGGCAAAAACATAAGGTTCCGTAGGACTCCACTGCATGTATAAATATATATAAGTTGGAGAAAGGATGCTTATAGAATTAAACAATTTAAAAGAAGTAATATATATTGCAAAACAATGTACAACTCCCAATATAAGAAACTATAACAAAGTTCAGTTACTATGTCACAGGTTAGATGCGTACTTGCAGATCTTCTACACTAGCAGCATGTCCGACAAATGGATTAGTATCAACATTCCATGTTGAATCAGATGTAGGTTCCCACAAATGAATACAATTCTTGCAGTCCCCTATAGAGATAAATGGTTGTATCAAAGTATTAGAAATTTCAATTGCATACAACAATGGATCATCAAATATCCCAGAAAAGATATCAGACTAAAGGGGAAAAAACACTATATCAATTGTTACCAGATACAAGCCTCCCAGGAACAAGAGGACTCCAATCTAAAGCATACCCTTCATCTTTGTGCCCTCCAAACTTAACTAATGGAGCCTGATTAGAAACTGTGGAAGCTCCCCGACTAACTTCAGTTTCTGATTCTGCCAAAGCTTTTAAATGAGAGCTGAAGTCCCACACCTGTGAAGGTGTTAGTGGTATTAAATTAGATAAGAAACAAAAAGTTAAACATCAATTAAGTAGCTTTATCATTCCCCTTGGTTAATTTCTGAAACAAGAATTTTGGTGTTCAACTCTGTACAATAACTAGACTAATAACACAAAAACTTTTTTCCAGTGGAATAACAAAATTCCTATCTTTAGCCTTCTATTCCTTTCTAGACACACCAACATATATATATTATCTAAATTGTGATTCAGTCACCACCATCTTCCTTGCAGGTCCTCTTTTAAGTTTTCTTTCGACAACAAATATATATCCCACTAGGCAACAAGGTCACTCCAAAGAAAAGCATTAAAGTCCTTGTTACTACATCCAAGCTGCCCAAACTAGATGAACAAAAAAGATAAACGTGTCATCTCGTTTAGATCATATGGTCAATTATATCATAATAATCTGATAGAGAAAAGCTAGCCATGGAGATAACATCTTTATAACTTATCTTCATCATTTTGCTGCCCATAATAAATATAGACATATATAAACAATCTAGAACACAACAAAACTTAATGCCAAGGCTTGGATATGAACTTTATAAAATTTTCATCGATAAAACTCTGACCTGCACATGACCAGTATCTGCCCAAGATGCACATATATTAGGGTTCTGTGTCATGGCACGAATGCGATTAACACATCCTTCATGAGCAACTTTGTGCAGCTGTAGATGCATCAAAAAATAAATAAACAAATAAAATGTCAATAAATAAGGTAGATAAGAATTAAATTGCTATAGGTGTTTCATGAAATGGTTAGAATGTTAACTGCATATTAGAATTCAGATAAAAATATCAAAGCTAATTGCCTGTAAAACCGGCGACCCAGTTCCACCACCCTCCTCTTCATCTTCATCACTATCACTACTATCACTATCTACATCAGTGTCATCAGCAGCAGATTTTTTAGGAACTAGTTCGCGTCTTTTCCCTGAAATGTTAGAAATTTTAAAGATCCCGATAGAATTCCAGGAAGCTTTCTCCGCCTGTAAAACAAAAAAATATAATATTAAAAATACAATGGGTATAATTGTGAATCAAAGAAGATCAAAGGGATCTTCTGAACCAGATATACACTCTCGGACAAGTCCTAGAAACGTCAGCAACAGATAAGCAAAATAAACCAAGTAAACTCAGTTTGATTTAACTAAGATTATAATAGAAGTTTCTAGTAATGATAACATATTCTATCTAACACTTAAGATATAATAGTATTGTCGAGAGAACGTTGAGAATCTAAAAATATATAACCTATTCTCCATAAGGTATTGCGTTTTAACCTCCCATTGAGTAGGCTGTTATATCAACAGATAGCTGCTGCTTACATGTTCATATTAGTCATGACATAGATTTACACCGGCTGTCAGATAGCTGCTGCTTACAAAAATTAAAAATTAAAAAAAAAAAAAATTAGCAGGTAGACCACTACTGGGACAAATTTGTGTCAAAACCAGGTGCCTGACAAACTAATATTGGTGAAATGTTAGAATTTAACTCACTCACCCACCCACCCACTCAGAGAAAAAAAGAAAAAAAAAACATTTCTGCTTAAAATCTGGAAATAATATTGAGGAAAGTAGAAGTGGTAGTGGGGATGGCTTTATGAATTTATGCACGAGTTCTTTACCTCATCGCCATATTTCTTTTTGGCATTTACTAAGTTCCCCACAAACCATTCCTAGTCATTTGTACCCATAAAATTACTACATGCCAAATGGAACTACTTTAGAAAGAGGCATGCCAAACTGCAGTAAGAAAACCAAAAGGAGTATTTTTCCCTTAATATAAAAGAATAGATGAAATAGGTTAGACCAAAAAATATAATAATAATGAAAAATATAGGTCATCTGAGGTTGAATATGAATCAGCAATTTGTGCAAAGATGAAATTGAGTATGAAAAAGAAATAAAAAATAAATTACTATCAGAACTAGAACCTTTTATACTTGGAACAAAAAAAAAAGGAGAAAAAAGAAAATAAAGAAAGAATTTTTTGAAGTCGAAATAGAAAAACCATACTGTCACATAAACAGAACTGGAACTTTGAGTCAAAATATATCCACTATAGGCTAGGGAAACATTAAAAAATGACAATTAACCATACACAGTAATGAAACAGAATTGAACAAAACCAAATTATCACCCAAGTAACGTAGTACATACAAAAGCTAAAACCCAAAAAAGCTCACCTGAGTTCCTGCTACGCAATACACCGTATGCGGAAACTCAGTCCGAACCAACCCCAGTGAATCACGCACAATGTCAAAGCTGTCACAATTTACAATAATTCAATTACAAAAACAAATAAAAACTCGATCATTTCATATATATGAAAATAATTAAAACACCTCAAACAGGGCCACCCAACATGGAAGGCATGAAGAGAATTGTAAGCGGAAGGATCACATTGAAGCTCCTCTCCTTCTTCCAACTTGTCCACACCTGGTTGCCATACTTTCACTGGCAATGAGGGTATTGAATTCGAAGACCCTTCTCCTTTATTTGAACCCTGTATCAGAATAATTAAAAACCCTAATTAACTAACTTAACTAACAAATTAACTGAAAAAAATAGACGAAAATAAAAAAAAGATTGAACCTTGCTCTTTCGTTTGGCCTTCTTAGAGCTTTTGATACTTCGAACCATCTTTTACTACTCTGCGTGTGTGTTGGGAGCTGAAGAAAATAACGAAGAAAGAGAGTGAAACAGAGGAAAAGCTTCGGCTGGAGTTAGGGTTTTGAAGGTTCAACTATTCCTGGTATTCAGTGAACCCTCCAGAATGTGGAAGTGAGGGCTGAGTAGGGTAAGGTTGGGCCGGGTTGATTTTAAATCCGACAGATTTGGGCCAATTTTGGTCTGGGTAAATTGACTAAAGGGCTACTTTGGACCTTTTGTCTTGTTTGGGTTTGCACTGCCTTGTTTTTTGTAATTTTTCTGCTTCTGCCTTAATGGCTTGATGGGCCTCTTATGTTCCTAGGCCCAGTCTCATATGTAAATACTTTACTCATATATATATATATATCTATACACACACACACACACAAGAAGAAGAGGGTGTCGAAGCTCAAAGGCCCAGTACGAAAGTCAGTAAAAACACATATTATACATGTATAACACACACATACCTATACCTATACCTATACCTACAAAGAGTTTCCAATCATTTTTTAATTAAAAAAAATAAAAACATAACCTAAACAAACTAATCTAAATTAACTAAACACCTAAATTGTTTTATAATTATTATTCCTTTATATAGAGTCCTAAATTCCACTATATCTCTATACGATTATTAAAAGTACAAAAAGTTTCAGTATTTCAATTTATTTAATTTATTGTTTAATATATATTATAAATATATTATATATCTAATTTACTTATATTTCAAACTCTTTCTCAATTCTAATTCTGTAATTTTTCTTTTAATTATATTTTATTTCAAAACAAAAAGACAAAAACAAAAAATCAATGTAAGGCATAGTTAAGAAAGAATTATGCGTAAGTAGACATCATTTATGCTAAATAAGTAATTCATTTTTAGTAATTCTCCATCAACTATTATATTATTATTATTAACTAAATAAGTAGTTTTTTTAATATTAATATTATTTGAGTTTCACTACATTATTTATTTAATTTTTATTTATAATGTATTTTTAATAATATCAATTTACCTTTTTCTAATCTTTGTAACTCTTTCCAACTATATTTTTTTTCTAATTTTATTCTCTTTCTAACTCTTTCCAATTATATTTCCTAACTCTATACGAATTCTTCCAATTGTATTTTCTTTCTTTATAGGAATTCTAATTAATTTTATATACTATATAATTATTAAATCCTTTCCAATTATATTTCCTTCCTCTATACACATTCTTTCAATTGTATTTCCTATAATTATATTTCCTACCTCTATACGAATTATTCCAATTGTATTTTCTCTGTGTTGTCATTTTCTTTTCTTTTTTCCTTTTTTTTTTTTTTTCAATCAATTTGTGATTAAAAGTCCACCGCATGTATTCACGTAACTTGTGTATGTTTATACAAGTGCTTTTCTGATAATGCAATGATATATATTTATATTTTGAGTGATGCATGATGCAATGGTTTGTGTTATTTATTGTTTCTTTGTTTTGTCTGGTTTTGAATTAAAGTGCTTTATTCAATATATTGGGCTTGAGCTTCCTTTATTCTATCATAATAGTGTGCAACAATTTCAGTTTAGAGATTTTAAATCGAATGGAAATGTGACAAATAGGAAGTTGAATATAACTTCTTTCCATGTAGTTTTGGAAAGATTATTAACTTTTAAAATTCAATTTTTTTTTCTAACTATTCTTTTTATTTTTTCTGAATTTTAGGAGACAAGAAGATGCTGCAACTTTAGACATTAAAGATAAATAAGAAGTAAGTTAAAAAGATTTTACTTGAATTAATTTCACAATTCGGCTCGTTTGCAGTTGTCACGCCCTGATTTCTGAATTATACATTATCACCTCACATCAACAATCTCACCCCCCTGATATTGTGCTCTGATACCAAGTTGTCACGCTTCGAAATTCGAATCATCGGAGACTCTGTCTTCGAATCCAAATTCCGAGAGCGAACCCGTCCATTAAACATTAATGAACCATCTTAACCTTTAATTACCGCGGAAGCTTAATCACGTACATATACATACCTATGTACGACTCAGCACTAACTAATCCCAATGAGCTCCACACTAGACCTCATACACTTGTCCAAAACTTCCAAGTTATCAAACTTTACCATGAACTACGATACATCGTAATTATGGTTACGATGTATTGTAATTTATGATACATCGGAGATGATCGTAATATCATGGGAAACGTGATATTTTTCAACCTAAATTCTCCACATTTTTACAATACATTGTTGTTGGACCTTCGATGCATCGCCAGATTTCGATGCATCGTAATGGAGATTACGATGCATCATAACCCCTCGAATGCAAATCTTGACAAACTCATAAGTGTTCACAAATCCTACACAATTCACATCCAAACACAATGTAAATCCATAAACTCATCCATACATCATCGCAACATAATTGAATTGCTACAAGGTCATGAATCTCATACATGTGATCCTTAAACTATAAACACAAGTCTATACATACATTCTCCCAAAAATTCATACATTTTTTCACAATGAGTTGCATAAGAGAAATTCAAAACATAGGTAGTTTGTTCGCAATTGCTAAATCAAACATCATGCCACAAGCCGGCATTGATAGCATTAGATACAATATCCAAAAATAATTTCAAAATGCCATAAGGAACTCCACTTGGATGTTCATGTCATGTTCGTCATCGGTGCCTTATCTGTAAAAGGTTTGGGGGGAGAGGGGTGAGCAAATCAACAAACTCAATATGAATGTCCCAACTCACCTAGGCATCGACCCAACATCGACCTACATGATATGCAATCATGATGTCATTACACTACATGACATATTCAATGTTCTCATGCTCAATCAATCACAAATGCAATTCGACATGTGTACATTTAATCCATATAACATGCTTAATGGTAAAACACATAAGCATTAAGATATTTACATCTTCTTTGGTTATAATCCGATACATAGACATAATTGGTCAACTCCGACGATCATATGTTGTTGGACAACTCCAATAACACCCGTATGATTTGGACAATTCTGAAGAATCATACCATCCTAACAATATATTGGTCTTGCCATTGTGAATGGGCAACTCTGACGATCACAAGGTTATGGACAATTTCGAATTCTAGGCATTAGCCTTGGTATAAGTGGGCAACTCCAACGGTCATCCTTAGTGGGTATTTCTATCACTTCTGTAACATGGTTGGACAACTCCGAACCCCATGTACAAGTTCCCTTAAGCAATTCTCCGATAATTACTTATGCATGCATATCAAGCACATATAACACTTAACATATATTTTTCATGCTCTTCAATGCACATTCTTGCTACATATGATTTTTAGCATGCATTTACATCTACACATCCTCCATATAGTCACATATATGCTTCAAAACATGCATATTATTCACATATGTATACAATTCACAAAATTTCACAACATACTCACATTATCATGTATCCAACATGTATATTCACACATTCTTCATATACTACAATATGAATAACATAACATATATAAATCATAAGGAAGAGAATAGTACAATACACAACCCTAACACTCTCTCATATATGCCAAAACTCAACCCAACTCAACTAATACATCCTCAATCTCATCAAAACCCTAGAATCGATGAGTAAGAAGGAAGAAACACCCCTACCTTGAATTTGAAGACTTTCTAGAAATTCCTCAAGAATTCTTCCAAGTTCTACCTTGCTAAAATTCACGTTTGTTCAGTTCAGACCGAAGCCCTTGACAAGTACTACAAGTTATTTTTCACTAAAAATTTCCAAATCCCAACCTACGACCTCCGACATGAAGAAAGATGAAAATGGAGAGAGAGAGAGAGAGAAAGAGCTGGCCGGTCCTTGTTCAATAGAGATATGAGAGAATCTTTGTAATATAGATATTTAAAATATCTAAGGCGCATAATAACTAAAATGCCCCCGGACCACTTAACGTACCCTCTCGACCTCTGTTTTCGATTTCAAAAGTGACTACGGTTCCAAAATCACTTGCTTAACTCTTTAAATATTTCATTTGGTTCAAAATCAAAAATAAATATTTTAAAAAAAAATTCAAATTTTCGGGTCCATCCGACCCGCGTCTTGGGCCTCACCGACCTAAAATTCTCAAAATTTGTCAAACACTCCCAAAACTTTCCAGAACCTCTAAACAAGTTCCCAAACACATTTTTCACATGTAAAACATACATAACATCATTTAAAGTGGATTTATGATGAAAATGATGCATAAAAAGCAAAATCAGTCAAAATTGGACCTGGTCTCTACAACAGTCTTACATAAGATACATGATAATGCAATATTCAATATTTATGATACTGTAGATTAAAAGCATAAAATCATATAATAATAAAGAAAAATACTCAACAAAATTTTAATATATAATTGTTTTTAAAATATTAATTTATTCAGATTAATAGAAACTTTTTTAAGTTCTATTTATTTTTATTATTTTCTTTAAGGTTATTTGTTAATTTTAAATTATTTAGTTACATAAATATTTTTTTATATTTTGTAGATACTTAGTAAACTCATTAAACTCTATACTAGCTATTATTAAATGTACAAAGAGTTTCAGTACATTACAGAGTTTCAGTATATTATGATTATTTTATAATGTATTTTGATATATATATTTACCTTTTTTCTAATTTATTCTCTTTTTAACTCTTTCCTAAATAATAATTTACCTTTTTTCTAATTATATTATGCTTCTAACTTTTCCCATTATAATAATAATTTTGATTTTTCAACACAAATTATGTAGTCCTTTTTACCAAGAGTTTCAATTTTTTTTATATTATTTATTCCAATAAATATATCAACTACTAATAAATTTAATTTAAAAAATAAAGTTGAACACAAACACTTATTTATATTTATATATATAGATACCATGCATGGTGTGGAAGAATTTATTGCTTACCGGTGAGCAAGAGATCATTTATATATATATATATATATATATATATATATATATGTGATATTGTTTAAAGAGACAAAAAGTATATTTATACATATTTCATATTCATAATAATATCCATAGTATTATTAAGTAATTCTTCTATATACAATATTATTAAATTATTTCGAATTATATTAGAGGATCTCATGTTCGACTAGCATATTTTGAGTTTTATAGCATATATTTATTTATTTTCTATTTATAACACATTTTTTAACTTATTCCCTAATTCTATTGTATTTCTAACTCTTCCCTAAATAATAATTTACTTTTTCTTGTTATTATATTCTATTTCAAATATTTTCTTTTAGTTCTATTCAATTTCAAACTCTTTCTTAAATAATAATTTTGTTTTTCTTTTTTCTAATTTTATGCTAGAGTTTCAAAAACTGACAAGAAGGAGGAGCACTCCACTTTTCTATTATTGCAATTTATTTGTCTTTTTCTTTTAAATAAAATGACAAGAAGATCCCTAAACTCATTAGTGTATCATCCCTTGTTTTATAACACCATAACTACCCTTTATACCATAAACCTGAACTCTTTTTTACTTCATTTAGTAATGTTTTTTAGGTTCTAGCCAAAAGAGAAATTTTTTCTTGGATATTTTTTTTGGGTACATACCACTTACACCCCCTCAGTTTAGGCAATATCCCGACTACATCCCCTCAATTTTGGGTTCATGTATCGATTTGCCCCCTCCATTAGTGTGACATTTCGGTCCACATTCCCGGACTCGTGGATCTCGTAAATGTTCGCTGGAGAAAATGAAGCCCTAACTAAAGCCCTCCAGAAATTGATCTCCAACCAATCAGAAACGATTGCACCAGAAAAGCCAGCGACCAAAATGGCCACGGATGCCGAGGGGGTGGGTTCGAAACGCCGAGACACGATTCTCATCACGAAGAGAACCAAGCGGAAGTCACGTGCGCCAAAAAGGACAATGACGATGTTTATAGTGGCCGATCCGACAAATTTCTGGTAAATGGTGCAACAAGTGACCGGCGTGAGGTTCGACAATGGACAGATGTCGGTTGTTCCCGTGTTGAATCCGGAGCCACAGCGACCATGGAGCCGTATTTTATTATTCTGCCACCATCTGTGGTGTTTGACGGTGTTGCTGGTTTAAACTTTGACTCCATTTTTCTGGCAGATGGTGCAATAGGTGTCCAGCGTGAGGTTCGGCAATAGATAGATGCAAGTGGTTCCCGTGTTGAAGTCAGAACCGCAACGACCATGGAGATGTCTCTTATTATTCCACTGTCGTCTGTGGTGGCTGACGATGGTGCTGGTTTAAAATTTGACTCCATTTTTTCAGTGATGGTGGCCGGTTGAGCTTAGCGGTGTACTTTGGTAGTGGAGAGAGAGAAAGGAAGAGAAACAAAGAGGAAAGAGATGGAGAGAGAGGAGACAATTCAGTCTTTTTAGCGTCACCAATTTTTTTTAATTAAATTAAACATTTTAATCAAGGGTAAATTCATAAAATACCAAAAATCTTTAGTTTAACTGACAGACATTAGTTACAGGGGGTGTAGTCGGGATTATTGAAACTAGAAGGGGTCCAGTCTGGATATTGCCTAAACTGAGGGGGTGTAAGTGATGTTTACCCTTTTTTTTTTATTCTATCAAAAGAGATAATTTATTCAACAGACATAACATTTTTTTAGGACATGTCAAAAGAGATAATGAATACTTTTTTCTTTGGGTCCTGTCAAAATTAAGAGAGAATTTATTTAACATAGAGAACTTTTTTCTTTTTGCGTACCATACTTTTTTTTCCCGTGTTGTCATATGAGATCATTTAATTAACAGAGATATCATTTTTTATGTCCTTTTTCTTTTTGTCACGTCAAAAGAGAATTTATTTAATAGAGATAATATTTTTTTTGATCCTTTTTGTTGACCTCAATGTTTCAATCCAATATTATTTGGGTGATTTTGATGATAACAATTTATTGTAGTGTAGAATTAATAAGTTTACTTGAGTGTGTAATTTACAAGGCATCAAACTAGCTCAAGTATGTTAAAAGCATTGGACTTCAAAGGAATTACAAAAATATATATATGAAGCCACATGATTATAGAATTCAAATATCAATAATCAAGATTAATGGTGAAATTGAAGAAAATCAATGTCAAATGATGAAGGAACCAAGAGCTTAAAGAGACTTGGGTAGGTTAGTCTTGGATGAATGCTAGATTTAATGTAAATTTATTTTTGAAGTAACTTCTTTTGAAAGCTCATCTATTGACCTAGTGGACATTAGGACAAATGTATATTATTCATATCATATCATGACTTATTGTACACTTAGAATTAGGTCATGAACTTTATTAAATCATCTTGAAGGTCTTATGTTGAGATTGAGTTAATTCAAGCTTATGTTTAGCTTTAAAGGAACTCAATTATTGAATAAACAAATTCTAGAATGTACATTTGAATTAGGATATATCATTTATGGTTCTTAGATATATTGACTTAGGCTTTGAACTCAAATGATTCACTTTTTATAGCCTTGTCATGCACAATTGCTTTATCGGAGACTTAGCGCAGAAATTTGACGAAGTGTTGAATTCTAGAAATACGAATTTTTTAATGAATCTAGACATAAAAGTCCCGGTAATTGTACACCATGATTTATCATGATCATATGAATTTTTTCAGCCCCATATGATTTGATTTGGTCATTCATATTGCACGATAAACTTTTATCTCAAAGTTGTGAATATTTGTTTTGTATTAAGGTTTAGAGGTGGAAAAAAAAATAATAACAAGAAGACTCTCAAAGAACGTTGAAGCTCTACAAGATTCTTCACACAAAATTCAAAGCTCCAAATCATCTAAAACCCTAAAGGAGAAGAACAACAAACACATCATCCACGTGTTGTTTTTTTATCAAAGTTTCAATCCAATTCAATATTAAGTTCCAGTTCCAGCAGCCCTTGAATCCGGATCACCAAGGAGATCAAATCAGAGGAATTTGTCTTTCTTTTGTAAAGATCTACAGAGATTTGTAACCCATATTTCTTGAAATTTATAAAATTGATTTATTTGTCCACGTGTTTTGATCTTATTTTTAGACTCAAAATTTGTGTGTACAATTTTTGGCACGCCCGGTGGGATGTTCTCTACCTCTCATCTCTTTCTCCTACGTCAAATCTTCGAGAACCTCGTCGTTAGAATCTATGACTTCTTGCAAGGTTCAGACAGAAGGCAAGAATACCACCAAGAACATTATAGTTGTGATGGACAAAGTTAACACCACCACAAAAAATGGTAAGAAGGTTGCAACTTCGTCAAGTGGCATCAACATCCTTGCGAGTCCAATGACGCAGAACATAGCCAAAACATCCGTTCTCATCAAAACCCATCAAGATGCAGTGACAATCAATTCCACCAAATATGTCAAAGCAGAAACCCAAACTTATAGCACATTTTCCTATTTGGGGGCAAGGAAGAATGTTCCTACAACCTTTAATGTCCAACTTGTCTCAAAAAAATTATTATCAAAAGGCACCTTTGATCACTTTTCAAATGCTTTCTTAGAGGGTCGTTCAATAAGAAGTCCAAGCTTAAGTTTGGTCCATCCAAGGCTACAGACCTCTTCTAGGTCTGCCATCATGTCAATCATGATGACCACTACCTCATATGAAGATCAATTGGCGAGTATGACTTATGCGATTGAGAGGCTATAAAAGACTATCAAAGAACAAGATTTGAAAATTAACTCACTAACGAAAATGTTAAAATCACATGGCATTACTGAGTCAAGCAAAAGCCAAGTTCCTGCTCTTGATTCCACACTAGAGATCACTCCAGTTGATGACCTGAATATCATATCCATCACTACTCAAATGCCTAACCAAATTGTCTCTATCACCTCTCTTTTTGTCCAACAGCTTCAAGACATGATAGTGAATAACATACGAGAACAATACAGTGGTGTTCCTCAAAGTACTTGTCAAAACCCCTACACCGAAAGAATTGATAGCTTAAAAACACCAGTGGGATATCAACCGCCAAAGTTCCAATAATTTGATCGAAAAGGCAATCCCAAACAACATGTTGCACACTTTATGGAGACTTACAATAATGCTAGCACATGGGACCTCTTAGTTAAGCAAGTTGTTCGTTCCTTCAAAGGGAATGCATTTGATTGGTACACAGACCTCAAAGCTGGGAGTATTGACTGTTGGGAGTAGATGGAATGAGAATTTCTCAACCTCTTCTACAGTACTTGTAGAATAGTAAGTATACTAGAACTCATTAACACTAAACAAATGAAGGACGAGCTTGTGGTCGATTACATCAACTGTTGGCGATCTCTAAGTCTTGATTGTAAAGATCGTCATTCTAAAGTCTCAATAGTCGAAATGTGTATACAAGGCATGCACTAGGAGCTTCTCTACATTCTACAAGGAATCAAGTCTCGTACATTTGAAGAACTGGTTACTCGTGCCCATGATATTGAGTTTAGAATAACAAGTCGTGGTGTAAAGGCTTTTGCCTTTCCTAATATGTCTGACAACTGTCTTAAAGATTAGGGAGTTGAGTCCGAAAAGGAAAACAAAATACTTCCTAACTCGAATGATGAAATAGATACATCTTACGTTACAAGCAACGTCTCTAGAGACTTATATCAAGAAACACATCATGTTGCTTCAGTGACTTCATCTGAAGGTTCTCAGTTACATAAGGTATTGAGTCAAGAAAACCTTGGTAGAAGACCAGACTTATTGGGAACATCAACTTTCATGTATAGGAAATTTGAGACAGCTCGCCACAATTCAAACAAGCAAATGTTTTAAACAACCTTCCAATGAAAAATGAGTAGTTAGAAAAAAGGAAAGTGAACAGACAGGGGGCAAACCCTCTATACAAAGCTTATTTCCAGCTCTCTCATATGAAATACTCTTGACAAGGGGGCAAGATTCACGCCTGTCCTTTAAAAAGGCCTACACATTTTCTCAAACCTCAAAATAAGAAAAAAGTTTTAAGAAAGGACCAAGAAAAATAGAGGCATAACCAAAGTGACAAATTGCAACGATTTGCATCAAAGAAGCATTATAAAGGTAATTTTTCGAGTTCTCCACAAACAAATTTAAGTAAAAATGATCAAAAAATTGTGCTCATATAGAGGCCAAAAAAGAAAGTTCAAGATGGGATTGTCTTGCAAGAATCTCACAAGAATCATTGCCCATGAGTGATGTCACAAGAGTCACTATCTCGAACTGTCTCTAACAAATAGCAAAATGAAGGTCTCATACAAGAAAGTGAGGAACAAGGACAAAGTCGTCTCCAATTCCAAATAGAACGAGAAGCTTTGAAAATAAAAACACTGAAGGAAGGAAAAGTGTGGGGGCTAAAGCCCGAAGACGCTGTCTGGATTGAATCTCATAGCAGAATAAAAGTATACTAGGTGAGGTTCAATCCTCCTACATAGACCATGATGAATGAAATACCTTCTTCTAAGTGGGGAGGCGAGTTCAAATGAGATATTTCTTCTCAAGTACAAGAAGAATACAATGAAGAAATAAAGTAAGAAAGAAATTAATCTCCAAATTGATGTTTAACTGGTTTACACCTTTCAACACAAGCTTCGACTGTCTTCTAAATCTTGCAAAGTTGAAAAATAATTAAAACTAAAGTGCTCCCCGATACGAGCCTAAACTGTCGATGACACTCTATAACACGAGTATGAATTGTCTACAAAAAAAACACTCATTGAGACGAGTATAAATTGTCTACAAAAAAAAACACTCATTGACATGAGTATAAACTGTCTACATTCCTTAACACGAGTATAAACTGTCTACAAAAGAAAACACTCATTGACACGAGTATAAACTGTCGAAAAAAAAACCAAAAAAAAAAAAAAACTTCTTGACACGAGTATAAACTGTGTACCAAAAAAAGAAACACTCCTTGACTCGAGAATAAACTGTCTGTATGAAAAAAATTACTCCTTGATATGAGTATAAACTATCTTCACAAAAAATAATATTTTGAACTACATGATGACTTGATCCCTATTCAAGGTACGTAAGCATCTTGGAGGATTATTTCAAGTTCAGTTGACCCAACAAAAAAAAATTATTACTCTATCAACTTGGCTCACCACCCAGATTTTTTAAGTGTGTTTGTCACACCACATTAAAAGTATTTGTTGCAACATGTTAACTTAGTTCACTACCAAGATGTTGAAGGTACTCGTTGCACCATGTTAGACAAAGTATGCTTGTTACACAATCTTAAAGGTTCTCGTCGCACCTTGCCAAAACAGTATCAAGAAAGCCAAATAAGGGGGAAAATCAATAAAAAAAATGTTTTTGCTCCGGTAAAATCTGTGACGTGTCGACAATGTTATTCGAGCGTAACTTTATTCAATATCTTAGAAGGACTAACAAATTTTGGTCCAACGAAACGAAGGGTCCAAATGGGACGAATAAAATGTTCCAACGGAACTAAGTGACCTTGAAGGGATGATAAAGTGTTCCAAATGAATTAAATGACCCTGAAAGGATGAATAAAGTGTTCCGGCAGAACTAAGTGACCCCAAAGGGACGATAAAGTGTTCCAAAGGAATTAAGTGACCCCGAAGGGACGATAAAGTGTTCCAAAGGAACTAAGTGACCTCGAATGGATGAAAAGTGTTCCAAAGGAACTAAGTGACCCCAAAGGGATGAATGAATGGGGAACTCCAAATCCTAAAAGAAGCAAATGGCCAATTTGAGGTATTTTGAAAAGTTATCCCTCATTGGAAAATGAATGGAAACCTGCAAGAATTGACAAAGAAATTGAAACTTGCAAGAAAAGAGTTGAGTGACTCACATATAGTTGTATTCCTCGATGAGTTCAATGGATTTGTACATTGTTCTAGAGGCAACACAAAACTCGAGAAGAGCCCACAAGTAGAAGGTGATCTGAAAAAGAAATAAAATTGATTAATAGCGATTATAGAAGACAAAGTTGCTATTGAAAAAAAAATTTGCTTACTACTAAGTTATCATTGAAAAAAATAAAAAAAAAGGAGCAAAGGAGTGCAGGCCAAGGAAGATAAGACAAAGTCAATTTGGGTTTATGGTTATGTTTGTGAAAAAGGCCCAAATTTAACAAATATAAAGTCCATAACTTTTCTGTACAGTCTTACTATTTAGGCCATAACTTTTAGCTCAAGTATCAGATTAATGCAAGCTCAGAGTTTTTAGAAATATTATTCATAGGGGAATAGATTTGTATTTCACAAAGAAGTCCTAATTTGGACATTTAAGGGGTAAAAATTGCATGTTAAAATAGTTACAATATTATGCACGAACATTACACCAGTTATGGTAATTTGATCATATCTCTCAACTCGGATATCGGAATTGTGCAAACTCAGAAGCTGCGGAAAGCTAACTTGAAGCCCAATATATTTTTGTTTCATGAACATTTCATGAATCACACTTATTCAAGGTCAAAATTAGATTGCAAGTTTAAGGAAATATTCTGGCAGATTTTCTTCTCAGCACTTTCTTAGTTTCTTTTGCTTGGAGAATAGAGGACCTCTATATAAGAGAAAGAGATGAGTAGAAAATTGGTTGATAAAACTTTGGGTGTTTGGTGGCACATACATATAAACATGTTAAAGTTCCTGCTATATAGGTACATGGTAAATGTATCAAAGCAATGAGATGAAACAATAAAGAATGGGAAAAATGAAAGAAATTTGCTTACCTTTTAAAATATGGGAAGAAGATAAAGTAGGACGAGAGGTAGGATTTCCTTCAACTATTCATCAATCTGAGTCGGTGGAAAGTATTCGTCGGAACTTGGTGTATCTTTTGAATGTAGAGATTAATGTCGCAGGTTTAATGCGTGGGTTACATATATATAGTCAACAACATTATATTTGTGAAAGAATTCTCAAGACTCTAATTCTACTTCGAGAAGGAAAAAAAACATCCTAGTTGGAACAGGATTTTCAAGATGCTGATTCAATCAGGAAAAAGGAGAACTAGGAAATCGTAGTTCCATTCAAAGAAGGAAATTTAAGCAATCCTAGTTCATGTCACAGAAAATGTCCAAAATTTGGATGTTGGGAAATTGCATTTAAAAAAAAGTTACTCCAAGCCCCATTTTAAATACGCAACAAGTTCAGTATTAGCGCGAGACTTGAAGTGGGGGCAATTTGTAGACATTAAAAAATTACATGATAGACCCAAATTATAATTTGGGCTTATCTTCAATTTAACCCACTTTGGGAATATGACCCAATGAGTCAGATAATTCAAAGCCCAGACCCACCATAAATAAATGGGTCATAGGCTAATTCAAATAATCTAAGAAGTCCAAATCTGCTTGAAATGGGTCAAAGGATAATTACATATATAAATATATAATTATCATCAAAGATAATTATTACACATATATATTGGATAATTATCACAAAATATAATTATCATATATATATATATATATATATATATATTAATAGGAAAATTATCATAAGGAAAGAAAGTTACCAATCTACCTGTCACGCCCCGATTTTCGTCTCCCGAAAACTGAGGGTAATTAAGCTAATCAACCACACTCTAACCATAATTACTCTTTGATATCATACTCTAATACCATGTTGTCACACTCCAATTTCTGTCTCCCAAAAACCAAGGGTGATTAAGCTAATCAACCACACTTTAATCACAATTACTTTTTGATATCATGCTCTGATATCAAGTTGTCAAGCTCTGATTTTTGACTCTTGGGAACCGAGGATGAACAGCATTTTCACATCATTATCACCTCATATTAGTACCTTACATTTGCGGAAGCTTAATTTCATGCATACGTGTCTCTACATATGAACCAACATCAACCCCTAACTAAGGCCCACACATAGCCACACTTGCACAACATTAGCTGTTGGTCACCATTTTCTCACAATTGAAATGTGTATTTCGATCGATAAAGATGTACATTTTGATCAATCGAAACCCCATCTTTACATGATCAAAATCTTGATCATACGAAGTACTATCGAAACATATCACCACTCTCGGGGCTTTTGGACACTTTGCAGCCCTGCAATTTTACGTACATGTGAAACATGGGTTTCGCACAATCAAAATTTTCGATCATGCAAAATGTGAATTTCGCATGATCGAAATGGTCTCTGTAGAAATCCTACAATTCTACAAAATTCCATTTTCAAGCTAACTCCTCATTTCACAAAACTCATACACTTTCATAGAATCCTAAACATCCTAAATGATCCATACATCCCTCACATGGTCCAAACACATACATCAAAACATTCCTCAAGAGTTGTTGTAACCTTGCCACACATGAAACTACTCAATTCCATAACTCAACTCCTGTGTGACTGGAATTTAAAAGTTAAACCTATACTATTGGAAAGAGGATTAAAAAATACTCATTTTTTTAAAAAATCACTCTCAATTTTGATCTAAAACGAGAAAATTATGCTCAATTGAAGTTTGGGCACAACAGAAAATTTTGATCATGCGAAATTGCCATTTCGCACAATCAAAATTGTAGTTTGTAGAATTTCCTGTAACCTCACATTTTGTCCATTTTTCCAAATCTCATTCTAATACCCTAGAATCATCCATACAATATTGTAATGATCTACGCATGATATATCATCATACACATACTCCAAATCACACATTTGAATCATTATGATCTCACGATCGTCATACCTTTCTATCAAAATGCATATATCATTGCATACATTCAAAATATCCATACACCAACTTCACTGGTTATACATACAAGGTCCAAATAAATATACAAGTTACATATAACGTGAATGTAACTATAACTTAACAAAATCCACATGCCACGTACAGGTGAGCATACAATTATGCCCAATAGGAACACCCCAACCCACTTAGACATCGACCTGACACCGACCTACATGTCACTACACTACATTTGCAATGCTCTCATGTAAACAACATAATGCAAATCAAACATGAATGTATTTAACTCATATATCATGCATTTCAATGCAAGTCATTGCTATAATAAGTCAAGCATGCATTCCATCATTCTATGTCACAAAACATGCATATCACTCCCATATGCTTACAACTTACAACCTAGCATATTTTCATCATGATTTACCAATGTACACACTTGCTATAAGTAACCTAGCATGCACTTCAATCCTCATACATCTACACAATCAATATATAATCACATATATACACCCAATGATGCACAATATTTACATATGCATAAAAATCAATACATGGCAAGACATATTCTCATATTACACATAATACATGTATACACTTCATACATTATATCTATCACTATATGAATCAAGTAGCATATAAAATCATAAGGAAAGAGGGATACACAAAATTTCAGCCCCTTACCCATCTCTCTCAGATGCTAACTCAACCGAGAACTTCTCCAAACCACCCAAAACCCTAAAATTGATAACTAAGAAAGAAAGAACACCCCTACCCAAAATTTGAAGACTTCCCAAGCATTTTTCAAAATTTCCAGCGGGTTCCACCTTGCCAAAATTCAAGTTTATTTGGTTAAAACGAAGCCATCACCAAGTTCTATGACTTATCCTTCTTTGGTAACTCCTGAATCTAAGTCTGTGACCTTCGAAATGAAAAGTGAAAGAAGAGGGAAGAAGAGAGATAGAGAGACATAAAACTTGGGTTGTGTATTTGGTAAATGGGAAATGAAATAGGGTCTCAGCAAAGCTTCTTACAGGCAACTATAGTTCAGTCTAATTTTAGGGCATTACCACCGCCTTAGCCAGCACAGTCAGTCCAGGGATCTCGAGCAGCGAGAGGACATACGCTTGCTTCTAGTCAGCAGTCGGGTTTATAGGAGGCTGGTTAGAGAGGTTAGCGGACTCACGGCTATGTTTTTACACTTGCCTAGGTAGAGGAGATACCAGGGCCGTTAGTGGTTAGAGGTATTTTTCTAGTTTCTAGCTCATGGGCTAGGGTGTTGATAGATTCAGGTGCATCACATTCATTCATATCTGTTGTATTTTCTTGTGCCTTGGGCTTGGAGGTGTCATCACTGGAGTCACCATTGTCCATTGATACACCTGTTGGGGGTAGAGTTACCTAGGGTAGAGTGTGTTGGTCTTACGAGATCGGGGTCATAGAACATGGACTAATATTCGACTTTGTGGTACTAGACATGACCACTTTTGATGTCATTCTAAGTATAGACTGCTTATCTACATTTAGAGCCATGATCGATTGTCTTCGTAAGAGACTGATAGTATGCACACTCGAGGGTGATTGCTTCTATTTTGTGAGAGAGCGAGATGATTTTTACATTCTGTCATTGCTTAGTTCTGGTGTTTGGAATGGGGTTGGATACTTCCTAGCTAACTTATTAGCTGAGGATGATGAGGTTGTGACTAGTGGAGGATTTTCACTAGTGGTATGTGAGTTTGTAGATGTGTTTCTAAGGGACTTGACAGAGTTGCCTCCAATGAGAGACGTGGTTTTCAACATTGATCTTACTCCTGGTACTACACCTATCTCTATGGCACCGTATCATATGGCACTGGAAGAGTTGAAAGATCAGTTGCAAGAGTTGTTGGATAAGAGATTTGTACGACCTAGTACATCACCTTGGGGAGCTCTGGTCCTATTTGCTAAAAAGAAGGATGAATCTTTACAGTTATGTATGAACTACCGAAAGTTAAACCAAGCAATAGTTAAGAACAAGTATCCTTTGCTAAAGATAGATGACTTATTTGACCAACTAAAGGGTTCAACTTACTTTTTGAAGATCGACTTGAGGTCAGGGTACTACTAGTTGAGGGTAAAGGAAGAGGACATTACGGAGATAGCTTTTCGAACTAGATGTGGCCATTATGAGTTTGTAGTGATGCCATTTGGTTTGGCGAATGCACCAACGGCATTCATGGATTTAATTAACCGAGTCTTCAATGCATACTTGGATAGATTTGTGGTTGTATTTGTGGATGAGATTCTTGTGTATTCTTCTTCTGTGGAGGAGCATGAGATCCACTTGAGGATGGTATTACAAATTTTAAGAGAACACCGTTTGTATGCCAAGTACAAAAAATATGAATTTTGGCTAACGGAGGTGAAGTTCCTAGGACACGTGGTGTCGAAAGGAGGAGTTTCGGTATACCTTTTAAAGATAGAAGCGGTGATGAATTAGGAAAGGCCAAAGAACGTATTTAAGATGCGTAGTTTCTTGGGATTTGTGGGATATTATTGATGTTTCATAAAGGACTTTTCAAAGTTGGCGACACTGATGACTAGACTTACTCATAAAGGAGTCAAGTTTGTTTGGAATGATGCTTGTGAGCATTCTTTTACAGAATTGAAGAGTAGTTTGACTGGTGCACCTATCTTCATTATTCTCGAACATGGTTTGGGTTATGTCATCTACTGTGGTGCTTCATGAGACGGTTGGGATGTGTACTAATGCAAATCGAGAGGGTTGTTGTATATGATTTTCGACAGTTGAAGATCCACTAGCAAAATTACCCAACTCATGACTTGGAGTTAGTGGCGGTAATTTTTACTTTGAAAATGTGGTAGCATTATTTGTACGAAAAAAAGTTTGAAGCTTTCTCCGATCATAAGAGCTTGAAGTACATTTTTACACAAAAAGACTTGAACATAAGACAAAGGAGATGGGTGGAGTACATGAAAGACTACAACCTTGATCTTCAGTATCACTTGGGAAAGGCCAATGTGGTTGTCGATGCTTTGAGCAGAAAATTACATGGCACCTTAGCTAGTATTGTTATCCGAGAGTGAAAAATGATCAAAAACATCTAAAAAATATGATTGTATTTTAGTGAGGGTGGTGAACCAACTACTTTGTTCACACTCATTGCACAACTAACTCTAGTGAGTAGAGTGGTTGAGGAGTAGAGGCATGACAGTGAGACAAAGAGTATTCGCACTCGAATTTCAAGTGGCGAAGTGGTGGAAGATTGGATTATTCATTCAAATGGTGGTTTGAGGTTCAGAGGCAAATGGTTGTTCCATTGGTTTGTAGGGATGAGGTCTTGAGAGAGTTTCATAACTCTAGGCTTGCTGTGCATCTAGGTGGTACCAAAATGTATAATAATCTTCATAGATAGTATTGGTGGAAAGGTATGAAAAAGAACGTCACACAGTTTGTGGCAAGGTACCTCACTTGTCAACAAGTGAAGGCTGACCATCAGAGACCGACAAGTTTATTACAGCCATTATCGGTGGCTATGTGGAAGTGGAAACACGTCACTTTGGACTTTGTGATGGGGTTGCTTAGGACGAGGAAGAGTCACGATGTAGTTTGGGTCATTGTGGACAAATTGACCAAGTTAGCTCATTTTCTTCCGATTCAATTGACAAATGATGTGGATACTCTTAGTCGATTGTACATTGATTAGATTTTGAGACTGCACGAAGTGCTAGTTTCTATAGTGTCTGACAGGGATCTAAGGTTTACGTCATGATTTTGGCAAAGTTTTCAGGCTGTATTAGATACAGACCTTTATTTTCGTACAATTTTTTATCCCAAACAGATGGTCAGTCAGAGCATACCATTCAGATTTTGGAGGATATGCTTAGAGTATGTGCACTTGATTTTTGTGGTAGTTGGGAGATTCACCTTCCATTGGTGGAGTTTGCATACAATAATAGCTATCAAACTAGTATTGAGATGGATCCATTCGAGGTTTTGTATGGAAGACCTTGTAGGTCACCGATTTATTGGATAGAGATCAGAGAGATTGTGGCATTGGGGCCGGATATAGTCCGAGAGACTACGAAGAAGATAAAGATTATAAGGCAGCAGTTGCTTATGACTCAAAGTGGTCAGAAAAGCTATACCGACAGAAGGTGGAGGCCTTTGGCATTTGAGGTGGGGGACCACATGTTTCTAAAGGTCTCACCACGATGAGGCTTAATGAGGTTTGGGCATAGCGGGAAACTAGCGCCACAGTTTATTGGTCCATTTGAGGTATTAGATTGTATAAGTGAGGTTGTATATTTTTTGGCATTGCCACCTCAATTGTCAAGTGTGCACAATGCTTTCCACGTTTTCATGTTAAAAAGTATGAGCCGGATCCTTCACATGTATTAGATTGGACAGATCTTGAGGTCAAAAAGTATATGTCTTATGAGGAGAGATCGATACAGGTTTTGGTTACTAGGGAGCAAGTGCTTCGGGGCAAAACCATTCCTTTGGTTAAAGTCATTTGGAAATATCACGGAGTGAAGGAGGCTACGTTGGAGTGGGAACAAGAAGTCTGCTCAAATTATCCTGAGTTGTTCACTACTTTAGGTATGTTCCTAATTTTGATGATGAAATTCCTTGAAGGTGGGGATGTTGTAGAGACCGTGACCAATTTTAGCCGGTTTGCATTTTATTCGTTATAATTATCATAAATGTATTTTGAATGATGTTAAGCATGTTTTAAGTATAGGAAACATGTTTGGAAAGTTGTATTAAGATTTTGGGAACATTTAGAGAAGTTTGACTTTTTTGTCAAATAGGGGCCCGGGATGCAGTCCGGGTGGGCCCAAAAAATTAAAAAATTTTAAAAAATAATTATATTTGATTTTAGACCAAATAAAATGTTTAGAGAGTGAAGGAAGTGATTTCAAGGTCGTATGAACTTTTGAAATAAAAAACGGAGGTCGGGAAGGTACGTTAAGTGGCCCGGGGATATTTTAGTCATTTCGCGCCCAAATATTATAAATATCTAGGGCTAGGATATTCCAACCAGTCTCATGCCACTTTATCTCTCTATATTTATCCCAATTTCATCCCTCCACATTCTCTCTACATTTCAGGGTGTTTTGATTTGGATTCGAGATTCGTCGAAGAAGGAAAGTGCGTAGAGCTTGGTAAGAGCTTCGCTTTGGACCGAACAATCTTGGATTTTGGCAAGGTAGACCTCGGTGAGATTTTTGAAGATTTCTTAGAAATCCTTCAAAATTGAGGTAGGGGTTCTCCTTCTTTCTTAGTTTTTGATTCTAGGGTTTCGGGTGAAATAGTGAGGTGTAGGTTAAGTTTTGCATCGATGAGAGTAGTGAGAGGGTGATATAATATTTTCTCCTTCCCTTGTGTTCTTCCTTTGCAAAATTGAAATATCTTGTGATATGTATAGCATGAGGGGCTAGTATGTGTAATGTGTGAAGTTGAGAACATAAATACATATATGCTAATTTTGTGTGCATATGTGATTATGTGCAATGATGAACATGTATGTGATTATGTGTTGATGATGTGGTGTGAAATGCATGAAAATTACATGTAGTAAGTGTATGCATTGGATGAAGCATGAACAATATATACTAAATTGGAGGTTTGTAGGCATATGTTACTTATATGCAACATTTGACATACATGTGATTATATGTGTGTTTATGTAGAGAGAAATACATGCTATGTACCTTTAGAACTAGCTTGTGCATTTGAGAAGCATGAAAATAACATACTTGACTTTATATGTTCGAAATGCATATATGGGGTCATTGTGAGGAAACGAGAAAAATGGACCGTGCATGGAATGTTGGAGAGGTCCAAACTATGTTATATAAGGGGCATTATTGTCTAATGAGGTATGATCGTCGGAGTGGTGTGATCGGCGTTGAATGTTACGCATTTTAGCCTCTTAATTTGCATATTTTATTCTCTTAGTGATAGATTATTTTGTGATTTTACTTCATTTTAGTGTTTTCTGTATTTTCAAGGCCTTAATGATTATTTCAGTTAAAACCATGATTTTGAATTTTTAAAGATGACATCCAAGAGGGTTAGATGAAGTTTATATCAAATGGATCCATTCAACTCCATATTTTAACTCAAATCATCTCAAGGAAGAGATCCAAGAGAATTACAATTGTTTAAGGAGGTTACAGGCCTGAAGCCCAATGCTACGCTTAATACAGTTTTAATCCCATTTTGGAAAACAAACCAGAAGTCTTATTTTCAAGCATAAAATTGACTTAATTCTCACATTGGTTGAACGAAATTCAATTCTAGAAACTTTTGTATTTCACGAAAATTACATGAATCGGACTTCTAGTGGATCAAAAGTTGGGCCGAATATTAGCAGAAAAATCCACCTGTTTAGTGTTACGAGAAACCCTAATTATTTCCTAAGTGGATTAAAAGGAGAATTATAGGCTGTTTGGGGAGCTTTTGGACACTATTGAAGACATAATTTGTAGAGCTTGGAGTGAAAAACCATTTGAGAATGAAGTCTTGAGCGTATTTCATAAAGATGATGTCTTCTTCCTCAACCATTGAAGCTTCTTCTTCTACCATGAGCGGCTAGTTCATCCACTAGGGTTTTGATGTAGTCCTAACTAAGCATCGATGGTTTGATTGTTTTAATTATTGGGGTTTTTTGTATACATGCTTAGATTGTGTAATTTAGAGGATTCTTATTATAGAATTGAATAATAAAAGTCTTATAAATTCAGTTTCAATGATTTATTATCTTGTCTTAGATATTTAGTTGTTGTTATTGAGCTCAATCTCTCTTATTTTTTGTGATTATAAGAGCGATTATTACACAATGGTAATCACTAAATATATTATTAAAAGCTTTAATGGAGTATGCTTAGAGAAGAAGGACCATACTGCACCTTAGAGTAGAGTAGTTAGGCAGATGACCCATGCCAATCGAAGCTAGTCCATGACTTAGCCTTAATCATATGTTATCTTCTTGATGGATGAAGGTTAGCTTGTAGCCACCGACACCACTTATGCGTGGTATACTTTCCCATAGTTAGTTCAATTGGCCGTTGATTGTAAAGTTAATGGTGAAGTCAATAACCCTAGATTTATCTTATATTTTCTACACTCTCTATTTCCTTTTGATTTATTTTAATTGCTTTTTAAATTTAGTTAAATATAAAAATCAGAATTCTTTTCTTTAAAATTTAATTAGAATTAGTTCTGGTTATCTAATTAATTCAGGCTATAATCCCTGAGGTTCGACACCCCTTTCGATAGCCCTATTCTGTAAGAAATTCGATCTATTGTGAAGTGTGGTAATTTTAATTGATACACTTATCACAGAATCACGATCCCATCATACCAAAGCTAAGGCCTAGAATCGTGTTAAATCTATGTTTGGTGATTATCGGTGATGTCCATTCACCTTGGGGCAATCAATGTATTGCCAATGAAGTATGACATTATCAGAGTTGTCCATGTCGTATGAATGTATCGGAGGTGTCCTAGGTCACATGATTCGTCGTAGCAGTACAAATTATGTTGGGGTATTAGATTAGGTCCGAGAGAGAGAAATGTTGTACCTTTATGCTTATATGATTAAATGTTGAGCATGATTTGTGTTTAATACATTTCTTCCAAATATGCATTGTTTGAGTGAATATGTGAATGTTGTAAGTGACATATAGTGTAATGGCATACATTCATGTAGGGCAGTGTTGAGTCGGCACCTAGATGGGTTGGGATATTTTTACTGAGTCATTGAGTTGCTTAACCCTTTTTTCCCAAACTATTTACAGATAAGACACCTATGATAGACGGGACTTGAGAGGCTCAAATTGAGTTTTGTAGCATTTTTGCTTTACATTTTGGATATTATGGATTTGGCTACCCATGTCGACTTGTGGCACGAGGAATTATGTTATTTGTAGTCATATATGAATTTTTGATACTTTTGGACTATATGCATGTAATTCAAACTATGACTATAAAACTGTAAGGATCACCTATGAAATGTATGAATGGATCATTTGTGCATCTAATGAAGATGATGGATGGGGAATGAAAATGACTTGTGATAATGGAATATGTTGTTGGAGTTTATCTTCACATGTTTTGGAGCTCATGAATGTATGTTTCTCTCTATGTTGTAAACTTGGAGGATTTAAGGGCGTGAGATGAATTATTTGGGATATAGGATAATGGAATTATGTTTCAACTGTATTTTGTATGATGTATGAATACTTTTGGATGGAGTTGAAGGCATTAGGATGGATAATGGGGGGACACATGCCCACTAGGTACCTATTTCAGACGGTTGAAAGAGGGCTTCAGTTGGCTAAAAGCATCCTTTTGGCTAATTGAAGCCACTCTCCAACCAACTAATAGAATTGGTTTCTTGAAAATCTAGGTGGCAATTAGTGCAGAGTTTTCATGAAGGGCTGACAGAAGCCAACAAACAAATGGTTGATGGAGGTACTTTTATGTTGAAGAGTGAAGAAAATGCATGGACCTTATTTAAAAATCTTAGTGATAACTCGCTACAACATATGTCCTCTACTCATTCTAGCAGACCTGCCACTACAAGGAAGACTGATGCGATTTTTGAGGTTGGTGCTACAGAAGCTATGCCAACCGACAATGATTTAATTGCATAGAAGGTAACAACAATTATGGCTGCCAACCAAGCTCCTTTTGTTTCAAATCCTTCATTGCTAAGCCCTTGTGGATTTTGCTCTAGTCCTATGCATAATGTGAACAATTGTCTTTTTGTTGGGCAATTTTCTGATCTTCAACATGAGCAAGTCCAAGCTGCATTCACTGGACTAATGAATCCTCCTTGTGGTAATACTTACAATCCAACATAGAGGAATCATCCTGGTTTCTTATAGTAACCAACGGGCAACAATGCAACCTACATACCAGCCTAGGAATTATGTACCTCAATAGTAGTATCAAACACAAGTTCCTATGGCACAAAAAATTTTTACTCTTAAAGACAAGCTGACACTTGCCCTAACAAAATTTGAGAAGCTCTACTCCATTATGGAAATAGTGCAAGCTACTACAGCAACAGTGCAGTCAACAGCTCAACTAGTACATTCTCACTCTCAATCTATTGCCAAACTAGAATCTCAGTTTGGACAACTTACTAATGCTTTGAGTAGGAGAGAAGAAGGGAAGCTCCCTAGTCAGCTAGTTACTAATCCAAAAGGGATGCAGGCTTCTACAGGTACCCCACACCATGAGCAGGTTCAAGCCATCCCCACTTTGAGAAGTGGGAAAGTAATTGATAACAATGTGGGGGAAAAGAAGAAAAAGTGATCACAAGTCCAAGTGTTGAAAATTCATATGAACCCAAGGCTCATTTCCCACAACCTTTTCAAGAAGCATTCAAGTTGGTAAAGCAAGGGGACAAGTTGTATAACATGATGGAGGTGTTTTGACAAGTGAAGATTAATCTACCACTCCTTGATGCCATCAAACAGATTCCTCTTTATGCTAAATTTTTAAAGGACTTGTGCACTCAAAAAAGGAGATCAATAAGCCATGTTCCAAAGAGAGTCATGCTTCCACAATAAGTGATCTCTATTATCCAGCATTGCACTCCTCCAAAGTACAAAGATCCTGGAGCTCCAATAATCTCATACATAATTGGGGAGCACCATGTGGATAAAGCTCTTTTGGATTTAGGTGTAAGTGTGAATTTGTTGCCCTACTCAGTCTACCTACAATTGGGTTTGGGAGAATTGAAACCTACCATAATAGTGTTGTGATTTGCAGATAGATCAACCAAATGACCTTGTGAGATCATTGAAGATGTCATCATCAAGGTGAATAATTTCTATTTTCTAGTGGATTTCATTGTTCTAGATACTGAGCTAGTGCATAATCTGAAGAGGAGCATTCCTGTCATCCTTGGTCGTCCATTTCTAGCTATTGCTGATGATCGTATTAATTGTAGATCGGGGATCTTTTGGCAATATGAAAGTGAAATTGAATATTTTTAATGCCACTCAACATCCCCCAGATAAGAGTGATTGTTTCTTCATGAATGACATTGATGATTGTGAGGAATAAGTTGCTCCGTTTGCTCTATCTCAAGGTGTGGAGAAGTCTATTACGGGGGTGAATGCTATGCTTGATGTAGTGGCCATGAAAGAAAAGCCACATTGGAGGATTCCAATTGAGCCACTTCCTTTTCTTTCTAGCACTCCTCTGGTGCCATCATTGGGGTGTCTTCTACGGTTTGAATTGAATTCAAAGATGGGGATTGTATTTTTAGAAGCCAATAAGACCCTTCCGGTTACTTTGAGTTCGGTACAAGGAAGTGAGGATCATATAGGGGGGACGATGTTAAATCTCTTCGAGCGATGTGGCATTGGGTGAACCTTGAATTGAAGTTGATGAACGTCACCAATGGACGGTAATTGTGGGGTATTTCGTATTTTTAACCTTTAATTTCTTTAGTTTTTCTTTCTTTTAATTTTTAGTTCATGTTTTCTTAATTTTATTTCAATATTAGGTGTGTTTTAATGTGTTTTTTTAAGTTTTTGATGTCTTAGTTGCTTCCAAGGGATGCCGGGAGGTGTGTCAGGGTATTCGGACCCAAAATAGGCGAAAAAAAGCCTTCTCGGTCGACCTTGGGCGATAAATAGGCTTAAAAATAGCCTTGCGGTCAACATTGGGCGATAGAAAGCTTAGGTAGGACCTGTAGGGGCGATCGATCGCCCCCTTGTAGGGCGATAGATCGCCCAGAAAAATAAATTGAAATTTTTTTTCCAGGTGGGTGATCGATCGCCCAAGTTGTGGGGGATCGATTGCCTAATCAGGAAATTCAAAAAAAAAAATAATTAATTTTTTTTTCTCTTTCCCCTCTCATTTGTATTTAATGAATTTGATAATTTTATTTTATTTTTCCTTTTATTCTTATTTTATCATATTTTCACTTGGTCTTGGCGTTTAGTGGTTGTTTTGACAGGTTGTCACATTCAAGTTTGGGGGAGTGCTTGCATTGCCTTCGTGTTACTGGTTTGCTCTATTTTCTTGTCACTACTCCAAATTTTTGATAACATCGTTTGAACCTTTCTTTATGCTTTTATTGAGTGTACATTGAGGACAATGTACAGTTTAAGTTTGGGGGTGAGGCGATGCCTTTGATGTGCTTTATTGCAATGGGAAATTTTTTTTGTGAAATTCTTCTTATTTTAGGACTTTTTGGTTATTTTATTTTTCTTAGTTTTTTTTTATTTACTTTTGTTTTGTTTTTAGATAGAATGTTTTTACATTTTTCAAGGGATTAGTACCTTATGTAGGTGCGTAACTTGCAATTTTTGAGTATGTTTTAAATTTTTGAAAACTATAATTTAAATTAAGTGGATTTAAATCATTTTTTGCATTGACATGCCTTGAGGTAATTGGCTTTAGTTTTCTCACATGCACAGGCACACTAGTATAATCTTGTGAGATATAAACTTTGGCTCTGAGTTATTGAGTTACATATGCTTGATAGTAATTAGTATCTCTTGAGAATGAGTACCGATGATGTGTTTTACTTGACTTCAATGAAAAAAAAGAGAAGAAAAAAAAGAAAAAAAAAGGAAAGTGTGTGATGAATAGCAAATCAATTTGATCATTTTCATGAGTAACCAGGCTTCTATGCCTCAGGAAGCACGGAGTGTTCGTGTCAAAAGTGAAAAGGTGAAAAAAGATGAGCATTGGATGTCTTGATTTGTAGCCTGACTAATTCGATTAATTAGGTTCTTCGGGGTGTCTTAACGCCCAGTGCCCTAAAGCCATCTGGTTTGGGAGTCACTAACTGAAAGCTTGCTACATGGATCTTTCAAAAAGCTTAATAGACCAAGACATTGCACAACCAATAAAGCAATAGAAAAAAAAGAATGAAAAAAAATGAAAAAGTCATGTATTCATGTCTAGAAGTATGATTTCAATAAGGGGAGCTAGTGAGTTGAAGGTGTATGTGCCTTAATATATTCGAAGCTGGGTTATGCTACCTGAGATAACTGCTAGTTCATTTTTCACGAGGGTGCTAGAGTTGGTTATTTTGAGATATGTTGATGTGAATTATGTGTGGAGACCATTGATTTGAATTATGGAATTTAGAAGTTTGAAATTATTCTTGAATGCAAGTTTGTAACTATATATTGTAATCTTCTTCTTGATTAAATGTTTAAATAGGAATTTTGAATGTTTGTGGGTAACATTTCTGGAAACCCTTATGAGACTATACTCGTCCACTAGGGGGAACCTAGGGGTTTAAAGGCTTGTTGTATATGCTAAATGCAATCGTTTCTCCTATGAAAGTAGAGTTGGGTAGTTTAGTTTGTGTTTAGTTAGTTTCCTTTGTTTTAGTTTCATTTTATTCTATTGCTAAGGGACTAGCAATATGTAAGTTTGGGGGTGTGATCGGCGTTAAATGTTGTGCATTCTAGCTTCTTAATTTGCATATTTTATTCTCTTAGTGATAAATTATTTTGTGATTTTACTTCATTTTAGTGTTTTATGTATTTTCAGAGCCTTAATGATTATTTCAATTAAAACCATAATTTTGGGCTTTTAAAGATGACATCCAAGAGGGTTAGATGAAGTCTACATCAAATGGATCAATTCAACTCCATATTTTAACTCAAATCAGCCGAAGGAAGAGATCCAAGAGAATTACAACTGCTTAAGGAGGTTACGGGCCTGAAGCCCAATTTTGCGCTTAATACAGTTTTAAACCCATTTTGGAAAATGGACCAGAAATCTTATTTTCGAGCAGAAAATTGACTTAATTCCCGCTTTAGTTAAACAAAATTCAATTATGGACACTTTTGTATTTTACGAAAATTTCGTGAATCGGATTTTTAGTGGGTCAAAAGTTAGGTCGAATATCAGCAGAAAAATCCACTTGTTTAGTGCTGCGGGAAACCCTAATTATTTCCCAATTGGATTAGGACTTGATGTATTCTCTTGGGAGTTTAAAAGGGAGAATTAGAGGCTATTTGGGGAGCTTTTGGACACTATTCAAGACATAATTTACAGAGTTTTGGAGTGAAAAATCATTGGAGAACGAAGTCTTGTGCGTATTTCATGAAGATGATGCCTTCTTCCTCAACGGTTGAAGCTTCTTCTTCTACCATGAGCGGCTAGTTCATCCACTAGGGTTTTGATGTATCCCTAACTAATCATCGATAGTTTGATTATTTTAATTATTGGGGATTTTTGTATAAATGCATAGAATGTGTAATTTAGAGGATTCTTAATATAGAATTGAACAATAAAAGTCTTATAAATTTAGTTTCAATGACTTCTTATTTTGTCTTAGATATTTAGCTGTTGTTATTGAGCTCAATCTCTCTTATTTTTTATGATTATGAGAGCGATTATTACACAATGGTAATCACTGAATATATCATTAAAAGCTTTAATGGAGTATGTCTAGAGAAGATGGACCATACTGCACCTTAGAGTAGAGTAGTTAGGCAGATGACCCATATCAATTGAAGCTAGTCCATGACTTAGCCTTAATCATATGTTATTTTCTTGACGGATGAAGGTGAGTTTGTAGCCACCGACACCACTTATGCATGATATACTTTCTCATAGTTAGTTCAATTGGCCATTGATTATGAAGTTAGTGGTGAAGTCAATAACCCTAGATTTATCTTATATTTTCCACACTCTCTATTTCCTTTTGATTTATTTTAATTGGTTCTTTAATTTAGTTAAATATAAAAATGGGATAATTACACTTACCTCCCTTCTAGTTTGGATTTATAACACTTACCTCCCCTGTGTTTTGGAATATAACACTTACCCCCCTCTAGTTTGCACATTGGTAACAAATACCCCCTTTTGTCAATCAAACTAACGATTATTACTAATATCATCAAAATTTAATCTTAAAAGGATAATTATACCCCACTATGAGCCACCATTTTGAGCAGACCCACTTTGGACCTTCAACCATAGCAACATCACCTCTAGAAGAGTCACCACCCACCACCTGCACCATCAACAATCACCATTGAAACCACTGCCGAGAAGACCCAGCTCTAGCCAAACCACTAGCCACTACCATCCCAATGCCAAAGTTGTGATTGAAGCCAAGACTCACCACCTCCACTGTCGCACCTAGAAGACTTATATCTCCAATGCCGTCATCACCTCGGCTAAAAAGACCCAATGTCAATCAGACCTACCAAACCACCAACTCCACCACCATTATTCAAGCAACACCCAAACAGTTGTGTAAACCCATTTCCCCCACTATGAGCCACCACTGTGAGCAGACCCACTTCGGACCTTCAACCGTAGCGACATCACCTCTAGCCGAGCCGCCACCTAACTCCATCTCCACTATGCTTCACCACCTACACCATCAACACTCACCATTGAAACCATTACTGAGAAGATCCAGCTCCGGCCAAACCACTAGCCACTACTATCCCAATGTCGGAGCTGTCATTGAAATCGAGACCCGCCAACTTCAATTGCAACATTTTTGAGGGTATAATTGTCCTTTTAAGAATAAATGTTGATGATATTAGCAATAACTGTTAGTTTGATTAACAAAAGGGGGTATTTGTTACCAATGTGCAAACTAGAGGGGGGTAAGTGTTATATTCTAAAACACAGGGGAGGTAAGTGTTATAAAGCCAAACTAGAAGGGAGGTAAGTGTAATTATCCCTATAAAAATCAGAATTCTTTTCTTTAAAATTTAATTAGAATTAGTTCTGGTTATCCAATTCATTTAGGCCATAATCCCTGAGGTTCGACACCCCTTTCGATAACCCTATTATGCAAGGAATTCGTTTTATTGTGAAGTGTGGTAATTTTAATTGATACACTTATCACAGAATCATGGTCCCATCATACCAAATCTAAGGCCTAAAATCGGATTAAATCTCTGTTTGGTGATTATTGGAGATGTCCATTCACCTTGGGGCAATCAATGTATTGCCAATGAAGTATGACATTGTTGGAGTTGTCCATGTCGTACAAATGTATTGGAGGTTTCTTAGGTCACATTATTTGTCGGAGCGGTACAAATTATGTTGGCGTATCGTATTAGGTCTGAGAGAGAGAAATGTTGTACCTTTTTGCTTATGTGATTAAATGTTGAGCATGATTTGTGTTTAATACATTTCTTCCAAATATGCATTGTTTGAGTGAATATGTGAATGTTGTAAGTGACATGTAGTGTAATGGCATACATTCATGTAGGTCGGTGTCGAGTCAGCATCTAGGTGGGTTGGGGTATTCTTACTGAGCCGTTGAGTTGCTCACCTTTTTTTCTCCAACCTATTTACAAATAAGGTGCTTATGACGGACAAGACTTGAGAGGCTCAAATTGAGTTTTGTAGCATTTTTGCTTTTCATTTTGGATATTTTGGAGTTTATCTTCACATGTTTTGGAGCTTATGAATTTAGTGGTGGTGGGATCCAATGCCTTGGTATTTTCTCTCTATTGATTTCAACCACTTTATTTTAATTAATCTTCCATATTTAGTATAATAATTCATTCTCCAATTAATTTGGTCAACTAGGTTAGTTTTAAATTAATTTAGATTATTATTAGTTTTTCTTATAAAGCATTCCCTTAGATTCGACCTCTCTCTTGCCTGTTTATATTCTAATAGACTTGTGCGCTTGCGAGTTATTTTATTTTTAAAACACATCACAAACCATAGATAGGTAGAAGATCCATTTCCAATCTTGACTGTGATGAGAGGCCTAGCCAATGCCCTAAGTAGGAGAAGTTTCCTTAGTAACCATGAACAATTTGCAAGTATATTGGCATTCCATAAGCTTCTTTGTTTCATAATGACTAATTAGATCCTTCTAGACCATAAGCTATTTGGATTCTTGAAGAAGAACCAAATGTGTTTAACCATGGCCGCCCTATTGAAAAAAGAAATATTGGATAATCCAAGGCCACCACATGATTTAGGCAAGCATATGTTAGACCATACAACTTTACAGTGTTTCTTTGATGTTTTAGAATGTGACCATAAGAACTTCCTAATCATTGAATTGATAGATGAAATGACACTTTTGGGCAGAATGAAAATATTTATCCAGTAAAGTTATAAACTGTAGAGGACAGATTTGCAAAGTTGAAGCTTACCAGCATAAGAAAGGCTTTTACTGGTCCAATAAGTAATTCTATTGGAGAGTTTTTTAAAACTAAGGTATTGCAGTTGACGAGTGTAAAATAGTGGATGGATGTCATTGCTTCTCTACACTTTGTACAAAAATAAAATCTACAAAAACTTTACTAAAAATCATATAATAATAAGCAGCGTCGAACCACTCTCAAATGAGAATCAGTAATAAGTCTCAAATTTAAAACCTCAAATTTTTGAGATGGATAGTGAATATTTAAAAATAAATTTATGATTTTTTAGTAATAAAAATTACTACTAAATATATTTGATCAAATGATGGGAAAAATCTCAAGGAAAGAGAATCAACAACCACGGACCCATATAAATAAATTTTATAATATTCTTATCTAGTTTTTCCTCCAATAACCAATACATTTCGCCGATTTAATTAGAACTTGGGAAGATGAAGGAAAATATGACTAAAAAAAATACTTGATTATATATAAGAGAGCCTTTTTTACTTAATCCGTTACACCTTAATTTGCTAGGTAAATAGAGGTAGGCATTCTTCGAATTGCCATTATTTGGCAAACACAAAAAATCCTCTCTCTAATTTTTGAAAATAAAAACTTATAATAAAAGAATGCTCTTAGGAGAAAAATTATACATGAAAATAAAATAACTTACTTATATTTCAGCCACGGTGTTTTCATCACTCCCTTGAAAAGGATGCTTACGCTTGCACATCAATAGAAAAGAAACATAAAAAAATAAAACTACTATTCTTTATTGAATAAAGAAAATGATTACACTTTTTTTTTTCAATTTTTATCTCCAATTTTCTAACTCCTTCACCAACCCCTAAGACCCCCTATTTAGAGAATCAAAGGAGAACAATTTAGGTGGGAAAACAAAATTTAAAAATAAAAATTCAAAATACAAATTTTGAATTTAAATCTCTAAGATTTGATCTCCATATCTTCAATTTGAATTCTAGACTGTTGACGTGGCTGTGTATAAAAAAATATTTTCCAAAGTTTTGAACTTGAAATCTCTTATGGAGTAGTTTGTACATAATACCATCTCTCCTTCAATTCTTCTTATATTTATCTTTGGCTATATATATTATTTTCAGTCATTTTTTACTGCTTTTTTTTCTCATTTGGAAATCAACCCTTATAAAACATAAAATGCAAATATAAGAACATTTAAATAAAATAAATGAGTAATTAAAAACTTATTTTGGGATATAAAATAAAATATTTTTGCACTTATTAGCAATCAGTAATGGTTAGAGCTGAAGAAATAAGAGGCACACCTAGGTAGTTAAAAGGAAGTGAGCCAATGTTAAATTGCATAAGATCAACAATGGCTTGCAGAGAAAAAGATTTGACTTTCCATTGAATTAGCAGAAAGACCTAAAAGAGAGAAAAAGGAGTCAAGCCCTTCTTTGATAATGCTAACAACATTAAGGTTTCCATGTGCAAACAAAAGGAGGTCATTTGCAAAAATGAGATGAGTTAAGGCATGAGATTGACGTTTCCAATGAAAGGTAACGCTGGGGTTGTTTGAGGTTAGTTTGGCAAGTAGGAGGTAGAGAACCTCCGTTGCAATAACAAATAAGAAGGGTGGCAGAGGGTCACCCTGTCTTATCCTTCTTGAACACTTGAAGTAGCTATGACTCTCACCATTTAGTGCGATGGAGAATGTAGGTGTAGTGATACAAAGCTCAATCTAATTAATGAAGCATAGAGAAAATCCCATAAGCTTAAGACAGTCCAACAAAAACTCCCAACCAAGGGTATCAAGGCTTTTTTTTTTCTTTTCAGATTTACTTTAAATTCACATCTTGGTGGGGTGGAATGCATGTGGTAACCTCTTCAAATATCCTGAGCCAAAAAGATGTTGTCAACAATTCTTCTTGATTTGATGAAGGCAAATTGAATTTTATTGATCAGAGAAGGTAGGATATGTTTGATTTTATTGGCTAGAAGTTTGGAGATACACTTATAGGTTGTATTGCAAGAATCAATTGGCCTAAAATCATGGACTGTGGAAGCATTTTATATTTTGGGAATGAGAGCAATCAAGTTTGGTTAATCTACTTCACATTTTACTAGAAACGAAAAACTAGAAATTGCTTAGAGACTTTTACCAAAAATCTTATGACTTTGTTTTACATTGTTTACTACTCCCTCTATCTCATGTGAGTAACAAACTTTGGGATGGAAGGAGTATGTATTATACATGTTCCTTTATAGTGCACTTATTTTCTTTGCATGTGCGTCAAAGTTGTAGTAAGATTCGAGAGACCTTACTGTTATGACATCACATGAAATAATTAAGCACCATCTAAAAGTATAAACTATTAAGAACATAAACTTAACAATATTAATAGAGTTTTAACTAGTCTTACAGGTTAATACTTAATAGTTACACGTGACATTATATTTTAACTATTGGGAATATATGCGGAAACGCAATCAGAAGATGAAACAAACACACAAAAATAAAAGAGATTTACTTGGTTCACCGTAATAATGGGTTACTACGTCCAAGGAGCACACCGAACAATTTCACTATGAAAATATGATGGAGGATTACAATCACTCAAACTCTCTTCTCTCTTGCTCTCACCAATTTCATAAAATTGGATTTATTCGGCTCATAATTGTTCTCACAATTTGATACACAATTTACGGTTACACAAAACCCCTATTTATAAAGAAAGATATATTGGTCACCAAGTTGTCTTAGTCACCAAGTCTTCAGGTTTCAGAAGGAAAGTTCAATTAGAAATTAAATTCCTAAACAAGTCCAATAATAATAGAAAATAAAATTTTCAGCAGTCAACATTCCAAAAACCATCGTCCTCAAGTTCCACAACAACAACAATCTCCCACTTGGAGACTGGAGGACTAATGAATCTTCTCCATCAACTTTCTCTATGCATCGTAATGCACTTCAGTGTGCTCATCTTCTGTCTTCAAGCTAGAAGACCTACTGAAGCTGCGCAAAGCTTCAGTTTCTCCATCATCACTACTTTAGTTAACATGTCAGCAGGATTCTCGGTGCCAAGCATCTTCTCAAGTAACAACATTCCATCTTCTAATATCGAGCGAATGAAGTGATATCGAAGTCCTATATGTATGGTCCTTGAATGAAATACAAAATTCTCCGCTAAGTGTATTGCACTGTAACTATCACTATGCAAAGCATTCTTCACCTGCTTGAATCCTAACTCTGCCAACAAACCTTGTAACCAAATCATCTCTTTACTAGCCTCTGTAACTACTATGTACTCTACCTCTATTGTGGACAACGCTACAATTTTTTGTAACTTTGAAACCCAACTGACTGCTGTAGTACAAACTGTGAATACATACTCGGTCATACTCCATCTATGATCAACTTCTATAGCGAAATCAGCATCTACATAACCATGTAGTCGCAAGTCGCTTCTTTCGAAGCACAGGCATTTTTTTGTGGTACCATGTAGATATCGCAATATCTACTTCAGTGCTTCCCAATTTAACTTTCCCAGATCACTCATGAACCTACTCACAGCTCCCAATGCATAAGTAATGTCTGGTCTCGTGCACACCATGGTATACATTAAACTTCCAATTGCTGAAGTGTACGAAAATTTAGCTATGAAGTTCTTCTCTTCTTCTGTCCTTGGACATTGATCTTTTGATAAGCGAAAGTGGCTCGCTAAAGGTGTGCTCACCGGCTTAGCGTTGCTCATGCTGAATCTCTTTAAGATGCGTTCAACATAGTTGGCCCGAGACAACTGCAAAATACCTTTCTGCTTGTCCCTTTTCATCCTCATCCCAAGTGTCTGCTTCGCTGCACCAAGATCTTTCATCTCGAACTCATTTGATAACTGCTTCTTTAACTTTCTGATTTCTTTAAAATCAGAACCTGCCACTAATATGTCATCAATATAAAACAGTAGTATGATGTAACTCGCATCAAACCTTTTGAAGTAGCAACGATGGTCAGCGTTGCATTTATTGTAGCTATGTCTTTGCATAAAATTGTCAATTTTTGTGTACCACTACCTCGGGGCTTGCTTTAAGCCGTACAAACTCTTCATCAACTTGCACACAAGTTTCTCTTTTCCTTTGACTGAGAAACCCTCCGGTTGCTGCAAGTAAATGTCCTCCTCTAGGTCTCCATGAAAGAAAGCAGTTTTCACATCTAATTGCTCAAGATGCAAATCCTCAGATGCAATAATTCTCAAAACTGAACGAATGGTATTCAATTTTACAAATGGGAAAAAAATGTCAGTGTAGTTAATCCCTTCCTTTTGTTGAAAGCCTTTGATCACCAATCTAGCCGTGTATCTCTTGAAATTGTCATATTTCTCTTTAACTCTGTACACCCATTTGTTGTGGAAAGCTTTCTTCCCAATAGGTAGTTCGGCTAGCTCCCATGTACAATTAGAGATAAGGGACTTCATCTCATCTTTTATCGCTAGCTCCCACTTGCTAGAGTCCTCTACTTGACATACTTCATCATAGCATTCAGGTTCTCCACCATTTGTCAGCAACAGAAAATTCATGTACTTCCAGTTTGGTACATGTGAACGAGCAAACCTTCTGGGTGTGGGTGTCATAGTTAGGCTTTGTGGTGCTTGTTGTTCTGCAGGCTCTTCTGACTGAGGACCCTCATCAACCTGCTATGCCACACTTCTTACTGGATCATCATCCAACTCGATATACTCTGAATTTTCTTGTCTAGGCTAGTAGGTTGTGCAATACCTCTATCCTTATACATCACTTTTCATTAAAAATCACATCTTTACTACAAATGATCTTCTTATTTTGGTAATCCCAAAGTCGATAACTAAACTCATCTCCTTTATATCCAATGAAGGTGCACTTTAGTGACTTGGGGTCCAATTTTCCCCTAGCATAGTCACTAATATGTGCATAAGCAATACAACCAAACACTTTCAGCTATGAAAGATTTACCTCCTTATCGCTCCAGACTTCTTTTGGTATTCAGTGTTCTAATGGCATTGACAGTCCTCAATTAATAAGGTAGGTTGTTGTATTGACTACCTTAGCCCAAAATTGTTTGGGTAGACTTGACTGAATGCACATGTTTCTAGCTCTTTTTGTCAATGTTAGGTTTAACCGTTCTGCCACCCCATTTTGCAATGGGGTTCCTTGCACAGTCTATTCCAAATGAAACCCATTCTCAAAACAAAATTTTTTGAACCCGGTGTCTTCAAACTCACCACCGTTGTCTGACGTCAACCTCTTGATCTTCAAGCCTGTCTCATTCTCTACCATAGCCTTCCATTTCTTGAACACCCTAAATACTTTAGATTTGTGCGCCAAAAAATAGACCCATACCATCTGTGTATGATCATCGATGAAAGTCACAAAATAGGACTTTATACCAATAGATGAGACCGGGGCTAGCCCCCAGACATCTGTGTGAACTAACTCAAGCTTCTCATTCTTGAGAATTATGCCACTCTTCTTGAAACTAACCCTCTTCTATTTCCTATACACATAATTTTCACAAAAGTCGATATCAATTGATTTCAGCCCTGGTAGTTTCCCTAACCAGTGCATGACTTTGAGCCATTTTTCACTAATGTGACCTAGTCTCTTGTGCCACAGGTTGTGATCTTTTTTGCTTTCAACAATCGCTATTGATACTTTAGCACTGACAGTTGTGTAGAGAGAGTCATTCTTCTTACCACATGCTATGATCATAGCGCATTTAGAGACTTTCCACAAATCTCCAATGAAGTTTATAGCGTAACCTTCATCTGATAATTGACCAACAGAAATCAGATTCTTGCTCAGTTTTAGGATGTGTCTCACATCCTTCAGCTTCTAAACAGATCTAGCCAGCTTGATCTGCACATCACCCTTGCCGACTATGTCGCATGACTGATCATCATCGAGATACACCTTACCAAGGTTACTGGGTGAATAGCTAGTAAATAGCTCTCTGTTTGAGGTAGCGTGAAACGAGGTCCTAGAGTCAATCACCCATGACTCTGCCTTGCTCTCTAAAGAGCATATCAGCGCTTCATCTGAATCTTCTAAGACAATGTTTGTTTTGGTCTTCTCTTATTTTCTTTCCTTCGGGACTTTGCATGAAGTCCGGTAATGACCCATATTGTCGTAATTTCAACACTCAATGTCTTTGAGATCCAGAGAATTGCCTTTGAGATTTTAAGACTTTGATATGCCATTCTTTGACTTGGAATAACTATGTCCATTGCCATCTTTCTTCTTATTCAAACTTCTGCCTCTGCTTTCGACGTTCAATGCCGAACCACTGGTAGAAACACCATCTGATTGCCTTCCGATTTCTTTAGTCAGAATCATGCTGACAATGTTGTTGAACTCCAACTTTGATTTCCTTGCAGAACTACTGATTGTAGTAACTGTGCCACTCCAAATCTCGAGTAACTGCCCTAGAATTAGAAGTGTGCGGACCTCATCTTTGAAGTTAGTTTCAACAGATTCTAATTGTCCAACAATCTCATTGAACACATTGAGATGCTAGTTGAATCTTCCACATTCGGACATCTTTAAGTTAAACAACTTCTTTATAAGATGTACCTTGTTCGCTGCAGACGGCTATTCGTACATATCAAAAAGGGCTTCTATGAGAGACGTCGTCTATAGTAACCCTTGTGGACGGGTGTGAGTGGGCGGGTGCGAAGACAGACACTGGGTTGAGCTACCACACTGACAGGGTACATGGTGCTCAATTCCACATCGCCTAGGTGTGGAAAAGGGGATGTGCTTATATGTAGTATGTTTTCTTCAAATGGTATGAGGCCTTTTGGGGTAAAACTCAAGAACAAAACCGTGCGGGCTCAGGCCCAAAGCGGACAATATCATACTATGTGTTGGAGTGGGTGATAAGCAATTCATATTGCATATTCAATATCCCTAAAATTATATGAATTAGTGTCTTAGTAATATTTCTTTCATGTTTTTATTAATAATTTTAGTCTTTTTATGACTGCAGGTGATTAAGGGTAATTCTGATTAATAATGGTGAAATCGGGCTAAAAATGGTGCTCATTTAGTTAACTCTGAAGCTTGGCCCACGAGAGATATGTTTATATTAAAGATCCAAACTAAATGGATTAAAGAAATTAGCTAGAAATGAATTTAAATGAAGAAAAGGAGCACAGGCCTATTCGCATTGAAGATTGGGCCCATTCAGGCCTAAAAAGTTTTGGACCCGTTTTGGTATTTAGACCATATCTCTGTACACGATTGTCAAAACGACCCAAACTTCATGCGAGTTGAAAGAAATTCAATTCTGCACAATTTCATATTTCACGAAAATTTTCTAAAACGGATGTTTTCATCAACTTTCTGCTCTATTTGCGCAGCTGCCACTTTTTGGGCGCAAATGCCACTTTGTGAGGAGCAAGTGCCATTTTCTTATACGCACTTGCCACTTTGGGAAGGCCAGGTGTCCCGTTGGTTTGGTTTTGCAAAGTAAAAACGACGAAACGAAGGAAACTAGGGTATTCTGGAGGGGGGAAGCAGAGAGAAAAGACAGAGGCGATTCGTGACGATTGACAGAACCAAAAAGGGAGGCTTCAACAACTGCCATGAGGAGCTAACTTCATCCTAGGGGTTTAACAAAGCCCTAGCTAAGTATCATTGTTGATTGAATTATATTTGGGGATTGTTCTTTTTATGTATATCGTTGTCGTTGTATAATTTTGAGGACTATTTTGTATCATTTGTGTAATAAGTGACAATTGCATAAATGTGCATTTACGGTTGTGTTTAAATGTTTATAATAATTCTTGATTTAATGTTGTTTTGTCTTAAATAATATTTTATCTTGGTTGAACTCAAATCATTCCCATGAGAGATTTAATGAATGATAATTTTACAAGAAGTTTTCATTGCTTGTATGAACATATAACTTTGACAGTGCATGCCTAGGGAAGACGAGTCATACTACACCCTAGTTTAGGTAGATGATTCGTGCCAACCGAAGATGGGTTGTAGCTTAGTGAGTGTTTTTATATATCCTCTTGACGATTTTATTGTGAACATGTGTGTATGAGACAAGAACTTTGATAGGCCATGCCTAGGAAATACGAGTCGTGCTACACCCTAGTTTAGGTAGACGATTCGTGCCAACCGAAGATGGGCTATTTCTTAGACCTTAATTGTATGTTCATCGTTCCATGAATCTTATTTATGCATATTGTAGAATTTTCCCCAAAGTAATTTCAATTGACAATGGTATGATGCTAGTGGTGAAGTCAAGACCCTAGACTTCTCTCTCTTGAATTTTATCTATCATTTATTTATGTTTGTATTTCATTTCAGCACCTTAGAATTAAAAACAAAACAAATTCTTTTTCAATTAAATTAGAAGAGATCTTGATAGCTTAACAACGAAACCAACGCAGTCTCTGTGGATTCGACCCCTACTCACCACTTTACTAATTGTAGTAGATTATTTGTAGGGTTTTATAAATTCTTTTTTTTGTCGAGGTGTAAAACAACAACGACATTATTTCATATTATTTTATCTCGTTTTGCACTTCGAACAAAATGGTGTCGTTGCCGGGGATTGCGGTTATGATTGCGTTGTTAAGTTTAAAGATTAAGTCTTGTTTAATTATAATTTAGGACTTGTATATATTCTATTTTTAATTTGTTTTAGGTATTTTGTGTGTTTGAATATAGGTACAAGAACTACTACACAAGTGGAAAGAAGTTAAAATTTCAGGACCTCTTGTGAGTTTTTGTATTTTAATTCATGCACTTATGATTAGGGTTGTTAGTTTCTTTTAATTTTGAATTTTATTTTTATTTATTTTTTTTTTTTTGTTGTTTTTTTTTTGAAACATGTCATTTGAGCATGAGTATCCTTCGGAGGCATGTTTTGATCAATTTGATTGTGATGTGGATTTTGGATATCAAAATTCAATGGATTTGTCCACCCAATTGGATGAATTATCATGGAAGTTGGAACAATTTATAACCGTTGGTCATGTTCCTACTCCTACTTACTTTTCTAGACCACATGAGTTCTGTGTATGTTGCTATAGTCCTTATCATCATGTGAGAAATTGTCCTATTACGGGACAATGTTCTAATCTTTCACAAGAACAAACAAATATAAATTTCTCTATACTGGGAAATGACTCTTATTCAAATACTTATAGCCCGGGATTTGAGGAAAAAGTTTTGGCTGCACTTGGCAAACTTGAGGAACGAATTAGCAACTTTGAGAAAAAAAATAAATTGTTAAATTCACATTCGCAATCCATAGCTAGGCTAGAAGTTCAAATCGAGGAAATAACCAATGCTTTGAATTGTGAAGATCAAGAGGAACTTCCAAGTCTGCCCGTGACTAATATTGAACTCACACAACCAATTGAGTTAGACCATGCCCCCTTTGTAGAACCATTACTCATACCGGACTCCAAAATTTTACATGAAGAACTTAAGTGTGATCACTTAAGTCCTAATGAGAGTCCACCTTTTGCCTTTGTTTTTGACTTGAGTAGTGACAAATTAGATATCAATGAGAAAATTAGTCAAGAACAAGTTAAAGGGTCATGTTTTCCTGAATTAGTCGAATTTTATTCAATTGATTCATTTTTTTTAAAACCTCACATTGATATAGATAAGAGACGCCTAAAAATTGTTTGGATTCCGGCACAAGAAAGTGAGGACAAAATAGGGGGGACACTCTTAGATCTCCTCAAGAGATGTGGTATAGGGTGAACCTTCTATCAAAAGTAGTAGTTAGGAAGTGTGTGTTTTTCTTTTCATTTATTTTTTTTCATTTTAATTATTATTTGTTTTTTTTCATTTTGTTGCATTCTTTTTATTTTATTTTTATTTATTATTTTTTTTCCTTTTAATATTTTTTTTTCCTTTTAATATGCGTGGTGTGTAGTTATATTTTTTATGACAGGTTCTTGCATCCAAGTTTGGGGGGATGGCCAACCCTTATTCATGTGAATGTTTTACCAAATTTTTACAATTCTACCACTACGGTAATATTGTTCTATCACTTACCATACACTTTATATTTTTGTTACACATTGAGCACAATATGTGATTCAAGTTTGGGGGTAAGGAAGAACACTTTTGTTTGGTTATTTATTTATTTATTTTAGGTTGTTTTGTTTTCAGTTTAGATGTTTTAACACCAATCAAGAGTTTAATACTTTATGTAGGTTCTTGACTTGAAATTGTAGAGTATGTGTAAAATTTCTAGAAACTATGGTTTGAATGCAGTGGTTTAAGTCGTTATTTGCATTGACATGACTTGGAGTGGTTGACTCTAGTTCTTTTCACAATTCACACGCACACTAGTAGAGTTAGTGGGATTTGTACTTGGCTTTGAGTATCAATTATGTGTGCTGAATATAAGTCGATATCCCTTGAGAATAAACATTTTAAACATGCTACACTAAAATATATATATATATATATATATATATATATATAATAAAATAAAAAAATAAAAAATAAAAATAAAAATAATAATCCTATGGTTTGTGGCCGTTTTGGTTCGTGTTATTAGGTCCCTCGAGGTATCTTGAAACCTGGTGCCCTAAAGCCATTTGGTTTGGGAGTCACAGGCTGAAAGCTCGCTACATGGACCAATTCGAAAGCCTAATAAACCTAGGCATTGCGTTATTGGTTAGTCTATGGTTTGTGGCCGTTTTGATTTGAGTTATTAGGTCCCTCGAGGTATCTTGAAACCTGGTACCCTAAAGCCATTTGGTTTGGGAGTCACAGGCTGAAAGCTCGCTACATGGATCAATTCGAAAGCCTAATAAACTTGGGCATTGCACAACCATATAAAAAAAAAATTGCATGTGTTCATGTTTTGGGTGATACATTCAATAAGGGGATCCAATAAATTGAAGGGACTTGTAATTGCTCACTCAAGACCGGGTTAAATTACATTGATGAATGCTAGTTCACTTTTCATGAGGGGGCTAGAGTTAGTTTCTTTGAGTTGTGATTGATGTAAATTTTGGGTGAGAACCATTGTTTTGAATTATGAGGTTTAGGGATTTGAAAGTATTCTTGAATGCAAGTCTTTTAACTACATTTTGTAGTCTTCATCTTGATTAATGTTTGAAACAGAAATTTTGGCATGTTTGTGGGTAACATCTCTGAAACCCTCACGAGACTTCACTCGTCCACTAGGGGTAACTTAGGGGTTTAAAAGGCTTGTTGCATATGCTAAATGCAATCGGACCTCCCACGAAAGAGGAAATAGTTTAGTTGTTTTATTTCATTTTTAGTTTTGTATTGCTAAGAGACTAGCAATATGTAAGTTTGGGGTGTGATAAGCAATTAATATTGCATATTCAATATCCCTAAAATTATATGAATTAGTGTCTTAATAATATTTCTTTCATGTTTCTATTAATAATTTTAGTCTTTTTATGTAATTCTGATTAATAATGGTGAAATCGGGCTAAAAATGGTGCTCATTTAGTTAACACTGAAGCTTGGCCCATGAGAGATATGTTTATATTGAAGATCCAAACTAAATGGATTAAAGAAATGGGCTGGAAATGAATTTAAATGAAGAAAAGGAGCACGGGCCTATTCGCATTGAAGATTGGGCCAATTCAGGCCTAAAAAGTTTTGGACCCGTTTTGGTATTTAGACCATATCTCTGTACACGATTGTCAAAACGACCCAAACTTCATGTGGGTTGAAGGAAATTCAATTCTGCACAATTTCATATTTCACGAAAATTTTCTAAAACGGACGTTTTCATCAACTTTCTGCTCTATTTGCGCAGCTGCCACTTTTTGGGCGCAAATGCCACTTTGTGAGGAGCAAGTGCCATTTTCTTATACGCACTTGCCACTTTGGGAAGGCCAGGTGTCCCGTTGGTTTGGTTTTGCAAAGTAAAAACGACGAAACGAAGGAAACTAGGGTATTCTGGAGGGGGGAAGCAGAGAGAAAAGACAGAGGCGATTCGTGACGATTGACAGAACCAAAAAGGGAGGCTTCAACAACTGCCATGAGGAGCTAACTTCATCCTAGGGGTTTAACAAAGCCCTAGCTAAGTATCATTGTTGATTGAATTATATTTGGGGATTGTTCTTTTTATGTATATCGTTGTCGTTGTATAATTTTGAGGACTATTTTGTATCATTTGTGTAATAAGTGACAATTGCATAAATGTGCATTTACGGTTGTGTTTAAATGTTTATAATAATTCTTGATTTAATGTTGTCTTGTCTTAAATGATATTTTATCTTGGTTGAACTCAAATCATTCCCATGAGAGTTTTAATGAATGATAATTTTACAAGAAGTTTTCATTGCTTGTATGAACATATAACTTTGACAGTCCATGCCTAGGGAAGACGAGTCATGCTACACCCTAGTTTAGGTAGATGATTCGTGCCAACCGAAGATGGGTTGTAGCTTAGTGAGTGTTTTTATATATCCTCTTGACGATTTTATTGTGAACATGTGTGTATGAGACAAGGACTTTGATAGGCCATGCCTAGGAAATACGAGTCGTGCTACACCCTAGTTTAGGTAGACGATTCGTGCCAACCGAAGATGGGCTATTTCTTAGACCTTAATTGTATGTTCATCGTTCCATGAATCTTATTTATGCATATTGTAGAATTTTCTCCAAAGTAATTTCAATCGGCAATGGTATGATGCTAGTGGTGAAGTCAAGACCCTAGACTTCTCTCTCTTGAATTTTATGTATCATTTATTTATGTTTGTATTTCATTTCAGCACCTTAGAATTAAAAACAAAACAAATTCTTTTTCAATTAAATTAGAAGAGATCTTGATAGCTTAACAACGAAACCAACGCAGTCTCTGTAGATTCGACCCCTACTCACCACTTTACTAATTGTAGTAGATTATTTGTAGGGTTTTATAAATTCTTTTTTTTTGTCGAGGTGTAAAACAACAACGACATTATTCCATATTATTTTATCTCGTTTTGCACTTCGAACAGTGGGGTATTACAGCTGGTATCAAAACCTGAACCCAGCCGAAAGTGTGCCGACGAGGATGTCCGGCCTCATAGGGGGGTGGATTGTAGTAACCCTTGTGGACGGGTGTGAGTGGGCGGGTGCGAAGACAGATACTGGGCTGAGCTATCACACTGACAGGGTATATGGTGCTTAATCCCACATCACCTGGATGTGAAAAAGGGGATGTGCTTATATGTAGTATGTTATCTTCAAATGGTATGAGGCATTTTGGAGTAAAACCCAAGAACAAAACCATATGGGCTCAGGCCCAAAGCGGACAATATCATACCATGTGTTGGAGCGGGGTATTACATCATCGTCTTCTCGTTTTTGATGTTGAAGGTGGCCGATTTTGACAACGTCAATCTGATCGTTGCAAGAGCTTTTCGATCAAGCTTGATCCATTCATCTTCTTTCATCTTTGCTAACTTTTTTCCAAGTGGTAGATCTAGATCTTTCTGGATTAGATAGTCCTCTATCTGCATCTTCCAGAAACTGAAGTTTGTGCTATCAAACTTCTTAATCCTTGATGCTCTATCTACTGACGCCATACTCCCACTCAAACGAACAGATCTGTGATGAAAAACTTCATTGAAATTTTGTCAACCATCTATCGTACCCTTGATATGCAAACCAAAGCTCTGATACTAGTTGTTGGGAATATATGTGGAAACGCAATTAGAAGATAAAACAAACACATAAAAATATAAGAGATTTACTTGGTTCACCCTAACAATGGGTTACGTCCAAATAGCACACCGAACAATTTCACTATAAAAAATATGATGAAGGATTACAATCACTCAAACTCTCTTCTCTCTTGCTCTCTCTAATTTCACAAAATTGGATTTCTTCGGCTCACAATTGTTCTCATAATTTGATACAGAATTTTGGGGTATACAAAATCCCTATTTATAAAGAGAGATATTTTGGTCACCAAGTTGTCTTGTCACCGAGTCTTCAGGTTTCAGAAGAAAAGTTCAATTAAGAATTAAATTCCTAAACAAGTCCAATAATAATAGGAAACAAATTTTCCAACAATCAACCTTCTAAAAACCATTGTCCTCAGGCTCCACAACCACAACAATTTTAACTTCAGAGTGAAATGAAATATTAGTCAAAATGATTTAGAAAGGATTGGAAAATCCAAAAGATAGTATTCATCCTTCTCTCTCTTTTTACTATACATATATAAGCCAAAATAAATTTTTTTTTGTTAAATATATGATACAAATACGGTAAGAAAATGCGCGACAATATATGTTATATTAATGTTGATATCTATAAAAGAAATTATATATATGTAGGGGCGGAATTAGGATTCCACTTCCGGGGGGGGGGGGGATGTAGTGTCTTTTGGTGGGAAGAAAAATAATTATCATGACAAATATAAATTTTTCACGCCAAAAGATAAAAAAAATAAAAAAACACAACAAAATTACTATTGTTTCAATGAGCAGTATAGTATTCTTAATCTCTTATGTCTAAACTATTCGCCAAATTAACAAATTTGCACAATATAGAACAATCTTAATGAACTAAAAGAAGTAAAAACCGTTTGTCTTGACTTTCAATTTACCTAAAAAATATGAATTTAGTCAATTTTGTTTCTTTGTTAGAGATAATGATTATTAATGAGGAAATGAAAAATAAAAATAATGGACTAGGGGCAACATAATCTGATGTTATTGGAAAAAAAAATAGAATAGAATCCTTAGAGAGCTAGAGTATTAAAGCTTAAAAAAAAATTAAATGTAAAGAAATAAGTACATCTAACCATCTAGGATTTTCATATTCTATAAAAAATAAATGTATTTTATTGCAAAAGAAACGAATAATCAAACTTGCAGTAGGTTAGTGATAGAGAAACAGAATTATAGAAGGTTGATTTGCTCTTTTTATCTCTCATTCGCAAATTCAGAGAGGAAACTAGATTGCAGTCATAAAGAGGCCGCTAGAGTGAAGTCACGAATAGAGAGAGAATGAGCTATTGTTAACTTTGGAGATTTTTTTTCTTCAGAAATTAGAAGGTATAACTACGCTTTGATACCAAGTTGTCACGCCTCAGATTTTTAAACCCGATGTGATAAAAAGAATTAAATTAAAAGTCGAAACTCAATTGTCAATGCTCTTGAAACTTGGTCAAATTATTTTTTCTCCTTCAAATAAAAGAAATTCATTTATTATCAAGACTTAAATAACTAGGCTTTGTGTACTTAAAATTTGTTCCAAAAATTATTTTCATTGAAAAGACGGCTTCGAATACTCAATTTAGACTCAAGTTTTGTCAATTAGTTATCAAATTTCCAATTTAAAAATGGTATATAAAACACATTTAAGAAAATATATACACAAAAATACATTTGTTTGCATTACACACAATACACCCCCTTTTTCCACTCTTCCTCAACGTCTAACACACAAGTGAATGTATGTATATATATATATATATTTTTCTTCCTTTATCTCATCACTTCAAGTCCCATAACTCTCACTATAAATTAAATAAAATCTTTTGATAAAACGAAATTTTTGAGTACCACTTTCACTATGTTTTGACTTGGGACGAAAATATTACGAATTATTAAAATATAAAAAAATTTCAAATATCTATATATACATGTTGTATTATATGAAAGAAAACTCGTTGCTTATCTCTATTACCTTTTACTTTTTAACACATTACAAGACCAAATGACCAATAGCTCCTTTTGAATCTTTATCATCACTAACTTATTGGAGTAAAAAAAAAATTGAGAGGCGGCATTTTTGAGATTTATAAAAAATATGCATATAGTAGTAAAAAAAAAAAATTCAGGGATGCCCCTCCTGGGCACACACTAGATCCGCCCATTTATATATATATATATCGATAGATAATTTTAGAATAATAAAATATCATGTTATATATATTGATTGAACAATTATTTGTAAAAACTACAAACAAACATAAAATAATGATTTCGTAAATTACTTTACTCAATTTTCGTTTTTGCACATACCCGTTTAAAATATTAAAAAATGTTACAAATCACCTGTGCTGCGCGCGTAGAGAGCGAGAGAGAGAGAGAGAGAGAGAGAGTCCTACTGCAGAAGCTTCACCAAGTAAATATGCATTAAACCATGAACAATACAAACTATCGTACATATACGATCAACCACACCCACACACTATTTATTAGCAGATACGATACATATCATTCACAAGAGGAACTCCCAATCTTTATTATACATATAATTGGGACCACCATGACATGCATATATATATATATATATATAGGACTTTTTGCCTATCCCTTGAGGTGATGAGCTTCTACGTCTTTGGTGAGAGCAATGCAAAAGTCCATCAATGTAGTTGGATCTGGAACATTGCTACTCAGCTTCTCATAGTCAAAAGTCCATGTCACCAAGTTGTTTTCACCCTTTGAATCAACATGAAACTTCACTGAGAAGTTCTTGTAGAGCTCCAGGAGATCTCCTTCAATGACCTTGTAAGTGACTGACCTCTTTTCCTCATCTATGGATTCTATAAGGTCTTTAGCAATCTTTTTTTTCCCATCTATGTGGTATACAAGAATAAAATGAGTTAAATACTATGCTTTTTAATTTCAATCTGAATATAGAGAGATCCATTGTATCATTCATTACAAGAATGAATTGTGTGTGTGTATGTGTGTGTATATATATGACTCTTTATTCAAACCTTTGCTTCATCTCGATCAAGACTGTTAGGTACCGAATGAGTAATTGTACAAGCTACTAGTAGTATCATGTTTTTGCAGGCAAACCAAACAGTTTGTATATATATATACACACACACAGTGTGTATGCTTGTGATACAACATGTAATAGCTAGGCACCCAACAAGTGAAAACGAAATATCAAGCTAGCAGAAGATCAAGATTAACTTATAAAGCTCATGCTTAGTTACAATGGTGAAAGACAAAACAGTTTCAATCTTATAGGTTAAAATAATGCAAAAGATTGAAGGCAGTGCTTCTAAGAATAGTTCTCGATTTTCAAAGAAATGAAAAGAAGATAAAGCACTGTGGGAACTACCTTGAACTTTTTTAGCCTTGCATTTGAAGTCAAAATCTTGTGAAACAATAATTGTAACATATAATTACTGCATTTAAATTTATATATATATATATATATATATATATATATATATAATCTGAATTATATGATTTCAATAGATTAAAAAGAAAATCTTTATATTTAATAAAAATAAACAAACCTTCCTTGACGTCAAGCATTTTGTTAGAAGGTGTTTACAAGAAAAATAACTAAAATTGTTTATTAATCTGAGTCTTCGAATTCCTGGGAAGGAGGAAAAACTAAATTGTAAAAAAATCAAGATGACAAAAATTTCAATAACAATAATGATATCAGTATTTTTAATTCTCGTTAAATGACAAATTCAATAGCTACTTCTTATATAAGTTATTAAAGTACCATATTAGAGATATGAATTGGGATTCTTTAATTGCATGGGCAAGTCACCATTGGAAAGCAAAAAATTGGGGCAATTCCATTCAGAAATTGGCTTTTTCAGCATCAATTTACGTCATTTGGAATGAGCGAAATAGAAGAGTTCTTGAAAAAAAGAGTCGGCCACAAAGCTCAATTCGTGATCAAATATACAATTGTATTAGAGAGCGACTACTTCCCCTCTCTTTGAAGGTCTCCCCAACAACAATTTACGCACAAAGAGTCTGGGATCTTCCAGAGTCCTTTCTTCGTCCACCTCCTCGTCCGCCCGACTAATTTAAGATTCATAATCCCTCAATTTATGGATGATTGATGTTTCAAGTGACAACTGGATGTTCTGATATTGGGTATAACCATTTGAGTTTGTTTTGGTTCTTTGATAATTTGTTATCAATTCCTGTTTAAAAGTCTTATACTTATGTTTCCCATTACATGGGCTCTTGTAAATTACAAGCACATCAATATATATTTGCTTTATCTTTCAAAAAGAAAAAAAAAAAGTACCTTTCTATTTTGTTTATGATATTTGTGCTTTATTAAAATTTGTGAAATTTTGTTTAGTTAAAATGGCACATTCCATCAAGTTAATAATGATGTGTGTTTTTCAAAGTATAATCAAAGTATTCAAATTGAAACAATTGTTGAAGAAAAATTAATTATTTAACAACCAATTAACTAGTGCACATAAGTTTGGTATAAATACATATAGACACACACAGAGACGCATATATAACTATGTGTGTATGTGTGTGTATATATATATAGTGAATTTAGAAATGGGTGTATCGCTTTACCATGGAAATAATTCCAGATGATAACAGAGCCTACGGTGCCAAATTCACCTTCATGCAGAGCACAACCCTGTACTAAATCAGGACTGATGTTTGATACCTCATGTGGTTTGCTTCTGAAGAGCTCATGAAACACATCACCACAAGACTTGATCTCTACTTGGCGAACCATCTTACCTGTTAAACCCATTTTTCTTCACTATAAAACTAACACAATATTAATCCTAGAAGTAATGTGAAGAGCAACTTGGCCTAGACACCTCTTTATATAGTAGAACTTTGAGCTGAGCGACTCACATCTATATTAATTTAATAATATGCTAAATTATCACATTATTGCACGGTGGGTGGGTGGTTCCCAAATAAATGCAAAAGTAGTTAGATGTGACAAGTGAGACTAGAAAGTTGAATTTACATTGAATAAGAATACTAAAATAACGGTATCGTTTTACTTTTTATAATACAAATCATAAAATAATATTATTGCTTATTTAAATATATAATTGAGTTTAGTTATTTTGGTGTAAAAGATCTAATTCTTTTGCATATATACCAATATTATTATTTTTATTATTATTATTATGTGAAAAAAAACTCACATCCACAATGCTCCAAATTTGAACACTCAAACGTTTTATTTTAGAAGGTGAATAACTTAATAAGTAGCACTAGACTACAGCTTTCAGTGATATCTTATATTTATACTAGTTGCTACATGAATGTCAATTGCATTCTTTTCTTTGTATATAGATTTTTAATGAATATTAATATATACTTATTAGTTTATATAAAACTTTTAATAACGAATTAATGTGTTTCTCCAAATACGTGCGTTCTTCTGTTATAAATATTTTTTCTATGAATAATAAGTCATTTATTTATGATACTGATTTATACATTATAAAGTGTGTTCATTCACATTCTTATTTTTTATGTACATTTTTAATACTAATAAGTCCATATTTCATTGTTAATGATACTAAATCACACATGTACTTGATATGAATTCTTTTTTCTAAATTACACACACATACACGTAGTTGTGTCGTGAATATATGTTGATGATATTATTTTAATATTATTTTTTATTGTAAAATAATAAAATATTATTATTTATTTTTGAAGATTATTTAAAATTATTTTTTAATTATCTAATATATATATATATATATAATTATATTCAAGAGTTGTATCTCATGTAGGCCTGTAAATGGATTGGATTCGAACCGGATCAACCATAATCCATATCCAATTTGTTAAGCTAATGGATTATCGGATTGGGATCACTAACGAGTTATCAGATTAAATGCTCTAAATCATATCCTAATTACTCAAATTCGGATTGGATTAGGACCGATCATATAGACGTCTAACTAAACTTCAAAGTAAATAACATATAACATGGTTTTAGAACAATAAACATCTAATTAGTACACTTAAAGGTTAGGTATTTGACTTTTTATTTAAGAGAAATAATAATAAAGAGAGACAAAATAGAAAGAGAGAGAAGAAGAAAAAGAAATAATGATAAAAATATTTTAGTAATATGTAAATATTATATATTATAGCAATTATAATATATTATATATTATATTATATCGGATCAGATTATTATCAGACCCGGATCAACCATAATTCATATTTGGTTTATTTAGTGAATGGATTAGATTTAATGTCTTAATCTATATTCTAATAAGATCAAAATTTGATCCAATGACCGCTCTAATCTCATGGTAGGCTACACTCTCACTCATATTTCGTTCCTTTGCCTTGGAGCGGATCCTCCGCTTCTCTCCCCGGGGGTGGAGAGAAGGCCACGTAACCAAATTTCAAAAAAAATATAAATTAAGTACCCATGAACACTTTTAAACGTGGGAATTTCTATAAAATATAGTTTGCAGTCGCTTGCGGGACTGCAGAAGCATAGTCGTACACGTATCAGCAACCCATTGGTGGATTGCTAACACAAAAAATGCCCTCGGTTTCTCCGCTCTCTATCTCTATCTTTTTTTTTTTTCCAACCTTTCTCTCTCTAATCTCACGCATGCTCTCTTCCTCTATCTATCTATAGCTTTTGGACTCTTTAGAAATTGGTGGCGAAGTATGACCGAAGACGACAACTAGAAACGGCAAGACCAGAAAAAAAACAAATGATAGAAAGTGTAGAGCTTAATTATACTGTACATATTAGTCTAATTTTGTAAATCCAACTTAAATATTTTGGATAAATATTTTGACATTTTTATACTTATGGGTGTCCATATATTTCAGTAATTATATACCATTTTTTCTTATCACGATAAAATCATGCAACATATATGTATTCATTGACGGTGAGCTAGATAGACGGGAGAGAGAGCCAACAAACACTATGTGAAGCCTCTTGCAATGATTTTTATTTTTGTTTTTCGTGCTGGATTTTTAGAGTGAGAAAGAAGAAGGAATACTGAGAAGAGAGAGAGAAAAAGAAAAAAAGATAAGACAGAGGAAAAGAGTAGGCGTGAGATTAGAGAGCGAAAAAGGTCGAAAAAAAGATAGAGATAGAGGGAGGAGAGAGAGAGACAGAGGAGAAACCGGACCTTTTTTTGTGTCAGCAGTCAACCAATAACAGATGACACGTGTAAATAACACTCTCTTATTTTGTGGCCAACTACGACAGAGACAGGGACCGCGTGATTGTGGCAGTGAGCCAAAACAAAATTGATAAGATTATCTTGTCCGTCGGACAGAGACAGTAGAGATGTAACTTCCCTTGTGTAATTATATGCCGACATTGTTATTTGAGTTTTTCAATTTTTATTTGTAGATTTTGTGTCAAAATTTAAAAATGAAGACTAGCGGTTGCTTCATAAAATTGAGAAATAGTTTAGGCATGTTGTGATCGAATCTCACATCTTTAGTTTTTATGAGCATTTAATTTGTTTTGCAACTTCTGTACAGGCTCTTTGTATATTTTGTGGTTCCACAAGTTCGGCACATGGATTTAGTGTAATTTTATAAAGTGAAAAAAAAAATGTTATAAGATCAAATTACTTGAAACAATTAAAATTTTTGGACAAAAGTGAAAAATTCTTGCAAATTTTTCTAAAGTTGCAAAAAGAACTTTTGAGCATTTGAGTTCTCATTTTCAAAAGTTCGACAACTTGATTTTTGATATAATTATAATGATATATATATTTTTTACTATGACTATTATGTCATTTTTCTATAAATAAAGTATTTTCTAAATAAATTTTTTTATTAAAAAATATTATACTTATAAAGAGAAATGTATTAATTTTTTTATTTTTTAGCAAATCATAAATAAAGTTGAATCAGACTTTTATTTTTTTTTAGCTTTGATCGAGGAATGGACCTTTTGTCTTGTCAAATTAAACTGAGATATGGATATGGATGTGGTGGGACTCTTATTTTAATTTAATTGTCAGTGGTTGAAACTTAATGGCTCGTCTCATTCGTGATATTATGGGTGATAATTCGTGTTCCCATGTTGTATTCGTGTCGTGTCGTGTCGATCTATAAGTATTTTATTAAATAGCTCAACCTTAACCCGGTCCATTTAATAATTGTGTCAGAAACCCTCAACACTAACCTAACCCATTTATTAAGCGTGTTACTCGTATCTCGTGTAACCCGTTTATTAAACGTGTTACCCGTGTCAACTCGTGTAACCCATTTAATAAACATGTCCTATAATGACACGATTTGTTTAATAACTTTTTAATCCGTTTAACTTATATCATATGAGTTTCTCCACATCTAAAAATCTCTCTAAAGATCATATAAAAAATAAAGTACATATCAATACACAAATCATAAATCAAATTATATTATAAATTTTGTATCCATTTATAATTCAAAAACATACTAAGGTGATTCAACAACTAAGAAGACACCATAACAATTTCATTCTTGTATTTTATGGCTACATCAGTCTTGTAAACAAACAAATAAATTACAAATAATTGCAATATATATAACTATTTATATATAAGTTTATATAAAACCATAATATATGAATAATTCATGTCGTAATCGTGTCACAAGTTAGAGAGTTTAAACCCAAACTCAACCCAATTTTTGCGTGTTGAGTTTGTGTCGACACATGTATTAAATGTGTCAGCTTACTTCAAACCCAAACCCGCTTAATTCATTTCATGTTGTCGCGTCGTGTCTAATTTTGCCATCCCTGCATGAGATGAGAGTGTCAAACCCTCCATCTTTTAGATTGCTTCTTTATTTCAAGTTGTGACACACCTTGTCTTAGAGCATCCAAGCTTAACTAGTCTGATTTTAAAGCTATGTAATTTTCTTTTGAGCTTGTCGCTAGGTTAAATCGCATTTAAATAAAGGATAATTATTTTGAAAGCAAATGGAGCAGGTGGAAATTGCTCCTCTATTGGAAATCATAACTCAACAATAGATCACGACCAAATATATCTCTAACTTTAGTCAAGTTAGCCCAATCATCCATGAACAATTGAGAATTTAAATTCAAGAGCAACTATATTATTCTTCCACATATGCAAGACATTCATTGAATAAATGTGTTTTAAGTAACGAAAAAAAAAATTGAAGTGAAAATTTTAACAAATTAAACTATGTAAAAAATGGATAGTCACAAGATAACATTGATGAACGCTGAATGTTTTACATTCAAGTCCTCATTATTGCATGTTTTAAGTCTTTAATAATACTTCTTTTATACTTTTAATATTGAATTATGCTTTATTTGAATTTCAGGGACTTATCGGTAATTTTTTTTAAATTAATACAAATTGAGCTTTGATTGAAAAAGTATATTGAAGAGAGTTGGGTTCCATCCATTAAGCAAGTCAATTTGAAGGTCCAAAGCAGAAAAATATTTAGAAAAGGTTTAAAAAATGTCCAAAGGGGTCAAAAGGTTCAAAAAGGAGTCCACAAGGGTCCAAAATGGACCCTTGCATCAGAGCGGGGAGACCGGTCACCCTTTCACCTGAGCCTCCCTTCAAATCTGCTCTCTCTCTCTCTTCATTTGGAACATCTAGCTACATATCTCTCAATTTTGGGGCTTCTTGGAGCAAGCTTGGGACAATTTTGGACCTCTTGAAAGCTTGGACATCAATGGAGATGTGAATTTCTACCTTGAAGATGGAGTCTACACATCTATGAAAGGCTAAATCACAAATTTAGAGAATTATGTAACCTTTTCTCTTATCTTTTGGATCAATTGTATTGAAATTGGGAAAAATGATATATGTATACAATTCTTGCATTACAAAGGCTCCAATTTGTAGATGTTCTATAAATTGTGAATTAATTTAATGAAATTCAATTGTAATGTGTGTTAATCTTGTTAGATGAATGTATATTATGACTGATCTCAAGTCTCTCATTGTTCTTGTAGTTTAAAGGGAGAAATCATGCAATTGGAGTTTAATTTAGCAATATCAATTAATTCTTGATAATTCATGCTAAGGGAAGATGGATTATACTACAATTAGCTAGTATAAATTAGCTTAGAAATAGTTAGGTAGACACTTGATGCTAACCTAAGATGAGTTATACTTGCTCAATTGGAATTGAATTACATCATTGAATTGGTTGTGATCTTGTAGCCACAACATTTTTTTTACATGTGTGTTTTTCCCCAATTCTAAAGCAATTATCCAAAAGTGAGAGTTAGTGGTGAAGTAATTTTTCTAGATAATTTCATATATCAGTTTATCTCTATTTTAGTTTAACCTTTAATTAGTTTGCTCAATTTTTAGTTACAAACAACAAACTTGCTTATTTGAATCGAAATTCAATCAATATTGGGAATTAGCTTTTAAATTGTTCAAAATTACAAATTCTTGATGACGATAACCCGCTCCAATAACCTTGTACTATGGTGACCCGTGCTATTGCGGAGTATGAATTTTAGTTGATTACAATCGAACACAATCAAACATCATGTAAGATCTATATAAAAAAATCTATTGGTAATTTTGTTTTCCATTGTCTAGTAGGTTACTTAGTCGTGATTAATAGAATATTAATGCTTTTTTATGTATTATACAAGCACAAGAGAGCTTGCTTTTATGATATCACATGAAATACAGCACCACCTAAAAGCTTGAACTATTAAAAAATAAACTTAACAATCTTGTTATTTAAGTCTTAGCAAGTGTTATAAATTAATAATTACATGTGACATAATATTTCAACTTCAAAGTGAAATGAAATAACGAGAATAGTTTAGACATAATTGGCAAATTCAAAAAATAGTATTCATACCAAAATCCCTTTTTCTGACCAATATATAAACCAAAATATTTCTTAAAATATAGGATACATAAACGACAAGAGCACGACAATGTATATTTTATTAGTGTTGCTATGTATAAAAATTAAAAAATATATATGTATCAATATATAATTTATAATAATGTAATTTCATATTATATATATTGATACTAACATTTCTTTATAAAAACTGAAAAAATATAGCTTCTCAAGTATCATGATTTTATAGATTATCCCCCAGATCAACTTTCATGTTTGCTTATAACTCTCTAATACTGCATTCGGTACGTAGGAATAGAATGGAATGGAATGCCCATTCCAACCATTTCTTTATTTGGTATGAATTTTAAGGTAAGAATAGTCATTCCCTTGAGGGCTAGTTTGACACGTAGGAATGAAATGGAATGGGAATGGAATGAAGCTGAGGATGGAATGAGAATGAGAATAGAATGGAATGACCATTCTCATTCCAATGTTTGGCTGCGGATAAAGAATGATGTAGGAATGAAATGGTAATACCTTCCAACATGTTATACTTTTCCATAAAACACAATCAATTTTAAAAATGAAAAATTTGGCCAACTTTAATTTAATTATCATGTAAAAAAATTTTAATTACCCATTCAATTAAAACTTTCTAAATCAAGATATAACCCGTCTTTTTATTCTAGTCAAGATATTAATATAATCTTTAATTTATACAAAAAAAATTAGTACTTTATTAAAAATTGAAAGTGATAAAACAAGAACATTCATTCACAACTTAAAATATAGCAAGTTATATATATGTGCATGTGAAATGTATATATATATAGGCGTGTGGCAAATATATAGCATACATATTATATATATAGAGAGAGAGAAATTAACACTAATTACCTAATATATATATATATATATATATATATATATATATATTCTAGAGTGAGTTGCAAAAAAGGGAGAGAAATTAATAAAGAGAGAGAGGATGATTTTAATAAGAAGTGGGACTAGAATGGCCATTCCATAGCTCAAGAAGAGGAATGGTTTTGTTGGAATGAGAATTTCAAGGGAATGACTAGGAATGACCATTCCATTTCTAATGTAGCACAACAAACAAGAGAAAGGGAATCAAAAGTGGAATGATCATTCCATTCCACCTCCATTCCTGCATACCAAACTAGTCATTCCATGGAATGAAAATCCATTCCATAGTTAAACCTATGGAATGGACATTCCATTCCAGTAAGATTAAAAAAATAATCATATTTACCCAAAAACCCTTCACCTCCACAACCACATCTGTTCTACCATCACCACCACCACTACAACTGACTCTGCCACCATCGTCATTGCCTCCACTATCCCACCACCTCCATATCGCCACCTTCTTATTCCACCATACCACCACCTTTATATCACCACTGCCGCGGCCACCACATCTCATCATCACCAACTCCGCTACCGCCACTACCACATCACATCGTCACCCCCACCACACCGTTTCCACCACCTCCACATCGCTGTCACCACCCCCACCTCACCATCGCCACATCACCACCATGCCACCACCTCCACCCCCACCCCTACCCCTACCACACCACTCCACTACCTCCACGTCGCCACCTTCCTCGACCAACACCTCCACATCATCACATTTTTCCACTGCTACCACCTCGACATCACCACCTTCCACCACGACCTCCACCACCTCTGCCACCACACCATCGCCAACACCTCCACCGCCACCACCTCCACATAGTCACCTTCCTCCACCGCCACACATTTGCTAATTTAACTTATTTGTGTTTTAATTTTGAGGGTGAAATTCTCTGAAGGTTAGGAGGTTGTAGAGACCAGGTCCAATTTTGATCGGTTTTCTTCTCTATTCATCATTTTGGCATAGATTCATTTTAAAGATGTTGCATGTGTTTTGAATTTTAAAAACATGTTTGAGAACTTGTTTAGGGGTTCGGGGAAGTTTTAGAGCCATTTGGCTCATTTTAGGAATTTCAGGTTGGTAGGCCTCGGAACGTGGGTCGGGTGGACCCGGGAGACCGGATATTTTGTTGAAAACTTTTATTTTTAGTTTTAGACCAAATGAAAATAGAGTTGATTTCAGAGTCATAGCCACTTTTAAAATCGAAAACAGAGGTCGAAAGGGTACGTTAAGTGGCTTTGGGGTATTTTCGGCATGGAGGCTATAAATATCAAGAGAGCTGATATTTCCTCATTTGTGTTTATCTCCTACATCCTCCTATTCCCTATCTCTCCCTTCTCCTTCATATTCTTCCATTCTTTCTTTGATTTGGAAGCTCTAGAGGTTAATTTGGAAAGTACCAAAGGCAAGTGAATTGTTCTTCTTGGCGAGGACTACGTTTTAAACCAAACAAAGTCCATTTTAGTGAAGGTAGAAAAGCTGGGATTTCTAGGGATTTGCTAGAAAGTCTTAGAATTTGAGGTAGGGGTGTGAATTCCTTCTTTGCTTTGATTCTATAGGTCCTTTATTGGTGAAATTGAATTTTTGCTTGAGTTGTATATGTATGAGTTGTGCTGTCTTTGATATTTAAGTCTCCTAGCATGTTCTAAGTGGAGTTTGGGTGTCATATGCTTGTTAAATGATGAATAAATTTTAAAGGTGTCATATGAGAATTGATTGTATATTGAAAGTGTGAATGAGGTGTACTAGGGTATTGTACACTTAGGTTTCTGAGAAATTGATGCTTGCATGAATTTTTGAAGCATATGTGTGTATAGAGATTCATGTTCATTTAGAAATATATGTGAATTTTGACTCCATGGGTTGAATGAATTGCATAAAAGAAACTTTCTTGAAAATACATAGTGATTGGTTTTTCATGAATTGGATGGATTGCATTGTGAATGAAACTTATGTGGTGATTGTTGATTTTGGGAAAAGTGTGTGAGAAACAAGAATGGCCCAAAGCCCTAGGGTGAAAAGCCCAAAACTTGGCCAAGCGATTGGCACTACCGTCGGGTTAGCAACCCATAAAGTATAAAGCAGAGTAATTGGTCTCCAAGACATTTACTATGAATCTGACAAAAGGAAAATCTCCACTTTTTTTTTATTTTAGAGTATACATAGTGTTGAGTTTAAATGTGAATGAAATTTCATGCTAAACTACTTTCATGTATTGAGTTACGTGATTTTATACTTGTTTTTCGACGTTGAGTAAGTTTTGAGTATGAAAACCTTGAAGCATGCCATGTAGCTATATAGAAATTCCATTTGCATTAATGCATAGCTGCCTGACTCATTGTTAAGTTAGGTGGATCATCTCTACTAGGCTTGTTGTATGCACACCCCCTCCCCCCAACACTTTTACAGATAAAGCACCAGCTATGGAGGACACTTAGTATTATGTTGGCAACACTGTACAATCTTGTAAGTTTTGTGTGTTCATATCTATGTATGCCATGTTGACACTTAGAGAAGATTTGTAATCAAGTTACGGGACAAATGTATTAGTACCATGAACATGTGTACTTTATTATTTTGGTTATTGTTCTAATGTATCTTCTTTCTTTTGGACATTAAAGATATTTTTGTGCGTTGAGCGAACAAACTTTCATTTTGAATTCAATGTAAACATTTCAGACGAGTTTTGTTCCACATGATGGAATTATTATTTAAATATTGTATATGTATACTATGGACGATTCTAGATGTGTGTTGAATCAAAGAAAATGTATGCGTGCTAAGGGATGAGAATTGGGCATAGTTTGATTAAGTTTGAAAAGTCAGAATTCTTTTATCGAGAATAATTTTGATTAATCGAACTCTCCAATTCGATTAATCGAAGCGTTTCGATTCATCAAACTTCCAAATATGATTAATAGTGGTCCTATTGAGGTTTTGGAGCCAAAAATTGAAGAATTTGGACCCAAAACTAGTAGGTTTCGATACATAGTTTGATTAATCAATGATTATCATAGCTTTGATTAAACTAAAGTCCATTTTTGATTAATCGAAGTAACTATTCATAGCATGTTCAGAAATTGGTCCAATATTCAAATAGGTATAATTTCTTTGTTTTATGTTAGAACTGAGCCATATTTTTTTCTAAATCAAGTATCTTTTAATCCTCTTTCCAATGGACTAAGATTAAATTTGATAATTTCAATCATAGAAGAAGTTGAGTTATGGACTAGAGTAGCTCATGTGTATGTGCTGGTTTAATCTTCATTAATCACCCCCGTTTCCCTCACTCTTAACTGGGTGTCAAAAATTGGGACATGAAAAATATGGTATTAGAGCATGTTTGTAGTTGCAAGGTATTGATGTTTTATTTAATCACTTCCATTTTACACGTAAGGATCGTGACCATTTTTGGTCAATTTTTCTTTATTTTTGTTTATTGTCATATAAATGTTTTAAATGATTATTTATGTGTTTTAAATATAAAATACATGTTTTAAAAACTTATTTAAGGTTTGGGAAAATTTTCGGAGCGTTTGACAGAAGTTGACTTTTTGGGTCTGGTTGATCCTGTGCGGGCCCAGAAAATCCAAAAATGTCATAATGAATCCAAATTTGGAGGGTAGCATAAACAAAATTTTTGACATGCTACGGAATCGATTTGGTGTCAATCGGAGTTACGAAACTCAAAAATTGAGCTTGGGATGGTTTAATGAAAAGGTAGTGGCACTTTTGTAAATAAGTGTAGGTCAAATTTCTATAAATAACAAGAGAATTATCAGCCTCATTTCTCATTCTTAATCAATAGAATGGAGCAATATTCATATATCTATATATAGCAACATCTTCTTCTTCACTTCTCTATCAAATTTGAGGAGTTTAGACTGGGAATTGGGCGACGCCGAAGAAGAGAGAAACAGTCTACGTATTGAGGGCTCAAGATTGGTCTAAAAAATATCAATTTCAGACAAGGATGAGTCTGGTGAGAATTTAGCTTGAAATTGAGGTAAGGATATTCTCTCCATCTTGTCATCAATTCCTTAGGAATTGATGTGATTTGAATTGTTTAGTATGTTTAGAATTGCTAAAAAATGAGTCTAGCATCTTTAATTGGGTTAATTCTTGTTAATTGAAGATATGGTTGAATTCATGTGCATTTGAATGGGTATCAAATTGAATTAAGATGAGAATTGTGTTTACATGCTATGTGTTATCAATTGTGGATAAATATTGCCTTATAACATGAGTTATAGTTGTAGGGACTATGTTGTGCATGATACGTTTTATATGTTTGATAAAATGTATAAAAATGATCCTTTCTTCAATTGTTGCATTGTCATATGCATGAAAACTTATGTGACGTGGTGTTTAAAGCTTGTCATTGAGTTGTAGTATTCATGTTAATGCTTGCGTGACCTTTTACTTGAAATGAACATTATTGAGCATGTATTGCACTAATTATTGAATTGAGATTTCCTTGAGCATATGAATTGTCGTGTGTCATATAGTGTAGGAATACTATGATAGCATCTCACGTGCATTGGAAGTATGCCAAGTAATATTGGGATGTCATGCTTACATTCATGTAGGTCGCGTCGGGGCAATGCATAAGTTGGTTTGGGTGTCTATACTGGGCGTAGTTGTATGCTCACCCCCCAACCATTTTTACAGATAATGCACTGGTCGTTGATGGAACATGAAACATCTAAATTATGAAGTTTATATTTTCTTTGCTACCGTTGTTATATGTTTTCATATGTCATGTTTAGGCATTTATTAAAGTTGTAATATGAATTTAAATGTTGGATTCAGTATGTATGAGCCATGTTTGGCACTTGGAACTAGTTGAGAAAAAGATATGAGATTTATGTTTGAGTTAGATTTTCTTCCTTTACATGGTATAATTTTGACTTATCTTATCGTTAATACATGTGATAATCAAATGGGTCATGTGGAGTTGTGTGTGGTAAAACAAGGTGTACGCATGCATAGAATGTTTCCTTTGAGTTATGGACCTTGTGGGAGATAAATTGAGGGTTGAAAATAATGAGAAACAAGGTCTAGAGAGTTTCAGCTAGCTAAAACATCTTTCAGCCTACCAAAATGGTGAGATACCGAAAATTTGTATTTGAAGAGTCTACAAGTACCTGTTTCGGTCAGCCAAAATAGTCGTTCAGCAGACCAAAAGGCCTCTTTCAACTGACCGAAGCTGAAGGGTAGCTAGCCAATGAATTGCCGAAGTTTCATATAAAGGATTGTAATTCAGTTGGAACCCAACATTGCCAAATTTGAAGCTAGTAAAGAATTCAGATTGAAAGAAGGTGATTGCCACGCTTTACAAATAAATTGTGGAAAGTCTGATGTATTTGACTTCAACTAGACCTGATATAATGCATATTGTTAGTCTAATCAGTTGATATATAGAGAATCCAACACCTTTTAGCAACAAAAATAATCTTCATTATTTGCAAGGTACAAAGAATTTTAGTATTTTCTATAAAAGGGGAGCAAGGTTTAGTCTATTTGGCTTCACTGATAGTGATTATACGGGGGATCACTTTAGGTCATGTGTTTATGATGGGGACAGGGGCTATCTCATGGTCATCCAAAAAGTAGCAAATTGTGACTCTATCAACTACTGAAGCCGAATTTGTTGTAGCAACATCATGTTCGTGTCAAGCCATTTGGCTAAGAAGATTAATTGAAGCACTCCACTACTAGCAACAAGGTCCAACATTGATTTATTGTGATAATGTTTCTGTATTCAAGTTTTACATGGGAGGAGCAATCATATAGATGTGCTATATCATTTCTTGTGCGATCTCTGTAAGGATGGTATCATTGATTTAATTTTCTATAAAAGTGAAGTTCAAATTGCACATATTTTCACCAAGCCTCTCAAGTTACCTATGTTTGTAAAGTTGAGGCAAATGTTGGGAAGTTGTTCGTTGAAGGATGTTGTTTGAAGGAAGAGGAGACATTTGTTATGCTCGAGTTGGAGTTTATTTTCTCTAAACTGATGTCTGAATGATATTCAGTTTAAAGGAGGGTGCTAATAGTTTTTAGTTGAGCTAAATCCTAGCACTGTTATTTTTAGGTTGTTTTCAGTTTAAGTTAGTTCCCCATTTCATGTTGATTGAGTTCCTTGTTTTGTAGATACTCAATTATGTACATCTCTATTTAAAACGTTTTTGGGGGGGGGGGGGGAGGGGGGAGAGAGAACGTAAAATATTGGACACTAGTTGGAGATCAATAAGCTCGATCTTAATCAGATAATGTATCTAATAAATAGAGAGAGTGAGAGAGAGAGAGAGAGAGAGAGAGAGAGAGAGAGATTGGGTGTTATAGTTTCGTGTTGAGTTTAGAGATATAGGAAATAGAGAGATAATGTGATATAAGCTAGATGTTTAAATATTGAAATGAGTCTCAATTAGTAAGGATATGATTTCCCAATAAGCTCTTAATCACTGTTTAATTAGTGCATGATATCATGTTATCACCACTCTTTACTTGTTAATTTTTTTTCTCAATGGGATAGGATGGGAGGAGGGGGGAACATAAAATATTGGACACTAGCCGAAGATAAGCTCTTAATAAAAAATATGTCACAGAAAGTGTAATACCCCACTTCAACACATGGTATGATATTATTCGCTTTGGGCCTGAGCCCGCACGATTTTGCTCTTGGGTTTTACCCCAAAAGGCCTCATACCATTTGAAGAGAACATACTACATATAAGCACATCCCCTTTTTCACACCCAGGCGATGTGGGATTGAGCTCCCTGTACCCTGTCAGTATGGTAGCTCAGCCCAGTGTCTGTCTTCGCACCCGCCCACTCACACCCGTCCACAAGGGTTACTAAAATCCACCCCCCTACGAGGCCCGACGTCCTCGTCGGCACACTTCTTCCGGCTGGGTTCAGGCTCTGATACCAACTGTAATACCCCGTTTCAACACATGGTATGATATTGTCTGCTCTGGGCCTGAGCCCGCACGGTTTTGCTATTGGGTTTTACCCCAAAAGGCCTCATACCATTTGAAGATAACATACTACATATAAGCACATCCCCTTTTTCACACCCAGGCGATGTGGGATTGAGCTCCCTGTACCCTGTCAGTGTGGTAGCTCAGCCCAGTGTCTGTCTTCGCACCCGCCCACTCACACCCGTCCACAAGGGTTACTACAGAAAGAGAGAGAGAGATTAGTTGCTACACTTCTGTGTTTAGAGATCCAACAGAGAGAGAGAATATGGTATAAGTTGGATGTTTAAATAATGAAATGAGTCTCAATCAGTAAGATATGATTGTCCAAAGAGAGAGGTTAAATTTATCTTTTCACAATTTTTGTAAGGTTAGTTATGTCATTTAGATTACAATTAGTTTTGAAATTTTAAATAAAATTGACTAGCAAACTTAACGTTTACTTTAGAGATGGGACCAAAGGGGAGGTTGGAGTAATTTCATGAAAGGTTAACATACTTTTCAAAATGTTTCATCTCAAGAAGCCAGGTAACTAATTTAGTGAGGTTTAGTGGTTAAGTACGATAGAGAAAGTGACCACCATGATTGTGGCATGAGCCAAAATAAAATTTTCTTATCTCGGGCCAGAACTGTGGAGAGAGAGAGAGAGAGAGAGAGAGAGAGAGAGATTTGAACAATAAAACAAGCTAGGAGTCTAGGAGGAGGCATAAGTGTGATCTCAGACCATGTTATCAGCTGTAAAATATGTACATTACTTACCTGCAGATATTTTTAATCAAGCTTCTCAAATTTTGTTTGTAAATTTCATGTCAAAGTTAAAAAGTTCAAGACTAGTAATTTTACTATGTTATAGGAGAAATTATACAATAACCGGGATTAAAAGTTTTTTTAATGTGTTTCATGAAAATATCTTAATATATGGTGGGTATTATTTTTCTTTAAAAAAATGCTTAGATCCCTTGCATAAAAAATCATCGTGTAATAAATTAATTTCATGTGTTCTGTGCAAAATGTACCTTAATACAGTAGTATCTCGTGTACTTTTCAAATAGAAATTTGAGCATTTAAATCATGTAAGAGACAATTGTGGGTGTATTGTGTCTCATCAGAAAAAAAGAAAAAGAAAAGATAAAAAATGGTTCAATCTTGCCATTTTTCAATTACATAATTTTGATCACTCAAGAAAATATGATATTCTAATCTTTCCTTGAATTGACATTGTTTAAATTGGATCTTATTTTCTAGCCCTTACCATTAATAATAAAAAAATTAATTTTGTTTTTTCATTTTTTTATCTTTTTGAAGCTTTTCATTGAAGAATGGACCTTTTGTTAGTGAATTATTAGGTAATGGTATGGCGGGACTCTCATTTTTATTTATTGTGAGAAGGATGTTATAAGTATAAATATGTCGCAATTCTAATAATATAGCTCAGTGGCGTCACGTGTTTCACAGTGTGTGTATATTTATATTTATATAATATACAAGTTTGATATAATAAGGACAAAACAATCAATTCAACGGTTGAAAGTGGTTAAAAAATTAATCTTGGAATTCAAAATATCTTTTGCTATCTACGGTCTAAAATTACTTAATTAGACAATAGTGTCACAGACATACACTAGTATCTTTATATATACACATATACATGTTATGGTCTTTCAAATTTGTAATTTGTATATATCATTACTCAAATATATATATATATAAGGGGGTCCCAAGTCTACACTCTTGCGCCCTTTTGAATCATAGAAACAATAACATTTCGTATAATATAGCTTACTTGTTACATGAGGCATATTTAATTGGATTTTAATAATGAGTGGGTGTTTGTGATCCAAAACAAGATTATCAGGTTTGCGCAGAACTGTTAATGTGAAAAAGAGGGAGAGAGTGGTTGCCGACAGTTGTAATTAATTAAACTCTTAATAATTTTTTTTCTTCTCTTGGAAATTAATTGAGCTCTTAACTTTACTTTATGAGTTGATTAACACTCGTCCTATGTGATTGGTCATGCACATGTTTGACTATGATTTTGTCTTCAAAAAAAGTAATAGTTGGTTCTAATATAAATTAGACAATATTTTGTTTAAAATAACAAGAATACCACTTGTAAAATTGTTTCTTCTGTGTTTGTTATTTTTCTGTCATTGTTATTTTGATGGCATTCTTGTTATTCTACATAAAAAGACGTCTTAAAAATTTAACTATGATTTTGACTTTAAAAAGGTAACTATTGTTTCATATATGAAATAGATACCTTTCATACAAAATAACGAAAAAACCACTGATAAAATTGTTTTATTGGTTATTTTTATCTTCATTGCTTTACTATCTTGATGACATTTATGTTATTTTTTATAAAAGATGTCTTGAAAATCGAACAAGTACAACTTTTTGAATGAATCAAAAAGAAATAAAAATTTATATATATATATATATATATCACATGTATGATTGATTTTTAACCAATCACGTAAGGCGAGTGCTAATCGGCAGTCACGCAAGCAACTGCGACTAACACTCTAATTTATATATCTCAAAATAAAAAGAACCAGACCACAGTGAGTGAGTGATTCATAAAATGAGGACGAGAACATGCATCAGAGTGACATCACCTAATCTAAACATACATGAGATACAAGGATAACATGTCACCAGTGATATGATAAGAATCAAATTATATACAATCGAATAAAAGATCAACATCTATGAGATGGATAAACATGAACTCCATTGCTATCCTTAAATATTTTTTTATATCTTCCAAAATGGACATTACACCTTTGCAATCACCTTCTATCTTGGCTTCAAATTAACTCCAATTTTTCAACAGCTTGATGCTTTCTCTCAATACGGGGGACTCAGCCAGCTTGAAAAGTAGGAAGCAACCACCGACGGGTTTGCCATTCTAATTCTTGAGGTGAGACCTTCGCCACAATGACCTAAGGCGCTATTAAAACTTGCATCAAAATTAAATTTGAGTTTGCCTTGAGGAGGTTTCTGTAAGGAGCAGCAGAAGAGAAAGCATATTTAAAATTAATTAAACACACAAAATAAAAGATTTTCGTGGTTCACCCAAAATCAAGGCTACATCCACGGATGAGAGAAGAGATTCACTATATTGATGTAGAAGATATTACAAAAGTAGAGAATACACAAGACCGGATCGTGTACACAAACTATTGCCATAGAGCTCTTCACTATGTGCCAATTCATGAGACTCCCTCTCGCCTTTAGTGTTTTACTCTACCAAATTCAAAACTCTCTCTACCCATCAACTCTCTCCTAAGACTACATCTCTCCCAATCTCACAAGTCTCAACCCAAAATCTAGGTATCTATTTATAGAGCCCAAAATTAAATTACTTGTCAAACAAGAATTATAATTGCTTAGAGCTCAAGATTTGCCTAACAAGAAATTATCAAATACAATACAATTCTAAAATGAAAACCTAATTAAACATGAAATATTAACCACAATTCCTAACAATCTCCACCTTGGCTAAAATTCTATGGAGTCAATAATTGTTTCCCACAACAATTGAATCGAACAGCTCATACGGTTTAAATCTCGCACAACTCTGATTGTCCCAATTGTATACTACGTACTCAATTAGTCAAATGTTTGGTATACAACAATGCAATGGAATGAGCATTCCATTAAAGTGAGAATGGAATGAGAATGAGAATGAAATGGAATGGTTATTCTCATTCTATTGTTTGGTTTCAAACATGAAATGATGAATGAATAAAATGATGATTCCATTATTTTTGGTAACTAGATTTTATTTTTTAATGTTTATTAGAAATGGAATAACCATTCTATAGGTTGAGTAGTGGAATAAATTTTCATTCTTTTTCATTCCAAATGAATTAAGCGGAATGATCATTCCCACTTTAGTTTTTTTTACCGAACAAAGGAATGGATCCAAAAAGGTAATATTGGCATTCTATTGTTGCATATCAAACGTAGCATAAAGCTCCACCTTAAATACTCAAGCTCCATGCCATGTAACCAATCATAGTTTTCTTACTATCATGATCAAATAAATTGATTAATTGACTCCACCTACAATTGAAACCTATTGTAGCACCAGTTGAACCTTCTTGTATTTTTTAAATCTTTTTTAAATAAAGGTTGAACGTCCCAACATGAATTATCGGCTCTATACCAATTGTTAAGAGTAGCAGAAGCGAAAGTATATTTAAAACCAATCAACGCAATCATGAGGCTACATCTCTCTCAACTTATTCTCATAAGTTTCAACCCAAAATCTATGTATCTATTTATAGAGCCCAAAATTCAATTACTTGTCAGAAAAGAATTACAATTGTTTACAGTCCAAGACTTGCCTAACAAGAAATTACCAAATACAATACAAATCTAAAATGAAAATCTAATTAAACATAAACAATGAGCCACAATTCCTAATAATTTCATTCATCTGGAGGGCTTCTGAACTTGGTCCATCGCCATATTAGAAGACAAAAGAACATTACACCCATATATCCATCTCGACATTGTTAAGAAAGCTTTTCATGAATGAGTGATAACATGTCACGTAATATGCGAAAAAAATATTATATCATATCGTATAAGTAAATTACATCTCTTTGAGTAGATCTATTTCAAGTGTCAACATTTAATTAGTTATAGATATCATCTCATTGATATGGCTAGCGTATTAAAGATTTTTTTCATTGTTCGGAGCATATAAGCTTTACGTTTCTTTTCCTTTGGGTTTTTGTTTTTGTTTTTGATAGGTAATGTACTAAAAAATATAGTAAATTCACCTATCAAAACTCACACACATATACCCAAAAAGAAAAAAAGTGGGCTAACACATATACCAATGCTAATGTTTGACCCTTAATGGCTCAATCTCTCATGTTAAAAGGTGGTCATTTCTTTTTAAGGTAAATGAATTCGCACACACATGCCCACACTAAAGCTTCGTTTGGATTGATGAAATTGGAAATAATAGAAAAGAAAAGAAAGGGAGGGATAGTGATTTTCATGTTTGGTTTGCTATTAGGGAGATAAAAGAAAGGTTAATAAGAGATTTGGAGGGATAACTTAACCCTCCAAATTTCTACTATGTTATCCTTCCACAAGCACAATACCATCATATTCCATTTCCCTATGTTGAAAAAGTAATAATTAAAAAGACAAAAAAAAAACTAACCAAGCATAAATTACTGTAGTCTGGCTCAAACTCACATCCTCACACTTCTCTTACTGGGTAATTGCCTTTTTAGCTTTATCAATGTCTTTGATGGTTTGGTTGGCCAATGGGAGCCTTCGGTTTCTGCTATCAAGGTGCTTGCTTCAATGGTGGCTAAGAAGCTTGGGTTATGATGGCTTTGGGTTGCTTTACGATGGAAATGGAAGCAGTGAATCTGAGATGAAAGGAGAGAGAAAAGAAATAAAAGAAATGAATGGGTGTGAGAGTGATATAGAAATAGAGTGAGGGTTGGTGAAGTTTAAATTTGAATTTAGATAGTGAATGTTTAAATTTGAATTTAGGTGGGAGTGAATTGCGACCGTTGATTAAAGATAGGGAGAGTAATTTTATATCGTAGATAGGCATAGATATTTTGAACCGTCAAATTGATTTTTTAAGCAATTTTGACCGTTAGATGATGAAATTTTTTGGGCTGAAAATTCAAACACTAACCTTAAATGTAATATAGATATAATCGTATTCCCTTGTTATTATTAGAAATTACAAAATTGCATTGTGAATCCAAAGTACAATTTAAATTTTTTATCTACGTTGAAATATGGCTCGATAAGTCAAACAATTCAAAATCTATACCCATCACAAATAAATACAAACAAATGAATTAACTTATATTATTAACATAGTCCAAACCCACTTGAATATATATATATATATATATTACAAAAGATAATTATCATCCAAGGTATTTATATAATTACCATCAAAGATAATTATTATATATATATTTATTAGATAATTTTTAAGAGTAAAAGAAGTTGCTGTTTTGCGGTGGAAGAAAGGGACAACAAGAAGACTCTAAAAAGACGTTGGAGTTCTGCTAGATTCTTCACTCAACATCCAAAATTTCAAAATATCTAAAGTTCTAAAAGAGAAAAACAATGAATACATCATCTATGTGCCGTTCTTTACTAAAGTTTCAATTTCATTCAAGATTAAACTCCAGCAATATTTGAATTTGGATAGTAGATTGAATAAAAGAAATTTGTTTTTTTTTTTTTTAAAATATACATAGATTTGTATTCATTTTTATTGAAATTAATAAAGTTCGGTTATTTGTTTACTTGTTTTGATTTTTTTTCTTTACTCGAAATTTGTGTATATAGTTACTCATTTAATTACTAACTAATTCAAAATCTTAAGTGTCGTAAGTTTAGTTACTTGTGTCCCGATTAAAGTAGGAAGAGTGTTTTTTTTTTTTCATTTTTTCAAATTATTCAAATAGTATTAATAACATCCAATCGGATTACAATATCTCAATTGCTCCAACACAATAAGGTAGAGAGATTCATTATTTCAATTTTTTTCCATAGGCCCAGGCCCAAGAAGGCAAAGGAAAATGGTTACAGGACCAATGTCATCGCCAATAACCCAAGGGTGATAAAAGAATAAAAAATAATAATAATAATAATAAAAAAACTAGCCGATAGAGCAAGGGCACACATTGAAACAAAGCAACTTGAGTCGGTTACAGAGAGTCAGTTCCTAACAAAATGACTTGCTTTATAGCATGCGCTGCCAAACAATGTGCTGCATTGTTCACTTCTCTTGCCGTAAGAACCGACTCACAATTCCTCGTTTATTTTGGGGATGAAAAATGTTATACAGTAGTATTTTGCTGGCTAAGGAAGAGAACTCCATAACAAGGTATTATAGTCAGAGTTCTGAAGTAGTTGAAATAATTTTTGTATGATAGAGTAGTGCGGTGCGAAAATAGTTGTTGAAGTTTGATAAAAACACACCTAAGGGATGAATAGGTGCTTGGTGCGAAAATAGTTGTTGAAGGTTGATAAAAACACACCTAAGGGATGAATAGGTGCTTGAACTCGTTTGTTGGTTTCAGAGTATTTTAATTAAGTCCAATTAAAATAAAAACAATCACATAAAGCAAGTAAATAAAGTAAATTGTAGAGATAACACAAATATACGTGAAAAATCCAAGATGAAAAAAAACTATAGGTGACGGTTGCCTCGGACAAACGAATCCACTATCTGAAAATAAAGTATAACAGACTCTATCTCAGACTCATCACATACACTCCACTATGTCAAATTTGATATTGAACGCCTCAGACTTACTCTTGCAATTTCACGTCCAATTGATTTAGAGTTTAGGCTAACGTCACAATCCTTGTACAAGGGTTACTAAAAGAATATGAACATTGCGTGAATATTCTGTTTCATTCGTAGTGCAATTAACTTCTACTTCCTTACAAACGAACAATTGAAAAGAAATTAAACGAATCAGTGTCTTGATCAACAAGAAATATATAATGAGCCCTGATCAACTTCTCCTTCCTCACAAATGAACATTGTCTTGATCAACAACAAATATGTAATGAGCCCAATGACTTCGTTTTGTATGATGTGTGATGGTGCCAAACATATTTGGCTAAAGTTAACCAAGTAAAGAAAGTTAATAAAATAATATTATATCTCTTTATAATGAAATGTAATAAATGACTTCCGCAAAAGTCATCAAACTTAAATTTGTTAATATTACAACACTTTCAAAGAGTTCGAAAAAATGTAATAAAATAAAATTAAACATAAATAATAACTTTTTTTATTTACTTTCATAAATTCTCACTCTAATATAAAATGTGTTGAATCTATTTAAATTCTAAAAATTTATAGAAAATCTTATATAAACTCTCTTATCTCTCTAAATATGTATATATACATATATCATTTCTAAAAATAAATTTAAAACTTTAAATTGAGTTTTAAAAAAGGCAAATTAACTAAACTGAAACTAGAATTGGAGTTGTTGAAATGATGAAATATATTGTTTATTTATGAAGTAAATATGTTGATTTTAAATAAAATAACTTCTTTTTCAATTTCAAAACTTAAATAGTTTAAATACGTTGAGAAAAATATGAAATATGATGAGTTGTGAAATAAATGAGCAATAACTTTCCAAAATTTTATTTAAATCAAATTAAAGAAACGTCAAATTCAATTAGTCCATTTTATAAAATTCTTTAATAAACATGCATTTCGTAACCTTCTTACATTGAGCAAAATCAAACATGGTTTTAGATTATTGTGTTTCAAAAAATTCATTATCCTATGATGAGTGAGTTACAAATACTTTATCACAAAATATATCTATTTATACTAACAAATTTGAATTTATATAAACATATATCAATACTAGCAATTCAAAAATCAATTTAACAATTCAGATTTTTAGTGCAATTAATTCAGTGTTTCAGCACAATTCATTCATGAATAATTTTATACTCTAATACCATTAATTTATAAAAAATAATATTTTAGAATTTTTTAATCGTATTTAATTCATTTATGGGTTTGAAAAAATAAATTTAAAGATTACAAGTTTTATTCAATCAAAATAAAGATATCTCAAATTCAATCAGTCAATTTTCAAAATTCTTTAATGAAAAAATCATATGACGTTCTCAAAATATGAAAACTTTTCAAGAATAATTGTAAATTTAATTAATGAAAATATCAAATAATGTTAAATTTTGATTTTTTGTTTATTGTGATAATTTAAAATAAAAATCTTGTTGTCATTCAAGGTCTCCCCCTTTTGTATGATTTTGGATAGATTACAAGTTAGTCCTACTTTTGCACTCTAAAGACAAATAAGTCCTAAAAAAAGTTTAATAGGACAATGATGTCTTATTTTTCATAAAAAATTTAAATAAGATTCTATAACTAATACAATTCTTCTTTTACCCCTTTTATATATCATGTATGTTGCTTAACTATCTTCTCCAAACGATTTTGTTAAAATTTTTATTAAAAATAAATAATTTAAGAAAAACTTTATTTCAAATGCAAGTTATATTTGATTTATTAGGATAATTCGATAACTTTTTAGATAACATTGTTTCATATTTATAGAGTTTTTTTTTTTCTTTACATTTTTTTCAAAAGAAATATGAAGTTGAAAATTCTAATTTATTTATTATTCATAAATGAAATGCATGAAAAATATTTCATTGTATTTTAACAAGTTGTGGGTATTTACAGAAAGTGAATTTAAAATAATTTATTAAATGTTTTAGGATTATTAATTTTAGTAACAATTAATATTTTTTAAATAGGTATTAGTTACAAAATATTAAAAGTAGAGAGAATTTGTATCATTGTGAAATAAAGTACTAATGAAAATTTAGAAAAAAAGAAATTTTAGTACCCTATTTTTTAGGACTACAACTCGAGCAGGTTGGAAACTCAACTCGGGTTCAACCCTAGCCCGGCCTGAACGCGATCATGAACCCGAGCTCAACCCGTTCTTAATTTTCAGAACCTATTGTGCACACCCACTTTGAATTTAGTTATACACTCCTGCACTTTTCCATCACTGTCTTTTGTTTATATGAGATCGATACAACAATAATATTTAATATACAAAACTGAAATTTTGGATCATTTACTAAAATAAGTTTAAAACATTAATTAAATTACAATAATATTTCCTCCCTTTAAATATAACAAACAAACGTTATAAATTATATTATTAACTAAATCAATGACACAATTTTTACTTTCTTAAAATCAAATAAAAATAATAATCTCACTTAAATAATAGAGCATCGAGAATTAACATTAAATATACATCTAATTGAATTAGCATATTTTTTAGATTCTCGTTAATATCTCTCGACATTATTACAATATTAACATTCTAATATATATTAATGCTGAAGTATTATTGACAAAAAATAAAGGAGTGGTATAACTTATATTACTTTAACTAATATGCTATACTATATATCTTAGGACACTAAAGAAAAAATTAATTTCATAATATTAGATATTCAGATTAAATGGTTTAAACCCATCAATTCATCTAATTGAGTTTTTAGACATATGACTAACTAATTAGAATAATATACTATATATCTTGGGACATTGTAACTGTTATATGATAAGTTATTACTTATTACTTTTATAGGCAAAGTCGGCTCCAATTTCAATGGCAATTGGAAGTTGTGTATTCACATAGAGTGAATAAGAAATAGAAAGAGGACATTAGAAGGAAAATACAAGATATATATATATATATATATATATATATATATATATATATATATATATATATCGACGGTAAGAAGAAAAAAATCCTAAAAGGGTAGAAAGTTGGTCGAATTGTCGAAAACGAGATGCCCACTTTTAGGTGATCATTAGTCCCAGTTCCATTTGATTATCTTCCGGATTTGTGAGATAAATATGCGTATGTATTGTAAAGCTAGGAATAAAATGTGTATAAGTATGTTATGTAGATTATTTACATTTCAATTGGGGATTTCTATTAATTGATGTATAAATCATGCAAGCTAGTGTAGATCTTTGGTTGTACTAATGATTTGAATTGTAAGTGTTATATTAATCTTTAATTCAACTTTATGTCGTCTTAATATTGATTTATTGTTGATTATTCTCATACACTATTGCACTTTGTAAACGAGCATTTATACAATATGTAAAATGCTGGAAAATAAAATAATCTTACGCTTCATTTTTTTTTATGACAGTGGGACTGTTACATAATAGTCACATGCAAGCAAGGTCGTGGTTGCGATTGAACATAATCAATCCCATATTGGTATAACATAATATAATTGATTATCGAATGAAGTTGATAAATACGAGTTTTTAGTGAATTTTACTTATTTTTGTGAAATTTATTGAATTCTTGAAGACCATTTAGCATAAGTAATATTTTTTATTAAAAAATGATTATTCATTTTTTACTAAATCAATGAAATAAATGAATATTTATACATTATATAACATGTTGGAAGATAAAATAAAAATATACATATAATACACGTCAAAGTAAATCGTGTAAAAAAATGGTAGAAGAACTCCTAGTAAAAATGAGTAATTATTTTTAAAGTAGTATTAGAAAAAGAAGAAACATGTTGTAGTATTTTTGTAATTTAGTTAGAGTGTTTATTTTTAAAAATAACACGTGACGATTCATTCATTTTTAATAGGTTAATAACCAAATGAAGATAATTTCGTAATTCACAATTTGCTAATACTTTGTCATTTTCCTGATAATTATTTTATATAAATAGTCAACATCGATAATATAAATTGTGATTACCTTCTCAAAACAAATTATGTTTCAACCAAACTAAATTATATATTATTCTTATACTTTAACTAGTATTTTTATGGTGATGGACTGGTTGGATGGTTACATAATAAAGCTATCGGGTATGAGTGTATGACACAAATGACAAGTCACATTATCAAGCCCATATCAGTGTAACATAACATAATTGATTATCACATGAATTTGATAGAGATGAGTTTTTAGTAAATTTTACTTATTTTAGTAAATTTTATTGATTTATTAGAGACCATTTAGCATAAATAATTATTGATAAATTGCAAGTCCATGTCTTTATTAAAACAGTGAGTAATTATTTTTTTTACTAAATCAATTAATACTAATAGATTTAAGAATGCAATAAATAAACATTTATATTCTAAAAAATATATATAATATACATTAAAATAAATAGTGTGAAAAAGTGGTAGAAGAACTCTTCCCATATATGCCTACATATTTTTAACATTCTAAAACAAATATACAATATTAAGCATTATATTTTATACATTTGAAAATAAATTCATAAATATTAACACAAAGGTATTATTATTTTTTTAAAAAAAGAAAGCTTATAGTAATATTTTTGGTCCAATATTGCTAGAAAGAATGTGTTGGCATTATGGTTGGAGCCTCTATACTGAGAAAATTAGAGCATGTTCAATACTTCATAACAACACTATGTTTATATATATATCAAGTTAGAGGTCAGGTTGTTTGGGTTCACAAAATGGGTTGGGCTCGGGTTGAGATTCATAACGTACAGTCCGAGCCTGGCCCGACTTAAATTCATGTTCCAAAATTTCAGCCCAAGCCTAGCCCAAGCCCAGCCCGTGATTCAATATGTACAGCCCAAGCCCAAAAATTTTTGGGCCGGGTTGAACCTGACTGACTTGCAGCCCTACTGTCTATTGCCTTCTATGAAAACCAATCTTCCTCTTCTTATTGGCGCATCTATAGATCTCCGTTGGATGTGTCCATACCATCAAAGTCCTCTCTCTCTTATTTTCTCACTAATGGGTGTCATTCCGATTTTTCTCCCACGCTTTCGTTAGTGACCCTATCTCTTCCAATTACTCCGACCATCCACCTTAACATTCTCATTTCCGCTACATGTATATGTTGCTCTTGCACAAAGTGACAACTCTTAAACTTGAACTCTATCCTCAAGCTTGCTAGGCCGACCTTCTAAAACTGCACTAAGCAATGACTTTTATATTTTTCTATGCTAAGAATTACTAATGTGAAAGATAAAACTTAAAATTAATATATTATGTCTACTATTCTAATGTTATACTTTTAGTGTCACAATTACATTCATACTAAATGTGAGATCCTGAAAAAAAAATTATATTATATTATATTTATTTAATTAAATGTTTTATTATTGTTATTATTTTATTTTATTAAAATATTTTATTTTTATTTTTTCATTTCTACGTTTAGAATATATTTGGATGTTCGGGTTTTCAATATCAAGTATTGATTTGATCTCGGACATTTTCAAAGTTAAAGAATAGTTCTACGAAATAGTGGGATGTAAGGATATGTTAGTCTTTCCCAAAAAGATTTGGGATGATTTCTGCATTTTTTTTAAAGTAAAAGGCATTTTAGTAATCTCACATTATGGATGACACCATCATAAATTCTTTAAAAAAGAATGACATTGTGGTAGTTTTAGAGTAAAATGGAGGGTAAAAGAGGCTTTTCACTTCGAAAAGTCTAGAAGCTTCTAGAAGGGGTGAGAGATATAGATGTATATCTATAAGTTTTGAGCTAGAAAAGAAAAAATTTCCTTCCTCTCTCCCCATAAGTTTTGCCAACCCTTTTCTTTTCCTCTCCATCTCTCATTTTGCTCTCTTTATTCCTCCATTGAAGGTTCTTGAAGGCTAGACTTGGTCCAAGGTTTTTGGTGGTGGTAAGTGTTAGGTGTTAGTAGCATGTAAGTGTTTCTTTCCACCATTTTTGTCCATCCTTTTCTTCTACTTCCACTCTTTATCTTCTTTTTCAATTATTGAAGTTTGAAGAATGAGTGTTGTGTATGGTTTGTAGTGTTGGAAGCTTTAGGACTTGAAGGCTTCTATTCCTTTCCATTAATTTCTCCATTAAAGCTTTTAAAGAAAAGTTAGGGTTTCAAATTGAATTTCAAAATTCAATTTGGGGGTTTCTTCAATCCATCTTGAATTTAAGGTAGGAATGAATTTAACTTCCTTTTATAATATTTTAAGACTTTAGGGAGTGTTAGGTTGAGATTCTAACATGAATCACAAAATGTGTAAATTAAAGTTTACTTTATTTCATGAAAAATTGGAGCTTTGTGTTTTGAGCATGCTAAATATGTTTAGACCTTGGATTATGCCTATTAGCATTGTTAGGGAGGTTTACCATTGAGACATGTGCTCTTAATTTGAAATTAAAGTACACTTTATTGCATAATAACTTTAGTGTTGGGTAAGAACTAGAAGTTCTAAATTACTTTTATAGTAATTGTGCTAATGATTGTAAATTATGGAAGTCTTGGGTCATCCATTAGTGTCTTGGAATAAAAAGCTTAACTTTTGTTCAAGAAGAGTATTTTGGGAATAAGTGGTAACATGTATGCTTTATTGCTAATGTGTGTTCAAGTATCCTATATTTTACTTAATTAATGTATAAGAATGCTAATGGATGAATTGTGGTTCATTTAAATTCATTTGACAACTTATGGACTATTATGGTTATTTTGGTCATTCAAGTGTACATTAGTTGAGAATGCATGCTAGGTGGTTATTTAAAGTGCCTAAGTGTTTGTGTACATTTTTTGAACATGTTGAGCATGATAGGTAACACCTAGGAAAAATTATGAAAATTTGACCATACTTTAATGTTTGGAGCTAGGGCTCCACGGTGTAACATGGCTTTTGGCATGGAATTAGAATTGTTTAAATGCTTTAAATTATGCTTAGAATGTACTAGAGCATGACTTGGTGTTAAATTAATATAATTGATTTGAAAGTTCAAGTATGCTTGCTATGAAACATATAAATTGCCTAGATATACTAATTTGGTTAAATTATGAATTTGGTTATGCTTTGATACTATATATATGCAAGCATTGAAATTGAAGGTTTAAAGCCCTACTGAAAAGTATTTAAATGTTTAAAGCCCAATTGAAAAGAGACATTTATTTAAGTGAAAATTTTGCTTGAGGAACGACTCATTGAAAGCTTGGTGCACATAGATGCGAAACTAATGCTATGAGGATAATTATTATGGACATTGTTCATATTGATCATTTTTTTCATACTATTCATATCATGTGTGGGTTATGATTTTCGAGAAATTTTAAATAGTCAAAATTGAAAATAGAGGCACAAAGATGCCAGGTGGTTGATAAGTCCACCTGACTCGCCAGTGATTTCACGTCGACCTGCAGACTAGTAATTTGGAATGACGTACGTAATGTATAAAAGGAGAGGATTGCTCTGTTGATGTGTGTGTCATGACTATTTGAGTTATATAGGGTGTGTGCATGTCATCTGCACTGCATCTAAATAAGCAAATTGTTAATTTCAAGTTTTAAACTTTTTAAACCATTATAAATAGGTTTATTATTCCGTTGTTATGGACGAGTTATGGCTTCATTGTTTATTGGTAGATTATACTTCATGCTTATGTATAAATGTATATTAGCGAATACTTGTGAAGCATGTGAGAAATGAAATAGGAACATGTTAGAAAGAATAACGTTGCCTGCATGTTCCCTTAGAAATTCTTACTTCAGTTTGAAATGTTTAGGAGGGACAGTTAAGTCATTTCTACTGAGCCGTCGCTGCTCACCCTACAGATGTATTACATTTTTTAGGAAAAAGGGACGAAAGGATGTTGCTTGAACACCAGAAAGCTTGAAGTGTCATGTTTCTTTTTTGGTATTTTGTAGTTATACTTGCATGTATTAGGTATAACTTGGATAACATGTATGTTACGTTATTCGGGGCCAGTTTGTTGACTTAGTACTTTTGTATTTGTAGGCCATGTTATATTCAGGAGTTTTGTGAGAACACATAGGGTATCCATAGCACACTTAACCTATGGCCAAGTGAGCAACACCAAATTTTTATATAAAAGAAAGGTTTGACATTTCCAAATTGTCTATGTCTTGTTTCCCATGAGTATCAGACATGACTTCTACTACAATGTGTGTTACATAAGTCATGTTTTGGGGAGTGTCATAGATGTGTCGAATAAATCTTTGAAAAATGAAATTAATGTTTAAATTATTAGTCACATGCACACGGTGCATATGCACCTAAGAGCATCTATGAAGCATTATGTCCAACACACATTCGGCATGGACATAGTGTCTTTAGAAAAAAAAATTGTTCTTCACTTCTCTGAACTTAATGCATACACTAGTGAAAAAATTGGAAAGGTAGGCTCATGTTAACATCTAATTCAGGGGGAAAAATGAAATATGAATAAAGCAGGAAATAGATAGTAATAGCAAAAATAATAATAAGGATGATACTTACTGGAAGAAATATCTGGATTGTACAAAGTCCCATCCTCCTGTTTTAGCCGCAATACCCTCACCCTTCCTCTTTACATGAAATCATGTGGATATGCCTTGTCAACATTCAACAGCAAAACATGTCACAGAACACAAAAAAAATCACAACTCCACTGAACTTAATAACTAAGCTAAGAATACCAAAACATATAAGCAAGAAAAAATAGGGAACATCAATAGAGATAATTGCAAATTTCATGATGCCAAACCTTAACTGCAGATGGGAGTTTAAGATTCCCACAAGCTTTGCTAGTGCTTATTCATCTTCCCTCTGCTACGTTTTCTCTGAATTAAAGTAAATTGGATACAATATAATCCACGTCTTGATATTAGGGATTTCTCCATCCATGTCTCCTATCAATATTACAAAGTTATAATTTTTCAGAGCAAGACAAACCCTTTAGTATTGCATGTTTAAGGAATCCTAGAGAGAGAAAAGGTGATAATTACAGAAAACATGCAGATCCTTAGGACAATGAACAAGTAAATGATTTCCCTATACACCTTGAAGGTTCTGAAGAACAAAGGCTTCACTACTTATCCTTTCTGCTTCTTAAATAAGTGCTCAACAATCATAACTAAATTGGTCAAGAATCATGTGGTACATTATTCATCTCATCAGTTCCTTCATGATGACTTACTGATTAGAGATAGAGATATTGATTAAAATTTATAACTTGTTTTTACCTAACATAATTTCAACCAAAATTAAATGAGTGGGTCAATAATTATTCAGTATATCATTGAATTTCCATCAATGCCCATAGACATAAAATAATCCATATCAGAAACCAGAAACGTGATGCAGGAGCATGCGAATCAGATGATGCTGAGCTGTCAGACGACACATTGATGGCACTGAAATATCTTGAGTTGACAGATCAGCGTAAAGATGGCAGAAAACCGTGACCTTGTCACTAATTAAGGTATTTTTGATGCGTTTCAGTATTTTGACCATAACTTTAGCTACAGGTGTCAGAATCGCCTTTATAATCACAATTCGGAAAGCTTGGTTCGGTGCGCATATCATGGGCACCTAGCTAAAGCTGGGTGTGTAAAATCCACTGTTTTTCCCTTCGAATCCCTAATTTTAATTATTTCTTTCCTTTTCTAGTAATATTTATTTTGTTGATTAGGAAGAGATTTTGGGCTTGATTTGGGCCAGATTTTTGGCAACTTCCTTCTTTTATTTCGCATTTTATTTTGGCACGAATATTAGGTTTTTGCTATTTTTGGTAATATTGACGAAGTTCAGCTATATAACCCGGCTTGTGGGTTGATTCAACGGTACTTTTGATTTTGAATAATAATATTGAATACCAGAGACTTTTCTCTGAATTTTTGGGCAATTCTCGTGCTTTCTTTCTGTTGCCTTAGCCTATAAAATAATTACTATTCTGTCCGGCGTCAAAAGGTCTGCTTGTCCACATTTCATTTTGGATTTCAATTTTTGGAGTTTTGTTACTAATAGATTTATTAGCAACTGGAAGGGTCCTTTGATGGAAAAAATTGATAAATACAAAATAATTGATAAATCCAAATAGTTTTCAATAATGAAACAAAATTAGTAATGATTCAAGTACCACTTCATAAAAAAGATGTAATCTAATATATCTCAGATTGACTTATAATATCCCTGTGATTATATGATATGAACTCTAATAAAAATAATTAATTTTATTAGAAATACCTTTAAGATATAAACTGGAATGTGGAGATTAAAAAAGAAGAAGGTAACCTGTCCAACAGGTCCAGTGGATGCAACATCTGATGAATCCTCGGGGCTTGAATTTCTCAGTTGATGAGAAGTCTTCTCACCTTTCTTCACCTCAACATCTGTTCTATGTTGCACATTACGCTGAAAAATATCATGTTTAGACACTATTTTATTATCCGATTTCCTGTTCCAATCACAAGAAATTCAATTCCATCCCACCACACCACTCTGAAATATGTTCCAAAAAAAGGATTTATAATATATTCCAGTTTACTGAATGAACTTTTAGCATTCTTGTATTCAATTGACTAAATGCATTTCTTAGGGGTTGAAAGTTCCAATTTCCAATGGAAATACATGATTATGATGATAACACTAAAGCCTTCATTCACAAATAATCTTATTGTATGTCACATTAACACAGAAGACCAACAACCTGACAGACTTGTATAGGTAGATTGACTGTTAGAAAAGCTCAACTTATCCTTTCAGATTTTATTTTATTTTGATAAAATGAAAATTGTGGCTGTTTGCTTCTGATAAAGAGTTTGTTCTTTGGGTGGTGGATCCTTGAAGAAAGTAGCAGACTTTGATGGCAGATTGACTTGAGTGGGTACATCTAGAATGCTCATCGCTTCACCATGAATAAAGGTTTTATGAGAATATTGAGAAGATGCAGCACTCGGAACATCAAGAAAAATTCCTTTTAGAAAATTTGCAGAGGTACAAATACATCAACAACTAGAATCTTGTGTCGTTATTCATTCATTTTTCTTTTCTTCTATTTTCTTAACCTGAGATTTCATTTTCTTGGAACGAAGATAATGCTGCACTAATACCAGCAGTACTCGCAGTCTCTGAACTTCTAGCACTGCTATAGAGGAGCTCCACCTGTTTCTTTTTCATTGCAGTTTCCCTCTGCAAACAAATTCAAGAATTAATATGGTTAAAAAAGAAACTGGAAAATATAAAAACAACAATATGGAGAAATAATTTTAATCATCTAATATGAATAATTTGAGACAGAATCTAAAGCAGATCCTCCTGAAGCATTTGTAACGGAAGGGGAAAAAAAAAATAGGACCAATTGGCTAAAAAGGAACTTCCCAATACACTGATAAGCTGTTTAATTTAGTGCAAAATTCATTCTAAGATGTTCCAGGAAACAGATTTTATGAACAGACATTCATGGCTTCCTGTGTAGGAACAGTGTAGAAAGTTAAAATACACACAAAAATATTTGATTTATTTGGAGCATATTTTTGTAAAGCCAAAGCCATGGAAAAGTGACAGTATAATGCATACGAGGAAAAATAGAGGTGTTACCATGTTGCAGATTCTATTGCGCTCATCTTCACTAAGGATGAATTGCAACTTCATATGCACATACTGATGCAGGAGCATTCGAGTCAGATGATGCTGAGCTGTCAGACGACACGTTGATGGCATTGAAATATCTTGAGTTGGCAGATCAGCGTAAAGATGGCAGGAAACCGTGACCTTGTCACTAATTAGGGTATTTTTGGACGCGCTTCAGTATTTTGGCCATAACTTTGGCTACAGGTGTCAGAATCGCCTTTATGACCACAATCCGGAAAGCTTGGTTCGGCGCGCACGTTGTGGGCACCTAGCTAAAGCTGGGTGTGTCTGTTTTCGAGGCCAAAATCTACTGTTTCCCCTCCGAATCCCTAATTTTAGTTATTTCTTTCCTTTTTTGGTAATATTTATTTTGTTGATTAGGAAGAGATTCTGGGCTTGATTTGGGCCAGAATTCTGGCAACTTTCTTCTTTTATTTCGTATTTTATTTTGGCAAGAATATTAGGTTTTTGTTATTTTTGGTAATGTTGACGAAGTTCAGCTATATAACCCGGCTTGTGGGTTGATTCGAAGGTACTTTTGATTTTGAATAATAATATTGAATACCAGAGACTTTTCTCTGAATTTTTGGGCAATTTTCGTGCTTTCTTTCTGTTTATTTTCTGTTGCCCTTAGCCTACAGAATAATCACTATTCTGTCCGGCGTCACATACCCACCTCCTTGAAGGGGGAATAAGTCATCCCATACACCTCTTTCAACACCTGGCAAAAGGAGAATCATTTCCATCAGCCTCTCTCTAGGAAAAGGAATACAAGTCCACACATTTATAAATAATGAATTCAAATTGAATTGATGATGATTAACCTGCATGTGATATTTCATTTCCCTCAAAATCTTCAAATACAACAACTAAATTATCGCGAAGGGTTGTTAATGGGCTGTACTAAAATCAACACAAATTTGACCTTCCATCACCATGAATTTAGATCAACTTGAAAATTAAAATTACAGAGAAGATGATTTTTTTAATAATAATAAAAATAAAAAAAGATGAAAATTTAGAATCGTTACAAAGAGAAGCCCCCCTTGTCCCAAGTTTGATACTCTCTTTTCCCTATGGAAACTGCATTATGCAAATATAAATCTCAGTGAAATTCAAAAACATATAAACGTCTAAGAATTCATTTTTCCCCCTCTTTGTTATATAAAGAGGCAACAAGTTCAAATCTGCTTACCCTTTATGGACATTGATGAAGGGGTTGATGAAGATGGGAATGGAATGCCTTTAAATTCCAGGACTGCATTGATATTAGATAAGTAAAGAACACACACACAGTCACACACGTGTATAGAATTGATTAATATATTTGAATTACAGTTACTGAAATTAGAGCTTCGCATACCTGAAACTAGAATGGTTCCTGGCATTGAGGAGAGGAAAAAGATTGAACCACCAGCTGCAATCTGTGTAATTTTTTCAATTTGAATGTATTGGTGCAACCAACTTTAGAGTTTTGGACTCTGCAAATGGTGCCTTAGAGAAAACTGAGAGATGGGGTTGGATGGCAGATTGTGGATGTGGTTATATGAATGATGTGGGATTCATCAACCTCCAAACTATTAACCAACCACCTCAAACGCCTCGCAGGCCAAATCTCTATTTTTGTCTCTCTTAGGCATTTAAACTACTAGTAGTAATACATGTTGGAGAATATATTATTGGAGTGATTTAAGCCTTGATAAAAGATTGATATGAGTGATTTATGGGATTGATTTTAGGAATCTTCCATTAATGTATTTTTCATGTTTATCACGTGTATTCTTTCACCTATAAAAAGAGGTGATCATTGTAAACAAAACTAAGAGAAAATACAATAAAAGTGATGTACCTCTTTGGACTTTGTGTGTTGTGGATGTAGGCCGTAGTGGCCGAAACACATTATATTCTTCTGTTCTTCTTGTTTAATTTTTCTATTCAATTTTATTTTATTTTATCAACATGGTATCAAAGCAGGTTATCATACCCTACTCTATATTTATCTCAGATCTTCGGATCAACTTGTCTCGAATCTTCGAATCAACTCGTTTTGGATCTCCAGATCAACTCGACTCGAATCTCAGGATCAACTCGACTCAGATCCCCCAAAACGTTGTATTTAGTTTCAAGTTGGACACTTGAGTTAAAATCTCCGTGTACCAACTTGAGAGAGGGGGGGGGGTGTTGGAGAATAAATTATTGGAGTGATTTAAGCCTTGAAAAAAGATTGATACGAGTGATTTATAGGATTAATTTTAGGAATCTTCCATTAATGTATTTTTCATGTTTATCACGTGTATTCTTTCACCTATAAATAGAGGTGGTCATTATAAACAAAACTAAGAGAGAATATAATAAAAGTGATGTAGCCATTTCGACTTTGTGTGCCGTGGATGTAGGCCGTAGTGGCCGAACCACGTTATATTCTTCTTGTTTAATTTCTCTATTCAATTTTATTTTATTTTATCAACAATACAAAATTTTAAAACAAAAATAAAAGGCCCACGGCCCAATATCCAGACCATTCTGCGTCTGGTCTGAATAATCGAGCTTTATACCCAACTAGTTATTTGGGTAGGTCTGGGGTCACATCCCATAGGCCTAACTGAAAAAGACCATGGCCTGCTTGGCTCGTTTAAGGTGATCATTTTCACCCATTTCTTCTCAACCAAAAAGTCAATTATAAAATAAGGATCGGAATGGCTCATTTCTCCACAACACTATAAACTATTACCATCTCAACATGTGCGATTACATCAAAAGTTAGAAATTGTTTCCAACTCTAGTTCCAGCAAGAAGATTCTAGTGACACAGGTTATCGTTTTACAGATGTGGAAATCTGTGATTCTCTGCCTAATTTCTAGGAATTAGTTGTTGATTCTCTTCTTGATTCCTAGGAATTTGTTGCTGATTTTCTGCTTGATTAATTGTTTCCTATTTATAGCTTTCTTATTTTTAGCTTGCTAGATTAGTGGAGTAATTAGTTACTTGATTTGAGAAAAAGATTCTCTCATTCCTCTATATATAGTCATGTAAATACTGTTCAGAAAGCAATGAGAAGATTACATAATTCAATCTCATTTTTCTACGTGGTATTAGAGCCTTGTCTCTAAAACTAATTCTGCATTATTTTTCTAGTGACCAAAATTCAACATGTCCATGGAAAAAGTCTCTTCCTCATCCGAAGTTACTTCCAGTTTCACAAGTATACAGATAGTTCCCCACTTCCCATTATAGGGCACAAATTGAATGGGAACAATTACCTTCAATGGTCGCAGTCCGTTATGATGTATATCTGCGGAAAGGGGAAGGATGAATATCTCCCCGGCGAAGTCACTACTCCAAAGGCAAGAGATCTCAAATTCAAACTCTGGAAGATAGAAAATAATATGGTCATGTCCTGGTTGGTCAATTCCATGATCAATGAATCAGGCAAAAATTTCTTGCTCTATAGCATGGCTCATGAAATATGGGATGCTGCAAAAGAATCATATTCGAGCAAAGAAAATACCTCAGCAATTTTTGAGATAGAGACCACACTCCATGATCTTCGTCAAGGAGATCTTTCTATCACACAGTTCTATAATATTATCACTCAACAGTGGCAGTAACTTGACGTGTTTGAAGACCAAAAATGGGACTGCCCAAATGACACCAAGAAGTTCAAAGAATTCGTGGAAAAGAAAATAATTTATAAGTTCCTATTGGGAATTAACAAGAATTTAGATGAGGTTCGAGGAAGAATACTAGGGATGAAACCCTTGCCGAGCATCCGAGAAGTCTTCTCCGAGGTGCGCAGAGAAGAGAGCAGAAAGAAAGTAATGATGGGAGAGTCAACCATCACTCCTACATCTAATAACTCATCAGCCTTAGCCACCCGAGGAGTCCAGAACATAAGCTATGACAATCGACCAAAGAAGGGAAGACCATGGTGTGACCACTGCCGAAAACCAGGCCACACCCGTGAGACATGTTGGAAAATCCATGGCAGGCCTGTAGATTGGAAGCCCTCAAGACCTACTCCTGACAAAGAAAACCATGAAAACCATGTGGCTGCTGAAGAAGGACCTCCTACCTCCACGGAATCCAGTCCTTTCAACAAAGAACAACTTAAATCACTTTTAAATATGTTTTCACAACAAGCATCTATTCAGAATACCATCAGAACAGGATCTTTGACACACAAAGGTAATTACTTGAGTGCTCTCATTGTTAATTCAAAAAATAGGGGTACATGGATAGTAGACTCTGGTGCGTCTGATCATATGACAGGAGACATCTCTCTCCAGAATTACAACCCATGTCAAGAAGGTCTTACTGTAAAAATAGCCGATTGATCTCTTTCTAAAGTGGTTGGGACAGGATCTATCATTATTTCAAAGGACCTGACTTTGAATTCTATTCTCCATGTTCCCAATTTGGACTGCAGTCTTTTGTCAGTGAGCAAACTTTCTCAATGACTTAACTGTTTTGCTAAATTCTTCTCTATGTGAATTTCAGGTTTTGGATTCGGGGAGGATGATTGGCAGTGCTAGGATGTGCTTAGGCCTTTATCTTCTCAAGAATGATGAACCTCCTAGAAGACAAACTCACAATGCGGTATGTGTTGAGTCCAAAAGTCACTCAATAAAAGTTCAGTTTCTGTTTCTAATAAGGATAGTGCAGTCATGTTATGGCACTATCGTCTAGGTCATCTCAATTTCTTATATCTCCTAAAGTCATTTCCATCCTTGTTTATGAATAAAAATCCAAAATTGTTTCAATGTGAGGTGTGTCAATTTTTAAAGCATGTTCGTACCTCTTACCACATTAAACTATACAAAGCATCTAATCCTTTTTCTATAATTCATAGTGATGTGTGGGGGCCATCTAGAATAAAAAATATTACTGGTACTAGATGGTTTGTGTCTTTTGTAGATGATCACACCAAAATTACATGGTTGTTTCTCATGAAAGAAAAATCTAAAGTCGGCCAAATTTTTAGAAATTTCAACAATATGGTTCAAACTCAATTTCAAACAAAAATACAAGTGTTGAAAACTGACAATGCAAAAGAGTATTTTGAGACAATTCTGGGTGACTATATTAGAAGTCAGGGCATTGTTCATTAAAGTTCTTGTGTGGACATACCTCAAAAAAATGGGGTGGCAGAAAGAAAAAACCAACATATTCTAGAAGTTGCCCGATCACTCATGTTCATAACAAATGTTCAAAAATATTTTTGGGGAGAGGCAGTTTTAACAACTGCTTACTTGATAAACCGGATATCATCGCGAGTCTTGAAATTTCAAACATCTTACCAGGTTTTTCTTCACTTTTTCCCTACTACTCGAGTCTTGTCCACTTTTCCTTTCAAGGTATTTGGTTATTCAGCGTTCGTACATATCCATAACCAATACTGTAGTAAACTTGATCCTAAGGCTCTCAAATGTATATTTGTAGGGTACTCCTCAAATCAGAAAGGGTATAAATGTTATTCCTCGGTCACTCAAAGATTCTACAATTTCATGGATGTCACATTCTTTGAACATCAACCTTTCTACTACAAAACTGATATTCAGGGGGAGAACTTCACTTAAGAATATCAACTTTGGAACATTGATGCCTTAGATTCGACTTACAGTCATGATACATCTCCAACCGAGTCACCTCAACCATCCCAAACCGATATAGATCAAAATCCTAGCCCAAGCCCAAGCCCAAGTCATGATGTCCATTCCGAGCCTGACACTCAAATAAGATACCATAGTCCCTAGTGTTCCATTCACACATATCCTGCAGAAGCAAGTGAGTTACGTGTCTATACTAGGTGTAACAAGACTAGAGAGGATAAAGAACTGCAGCCAACCGATCACGATCATGAGTCCAACCAGGGTCTGGAATCATAAAATTCACCAGGTAATACTAGTCACAAACTTGCTTCCAATAACATGTCTGATGAAGATCTTGATAGACCTATTGCCTTGAGAAAAAGCACTCGATCTTGCACTAATCATCCAATTTATAACTTTATCTCATATGGGAGATTGTCACACAATCACCGTGCCTTTGTCAGTAATCTTGACAGAACACAGGTTCCAAGATCAATACATGAAGCTCTAAGCATACCTAAATGGAAGGAGGCTGTTTGGGAAAAAATTCGAGCTCTAGAAAAGAATGGGACTTGGGTGATGTCTGAGTTGCCATCAGGAAAACGTCCTGTAGATTGTAAGTGGATTTTCACCATCAAACATAATTTAGATGGAAGTATTAACAGATTTAAGGCTTGTCTGGTGGCTAAAGGGTTCACACAATCCTATGGGATTGATTACCAAGAGACTCTTGCACCAGTAGCTAAACTCAATACTGTTCGGGTATTACTCTCACTTGCTTCCAACCTTGATTGGCCACTCTATCAGCTAGATGTGAAGAATGCGTTCCTTAATGGTGATCTTGAAGAGGAAGTGTACATGGAGATTCCTCTTGGTTTTGATACTCTAGCTAATCTTAACAAAGTCTGCAAACTCAAGAAGTCTTTGTACGAACTCAAACAGTCACCAAGAGCATGGATTGACAGGTTTACTAAGGTTGTAAAGAAGTTTGGGTATGATTAGTGCCAGCCAGACCATACTATGTTTGTCAAACATTCATCCTCAAGAAAGAAAGCAATACTCATTGTGTATGTCGATGACATTATTCTAACTAGGGATCATGATGAAGAAATTCTAAAGCTCAAAAGCTTCCTAGCTAAAGAGTTCGAGATCAAAGATTTGGGCAATCTCAAATATTTCTTTGACATGGAAGTAGCTAGGTCTAAGAGAGGTATTTTAATTTCTCAATGAAAGTATGTACTAGATCTCTTGAAAGAAACAGGAATGCTTGGATGTAAACCAGCTGACACTCCTATGGACTCCACTACAAAATTGGGTAGCAAAGACAGTAGCGCACCTGTTGACAAAGGGAGATACCAGAGATTAGTTAGGAAACTCATATATCTATCTCATACTAGACCAGATATCAGCTTTACTGTAAGTATGGTGAGTCAATTCATGAACAACTCAATAGAAGAGCACATGGACTCAGTATACAGGATTCTGAGATACTTGAAGATGCACCAGGACAAGGATTGTTCTTCTAGAAGACCGCAAACAAGGAAGTTAGAATATTTACTGATGCAGATTGGCTAAGTTCTGTAACTAATAGGCGATCAACCTCAGGTTACTGCACTTATGTTTGGGGTAATTTAGTTACTTGGCGAAGTAAAAAGCAATCAGTAGTGTCACGCAGCAGTGCAGAAGCAGAATTCAAAGCTCTTAAAAATGGCATTTGTGAGGGAATTTGGTTGAAAAGAATGCTCTATAAGCTAGGAGTTCCTATCTCGGGGTCCATGAAGGTGTTTTGTGATAATCAGTCAACAATCAGCGTAGCTAAGAATCCAGTGCACCATGATAGAACAAAACATGTGAAAATAAATTGACACTTTATCAAATAAAAGATAGAGAACAACACCATGTCATTTCTGTATATCCCGACCAGTCAGCAGACAGCAGACATCCTAACTAAAGCCTTGCCACGAAAGACATTTGATGATCTTATTTCTAAGCTAGGTTTACTCAACATCTACAACCTAACTTGAGGGGGAGTGTGGAAATCTGTGATTCTCTGCCTAATTTCTAGGAATTAGTTACTGATTTTCTTCCTAATTCCTAGGAATTAGTTGCTGATTTTCTACCTAATTAGTTGCTAATTAGTTGTTTCCTATTTTTAGCTTGCTAGATTAGTGGAGTAATTAGTTACTTGATTTGAGGAAAAGATTCTCTCCTTCCTCTATATATAGTCATGTAAATACTATTCAAAAAGCAATGAGAAGATTAAATAATTCAATCTCATTTTTCTACAATAGATAACATACATAAGAGGCTACCGCTTTATAGAATTGTTTCCAGCTCTATTACCTATACCCCATGAACATACATAAGAGGCTATCATTTTTCTTGGCATAGAAGGGTGAACATGCATATTAGATTCAAGAATGAGAGCAACTACCTTATCACTATTCTATGTGAATGTTTATATCCCTTCTACCCCTCTCATTACCACATATTGATGAAAGTAACAATAATGACATTTGTCCTTACTTCTTGAACATTCTGATGCACGTTGTGGTTACTACAAAATAAGATCTAAGTGCAGCTTAGGGAGGGAAGGCCCTAAAAATTGCAATATTGATTTCAGCAGAAGTGGTCATTGTGACAAATGCTACAACAACCATTATATAAAAAAGTCAAAATACATAGTTAAGGCAAAATTACTGAAAGAGGAAGCAAAGCAACTAATTTCCACTAAAAAATTCCCATGGATATCATCCACTAATATCTAAAATCTCCTTTATTTTCTTCTTCTTCTACCTTCAAATGTTAGCAATAATCAGGTTCAAATAGATGACCAAATAACAAAAAAAATACCAGTTAGAGAGTAACAAACTTTATCCATTTGGTAAAATAATCAGTAGGCACGATGATCCAGTGGTGTCCGCCTGCTGATGGTGGGTTGATTTTGCACTAAGGTCCATGGCCCATCCTCTGAATGGCTATGGTTTAACAATCAGTTGCATTTCCCTGGCAAGGACTCTCTGAATCGGTCTATACTTTTGGCAAGCATTGCAGCCATTAGCATCTTCTATGCAATCTTTTAATATACCTAACTAGTGATACCCATATCTTCTAATCAGCCAACACATTTTTATTCCTGCTTGATGAGCCCCACAAGTACCTCAAGGCCTTTCTTCTGACCCTTCTATCCACAGGCCGATTAGGATTTCTTAGAAAATTGAGCAAATGGTATCTCCAATCATCGTCTTCTAATGTGTCAATATTTACCACAAAGGTATCGCCCATGGTTGTATTCCTTGCCTCAGCTAAAGGGAGACTTCTTCGTGATACTCTGATCAGCCTTTCGGCCAACCCTTCCGGGACCCTTACCCCTGAGGCTATCTAGGCTAGATCGTTCGTCTCTTTGTTGAATTCTTTTAGTCGATATTTTAGCTTAACAGTGTCAAATTGTTCCACTAATTAAAGAGCCAACGAATGAAATGACCTCAACTGTCAGGCCAGGCATCAAAAGTCTTCGAATATTTGGCTAAGAACCAGATTCGAATCCCCCAAGATATGCACATCTTGTATAAAAATTTCTAACAGGATTTCCAAGCCAATAATCACAGTCTCATATTCTGCTTGGTTATTAGAGCATTTAAAGTTCAAGAAGAAGGAAAATATTATCCTTCTCCCATTTGGAGAGATGACCATTATTCTTGCCTCGGTGCCATCGCTGGTACTGGAGCCACCAAACATCACTGTCCAAAGAGTCATGAATAGGGTTGCTGATTCTAGCTCATCTGATATATATGGATTGATATCGATCGATGGATGATTAGCCAGGAACTCAGCCAATGCATTACCCTTGACCGATTTTTGTGGGACATAGACAAAGTTTAATTCCATCAAGGCCAATAGCCACTTGCCTATTTGGCCTGTGATCAAAGGACTCGATAGCATGTATCTGATGAGGTTAGTTTAGCAGATCACATAAACTAACACCTGCAACATATACACTCTTAACTTCATAGCAGAAAAGTATAAGGCCAGACATAATTTCTCAGTCGACGTGTATCTACATTCGATTGAGGAAAGAACTCTGCTCAAATAATCAATTCCTTGCTCATTCTGTAACTCATTATCCTGGGCTAACATGCTTCTAACAAGTAAAGGTTCATCGGCCACTTTTTCCTTGGAGGCATCACAATAAGTGGATTGGCTAGATATTCTTTTATTCTTTTGAACGCTTGTTGATTTTTTTGTCCCACACAAACTCAGCATGGGACTTTAGTTTTATTCGAGGAGAAAATGTGTGGATCTTCCCTGCACAATTTGAGATGAAGTGTCTTAGGAAGTTTATCTGACCAATGAACCGTTAAAGCTATTTATTATAATTGGGTGCCATGGTGTTCATGATTGCCTTGGTTTTGTTCTGATCGATCTCTATACCTCGTTGATGCATCAGAAATCCAAAGAAATTCTTAACTAATACTCTGAAAGCAAATTTAATAGGATTCATCTTCAACTTATAAGCTTGCATCCTTTCGAAGGTAGCCTTAAGATGTATCAGGTGCTGCCTCTCAACTGATGACTTCACTATTACATCATCGATGCAAATTGCCATGAACTGGCCGATCATATTGTGGAATATGGCATTCATTACCCTTTGGTAGGTGGCCCCAGCATTTTTTATACCAAAAGGCATGACCACCCATTCAAATGTTTCGATCGACCCGAGACACCTGACTGTCATTTTTGTAATTTTTGCTTTGGCTATATATATCTAGTTATAACTTGAGTGCCCGTCCATAAAAGACAAATCTCATTTTTAGCGGCCAAATCTATCAACTGATCGGCCATTATTGATTCAATGATGAAAAAGGCAGTAAATAAAGATTGATCACCAACAGTGACTTCTAGAAGGAGTATTCCTTTGGTGTTTGTGGAACCACCATTGAATCTGCTGATCACAACATCTGTGGGAATTACATCTTCCATGTTCTTTCCCAAATGTTTCATTGTGGTTGATGGAATGACGTTTACCACTAATCTGTTATCGACCAGAACTCGGTTGACTGACTGGCTTTCTATCAACACTTTAACATACAAAGGCCTTAATTGTTGAGTCATGGCCAATGGTAGTATTTCAAATACCACCCTATCGGTTGACAATAAACCTTCTTTGGAAACCAGTGGCTTATTGCGCGATGTTGTCTCTGGTGTAGCTTCCTGAATCATGTGGTGATTTTTAGGCTTAGTAGGATTAGTCACCGTACATAGTTGGTTAGGTTTTACTTGAAAAATAACTGGTAAAACAAATGTCATCTTGCACACAACTTTCTTTGAGAAATTTTTGAACTTGATTCTATATTTTGCCATATGTTTTGAATCTTGGTCGGACTGGTCTTCTTCTTTGGAAGATTCTTCATCAACAAATGCCACAGATATATCTGTTGCCTCATGTAAAGAAGGCTCCTGATCATGACCATCAACCAACATTACTTGGCGGTCGACTTATTTCCTTCTCAGTTCAGCTCTCTTCCGTTGCATTCTCCACTTTTGAGCCTAAGTGGGAGCTCTTTTTAACATTATGTCCTTAGAAAATTTGGGATGAGTTACTTTTGTCCATCAGTTATAGGCAACCACAGGTGGTTTTATAATTTTGGTTGCATGAGTGATATATTCCTTTCTTTCCCATATCTTTGGTTGATCTAGTACTCTTCTCTTAAACCTCAGTGGGTTACGATGAGTTGGAAACATCTTGTCAAACATCTCCTTGTCTCTACGTATGGTGACTCTTTCTTGTGGTTTGATTCTTTGGAAGACCGATCAATTTGCAGCCATCTGGGCAGGCCGATCTTGAGGGAACACGATACTCTCATAGAGACTCTTCCATATGCCTTGCCCCCTAGGTTCAATTCCTTGGTCTTCATGTTTCCCATGAGTCTTTCATTTTGGGCAACATCCTTTTCCAATTAGAGCCAGTTGAGCCTCTCGTAGTTTTCACTCAAATTCTTCTATTATCTTGTCAATCGAAGAGTTTATTGGTGCTCTGCCATCAGCTTCTGATTACTTGTAATTAGCCTTTGGGGCAAGGCCGATTACATTGCTAGAAACAATTATAGGAAAGGGTTGCTATCGACCCTCATAACCTCCAATTTTTTATCTGGAAATTTCAAGGTGCCTCATCGATCGCTTTTTACACAATATTACGAAACACCATACAATTATTAGTAATATGTTTCTAAGAATTATGTTATTTACAATATTCTTTTTCCTTCAACTCGGTGGCTAATGGGATATTCTACCCTTTGGGTAATGTGATCTGTTTATTAACTAATAGATTATCAAAGATCTTATCAGTCATGAATAGATCGAATGAGTAAAATTTGCCTGCATCGGTCCCCTTTTAACAGGATTGGTAGACGATGAAGCAGAGTGAGAGCCACTAGTGGCTGATTTGACTCTTACAAGAATTTCACATATGCACGGTTTCTTAATGTGGACCTCGGCCAAATTTTCCTCGAGATCCTCATTAATTTCTGTCGAGAAAACCTCATAATTAGGATCTTTATAATAAGTCCTTTTTGATGAGGTTTTCGTTTATTTCTCCTCATTGAGGATCGATTCATATCAGGTAGCCCTATCGGCTAGTTTAAATATGTCATGGAATTATATACCCTTAAACCTCTTCCCATGTTCAACATCTAAACCATTTAAGGATAACTTTGCATATTTCCTTTCAGGTTGGATCACTCAACACTTTAGTTGGGCCCTCTTAAACCTTGCTATGAAAGTCCTGACCATTTCCCTAGGCAATTGACTTAGCCTGGGCAAATCAACCAATGTAGCCTCCGGTTCCAGATGATAAAAACTGAATATGGAATAACTCCTCTATTTGTTGTCAATTCCCTACGAAATTTGGCCTCAGGTTGGAGTACCAAGTAAAAGCTATCCCAGTTAAAGAACTAGGGAATAGTCTTAATTTCCACATATGGTTAGCACCAGCCTCTCCACATTGGATTGTGAATGGCTGATATGTTCCAGTATTGACTGATTTCCCTCTCTGCTAAATGTAGCAAAGTTAGAGATTTTATATCCAGTAGGATATTCAAGTAAATCATATTCTTTAGTATAGGGATTCCTAAAGGTGGGACAATTAGTCTTTCTTAATCCTAAAGCTTGATAAATATCATCAAATTTATTTTCAAGAATGTTTAGATTCATTGTTTGCTTATGTTCTTGCCACCTCAGTGGCCGATTATTCTCTATTTGCCCCGCGGGTGCAAATGCAATCGGGGGATCTTTCCTTCTTTCCTTGTTGGGGTTATCTCCAAGGTTGATTAGATCTATGGAGTCATTTTGAAGATGTACCTACTATAGCTTAGGCTGCCGTCTGTTCGCGGTCTCGATCGATAACTGGTTTTCCGCTTCACCAGGCTAAAAATTGTTAGACGACATACTTGTACAAAAGGCTAGGGTAAAGGTAATATTGGACCTTTTAGTTTCTGGTCAGTCTACTGAGCCTTTGGTTGATGAGTCGAATCTGGGGTAATAGAGCTCTAAATGATCGAATTATTCTGGATGGTTGATTGTCTTATCATTTCATCTATTCGATCGTTTGTGTGAACACCAGCCTAGGTGATCTTTTCATCTAGTCAACCCATATTGACGTTGACCTCACTGAGTTAGATGTGTATTGCATGTATGACATCCATTAAGACTGCCATATCTGACGAATCGACTGTGGGTCCTCCTAAAGGTTGAGAGATTTCCTCTTCTTCATTATCATTGCCAAGGGCTGAGTTCTTCTTGAACATTAGCTTAGGCAGCATATTCTCAATTCTTTAGCACTTTCTCAGTCCCACCGAGCATGTTAAAATATATTTGCTATCAATTAATCAGCCAAGCAGGCCGATTGAATTGTCAACGTTTGTGGGCATGCCAGAGCCGTGATATCAGCTCGATGTAAATAGTTAGTCGAACACAAGTATCTCCTTTAAAGGTTGTGTTGGATCAAGCGATTGGCTAGGGAGAAAAAATACGAAACTCCCTATTGACTTCTTTTTTTGCCTCAATTAAGAGGACTTTTAATTGTGCACAAAGAATTGCAAGACTGAATCGTAGCAAGAAGGGAGGTAGAAGGAGAGAGATAGAAAGTGAGGGAGATTTTGATAGATAGACTGATTAAAGGCCAAGAGCAAGAAATTATGACGGAGATGTAGATCGAGTAAGAATCAGAACAATATTCTAGGAGAATATTATGAGAGAGATAGATTATACGTGATGCAATTGTTTTGTTGTGGTTGTGGGAAGCTTTAATACAAAGTTTCATTTATTTATTTATAGTAAAAATTACATCATTGTATCTTCATATATCTACGTTACAAGATAATACTAAAATAAACAATCAGCTATATCCTAACACGCCATGTCTTCAAATCCTCAACAATGTAGCTTGTCAGCCTTTATATGCATATAGTCCGTGATTCACCCAAGTCCTCCAATGCAAACAATTTCATAAGTGTCCTCGTTCCATACACCTTAATCCATGAATACGTAGATTATGTTTATATGTACACTCTGTTTAGCCAACTTCACGATAGTAGCTTGATCGTCAGAGTCCTTATCCACAAGCAACTCACCAATTATTGGACTTAACTAGAGTTTAAAGTGTGAATGACTCTACCTGTTACGCTCTAGTAGAGTTCAATTTATATTCTAACTTATGCACTCAGTTTAGATTTTACCCATATCGACCTATTGTTCATGGTCGTTAGCCTAGAGTCTTATTTACACTTAATTCTTCCACTCCATGTTAAACTCACTGGAGTCTATATCCTACTGGACTCCTTGCTTCCAATATGCAATAATAGTTATACAAATATATATATATATATATATATATATATATGTATACAAGTAACATATATATGTAGGTACTAGCCACTCTTTAGGACAACCTGCTAATAATCTTTAGCCTTTAGAGTTTCCTTAGGGATAGACTCCTGGTCAGCCTTACCCCTTCATTAAAACGACCTCTCCATTGGTTGCCATGTGGAGCCAAGATTGGGTGCCAACACAAAGACTAACTGAGGAGATCAAGCTTGCAAGTTAATCAATGGTCAAGATGATTTGGAAAGAATTCTATAAGAGTTTTAACATGTCAAATTCATTTTTGGACTCTTTATTCTATTTTGAAAAGAAACTAGAAGGAAAGTTACGAAGTTGTCTCATTAAATTAACCATATATTTGACTCAAAATATCAAAATGACACAAACTCAGCAGCTCTGGAAATAAGACTTATAGGCCCTCACTTTTTTATTTCATGTAAAGTTCATGAAATACACTTCTTGAGGGTCAAACTTAAGCTGCAAGTCAAAAAAAATATTATGCCAGATTTTTCTCAACACTTTCGTATCTTCTCTTATTTGGAGAACACCCTAGAGAGACCTTATAAATGTGAGAGGATGAGAGGAAAAAGAATAGAGATAAAGCAATGGAGTCCAAGGCAGAGAAGATAGAGACAATCCAGGTTTTATTTGTGTTATTTCATTATGTCTTTTATATTTTTGTTATCTTCTTCTACCTAGTGTAACTAAACTTCTCAACTAAGGTTGAGGAGGAAACCCCATTAATAAAATGATCTTATAGTCTTCTTTTATTTAATTCCCTTGATTATGATTTTAATGTTTATGATTCTTGCTTCACAAGATGGATTGAATTTTAGTACTTTTACCATTAATATCATGTATTCGTGGTAGTTAGGAATCCTATATTTAATTGATCAATGCTTGATTTTATGGCTCTTGAGAGTAAAATTGTTTGATCTTATATTTTGTGTATTGTGGATATATATGATGCTTAGAGTTTGCTCTTTTAAGCGAAGAAAAATCTATCATTGAATATATATTGTATGTGGGCTTTATTGCAAAATCTTGAAAAAATAATAGATTGATTTCTGAATTGTTTCTCTAAAGTTGGGGATTACTAAATAAATAAGTAGAACTTCATGAATTTAATGGTGGTGGAATCCAATGCCTTGGTATTTTCTCTCTATTGATTTCAATCTCTTTGTTTTAATTAATCTTGCATGTTTAGTATAATAATTCATTCTCCAATTAATTTGGTCAACTAGGTTAGTTTTAAATTAATTTAGATTATTATTAGTTTTTCTTATAAAACATTCCCTTGGGTTCAACCTCTCTCTTGCCTGTCTATACTCTAATAGACTCATGCGCTTGCGAGTTATTTTATTTTTAAAACACATCACAAACGATAGATAGGTAGAAGAGTCATTTCCAATCTTGACAGTGATGAGAGGCCTAGCCAATGCCCTAAGCAGGAGAAGTTTTCTTAGTGACCATGAACAGTTTGCAAGTATGTTGGCATTCCATAAGCTTTTTTTGTTTCATAATGACTAATTGGATCCATTTAGGCCATAAGCTATTTGGATTCTTGAAGAAGAACCAAATGTGTTTAACCATGGCTGCCCTGTTGAAAAAAGAAATATTGGGTAATCCAAGGCCACCACATGATTTAGGCAAGCATATGTTAGACCATGTAACTTTACAGTGTTTCTTTGATGTTTTAGAATGTGACCATAAGAACTTCTTGATCATTGAATTGATCGATGAAGTGACACTTTTGGACAGAATGAAAATATTTATCCAGTAAAGTTGTAAACTATAGAGGATAGATTTGCAAAGTTGAAGCTTACCAGCATAAAAAAAGGCTTTTACTGGTCCAATATATACTTATATTGGAGATTTTTTTAAAACTAAGGTATTGCAGTTGATGGGTGTAGAATAGTGGATGGATGTCATTGCTTCTCTACACTTTGTACAAAAATAAAACCTGCAAAAGCTTTACTAAAAATTGAATAGTAATAAGCAAGGTCGAACCACTCTTAAATGAGAATCAGTAATAAGTTTCAAATTTATAACCTCAAATTTTTGAGACGAAAAGTGTATTTAAAAATAAATTTCTAATTTTTTAGTAATTAAAACTACTACTAAATACCTTTGATCAAATGATGTGAAAAATCTCAAGGAATCAACCACCACGGACCCATATAAATAAAGTTTCTAATATTCTTATCTAATTTTTTTCCTCCAATAACCAATACACTTCACCGATCCAATTAGAACTTGAAAAGATGAAGGAAAATATGACAAAAAAAACACTTAATTATATATAAGAGAGTCTTCTTTACTTAATCCGTTGCACCTTAATTTAATCCGTTGCACCTTAATTTGTTAGGTAAATAGAGATAGGCATTATTCGAATTGCCATTATTTGGTAAACACAAAAAATCCTCTATCTAATTTTTAAAAATAAAAACTCATAATAAAAGAATGCTCTTAGGAGGAGAATTATACAAGAAAATAAAAAAACTTATATTTCAGCCATGGTGGTTTCATCATTCCCTTGAAAATGATACTTATGCTTGCATATCAATAGAAAAGAAAATATATAAAAATAAAACTATTATTCTTCATTGAATAAAGAAAATGATTACACTATTTTTTCTACAATTTTTATCTCCAATTTTCTAACTCATTCACCAACCCCTAAGACCCTCTATTTATAGAGTTAGAGGGGAATAGTTTAGGTGGAAAAACAAAATTTAAAAATAAAAATTCAAAATACAAAATGTGAATTTAAATCTCTAAGATTTGATCTCCATATCTTCAATTTGAATTATGAACTGTTGACGCGACTATGTATGAATAAAATATTTTTCAAAGTGTTGAACTTGAGATCTCTTGTGGAGTAGTTTGTACATAATACCATCTCTCCTACAATTCTTCTTACATTTATCTTTGGCTATATATATAATTTTTAGCCATTTTTTACTACTTTTCTTCTCATTTGGATATCAACCCCTATAAAACAGAAAATACAAATATAAGAACATTTAAATAAAATAAATGAGTAATTAAAAACTTATTTTGGGATATAAAATAAAAATTTTGTGCACTTATCAGCAGTCAGTAATGGTCAGAGCTAAAGAAATAAGAGGCACACCTATGTAGTTAAAAGGAAGTGAGCCAATGTTAAATTGCATAAGATCAACAATGACTTGCAGTGAAAAATATTTGGCTTTCCATTGAATTAGCAGAAAGACCTAAAAGAGAGAAAAATGTATCAAGCCCTTTTTTGATAATGCTAACAACATTAAGGTTTTTATATGCAAACAAAAGGAGGTTATTTGCAAAAATGAGATAAGTTAAGGCATGAGATTGACGTTTCCAATGAAAGGTAACACTGGGGTTGTTTGAGGTTAGTTTGGCAAGTACAAGGGAGAGAACCTCCATTGCAATAACAAATAAGAAGGGTGACAGAGGGTCACCCTGTCTTATCCCTCTTGAACATTTGAAGTAGCCGTGACTCTCACCATTTAGTGCGATGGAGAATGTAAGTGTAGTGATACAAAGCTCAATCTAATTAATGAAGCATAGAGAAAATTCCATGAGCTTAAGACAGTCCAAACAAAACTCTCAATCAAGGGTATTAAGGCTTTTATTTTAAAAATTTACTTTAAATTCACATCTTAGTGGGGTGGAATGCATATGGTAACCTCTTCAAATCTCCTGAGCTAAAAAGATGTTGTCAACAATTCTTCTTGATTTGATGTACGAAAATTGAATTTTATTGATCAGAGAAGTAGGATATGTTTGATTTTATTCACTAGAAGCTTGGAGATACACTTATAGGTTATATTGTAGCAATAAATTGGCCTAAAATCATGGACTGTTGAAGCATTTTATATTTTGGGAATGAGAGCAATCAAGTTTGGTTAATCTAGTTCATATTGTACTAGAAACGAAAAACTATAATTACTTAGAGATTTTTACCAAAACTCTTATTACTTTGTTTTACATTATTTACTACTCCCTCTCTCTCATGTGAGTAATAGACTTTGGGATAGAGGGAGTATGTATTATACATGTTTCTTTATAGTGCACTTATTTTCTTCGCATGTGCATCAAAGTTGTAGTAAGATTCGAGAGACCTTACTGTTATGACATCACATGAAATAATTAAACACCATCTAAAAGTATAAACTATTAAGAAAATAAACTTAACAATATTAATCGAGTTTTAACTAGTGTTATAGGTTAATACATAATAGTTACACATGACATTATATTTCAACTGTTGGAAATATATGCGGAAATGCAATCAGAAGATAAAACAAATACACAAAAACACAAGAGATTTACTTGGTTCACCCTAACAATGGGTTATGTCCAAGGAGCACACCAAATAATTTCACTATGAAAAATATGATGGAGGATTACAATCACTCAAATTCTCTTCTCTCTTGCTCTCACCAATATCACAAAATTGGATTTCTTCGGCTCATAATTGTTCTCACAATTTGATACACAATTTTAGGGTTACACAAAACCCCATTTATAAATAGAGATATCTTGGTCACCAAGTCTTCACGTTTCAGAAGAAAAGTTCAATTAGGAATTAAATTCCTAAACAAGTTCAATAATAATAGAAAATAAATTTTTCAGCAGTTAACCTTCCAAAAACCATCGTCCTCAGGCTCCATAACCACAATAATCACCCACTCAAAGACTAGAGGACTAATGAATCTTCTCCATCAAATTTCTCTATGCATCGCAATGCACTTCGGTGTGATCATCTTCTGTCTTCAAGCTAGAAGACCTACTGAAGCTGCGCAAAGCTTCAGTTTCTCCATCGTCACTGCTTTGGTTAACATGTCAGCAGGATTCTCAATGGCAAGTATCTTCTCAAGTAACAACACTCTATCTTCTAACAGCAAGCAAATGAAGTGATATGAAGTCCTATATGTTTGGCCCTTGAATGAAATGCAAAATTCTTCGCCAAGTGTATAGCACTCTGACTGTCACTGTGCAAAACATTCTTCAGCTACTTGAATCCTAACTCTACCAACAAACCTTGTAATCAAATCATCTCTTTACTGGCCTCTGTGACTACTATGTACTCTACCTCTGTTGTGGACAACGCTACAATATTTTGTAACTATGAAACTGACTACAGTAGTACCAACTGTGAAAACATACCCAATCGTACTCCGTCTGTGATCAACTTCCCTGACAAAATCAGTATCTATATAACCATGTAGTCGCAAGTCACTCCTTCTGAACCATAAGCATTTTTCTGTGGTACCATGTAGATATCGCAATATCCATTTCACTACTTCCTAATATAGCTTTCTTGGATCACTCATGAACCTACTCACAGCTCGTAATGCATAAGCAATGTTTGGTCTCTTGCACACCATGGCATACATTAAACTTCCAATAGCTGAAGCGTACAAAACTTTAGCTAAGAAGTTCTTTTCTTCTTCTGTCCTCGGGCACTGATCCCTAGATAAGGGAAAGTGGCTCTCTAAAGGTGTGTTCACCGGCTTAGCGTTGCTAATGCTAAATCTCTTCAAGATTGTTCAACATAGTTGGCCTGAGACAACTGCAAAATATATAATTGTTTGTCCCTTTTAATCCTCATCCCAAGTATCTGCTTCGCTGCACGAAGATCCTTCATCTCGAACTCATTTGATAGCTTCTTCTTTAACTTACCGATTTCTTTAAAATCAGAACCTGCCACTAACATGTCATCAATATAAAGTATCAGTATGATATAACTCGCATCAAAACTTTTGAAGTAGCAACAATGATCAGTGTTGCATTTGTTGTAGCTATGTCTCTGCATAAAACTGTCAAATTTCTTGTACCATTACCTCGGAGCTTGCTTCAAGCCGTACAAACTCTTCATCAACTTATATACAAGTTTCTCTTTTTCTCGACTGAGAAACTCTCCAGTTACTGTATGTAAATCTCCTCTTCTAGGTTGCTCAAGATGCAAATCCTCAGATGCAACAATGCTCAAAATAGAATGAATGGTATTCAGTTTTACACCCAGGAAAAAGATGTTAGTGTAGTCAATCCCTTCCTTTTGTTGAAAGCTTTTGACCACCAATCTAGTCGTGTATCTCTTGGAATTGTCATGCTCCTCTTTAACTTTGTACACCCATTTGTTGTGGAGAGCTTTCTTCCCAATGGGTAATTCGGCTAGCTCACATGTACGATTAGAGATAAGGGACTTAATCTCATCTCTCATCACTAGCTCCCATTTGCTTGAGTCCTCTACTTCACATGCTCCATCATAGCATTCAAGTTTGCAACAGAAAATTCATGTACTTCCAGTTTGGTACATGTGGACGAGTGGACTTTCTAGGTGTGGGTGTCATAGTTGGCTTTGTGGTGCTCGCTGTTCTGCAGGCTCTTCTGTCTGAGGACCCTCATCAACCTGCTACGTCACACTTCTTACTGGATCATCATCCAACTCGATATACTCTGGATTTTCTTGTACCAAGCTAGTAGGTTGTGCAATACCTCTATCCTTGTACATTACTTTTTTTATTATTAAAAATCACATCTCTACTACGAATGATCTTCTTATTTTGGTAATCCCATAGTCGATAACCAAACTCATTTCCTCCATATCCAATGAAGGTGCACTTTAGTGACTTGGGGTCCAGTTTTTCCCCAGCATAGTCATTAATATATGCATAAGCAATACAACCAAACACTTTCAGCCATAAAAGATTTAACTTATTGTCATTCCAAACTTCTTATAGTATTCAGTGCTCTAACGGTACTAACGGTCCTCGATTAATAAGGTAGGTTGTTGTATTGACTACCTTGTCCCAAAACTGTTTGGGTAGACCTGATTGAATGCGTATGCTTCTGGCTCTTTCTGTCAATGTTTGGTTCAACCATTCTGCCACCCTATTTTGCCGTGGGGTTCTTTGCACAGTCCATTCCAAACGGATCACATTCTCAAAACAAAATTTCTTGAACCTAATGTCATCATACTCACCACCGTTGCCTGACCTCAACCTCTTGATCTTCAAGCCTATCTCATTCTCTACCATAGCCTTCCATTTCTTGAACACCCCAAATACCTTAGATTTGTGCGCCAAAAAATAGACCCATACCTTCCGTGTATGATCATCAATGAAAGTCACAAAATAGGACTTTAAGCAAATGGATGAGACCAGGGTTGGCCCCCAGATATCTGTGTGAACTAACTCAAGCTTCCCACTCTTGAGAATTATACCACTTTTTCTTGAAACTAACCATCTTCAATTTTCCATACACACAATTCTTGCAAAAGTCAATATCAATCAATTTCAGCCCTGGTAATTTCCCCAACGAGTGCATGACTTTGAGTCTTTTTTCACTAATGTGACCTAGTCTCCGGTGCCACAAGTTGTGATATTTTTTTCTTTCAACAATCGCTATTGATACTTTAACACTAGCAGTTGTGTAGAGAGAACCATTCTCCTTACCACGTGTTATGATCATAGTGCCTTTGGAGACTTTTCATAAATCTCCAATGAAGTTTATTGCATAACCTTCATCTAATAATTGACCAACGAAAATTAGATTCTTCCTCAAGTCTGGGATGTGTCTCACATCCTTTAGCCTCCAAACAGATCTATTCATCACCCTTGCCGATTATGCCGCATGGCTGATCATCACCGAGATACACCTTACCAAGTTTACCTGGTGAATAGTTAGTAAATAGCTCTCTATTTGAGGTAACGTGAAACGAGGCCCCAAAATCAATCACCCATGACTCTGCCTTGCTCTCCAAAGAGCATATCAATGCTTCATCTAAATCTTCTGAGATAATATTTGTTTCAGTCTTCTCTTCTTTTCTTTCATTCGGGACTTTGCATGAAGTCCAGTAATGATCCATCTTACCATAATTCCAACAATCAATGTCTTTGAGATATAGAGAATTGCCTTTGGGATTTTGAGACTTTGATCTGCCATTCTTTGACTTGGAATAACCATGTCCATTGCCGCCTTTCTTCTTATTCGAACTTCTGCCTCTACTTTCAACGTTCAACGCCAAACCATTGCTAGAAACGCCATTTGATTGCCTTCTGATATCTTCAGTCAGAATTATGCTGACAATGTCGTCGAACTCTAACTTTGATTTTCTTGCAGAACTGTTGATTGCAGTAACTATGCCACTCCAACTCTCGGGTAGCTGTCGTAGAATTAGAAGTGCGCAGACCTCATCTTTGAAGTCAATTTCAACAGATTATAATTGTCTAACGATCTTATTTAACACATTGAGATGCTTATTGAATCTTCCACCTTCGGACATCTTTAAGTTAAACAACTTCTTTATAAGACGTACCTTGTTTACTGCAGATGGTTGTTCGTACATATCAGAAAGGGCTTCTATGAGAGACGATGTCGTCTTCTCTTCTTTGATGTTGAAGGCGACCGATTTTGACAACGTCAATCTGATCATTGCAAGAGCTTTTTGATCAAGTTTGATCCATTCATCTTTTTTCATCTCTGCTGGCTTCTTTCCAAGTGGTATATCTAGATCTTTCTGAATCAGATAGTCCTCTATCTGCATCTTCCAGAACCCAAAGTTTGTGCCATCAAACTTCTCAATCCTTGATGCTCTATCTTTTGAAGCCATACTCCCACTCAAACGAACAGATCTTTGATGAAAAACTTTGCCAAAATTTCGTCAACCACCTGTCGTGCCTTTGATACATAAACCAAAGCTCTGATACCAGTTGTTGGGAATATATGTGGAAACGCAATCAGAGGATAAAACAAACACACAAAAATACAAGAGATTTACTTGGTTCACCTTAACAATGAGTTACATCCAAGGAGCACATCTAACAATTTCACTATGAAAAATATATATGATGAAGGATTACAATCACTAACACTCTCTTCTCTCTTGCTCTCACCAATTTCATAAAATTGGATTTCTTCGGCTCACAATTGTTCTCACAATTTGATATATACTTTTGGGTTATACAAAACCCCTATTTATAAAGAGAGATATCTTGGTCACCAAGTCTTCAAGTTTCAGAAGGAAAGTTTAATTAGAAATTAAATTCCTAAACAAGTCTAATAATAATAGGAAACAAATTTTTCAGCAGTCAACCTTCTAAAAACCATCGTCCTCAGGCTACACAACCACAACAATTTTAACTTCAGAGTGAAATAAAATATTAGTCAAAATGGTTTAGAAAGGATTGGAAAATCCAAAAGATAGTATTCATACTTCTCTCTCTTTTTACTATACATATATAAGGCAAAATAATTTTTTTTGTTAAATATAGAATACAAATACAGTAAGAAAATGCACGACAATATATGTTATATTAATGTTGATATCTATATATATATATATATATATATATATATAGGGGTGGAGCTAGGATTCCAGTTCAGGGGGGTAGTGCATTTCGGTGGGAAAAAAAACAACTATCATGACAAATATAAATTTTTCATGTCAAAAGATTAAAAAAAATGAAAAACAAAATCACTATTTTTTCAATGAGTAATATAGCTAGTATTCTTAATCTATTATGTCTAAACCATTCTCTAGATTAACAAATTTGCACAATATAAAACAATCTTAATGAACTAAAAGATGCAAAAACCGTTTGTCTTGACTTTCAATTTACCTAAAAAATATGAATTTAGTCAATCTTGTTTCTTTGTTAGAGATAATGATTATGAATGAGGAAACGGAAACCAAAATAATGGAACATGGGCAACATAATCTAATGTTATTGAAAAAAAAAATAGAAATATAATCCTTAGAGAGCTAGAGTATCAAAGCTTTAAAAAAAATTAAATGTAAAGAGAGATTTACATCTAGCCATCTAGGATTTTCATATTCTATAAAAAAATAAATGTATTTTATTACAAAAAAAAATGAATAATCAAGCTTGCAGTAGGTTAGTGATAGAGAAACAGAATTACAGAATGTTGATTTGCTCTCTCTATTTCTCCTTTGCAAATTCAGAGAGGAAGCTGGAGCGCAGTCATGAAGAGGCCGCTAAAGTGAAGTCACGAATAGAGAGACAATGAGATATTGTTAACTACGATCTGATACCAAGTTGTCATGTCCTGGATTTCTAAACCCGGTGTGAAAAAAAGAATTAAATTAAAAGTCGAAACTCAATAGTTAATGCCCTTGAAACTTGGTCAAATTCTTTTTTCTCCTTCAAATAAAAGAAATTTATTTTTCTCAATATTTAAATAAGTAGGCTCTGTGCACTAAGAATTTGTTCTGAAAACTATTTTCATTGAAAAGATGACTTCGAAATAATCAATTTAGACTCAAGTTTTGTCAATTAGTTATGAAATTTCAAGTTTAAAAATAGTATATAAAACAAATTTAAGAAAATATATACACAACAATATATATGTTTGCGTTACACACAATACACCCACTTTTTCCACTCTTCCTCAACGTCTAACATACAAGTGAATGTATGTATATATATATATTTCTTCCCTTATCTCACTTCAAGCCCCACAACTCGCACTATAAATAAAATCTTTTGATGAAACAAAATCCATTGAATAGAGAATTTCGAGAACTTCCATTTGAGTAACACTTTCACTATGTTTTGACCTAGAACGAAAATACTACGAATTATTAAAATATAAAAATAATTCAAACATTCATATATACATGTTGTGTTACATGAAAGAAAATCCGTTGCTTATCTCTTATATTTTCATAATTGGGTACTACCTTTAGTTTTTAACCCATTACAAGACCAAATGACCAATAGCTCCTATTGAATCTTTATCATCAGTAATTTATTGGAGTAAAAAAGAAAAAAAAAATTTGAGGGAGCATTTTTGAGATTTATAAAAAATATGCATATAGTAGTAAAAAAAAAAAAAAAAAATTCAGGGATGCCCCCCTGGGCACACACTGATCCACCCATGTGTATATATATGTATCAATAGATAACTTTAGAATAATATAATATCATGTTATATATATATTGATTCAACGGTTCTTTGTAAAAACTACAAACAAACAAACAAAAAAAATAATGATTTCGTAAATTACTCTACTCAATTTTCGTTTTTGCACATACCCCTTAAAAATATTAAAAAATGTTACAAATCACCTGTGCTGTTTGCAGCGCGCACACACGTATATATAGAGAGAGAGATAGACCAACAATACAAACTATCGTACATATACAATCAACCACACCCACACACTTTTATTAGCAGATACGATACATATTATTCACAAGAGGAACTCCCAATCTTTATTATACATATGATTGGGACCACCATGACATGCATATATATATATATATAGGACTTTTAGCCTATCCCTTGAGGTTATGAGCTTCTATGTCTTTGGTGACAGCAATGCAAAGGTCCATGAATGTAGTTGGATCTGCCACATTGCCACTCAGCTTCTCATATTCAGAAGTCCATGTCACCAAGTTGCTTTCACCCTTTGAATCAACATGATACTTCAATGAGAAGTTTTTGTAGAGCTCCAGGAGATCTCCTTCAATGACCTTGAAAGTGACTGACCTCTTTTCCTCATCTATGGATTCTATAAGCACTTATAGCAATCTTTTTTTTCCCATCTATGGTATACAAGAATAAAATCAGTTAAATACTATGCCTTTTAATTTCAATCTGAATATAGAGAGATCCATTGTATCATTCATTACAAGATGGAATTGTGTGTGTATATATATGACTCTTTATTCAAACCTTTGCTTCATCTCGATCAAGACTGTTAGGTACCGAATGAGTAATTGTACAAGCTACTAGTAGTATCATGTTTTTGCAGGCAAACCAAACAGTTTGTATATATATATACACACACAGTGTGTATGCTTGTGATACAACATGTAATAGCTAGGCACCCAACAAGTGAAAACGAAATATCAAGCTAGCAGAAGATCAAGATTAACTTATAAAGCTCATGCTTAGTTACAATGGTGAAAGACAAAACAGTTTCAATCTTATAGGTTAAAACAATGCAAAAGATTGAAGGCAATGTTTCTAAGAATAGTTCTCGATTTTCATAGAAATGAAAAGAAGATCAAGCACTGTGGGAACTACCAAGTAGCTTCATTAGACCAGCAAGAAATTTCACCTTGAACTTTTTTAACCTTGCATTTGAAGTCAAAATCTTGTGAAACAATAATTGTAACATATAATTACTGCATTTACATTTATATATATAATCTGAATTATATGATTTCAAGAGAGAAAAAAGAAAATCTTTATATTTAATAAAAATAAACAAACCTTCCTTGACGTCAAGCATTTTGTTAGATGGTGTTTACAAGAAAAATAACTAAAATTGTTTATTAATCTCCATCGGTGAGTCTTCGAATTACTGGGAAGGAGGAAATACTAAATTGTAAAAAAATCAAGATATATGACAAAATGTCAATAACAATAATGACATCATATATGCCAATATTTTTAATTCTTGTTAAATGACAAATTCAATAGCTACTTCTTATATAAGTTATTAAAGTACCTTTTTATTTTGTTTATGGTATTTGTGCTTTATTAAAATTTGTGAAATTTTGTTTAGTTAAAATGGCACATTCCATCAAGTTGATAATGATGTATGTTTTTCAAAGTAGAATCAAAGTATTCAAATTGAAACAATTGTCGAAGAAACATTAATTATTAACAATTTTTTTTTTTACCACTTCTCTTTTTAATTTGACTTTTTTTTCATTTAATTTTTCATCTCTCTTTATTTAGGTTGCATTTTTTGAATTATATATATATTTTCAATATATATAGTAAGTCTAATATTATACAGAAAATATGTTACATTTGATTTATAAATTAACTTTTTTATTTTAATTACGTAGTACTAGTTAGCCCCCAAATCGAAATTTGTGCTACCCCTTGCATGTAAGCAAAATATGCTCCGGATATCCTTTCAGTTGGGTAAAACTCAGTTGCATGGATAACACACCATTGGAAATCAAAATCTGTCACAAATTCCATAAACAAGTTCGTTTTCTCTGCAACCATGTATTTCACATGGATTGAACGCAACAATAGAATTTATAAGGGAATTGTTACCTCTCAAAACTCGGTCCATGCTAAAATATGTGATTCGATCTTCCAGCAACCTAAAGGACTCTGCTACCATTGCAAGCAAAATCGACTTGGCAATCTCCTCCGAGGCCTCCAAACCGCTAAGTGCATCTGAGTTGATTAGGGCTCTAGTGTTGAGCCAGAATGTAATGAAGTTTAATTCTTAGGTTTATGTTGTTTCGGGTTTATGGCCCGTCACTATGTTATGTTTTGGGCCTATTTATTTCTTTATTTATTTTTGGTAAGGTAAGTAAGTATATTGATAATTGAATGTACATGAAAATTCTCAGAGGAGAGAAACATAAAGCTTTGTGGCCTGAAACATTACCATTGGATCAACTGGATACAAAGGTGTAATGAAAGTAAACCAAGAGGTAGTAGCTTGGCATCTCATAGAAGTAACATAAAGAGAAAAGGAAAACAAACACCTGGAATATGCTCCCGATAATACACTTGAGTACTTCACAGACACATAGTTGTATTTATATACACAATCAACACACTTGTATGCACATGTATCATATATATGTTAAACAACCAATTAACTAGTGCACATAAGTTTGGTATAAATACATATAGACACACACACACACGCATATATATATATATATATATATAGATAGTGAATTTAGAAATGGGTGTATCGCTTTACCATGGAAATAATTCCAGATGATAACAGAGCCTACGGTGCCAAAATCACCTTCATGCAGATCACAACCCTGTATTAAATCAGGACTGATGCTTGATACCTCATGTGGTTTGCTTCTAAAGAGCTCATGAAACACATCACCACAAGACTTGATCTCTACTTGGCGTACCATCTTACCAGTTAAACCCATTTTTCTTCACTATAAAACTAACACAATATTAATCCTAGAATTAATGTGAAGAGCATACTTGGCCTAGACACCTCTTTATATAGTAGAGCTCTGAGATTATATCACATTATAGCACGGTGGCAATCCACAGGTGGTTCCCTAATAAAAGCAAAAGTAGTTAGATGTGACGAGTGAGATTAGAAAAGTTGAATTTACATTGAATAACAATATTAAAATAACGGTCTCGTTTTACATTTTATAATATAAATTATAAAATAATATCATTGCTTATTTAAGTATATAATTGGGTTTCGTTATTTTGGTGTAAAAGATCTAATTCTTTGCATATATATCATTATTATTATTATTATTATTTATAATGTGAAAAGAAACTCGCATTCACAATGCTCCAAACTTGAACACTCAACATTTTACTTTAGAAGGTGAATAACTTAATAAGTATCACTAGACTTCAGCTCTTACTAGTTGCTACATAAATGTCAATTGCATTCTTTTCTTTGTATATGGATTTTTAATGAATATTAATATATACTTATTAGTTTATATAAAACTTTTAATAACGAATTAATTTGTTTCTCCAAATACGTGCGTTCTTATGTTATAAATATTTTTTCTATGAATAATAAGTCATTTATTTATGATACTGATTTATACATTACTAAGTGTGTTCATTCACATTCTTATTTTTTATGTACATTTTTAATAATAATTAATCAATATTTCATTGTTAATGATACTAAATTACACATGTACTTGATATGAATTCTTTTTTCTAAATTACACACACACACACACGTAGATGTAGTTGTGTCGTGAATATATGTTGATGATATTATTTTAATATTTTTTTTTGTAAAATATTATTATTTATTTTTGAAAATTATTTAAAATTACTTTTTAATTATCTAATATATATATATATATATAATTATATTCAAGAGTTGCATCTCATGTAGGCCTGTAAACGGATTGGATTCGGACCGGATCAACCATAATCCATATCCAATTTGTTAAGCTAACAGATTATCGGATTGGAATCACTAATGAGTTATCGGATTAAATGCTCTAAATCATATCCTAATTACTCGAATTCGAATTGGATTAGGGCCGATCATATAGACATATAACTAAACTTCACAGTAAACAACATATAACATGGTTTTAGAACAATAAACATCTAATTAGTACACTTAAAGGTTGTGTATTTGACTTTTATTTAAAAGAAATAATAATAAAGAGAGACAAAATAGAATGGGGGAAGAAGAAGAAAAAGAAATAATGATAGAAATATTTTAGTAATATGTAAATATTATATATTATAGCAATTATAATATATTATGTATTATATGATATCGGATCAGATTATTATCAGACCGGATCAACCATAATTCATATTTGGTTTATTTAGTGAATGGATTAGATTTAATGTCTTAGTCTATATTCTAATAAGATCAAAATCTAATCCAATGACCGCTCTAATCTCATGGTAGGCCAGCTACACTCTCACTCATATTTCGTTCCTTTGCTTTGGAGCGGATCCTCCGCTTCTCTCCCCTACGGTGGAGAGATGGCCACGTAGCCGAATTTCAAAAAAATATAAATTAAGTACCCATGAACACTTTTAAACGTGGGAATAGTAACTTTTTATAAAATATAGTTTGCATGTTCTATGATTATTTAGTGGAGGAGTGCTATTTACAGTCGCTTGCGCGACTGCAGAAGCATAGTCTTGCACGTATCAGCAGCCCATTGGTGCACTGCTGACACAAAAAATGCCCTCAGTTTCTCCACTCTCTATCTCTATCTTTTTTTTTCCAACCTTTCTCTCTCTAATCTCACGCCTGCTCTTTTCCTCTATCTGTCTATAGCTTCTGGAATTTTCAGAAATTGGTGGCGAAGTCTGACCGAAGATGACGACTAGAAACAGAGAGGTCAGAAGAAAACAAATGATAGGAAGTGTAGAGCCTAATTATACTGTACACATTAGTTTAATTTTGTGAATCCAACTTAAATATTTTGGATAAATATTTTGACATTTTTATACTTATTATGTTGCCGTATGAGGTGTCCATATATTTCAGTAATTATATACCATTTTTTTTTATCACTGTAAAAATCATGCAACATATATGTATTCATTGACGGTGAGCTAGATAGACGGGAGAGAGAACCAAGAAACACATGGGCCCATTTGGTGACCATTTATGTTTAGTGTTTATTGTTTATAAAAATAAATTTTTACAATAAATATGTTTGATAATTTTTGTTTTGTTTATAGATTGTCAAAACGCTTTTAAAACAACACTGTTCATAAGCCTTCAAATCATAAACACCAAAATGATGTTTATTGTTTATGTTTATTAAAAAAATATATTTTTTTTCTTTTTTATCTAAAATGGTGATTATATTATTTTAATTAAAAATTAAAACTAAATGTGAGAAAATGAAAAGAAAAAAAATTATAAAAGGTTATTGTTTGATACAACAATAAAAATATTAAAATTATCAAGTGTGGACAGAATTAAAGAGATAGTTCATTAGGGACACTCATGCTAAAAAAAAACCTTATTTGATGAAAAAAAATAAAGAAGTCTTAACCGTCTCCTTATCAAAGAAACAAGAATGGTATTTTTCATTCATTTTTAGTGTTGAAAGAAAAATAGAAATCAAAAAAATGAAAAAGAAAGTAGTAGCATAAGAAATTCAAGAGAAAGAGTAGGCCCTCCAAATCCCTCTTCTCAGTCCATACAAATTGGACCGAACTGAACCGTTCATTACGATTTCGGTTACGGCTCTAAATTTTAGGAACCGATCACTACGATTTCGGTTCCAAACCTTGAAACAGGAATTGAAACTGTTGAATATATATATATAATAACATTTTGTTATTTAAAAAATTTTAAATAATAAAGCTATTTTAACTATTATAAGGTTAAATACAACTCCTATAATAACCGAATTGAACCGAACTTATTTATTCCGGTTTCAAAATTAAAGAACCGTTGGGAACGGTTCTGGTTTCAGTTCTCCCAATAACTGAAAAGAACCGAATATTATGCATCCCCTACTTGTTAGAGTCTTCTGGGTTGTGGGTCATTCTAGTTTTACAGTATCATTCGTAGTGTGTAGATATATATATAACCCAATATTATTTATTTCTTTTTTATGCATATTTTTTGCTCTATTATTGTTGTATAGATTTGTTGTAGCATAAACTTAACTTTTTATGTAATTTATTGTGTTGATTTTTTTTATAAAAAAAAACAGTTTAGAATTAACAAACATGTTTTTTTGTTTATAATTTTTAAAATAATTCAAACATTTTTTATTATCAAATAACACTCATGTTTATGAATAAACAAAATCGTAACATAAACATTATTTATATAAAAAATTAAACAATAAATACTAAACATAAACTCTTACTAAAAGGATCCTATGTGAAGTCTCTTACAATGATTTTTGTTTTTGTTTTTGTTTTTCGTGCTGAATGTTTAGAGTGAGAAAGAAGAAGGAATACTGAGAAGAGAGAGAAAAAAAGAAGAAAAAAAAAGATAAAACAGAGGATGAGAGTAGGCGTGAGATTAGAGAGAGAAAAAAGTTGAAAAAAATATACAGAGAGAGAGGGGGAGAAACCGGGTATTTGTTTGTGTCAGCAGTCAACCAATAACAGATGACACGTGTAAATAACACTATTCAGTGCCATTTAGTGGCCAACTACGACAGAGACAGGGACCGCGTGGTTGTGGCAGTGAGCCAAAACAAAAATCATAAGATTATCTTGTCCCTCAGACAGAGACAGTAGAGATGTAGATCATATCATTAGCTCCAAAATATATATCTAATCTAACTTCCCTTGTGTAATTATATGCCGACATTGTTATTTGAGTTTTTCAATTTTTATTTGTAGATTTTGCGTCAAAATTTAAAAATGAAGACTAGCGGTTGCTTCACAAAATTGAGAAATAGTTTAGGCATGTTGTGATCGAATCTCACATCGTTAGTTTTTATGGGCATTTAATTTGTTTTGCAACTTCTATCAGGCTCTCTGTATATTTTGTGGTTCCACGAGTTCCGCACATGGATTTAGTGTAACTTTACAAAGTGAAAAAAAAATGTTATAAGATCAAATTACTTGAAACATTTAAAATTTTTGGACAAAAGTGCAAAAAATCCTTGCGAATTTTTCTAAAGGTGCAAAAAGAACATTTGAGCATTTGAGTTCTCATCTTTCAAAAGTTCGACAACTTGATTTTTGATATAATTATAATGATATATATATTTTTTATTGCGACCATTATGTCATTTTTTCTATAAATAAAGTATTTTTTAAATAAATTTTTTTAGTCAAAAATATTATACTTATAAAGAGAAATGTATTAATTTTTTTATTTTTTAACAAATCATAAATAAAGTTGAATAAGACTTTTATTTTTTTCTAGCTTTGGACCTTTTGTCTTGTCAAATTAAACTGAGATATGGATATGAATATGTTGGGACTCTAATTTTAATTTAATTGTCAGTAGTTGAAACTTAATGACTCGTTTAATCCGTGAGATTAGGGATGATAATTCGTGTTCCCGTGTCATATTCGTGTCGTGTCGATTTATAAGTATTTTACTAAATAGCTCAACCTTAATCCGATCCATTTAATAATCGTATCAGAGACCCTCAACATTAACCCAACCCATTTATTAAACATGTTACCCGTGTCGACTCGTGTAACCCGTTTAATAAACATATCATATAATGACACGATTTGTTTAATAACTTTTTTAATCCGTTTAACTTATATCATATGAGTTTCTCCACATCTAAAAATCTCTCTAAATATCATATAAAAAATAAAGTACATATTAATACATAAATCCTAAAATCAAACTATATTATAAATTTTGTATCCATATATAAACTCAAAAACATACTAAGGTGATTCAATAACTTAGAAGACAATATAACAATTTCATCATTGCGTTTATAGCTACACCAGTCTTGTAAACAAACAAACAGATTACAAACAATTGCAATATATATAACTATTTATATATAAGTTTGTATAAAACCATAATATATGAATACCTCATGCTGTAATCGTGTCACGGGTTAGAGAGCTTAAACTCAAACTTAACCCAATTTTTGGGTGTTGTGTTCGTGTCGACCCATGTATTAAATGTGTCAGCTTACCTCAAACTCAAACCCGCCAAATTTGTGTCGTGTTCGAGTCGTGTTGTTGTGTCGTGTCTAATTTTGTCACCCCTACGTGAAATGAGAGTGTCAACCCCTCCATATTTTAGATTGCTTCTTTATTTCAAGCTGTGATTGTCACACCCCGAAATCTGGCCGAGACTCTCCGAACTGACCCGAATTCTGAGTGTGAATCCGTTCACTTAATCACATGAACTATTCCAACACTGATTACACCATGATATCAAGCTCTGATACCATGTTGTCAAGCCCCAATTCCCGACTCCCAAAAATCGAGGGTGAACAATAGATGTTCCACCCGGTTCACGTCTGTAAACCACTAAGCATCCGAAAATTAACATCCTGTTCATTTGAAACTTGAGTATGATACTTAGTCCATTAGAAAGAGGGTCCAAAAATACTCAATTTCAAAAAAAAAATCACACTCAATTTAGATTTAAAACGAAGAAATTATGTCCGATTGAAGTTTGAGAAATTTTCAGGGTATGCTGTAAAAAGTGACTTCGATCCATTGAAACGATGAGTCAATGCATCGAAGTGACGAGTTCGATGCATCGAACAAGTATCGTCCAAAAATAGCTCTCAGGACTTTTGCATTTCCAAAATCCTGCAGGTTTTTTGATACATCGAACTGGCAACTTCGATGTATCGAACTGGATGCTTCGATGCATCGAACTGCCCAAAAGTTGAAACTTTGCAGATGGTCCTTTTTTACCTTCTAGGTCATTTCTACCAACATAATCCGTTCTAACAACCCCCAAATCATACAAGAAAGGAGTCTACATCATTCACATGTAGTAACCCTTGTGTACGGGTGTGAGTGAGCGGATGCGAAGATAGACACTGGGCTGAGCTACCACACTGATAGGGTACAGGGTGCTCAATCCCACATCGCCTGGGTGTGAAAAAGGGGATGTGCTTATATGTAGTATGTTCTCTTCAAATGGTATGAGGCCTTTTGGGATAAAACCCAAGATCAAAACCATGCGGGCTCAGGCCTAAAGTAGACAATATCATACCATGTGTTGGAGCGGGGTATTACAACTAGTATCAGAGCCTGAACCCAGACAGAAGTGTGCCGACGAGGACGTCAGGCCTCGTAGAGGGGTGGATTGTAATAACCCTTGTGGACGGGTGTGAGTGGGTGGGTGTGAAGACAGACACTTGGCTGAGCTACCACACTGACAGGGTACAGGGTGCTCAATCCCACATCACCTGGGTGTAAAAAAGGGGATGTGCTTGTATGTAGTATGTTCTCTTCAAATGGTATGAGGCCTTTTGGGATAAAATCCAAGAGCAAAACCATACGGGCTATGGCCCAAAGCGGACAATATCATACCATGTGTTGGAGCAGGGTATTACATCACAAGTCCTAGATCATGCTCATACCCAATTCATACACCAATATGGGTCATTCTCTCATAGACACATTTTATTCATAATGAAAAACATCCACCAACTCCATTAACTCATCAAATGAACCCAAATACTCTTAACAAGCTCTACATAAACAAATTCATTTGTCTTATCATATATAACAAGGTTATAATCCAAACATACACACAAGTTACATTTGTCCAAAATATAACTTTAACTCAAAGAGAAATATCTCATGCCACAAGCTAGCATAGATAGCCACAAAATATATAATATCCAAAATGTATCAAAATATTACAAGAGTTTCACTTGGACACTCAAGTTTCATCTGTCATCGACGCCTTATCTGTAAAAAAGTTTAGAATAAAGGGGTGAGCACCACTGCGGCTCAGTAGAGATACCCTAACCCATCTAAGTGTCGATTCGACACGACCTACATGAATACATATCACCACATTACATGTATCATTCAACATATACCATGTTCATTCACAAGCAATGCATATATATAAGAATGCATTAAACGCATATCATGCTTCATAATTTAAAATGAAAACAATATTACACACTTGTCTTTCTCTCACGGACTTAACCCGATACCCTAACATGATTCTTGACCAACCATGTGACTGAGACACTTCCCACACAATTACAGAATCCATCACTGGGTATTCTCTACTTCGAGGTAATTGGACCATTGTAGAATCTGCCACCGAGTATTCTCTACTCTGAGGTGATCGGACCACTTCAAAATCTGTCACCGAGTATTCTCTACTCCGAGGTGATTAGATTATTTTAGAATTCGTCACCGTGTATTCTCTACTCCAAGATGATCGAACCATCACCGAGTATTCACTACTCTAAGGTGATTAGATAATTTAGGAATTCATCATCGAGTATTCCCTACTCCAAGGTGACTTAACCACTTCAACGCCCTCACTGAGTATTGACCTACTCTAGGCAATTCGACCACTTTTTTTCGTTTCCTCACAACGGCCCCATATATGCATTTCGAACATATAAATAACAAGCATTTAAGATTCAAGCTTCACAATACATATGCTAGTTATAAAGGAACATAACACGCATTTTATATTCATCAATTCACACATACAATTATCTATATATGAAAACCCTAGCATAAGTTACATATGCTCACAAAACCCACATAAGTATATATTTGTCATGCTTCACTAATGCATACATTTTTTATATAAAGAAGGCATGCATTTTAACTCATACAATATCACATAACACAAAAATGCTCATTTAACACATTTTCACAAAAGTGTACCAAACCTAGGATACAAGTGTACATGCCAAATTCTCTCACTCATTCACCCTCCTCATCATGCATAACACCATATACATTCCCATTGCACTTAAGAGACTAAAGAGAGTAGAAAACACTCACATCCCAACCCTCTTACCACTCTAAAATATGCAATACATAACTCTAATTCTCACCGTTTATCCCGAAACCCTAGAATCGATAAGTAAATGGGAAATAACACCCCTACCTCAAAAATGAAGGCCTTCCAAGCACTTCTCTCAAAATTCTAGCAATTTCAACCTTGCCGAACTATAATTTCGATCGGTTCAAAGGGAAGCCCTAGTCGTCCCCTACGTATTCCCTTCTTCGGCGGAGCTTGAATCACGCCTGAAGTCTTCTAAAATCTAGAGAGAAGAAAGAGAGGAGAATAAGGAAAGGTTTAGAGAGAGAGAGAGATTTGTGAGAAATGGCTGGGACTCTCTCAGCCATATGTTTTAAAAACATCTAGGGTGCAAAAAGCCCAAAACGCCCCCGAGTCACTTAACGTACCTTTCCGGACTCTGTTTTCGATTTCGAAAACTCCTACAGCCTCGAACTCACTTCCTATACTCTCTAAAAATTCTATCTAAACCATTCCAAAAAATAAATATTTTCAAGAATTTTCTGAATTTTTGGGCCCACTTAAGTCGTACCTCGGGCCCCGGTTGATCAAAAAGTCAAACTTCTCCAAATCTTTCGAAAACTTTCCAAAACTTTTAAAACACTTTCCAAATATGTTTCCCACACTCAAAACATGTTAATCACCACTCAAAATACATTTATGACAATTATAATGTGAAAATGCAAAACCGGTCAAAATTGGTCACTATCTTTACAGTGACACACCTTATCTAAGAGCATACAAGCTTAACTAGTATGATTTTAAAACCATGTAATTTTCTTTTGATCTTTTACTTTAATGATTTTAAAGAATCTATGTGTAGTCAGATTCTCTGCATGTATGACTTACCCGATGAGACTTGTTGCTAGGTTAAATCGCATTTAAATAAAGGATAATTATTTTGAAAGCAAATAGAGGAGGTTGAAATTGCTCCTCCATTGGGAATCATAACTCAACAATAAATCACGATAAGATATATCTCTAACTTTAGTCAAGTTAGCCCAATCATCCATGAACAATTGAGAATTTAAATTCAAGAGCAACTCTATTATTCTTCCACATATGCAAGACATGCATTGAATAATGTGTTTTAAGTAACGAAAAAAAAATTGAAGTGAAAAATTTAACATATTAAACTATGTAAAAAATGGATAGTCATAAGATAACATTGATGAACGCTGAATATTTTACATTCAAGTCCTCATTATTGCATATTTTAAGTCTTTAATAATGCTTCTTTTATACTTTTAATATTGAACTACGCTTTATTTGAATTTCAGGGACTTATCAGTAATTTTTATAAATTAATACAAATTGAGCTTTGATTGAAAAAGTATATTGAAGAGAGTTGAGTTCCATCTATTAAGCAAGTCAATTTTAAGGTCCAAAGTAGAAAAATGTTCAGAAAAGGTTTAGAAAATGTCCAAAGGGGTCAAAAGGTTCAAAAAGGAGTCAACAAGGGCCCAAAATGGACCCTTGCATCAGAGCCGGGAGACTGGTCACCCTTCCACCCGAGCCTCCTTTCAAATCCTCTTTCTCTCTCTTCATTTGGAACATCTAGCTACATATCTCTCAATTTTGGGGCTTTTTGGAGCAAGCTTGGGGCAATTTTGGAGCTCTTGAGAGCTTGGACATCAATGGAGATGTGAATTTCTACCTTAAAGATGGAGTCTACAGCATCAATAATAGGCTAAATCACAAATTTAGAGAATTATGTAACCTTTTCTCTTATCTTTTGGAATAATTGTATTGAAATTGGGAAAATTTGATATATGTATACAATTCCTGCATTACTAAGGCTCCAATTTGTAGATGTTCTATAAATTGTGAATTAATTTAATGAAATTCAATTGTAATATGTGTTAATCTTGTTAGATGAATGTATATTATGATTGATTTCAATTCTCTCATTGTTCTTGTAGTTTAAAAGGGGAAATCATGCAATTGGAGTTTAATTTGGCAATATCAATTAAGTCTTGATAATTTATGCTAAGGGAAGATGGTTTATACTACAATTAGCTAGTATAAATTAGCTTAGAAATAGTTAGGTAGACACTGGATCGAATTACATCATTGAATTGGTTGTGAGTTTGTAGCCACACCATTTTTTTATACATGTGTGTTTTTCCCCAATTCTAATGCAATTATCCAAAAGTGAGAGTTAGTGGTGAAGTAATTTTTCTAGATAATTTCATGTATCAGTTTATCTCTATTTTAGTTCAACTTTTAATTAGTTTGCTCAATTTTTAGTTACAAATAACAAACTCGCTTATTTGAATCGAAATTAAATCAATATTGGGAATTAGAATTTAAATTGTTCAAAATTACAAATTCTTGATGACGATAACTCGCTTCAATAACCTTGTACTATGGTGACCCGTGCTATTTCAGAGTATGAATTTTAGTTGATTACAATTGAACACAATCAAACATCATGCAAGATATATATAAAAAAATATATTGGTAATTTTGTTTTGCATTGTCTAGTAGGTTACTTAGTCGTGATTAATAGAATATTAATGCTTTTTATGTATTATACAAGCACAAGAGATCTTGCTTTTATGATATCACATGAAATAAAGCACCACCTAAAAGCTTGAACTATTAAAAATAAACTTAACAATCTTGTTATTTAAGTCTTAGCAAGTGTTATAAATTAATAATTACATGTGACATAATATTTCAACTTCAAAGTGAAATGAAATAACAAGAATAGTTTAGACATAATTGGCAAATTCAAAAAATAGTATTCATACCAAAATCCCTTTTTCTGACCAATATATAAGCCAAAATATTTCTTAAAATATAGGATACAGAAACGACAAGAGCACGACAATGTATATTTTATTAGTGTTACTATGTATAAAAATTAAAAAATATATATGTATCAATATATAATTTTATAATAATGTAACTTCATATTATATATATTGATACTAACATTTCTTTATAAAAACTGGAAAAAAAAATCTCTTCTCAAGTCTCATGATTTTATAGATTATCCCCCTGATCAACTTTCGTGTTTGTACATTACTCTCTTATACTGCATTCGGTACGTATGAATAGAATGGAATGGAATGCCCATTCCAACCATTCCTTTGTTTAGTATGAATTTTAAGGTAAGAATAACCATTCCCTTAAGTGCTAGTTTGGTACGCAGGAATGAAATGGAATGAGAATGCAATGAAGTTGAGGATGGAATGAGAATGATAATAGAATGGAATGACCATTCTCATTCCAATATTTGGCTACGGATAGAGAATGATGTAGGAATTAAATGGTAATATCTTCCAACATGTTATACTTTTTCATAAAACATAATCAATTTTAAAAATGAAAAATTTGGCCAACCTTAATTTAATTATCATGTAAAAAAAACTTTAATTACCCATTCAATTAAAACTTTTGAAATCAAGATATAATCCGTCTTTTTATTCTAGTCAATAGATTAATATAATCTTTAATTTATACGAAAAAAATTAATACTTTATTAAAAACTGAAAGTGATAAAACAAGAACATTCATTTTCTTTCACAACTTAAAATATAGCAAGTTATATATATGTGCATGTGAAATGTATATATATATATATATATATATATATATATATATATATATATAGGCGTGTGGCAAATATATAACATACATATTTTATATATAGAGAGAGAGAAATTAACACTAATTACCTATTATATATATATATAGATGTATTATATTCTGGAGTGAGTTGTAAAAGAGGGAGATAAATTAATGAAGAGAGAGATGACGATTTTAATATGAAGTGGGAATAGAATGGCCATTCCATAGCGCAAGAAGAGGAATGGTTTTGTTGGAATGAGAATTTCAAGGGAATGACTAGGAATGACCATTCCATTTCTAATGTAACACAACAAACAAGAGAAAAGAAATCAAAGTGGAATAACCATTCCATTCCACCTCCATTCCTGTGTATCAAACTAGTCATTCCATGGAATGAAAATCCATTCCATAGTTAAACCAATGGAATGAACATTCTATTCCAGTAAGATTAAAAAAAATCATATTACCAAAAAATCCTTCACCTTCACAACCACATCGGCTCTATCACCACCACTACCACCGGCTCTATCACCACCACCACTGCCGCCACCAACCCACCACCTCCACAACACCACCTTCTTACTCCACCATACCACCACCTTAATATCACCAACTTCAGGGGCAGAGCCAGGATTTCAGTTCAGGGGAGGCGTAGTGTATTTTGGTAAAGAAAAAAAACAGTGACAAATATAAATTTTTCACTTAAAAGACTAACAAAAAATGAAAAAACACAACAAAATCACTATTTTTTCAATGAGTAGTATAATATTTTTAATCTATTGTGTCAAAACCATTTGACAGGTTTAACAAATTTACACAACAAAAACTATTTATGTTGACTCTCAATTTACCTAAAAAAATGAATTTAGTCAATTTTGTTTCTTTGTTAGATATAATGATTATCAACGAGGAAACGAAAAACCAATATAATGGAATAGGAGCAACGTAATTTGATGTTATTGAAAGAAAATTAGAAATAGAATCCTTAGAGAGTTAAAGTATCAAAGCTTAAAAAAAATTAAATGTAAAGAAAGATTTCCATCTAGCCATTTAGGATTTTCATATTCTATGAAAAATAAATGTATTTTACTGTAAAAGAAATGAATAATCAAGCTTGCAGTGAGTTGGTGACAGAGAAACATAATTACAGAAGGTTGATTTGCTCTATCTATCTATCATTTGCAAACTCCGAGAGGAAGTTGTATCGCAGTCATGAAAAGGCCGTTGGAGTGAAATCACGAATAGAGAGAATAAGCTATTGTTAACTTTGGAGGATTTTTTTTTCTTCAGAAGTTAAAAGGTATAACTATACTTTGATACCACGTTGTCATGCCCCGAATTTTCAAACCCGGTGTGATAAAAAGAATTAAATTAAAAGTCGAAACTCAATTGTCAATTCCCTTGAAACTTGGTAAAATTATTTTTTTTCCTTTAAATAAAAGAAATTCATTTTTCTTAAGATTTAAATAACTAAGCTCTATGCACTTAGAATTTGTTTCGGAAACTATTTTCATTGAAAAGACGACTTCGAAGTACTCAATTTAGCTCAAGTTTTGCCAATTAGTTATCAATTTTCAAGTTTAAAAAGAATAAATAAAACAAATTTAAAAAAAGAATTACACACAATACACCCCATTTTTCATTATTCCTCAACGTATAACATACAAGTGAATGTATATATATATTTTTCTTCCTTCATCTCACTTCAAGTCTCATAACTCTCACTATACATAAAATCTTTTGATGAAGCAACATCCATTGAATAGAGAATTTCGAGAGCTTCCATTTGAGTATAACTTTCACTATGTTTTGACCTAGGACGAAAATGTTACGAATTATTGAAATATAAAGAAAATTCAAATATTCATATATACATGTTTTATTACTTGTCTCTTGTATTTTCATAATTGGGTAGTGTCTTTATCTTTTAACACATTACAAGACTAAATGACCAATAAATTCTCTTGAATCTTAACCATTACTAATTTATTAGAGCAAAATAAAAATTGAGGGGGGGGCATTTTTGAGATTTACAAAAAATATATATATATAATAGTAAAAAAAAAATTATTTCAAGGGGGCATATGCCCCCCCTAGGCACACACTGGCCACCTTCGTCCACCACCACCGCCGCCACCACATCTCATCGCCACCACCTCCACTGCCGCCGCTGCCACATCACATCATCACTCCCACCACACCATTGCCACCTCCACCACATTGCCGCCACCACCCCCACCGCACCACCGCCACATCACCACATTCTTCCACCACCACCCCCACCACACCACTCCACTACCTCCACGTCGCCACCTTGCTCGACCACCATACCACCACCTCCACATCGTCACATTTTTTCACTACCACTACCTCCACATCGCCATCTTCCACCCCCACCTCCACCACCATCCCCACCACCTCCGCCACCGCACCGTCGCTAACACCTCCACATAGTCACCTTCCTCCACCACCACACATTTGTTGGTTTAATTTATTTGTGTTTTAATTTTGAGGGTGAGATTCTTTGAAGGTTGGGAGGTTGTAGAGACCAGGTTCGATTTTGACCAACCTTCTCTATTCATCATTTTGGCACAGATTGATTTTAAATGATGTTGCATGTGTTTTGAATATTAAAAACATGTTTGAGAACTTGTTTAGGGGTTCAGAAAATTTTAGAGCCATTTGGCTCATTTTAAGAATTTCAGGTCGGTAGGCCTCGGAACGCGGGTCGGGTGGACCCAGGAGACCGGATATTTTTTTGAATATTTTTATTTTTAGTTTTAAATCAAATGGAATATTATAAGATAAACAAAGTTGATTTTTGAGTCAAAGCCACTTTCAAAATCGAAAACAGAGGCCGGGAGGGTATGTTAAGTGGCTTAGGGGTATTTTCGGCATGGAGGCTATAAATATCAAGAGAGCTGATATTTTCTCATTTGTGTTTATCTCCTACATCCTCCCATTCCTAATCTCTCCCATCTCCTTCATCTTCTTCCATTCTTTCTTTGATTTGGAAGCTCTAGAGGTTAATTTGGAAAGTACCGAAGGCAAGTGAATTGTTCTTCTTGGCGAGGACTATGTTTTAAACCAAACGATGTCCATTTTAGTGACGGTAGAAAAGTTGGGATTTCTAGGGCTTTGCTAGAAAGTCTTGGAATTTGAGGTAGGGGTGTGAATTCCTTCTTTGCTTTGATTCTATAGGTCCTTTATTGGTGAAATTGAGTTTTTGCATGAGTTGTATATGTATGAGTTGTGTTGTCTTTGTTATTTAAGTCTCCTAGCATGTTCTAAGTGGATTTTGTGTATCATATGCTTGTTAAATGATGAATATGTGTTTAAGGAATCATATGGGAATTGATTGTATATTGAAAGTGAGAATGAGGTGTACTAAGGTATTGTACACTTAGGTTTTTGAGAAATTGATGCTTGCACGAATTTTTGAAGCGTATGTGTTTATAGTGATTCATGTTCATTTGGAAACATATGTGAATTTTGACTCCATGGGTTGAATGAATTATATAAAAGAAACTTTCTTGAAAATATATAGTGATTGGTTTTTCATGAATTGGATGGATTGTATTGTGAATGAAACTTATGTGGTGATTGTTGATTTTGGAAAAAGTGTGTGAGAAACAAGAGTGGTCTGGAGCCCTAGGGTGAAAAGCCCAAAACTTGGTCAAGCGATTGGCATTATCGTTGGGTTAGCATCCCATAAAGCGTAAAGCAGAGTAATTGGTCTCCAAGACATTTACTGTGGATCTGACAAAAGGAAAATCTCCACTTTGTTTGATTTTAGAGTATACGTGGTGTTGAGTTTAAATGTGAATGAGATTTCATGCTAAACTACTTTTATGTATTGAGTTACGTGATTTCATACTTGTTTTTTGACGTTGAGTAAGTTTTGAGTATGAAAACCTTAAAGCATGCCATGTAGTTGCATAGAAATTCTATTTGCATTAATGCATAGCTGCCTGACTCATTGTTATGTTAGGTGGATCGTCTCTACTAGGCTTATTGTATGCACACCCCCTCCCCCAATACTTTTACATATAAGCCACCAGCTATGGAGGACACTTAGAAGTATTATGTTGGGAACACCATACAATCTTGTAAGTTCTGTGTGTTCATATCTATGTATGCCATGTTGACACTTAGAGAAGATTTGTAATCAAGTTATGGGACAAATATATTAGTACCATAAGCATGTGTACTTTATTATTTTGGTTATTGTTCTAATGTATCTTCTTTCTTTTGGACATTAAAGACATTTTTGTGTATTGGGCGGACAAACTTCCATTTTGAATTCAATGTACACATTTCAGACGAGTTCCATTCCACAAGATGGAATTATTATTTAAATGTTGTAAATGTATACTATGGACCATTCTATTGTGTGTTGAATCAAAGAAAATGTATGTGTGCTAAGGATGAGAATTGGGCATAGTTTGATCAAGTTTGAAAAGTTTGAATTCTTTGGTCGAGAATAATTTTGATTAATTGAACTCCCCAATTCGATTAATCAAAGCATTTCGATTCATCAAACTTCTAAATACGATTAATCATGGTCCTATTGAGGTTTTGGAGCCAAAAATTGAAGAATTTGGACCCCAAACTAGCAGGTTTCGATACTTGGTTTGATATATCAATGATTAATCGTAGCTTTGATTAACCTAAAGTCCATTTTCGATTAATCAAAATTACTATTCATAGCATGTTCAAAAATTGGTCCAATATCAAACAGGTATAATTTCTTCGTTTTATGTTAGAATTGAGCCCTTTTCTTTTTAAATTGAGTATCTTTTAATCCTCTTTCCAATGGAATAAGATTAAATTTAAGATTTCAATCATAGAAGAAGTTGAGTTATGGACTAGAGTAGCTCATGTGTATATGTTAGTTTAATCTTCATTAATCACCCCCGTTTCGCTCACTCTTGACTAGGTGTCAAAAATTGGGGTATAAAAATATGGTATTAGAGCATGTTTGTAGTTGCAAGGTGTTGATATTTTATTTAATCACCTCCATTTTATATGCAAGGATCGTGACCATTTTTGGCCGATTTTTCCTTATTTTTGTTTATTGTCACATAAATGCTTTAAATGATTATTTATATATTTTAAATATAAAATAAATGTTTTAGAAACTTATTTAAGGTTTGGAAAAGTTTTTGGAGCGTTTGGCAAAAGTTGACCGTTTTGGGTTTGGTTGACCCCACGCGGGCCCAGAAAATCCAAAAATGTCATAATGACTCCAAATTTGGAGGTTAGTATAAATAAAATATTTGACACGCTACAGAATCGATTTCGTGTCAATCGGAGTTACGAAACTCAAAAATTGAGCTTGAGAAGGTTTAATGAAAAGGTAGTGGCACTTTTGTAAATAAGTGTAGATCAAATTTCTATAAATAGCAAGAGAATTTTCAGCCCTCAATTCTCATTCTTAATCAGTAGAATGGAGCAATATTCATATATCTATATATAGTAACATCTTCTTCTTCACTTCTCCATCAAATTTGAGGAGCTTAGACCAAGAATTGGGCGATGCCGAAGAAGAGGGGAACGGTCTACGCATTGAGGGCTCGAGATTGGTCTAAAAAAATTAATTTTGGACAAGGTTAAGTTTGGTGAGAATTTAGCTTGAAATTGAAGTAAGAGTGTTCTCTCCATCTTATCATCAATTCCATGAGAATTGATGTGATTTGAATTGGTTAGTATGTTTAGAATTTCTAGAAAATGAATCTTGTATCTTTAATTGGGTTAATTCTTGTTAATTGAAGATATGGTTGAATTAATGTGTATTTGAATGGGTATCAAATTGAATTAAGATGAGAATTGTGTTTACATGTTATGTGTTGTCAAATGTGGATAAATGTTGCCTTAAAACATGAGTTATAGTTGTAGGGACTATGTTGTGCATGATACATCTTATATGTTTGATAAAATGCATGAAAATGATCATTTCTTCAATTGTTGCATTGTCACATGCATGGAAGCTTATGTGACGTGGTGTTTAAAGCTTGTTATTGAGTTATAGTATTCATGTTAATGCTTGTGTGACCTTCTACTTGAAATGAACATTATTGAATATGTATTGCACTAATTATTGAATTGAGATTTCCTTGAGCATGTAAATTGTTGTATACCATGTAGTGTAGGAATGCCATGATAGCATCTCACGTGCATTGGAAGTATGTCAGGTAATATTGGGATGTCATGTTTGCATTCATGTAGGTCGCATCGAGTCAATGCATAAGTTGGTTTGGGTGTCTATACTAGGCGCAATTGTATGCTCACCCCCAAACCATTTTAACAGATAATGCATCAGTCGTTGATGGAACATGAAACATCTAAATTATGAAGTTTATATTTTCTTTGCTACTGTTGTTATATGTTTTCATATGTCATGTTTAGGCATTTATCAAAGTTGTAATTTGGATTCAAATGTTGGATTCGGTATTTATGAGCCATGTTTGGCACTTTGAACTAGTTGAGAACAAGATATGAGATTTATGTTTGAGTTAGATTTCCTTTCTTTATATGATATAATTTTGACTTATCTTATCGTTTATACATGTGATAATCAAATGAGTCATGTGGAGTTGTGTGTGGTAAAACGAGGTGTACGCATGCATAGAATGTTTCCTTTGAGTTATGGACCTTGTGGGGGATAAATTGAGGCTTGAAAACAGTGAGAAATAGGGTCTGGAGAGTTTCAGCTGGCTAAAACATCTTTCAGCTGACCGAAATGGTGAGATACCACATTTGCATCTGTAGAGTCTGCAGGTACCTGTTTCGGTCAGCCGAAATAGTCGTTCAGCCGACCAAAAGGCCTCTTTCAGTGGACCAAAGCTAAAGGGTAGCCAGCCAATGAATTGCACAGGTTTCATATAAAGGATTGTAATTTATTTAGAACCCCAACATCGCCAAATTTGAAGCTAGTAAAGAATTCAAATTGAAAGAGGGTGACTGCTATGCTTTACAAACAAATTGTGGAAAGTATGATGTATTTGACTTCAACCAAACTTGATATAATGCATATTGTTAGTCTAATTAGTTGATATATAGAGAATCCAACACTTTTTAGTAGCAAAAAGAATCTTCATTATTTGCAGCAAGGTACAAAGAATTTTAGTATTTTCTATAAAAGGGGAGCAAGGTTTGGTTTATTTGGCTTCACTGATAATGATTATATGGGGGATCTTGATGATAGAAGAATCACTTTGGGTCATGTGTTTATGATGGGGATAGGGGCTGTTTCATGGTCATCCAAAAAGTTGCAAATTGTGACTCTATCAATTACTGAAGCTGAATTTGTTGTAGCAACATCATGTTCATGTCAAGCCATTTGGCTAGGAAGATTAATTGAAGCACTCCACTACTAGTAACAAGGTTCAACATTGATTTATTGTGATAATGTTTCTGTATTCAAGTTTTACATGGAAGGAGCAAACATATAGATGTGCTATATGATTTGTTGTGCGATCTCTGTAAGGATGGTATCATTGATTTAATTTTCTATAAAAGTGAAGTTCAAATTGTAGATATTTTCACCAAGCCTCTCAAGTTACCTATGTTTGTAAAGTTTAGGCAAATGTTGGGAATTTGTTCGTTGAAGGATATTTTTTGAAGGAAGAGGAGACCTTTGTTATGCTCGAGCTGGAGTTTATTTTTTCTAAACTGATGTCTGAATGATATTCAGTTTAAGGGAGGGTGCTAATAGTTTTTAGTTTAGCTAAATCCTAGCACTGTTATTTTTAGGTTATTTTCAGTTTTTGAATAAGTCTGTTGTAGACTTTGTAAAAATTTGTTTAAGTTAGTTCCCTATTTCATGTTGATTGAGTTCCTTGTTTTGTGGATACTCAGTTATGTACTTCTCTATTTAAACAGTTTTGTTGTAGCGAGAATAATGTAAAATTTTCTTTTGTTCTCTATTCTTATGTATCTCGCTATATGTTTCACAATCACTACTACTAATTCATTAAAGTTTTTCTTAATGGGGGGAGGGGGGAGAGAGAACATAAAATATTAGACACTAGTTGGAGATCAATAAGCTCGATCTTAATCAAAAAATGTATCTAATAAACACAGAGAGAGAGAGATTGGGTGTTATAGTTTCGTGTCGAGTTTAGAGATCTAGGAAAGAGAGAGATAATGTGATATAAGCTAAATGTTTAAATATTGAAATGAGTCTCAATTAGTAAGGATATGATTGCCCAATAAGCCCTTAATTACTGTTTAATTAGTGCATGATATCATGTCATCACCACTCTTTACTCGTTACAGTTTCTCAAAGGGATGGGATGGGAGGAGGGGGGGAACATAAAATATTGGACACTAGCTGGAGATAAGCTCTTAGTAAAAAATATGTGTTACACTTCTTTGTTTAGAGATCCAGCAGAGAGAGAGAATATGGTATAAGTTGGATGTTTAAATAATGAAATGAGTCTCAATCAATAAGATATGATTGTCCAAATAGAGTTGTTAAATTTATCTTTTCACAATTTTTGTAAGGTCAGTTATGTCATTTAGATTATAATTAGTTTTGAATTTTCAAATAAAAATGACTGGCAAACTTAACGTTTACTTTAGAGATGGGACCAAAGGGGAGGTTGGAGTAATTTCATGAAAGGTTAACATACTTTTCAAAATAATTCATCTCAGGAAGCCAGGTAACTAACTTAGTGAGATTTAGTGGCTGAGTACGATAGAGAAAGTGACCACCATGATTGTGGCATGAGCCAAAATAAAATTTTCTTGTCTCGGGCCAGAACTGTGGAGAGAGAGAGAGAGATTTGAAAAGTAAAACAAGCTAGGAGTCTAGGAGGAGGCATAAGTGTGATCTCAGACCATGTTATCAGCTGTAAAATATGTACACTACTTACCTGCAGATATTTTTAATCAAGCTTCTCAAATTTTGTCTGTAAATTTCATGTCAAAATTAAAAAGATCAAGACTAGTAATTTTACTATGTTATAGGAGAAATTATACAATGACCGGGATTAAAAGCTTTTTTTAATGTGTTTCATGAAAATAATTTTAATATATGGTGGGTATTATTTTTCTTTAAAAAAATGCTTAGATCCCTTGCATAAAAAATCACCGTGTAATAAATTATTTTCATGTGTTCTGGGCTAAATGTACCTTAATACAGTAGTATCTCGTGTACTTTTCAAATAGAAATTTGAGCATTTAAATCATTTAAGAGACAATTGTGGGCGCATTGTGTCTCATAAAAAAAAAGATAAAAAAAAGATAAAAAATGGTTCAATCTTGCCATTTTTCAGTTACATAACTTTGATCACTCAAGAAAATATGATATTCTAATCTTTCCTTGAATTGACATTGTTTAAATTGGATCTTATTTTCTAGCCTTTACCATTAATAATAAAAAAATTAATTTTGTTTTATATTTTTTTATCTTTTTGAAGCTTTTCATTGAAGAATGGACCTTCTATCAATGAATTATTAGGTAATGGTATGGTGGGACTCTCATTTTTATTTATTTTGAGAAGGATGTTATAATTATAAATATGTCACAATTCTGACAATATAGCTCAGTGGCTTCACGTGTTTCACAGTGTGTGTATATTTATATTTATATAATATAGAAGTTTGATATAATAGGAATAAAACAATCAATTCAACGATGGAAAGTGATTATAGAGTTAATTTTAGAGTTCAAAATATTTTTTGTTATCTATAGTCTAAAATCATTCTATCTAATAATCATGATTTCAATTACACGATAGTGTCATGGACATACACTAGCATCTTTATATATACAAATATAGATGTTATAGTCTTTCAATTTTGTAATTTGTATATATCATTACTCATATATATATATATATATGGGGCCCCCACTGTCCGAAAGTCTACACTCTTGCGCCCTTTTGAATCATAGAAACAATAACATTTTGTATAATATAGGTTACTTGTTACATGAGGCATATTTAACTGGATTTTAATAATGAATGGGGTGGCTATGATCCAAAACAAGATTATTAGATTTGCGGAGAACTGTTGATGTGAAAAAGAGGGAGAGAGTGGTTGCCGATAGTCGTAATTAAGCTCTTAATATTTTTTTTTCTTCTCTTGGAAATTAATTGAGCTCTTAAATTTACTTTATGAGTTGATTTTATGAGGAGTGTTTGTTGCAGTCACGACTGTCGATTAACACTTGTCCTATGTGATTGGTCACACACATGTTTGACTATGATTTTGTCTTCAAAAAAATCAAAAAAAATAAATAATAGTTGGTTCCAATATAAATTAGACAATATTTTGTACAAAATAACAAGAATACCACTTGCAAAATTGTTTCTTCATTTGTTATTTTTCTGTTATTGTTATCTTGATGGCATTTTGTTATTCTACATAAAAAGATGTCTTAAAATTTTAACTATGATTTTACTTTAAAAAGGTAACTATTGTTTCCTATATAAAATAGATAACCTTTCATACAAAATAATGAAAAAAACCACTGATAAAATTGTTTTATTATCTTGATGTCATTTATGTTATTTTTTATAAAAAGATGTCTTGAAAACAGAACAAGTACAACCTTTTGAATGAATTAAAAAGAAATAATTTTTTTTATATATATCACGCGTATGATTGATTTTTAACCAATTACGTAAGGCGAGTGCTAATCGACAGTCATGCAAGCGACTGCCGCTAGCACTCCTCTAATTTTATATATCTCAAAATAAAAAGAATCAGACTAGAGTGAGTGAGTGATTCATAAAATGAGGACGAGAACATGCATCAGAGTGATATCACCTAATCTAAATATACATGAGATATAGGGATAACATGTCACCGGTGATATGATAAGAATCAAATTATATAGAATCGAATAAAAGATCAACATCTATGAGATAGATAAACATGAACTCCATTGTTAACCTTAGATATATGTTTTACATCTTCCAAAATGGACAGTACACCTTTGCAATCACCTTCTATCTCGGCTTCAAATTAACTCCAATTTTTCAACAGCTTGATGCTTTCTCTCAATACGGGGGACTCAGCCAGGTTGAAAAAAGTAGGAAGCAACACCGATGGGTTTGCCATTCTAGTTCTTAAGGATGAGAGCTTCGCCACAATGACCTAAGGAGCTATTAAAACTTGCATCAAAATTAAATTTGAGTTTGCCTTGAGAAGGTTTTTGTCAGAAGTAGCAAAAGCAAAAACATATTTAAAATTAATTAAACAACAAAATACAAGATTTTCGTGGTTCACCCAAAATCAGGGCTACATCCACGGATGAGAGAAGAGATTCACTATATTGATGTAGGAGATATTATAAAAGTAGAGAATACACAAGACCGAATTGTGTACACAAACTATTGTCATAGAGCTCTTCAGTATGTGCCAATCTATGAGACTCTCTCTCGCCCTTAGTGTTGCACTCTACCAAATTCATAACTCTCTCTACCTATCAACTCTCTCTTAAAGCTACATCTCTCCTAATCTCATAAGTCTCAACCCAAAATCTAGGTATCTATTTATAGAGCCCAAAATTCAATTACTTGTCAAACAAGAATTACAATTGCTTAGAGCCCAAGATTTGTCTAACAAGAAATTACCAAATACAATACAATTCTAAAATGAAAACCTAATTAAACATGAAATATTAAGCACAATTCCTAACAATCTCCACTTTGGCTCAAATTTCATGGAGTCAATAATTGATTCCCACAACAATTGAATCGAACATCTCACACAGTTTAAATCTCGCACAACTCTAATTGTCCCTATTGTATGCTACGTACTCAATCAGTCAAACTTCTAATGCTACGTTTGGTACGCAACAATGGAATGGAATGAGCTTTCCATTAAAGTGAGAATGGAATGAGAATGTGAATGAAATGGAATGCTCATTCTCATTCTATTGTTTGGTTTCAAACATGAAATGATGCAGGAATGGGATGATGATTACATTATTTTTGGTAACTAGATTTTATTTTTTAATGTTTATTGGAAATGGATTGACCATTCTATAGGTTGAGTAGTGAAATGAGTTTTCATTCCTTTTCATTCCAAATGAATTACACAGAATGATCATTCCCACTTTAGTTTTTCTTACTAAACAAATGAATGGATCCAAAAAGGTAATATTGGCATTCCATTCCATTCTATTCCATTGTTGCGTACCAAACCCAACATAAGGCTCCACCTTAAATACTCAAGCTCCATGTCATGTAACCAATCTCAGTTTTCTTACTATCGTGATCAAACAAATTGATTGATTGACTCCACCTACAATTGAAACCTATTGCAGCACCAGTTGAAACATCTTGTGTTTTCTGAATCTTTTTTGAATAAATGTTGAATGTCCCAACATGAACTATCAGCTCTGATACCAATTGTTAAGAGTAGCAGAAGCAAAAGTATATTTAAAACCAATCAACGACAATCATGAGGCTACATCTCTCTCAACTTATTCTTATAAGTTTCAACCCAAAATCTATGTATCTATTTATAGAGCTGAAAATCCAATTACTTGTCAGAAAAGAATTACAATTGTTTAGATCCCAAGACTTGACTAACAAAAAATTACCAAATACTATACAAATCTAAAATAAAAATCTAATTAAACATAAACTATGAGCCACAATTCCTAATAATTTCATTCATCTGGAAGGCTTTTAAACTTGGTCCATTGTCATATTAGAAGACAAAAGAAATATGAAAAAAGAACATTGCACCCATAAATCAAAAATCTGCATATGGACATTTTATCCATCTCGACATTGTTGAGAAAGCTTTTCGTGAATGAGTGATAACATGTCATGTAATATGAGAAAAAAAAATTATATCATATCATATAAGTAAATTACATCTCTTTGAGTAGATCTATTTCAAGTGTCAACATTTAATTAGTAAGATATCATCTCATTGATATGACTAGCGTATTAAAGATTTTTTTTTTCATTTTTCGCGAGCATATAAGCTTTACTTTTCTTTTCCTTTGGATTTTTATTTTTGTTTTTGATAGGTAATGTACTAAAAAACATAGTAAATTCACCTATCAAAACTCACACATATACCAAAAAGAAAAAAAATGGGCTAACACATATACCAACGCAAAGGTTTGACCCTTAATGGCTCAATCTCTCCTGTTAAAAGGTGGTCATTTCTTTTTAAGGTAAATGAATTCACACACACATGCCCACACTAAAGCTTCGTTTGGATTGATGGAATTGGAAGGAAAAGAAAAGAAAAGAAAGGGAGGGATAGTGATTTTCATGTTTGGTTTGCTATTAGGGAGATAAAAGAAAGGTTAATAAGAGATTTGGAGAGATAACTTAACCCTCCAAATTTCTACTATGATATCCTTCCACAAGTAGAAAGATTTGGAGAGAAAAAATAATAGCTTAAATAAAATTTTCATAATACCGAAAATAGCGTCAACATTTTAAAGCATAAATTTTGAAAGACATTTGTGTCCCACTTCACATTAGGGCATTCGATCGTTATTTACATCACAGCCCCATTTGCCTTCTTCTTCAATGTTTTCTCCTCTACTCTAGTGTTTTCCATCAGGCTCTACATACACACGAATCCCAATCTCTTTTTACTGATACAAGATTCCTGTTTTTATAACTCAATTTAAGTCACTGAACTCCTCATATTAGTCTCTTCAACCTCTGTTCCAAAACCAAAATGGAATACACGGAGCAGTTTCATGATCACCAACCCAACTCTCATATCATCAAAGAGTCAATTTTCGTACATTGAAACAGTTCTTTTGTGCTTTACAACATTTGTTGGTTGAGTTTACCAAATGGCAAAAGATGAAAAATCTCAATCAAGCTAAACCTATGGTATTTGGGTTTGTTAATTGAGAGTAGGTTTTACTTTTTATGAGTCTCAATTAAATGAAAAATCAAATATCAAAATAATTGAAAAAGTGTAGGAAATGGAAGAGAAGCTTCTCTCGACTGCAATGGAGTTCCGTGTGAAGACAGTGGAGTGAGGAAATTTGCAGAGAGAGAGAGAAGAGTGACAGAGAGAGAATTGGAAAAGGTCAGAGAGAGAGAGACGGTGAGAAAAGAGAGAGAAAATAAGAAAAAGAAAAGAAAATAAATGGGCATAAAGGTAATTTTATAAGTCACAAGAGTTTATTTGCACCCAATACAAACTACAGGCGATGAAAGTGAACATGAATGAGGATTTTTTTGCACAATTTTCATACTATAGGGGGGTTTAATGCACTTTATGTAATACCCCGGCCCGCTCCAACACATGGTATGATATTGTCCGCTTTGAGCCTGAGCCCACACAGTTTTGCTCTTGGGTTTTACCCCAAAAGGCCTCATACCATTTGAAGAGAACATACTACATATAAACACATCCCCTTTTTCACACCCAGACGATATGGAATTGAACACCCTGTACCCTGTCAGTATGGTAGCTCAGCCCAGTGTCTATTTTCGCACTCGCCCACTCACATCTGTCGACAAGGGTTACTACAATCCACCCCCCTACGAGGCCCAACGTCCTCGTCGGCACACTTCCGACTGGGTTCAGGCTCTAATACCAACTATAATACCCAACTCCAACAAATGGTATGATATTATCCACTTTGGGCCTGAGCCAGCACAGTTTTGCTCTTGGATTTTACCCCAAAAGGCATCATACCATTTTAAAAGAACATACTACATATAAACACATCCCCTTTTTTACACCCAGGTGATGTGAAATTGAGCACCCTGTACCCTGTTAGTGTAAATTGTAGTAACCCTTGTGGGCGGGTGTGAGTGGGTGGGTGCGAAGACAGACATTGGGTTGAGCTACCATACTGACAGGGTACATGGTACTCAATCCCACATTGCTTGGGTGTGGAGAAGGGGATGTGCTTATATGTAGTATGTTTTCTTCAAATGGTATAAGGCATTTTGGAGTAAAACCCAAGAGTAAAACCGTGCGGGGTCAGGCCCAAAGCGGATAATATCATACCATGTGTTGGAGTGGGGTATTACAGTTGGTATCAGAGACTGAACCCAGCCGGAAGTGTGCCGACGAGGACGTTGGGCCTCATAGGGGGGTGGATTGTAGTAACCCTTGTGGGCGGGTGTGACTGGGCGGGTGTGAAGACAAACACTGGACTGAGCTACAACATTGACAGGGTACAGGATGCTCAATCCCACATCGCTTGGGTGTGGAGAAGGGGATGTGCTTATATGTAGTATGTTCTCTTCAAATGGTATGAGGCCTTTTGGAGTAAAATCCAATAGCAAAACTGTGCGGGCTCAGGCGCAAAGCGGATAATATCATACCATGTGTTGGAGCGGGGTATTACACTTTACCCATAAAATATTTTTTTCTTTTGTATTTTATTAATTTCTCTTGGTATGGGATGGATATGACATTTGTTTTATGTTGATTATTCTAGGGAAACAAATATCTTATATAATGCTTTCTAAAACAGTGGAACAAAAATTTAGATCCAAGACTCCAAGTGTTCTATTTTATAATATAAATATAAAAGGGTATGAGAGTAAATTGGTTAAAATAGTTTTTTTTCTCTCTACATTTTTCAAATAAGATTATTATCATTTTCTTTCTTTCTTTTATGATTTATCCAAATATGAATACAGTTATTCTTTTATTTTCTCTCATGTTTATCCAAAGAAAGCCTAAAGTTTGAATCATCTTTTCGAAATGGTTAAGCAAATATATTAAAGAGAAAAGACATTTACATAAAGCCAAAAGACAAATGAGTGGCTGAGCTCAAAAGAGTCGAAAGCCAAAAACGAAGAACCCCAAATGGGGGACAGTCCAAACAAATCAGAATGAATAGTCTTTGGTAACGGAACGAAAAATTGTTCTGTTACTAATGGATATTCAACATCAATTCGGAGAGCAACCCATCAGCGGGAATGGAGCTTATGAAGGACGCACTCTAGAAGGGTTAATTCACTAATGGTGCACCAATAAATTGAGGCTAGGAGTGTGGCTACCTATTAGTTCACTTGGATCAAAACTAATCATCTAATAAATTTTGGTTACGGCTTTCTCAATCACTTAAATTTAATTTGGTCACACCAGGAAATCTGATAATCTAATATTTTCTTCGGTTGACATTATTTAATTCTCATTAAAGATTCGTACATGATTTGCAGTTGATTTGGATATTATTTTTTTCTTGCCACTTTGGTTGAAAAATGGACCTTATGTTGCTGTCAAATTAAACTGATTCAATTATTAGGTATGGCTATGGTATGTCTCTCTTTTATTTTTATTGTAAGAAGGATGTCTCTAACAACTTATAATTAGTTGCTAAATATATATATACACTAGTGTATCTCCATATCTATGGCACTATAATGCATTTATAATCGTGACCGTCAGATAAAGTAATTTTAGATCATAAATAACAAAAAATATTTTGAATTACATAATTAATTTTTTAATCGCTATTAACTGTTAAATGACATCTTTTATTCTTGTTATACCAGATTTATGTGTATATTATATAGATAGATATATATAGGTTATGCATTCTAGACTTTAGAGCCCACTGTTTCTTATCGTCAAGTTCAAGTTTAGCATCCCATGTGGATGTGAACCTAGAAAGCACGGACACTTCGTATAGGGGTGCCGTGTCCGTGTCGGACACTCGGACACTCCTCGGACACTCGGACACGTGTCGGACACTCCGTAGAAGTGTCCTAGAATTTTTTTTTTTAGGACACGGCTGGGACACGGCAAGGACACGCGGGGGACACGGCAAGGACACGCGGGGGATACGGCGGGGTACATTTTGTAATTTTTAAAAGTGCAAAAAAACTCCTGAACTTTTGCAAAGTTACAAAAAGACCCCTTTGAACTATTTTTTTTAGCATTTCAACCCCTCATCTTCTAAAAATTGACATTTTGACCCCTTGAAATAACTATAATGACATATATCATTTAATATGACTATTATGCCCTTTTCTATATAAATATAGTATTTTCTAAAATAAAAAATTTTAAAAATAAAAAATAGTTAGATAAAATTCCTAAATAATAAATTTAGAAACAAAAAAAATAAAAAAGCCAATATAATGGACATCCTTTTTGAAAATACATTAATTACTTGATAATAAATTGAAGTATTTGTGTGATTTATTATTTTTTTATTGTTAAATTTATGGTATTGTGGATATTGGTTAACTTGTTGAATATATATTAATATATTATTTCATAGCCGTATCCCCGCCGTGTCGTGTCCTATTTTTTTGAAATTTGCCGTGTCGCCTTGTCCGTGTCGTGTCGTACCCGTGTCCCGTGTCCATGTCCATGCTTCTTAGATGTGAACTTTCGTTTTGGAAGATTGTGTGTATTTTTTTTCTTTTTCTACTTATATATTGTGACTATTGTCTGCTAAATGTGAATTTAAACAAGATAATGGGACTCTTATAGGCAATAAATGGATTGAATAATAATTTTTAAATATTTATAGATATTTTTTTTTAAAGGTAACTGTGGCTTTGTCCCTAACTAAATTTTGAAATTTCATGCAAAAGTGTTACTTTCAGATGAGTCGGGTAAGACTTAACTTTAAAAAATTATTTGATTATAAAAGAGTCAAATCTTACCGTGATGCTTCATGACACACAACAACTAAATGACTTTACAACTACCACTAACCCATTGACATTGGTCAAAGGTACTTCTTGACGTGTAGTTAGATTCTGTGCATCAATTTTAATTCACAGACATGATTAGAAGTTAAGCCTAACAATTTTAATCATGTCTTAACAATATTAATCATGTCTGCTATCCAATAAAGAATGTAGGATGACCATAACTTATCATGTAACTTGTAAATTTCAACAAAACAAAGTTAGAAAAAAAAAAAATAATAATACTAATAACAATCTGGTGTAGCCAAGTTACCTTGAAAAAAAAAAATTTACCTTGATTTTGTCATGGTGACTTCTTGTATGATCGAATAGTAAAAGTAATCCAATTTTACGGTGATTATGGATGATCTAGGCTTAAAAGAAAATAAAAATAAAACATAAATTTGATAACTGAAATGCCAATTTGAGATTTTTATGATCCTAATTTGCTCAATATTTGAAATTCGATTGATCAGGTGGGTCTATTCAAAATTGAACTGCACAAGTGCATTTTGAAATGAATTTTTGAACCGTTTGATTGGATTCGATGAAAAATTATAGCCTACCAATGTTGATTGAGATTGAATCAAATCTACTAAAAATTCTAATTAGGACTCCATTAAAAATTCTATTTAGGACACGTTGATTTTATGATAAAACGATAAAGATATCTCGAAATGTTGTAAGGCTATGAAGTTCTTCCTTTGGGAAGTACGAGTGATAAATTATGTTAGGAATAGAAGATGTGATAAAATGCGCTCTCTCTCTCTCTCTCTCTCTATATATATATATATTAGTTTGAATGGATGTCTAGCGATAAGGATAATTATTAAAAATGAAGTTGCATATCTACTTTAAGCTATAACCCATATATCTTTAATATTGATTAGTCCCATGTGAAACAAAAAAGAAAAAGATAGAGGTGATGTATGGGTGAGTAAACAGTGAGATTCCATGTCCTTTAATTTTTCCAATGAAAAGTACATGGGATCACCGAATCACCTAATCTTGTCATCTAACTTAAAATTTTCAACGAGTGAACAATTGATCAACTGCTTTAGCCAAAAATAAATTAAAAATAATAATAATAATAATAACAATAACAATTGATCAACAACATCGCATATGTGCCAACAGTACTAATCACCATGAGAGGGCCAACATGTGTGTATATATATATATATATATAATTGTATTCCCTTGTTAATATTAGAAATTACAAAATTACATGGTGAATTCAAAGTACAATTTGAATTTTTGGGCTACATTGAAATATGGCTCATAGCTCGATGAGTCAAACAATTCAAAATTTATATCCACCACAAATAAATGAATTATGAATTAACTTAAATTATTAAAATAGTCCAAACTAACTTGAAAATAGATAATTATTGTATATATATATATATATTAGATAATTATTACAAAAGATAATTATCATCCAAGGTATTTATATAATTATAATTAAAGATAATTATTATATATATATTTATCAGATAATTTTCAAGAGTAAAAGAAGTTCCTGTTTTGCGGTAGAAGAAAGGGACAAGAAGAAGATCTAAAAAGACATTGGAGTTCTGCTAGATTCTTCACTCAACATCCAAAATTCAAAATATCTAAAGTTCTAAAAGAGAAGAATGATGAACACATCATCCATGTACCGTTCTTCACTAAAGTTCTAATTTGATTCAAGATTAAACTACAACAATCTTTGAATTCGGACCAGTAGATTGAATAAAAGAAATTTGTCTTTTTTTTTTTTTAAGATATAAATAGATTTGTATTCATTTTTATTGAAATTAATAAAGTTGATATATTTGTTTACTTGTTTTAATTTTTTTTCTTTTCTAAACTTGAAATTTGTGTGTATAGTTACTCATTTAATTACTAACTAATTCAAAATCTTAAGTGACGTAAGTTTAGTTACTTGTGTCCCGATTAAAGTAGGAAGAGTGTCTTGGGAGTTGGGACCCTCCAATCCCCCCTTGGTAACATTTTAAGAACTACAATATATTTTATTTTTCATTATTTCAAATAACTCAAATAGTATTAATAACATCCAATCGGATTACAATATCTAAACTGCTCCAACACAATGTCGGTAGAGAGATTCATTATTTCAAAAAAAAAAATTCCATAGGCCCAGGCCCAAGAAGGCAAAAGAAAATGGTTACAGGACCAATGTCATGGGCCTCATGGCCTATAACCCAATGGAGATAAAAGAAAAAAAAAAAAAAAACTAGCCGTTAGAGCAAGGGCACACATTGAAACAAAAGCAACTTGAGTCGGTTACTGAGAGTCAGTTCCTAACAAAATGAGTTGTGCTGCATTATTCACTTCTCTTGCCGTATGAACCAACTCACAATTCCTCGTTTATTTTGGGATGAAAAATGTTATACAGTAGTATTTTGCTGGCTAAGGAAGAGAACTCCATAACAAGGTATTATAGTCAGAGTTCTGAAGTAGTTGAAATAATTTTTGTATGATGAGTAGTGCCATGCGAAAATGGTTGTTGAAGTTTAATAAAAACACACCTAAGGAATGAATAGGTGCTTGAACTCGTTTGCTGGTTTCAGAGTATTTTAATTAAGTCCAATTAAAATAAAAACAATCACATAAAGCAAGTAAATAAAGTAAAGTGTAGATATAACACAAATATACGTGAAAAATCCAAGAGGAAAAAAACTTATAGGTGATGGTGACGCCGGACAGAATATTGATTATTCTGTAAGCTAATGGCAACAGAAAATAAACAGAAATAATGACGAGAATTGCCCAAAAGACTGAGAGAAAAGTCTCTGGTATTCAATATTATTATTTAAAATCAAATGAGTCTTAGAATCAACCCACAAGCCGGGTTATATAGCTAAACTTTGTCAACATTACCAAAAATAGTAGGATTTAAAAAATCGTGCTAAAATAAAATACGAAATAAAAGAAGGAAATTGCCATAAATCTAGCACAAATCAAGCCCAGAATCTCTTCTTAATCAACAAAATAAATATTACTAAAAAAGGAAAGAAATAACTAAAATTAGGGATTCGGAGGGGAAAACAGTAGATTTTAGCCTCGAAAAAATATACACCCAATACCAACTCTAAACCAGTTAGTGGTACAGAGTAAAAATTAATGAAAAATGGAATACCCTGTAAAAGTATGTGGATGTTGTTGAATCTGCCTTGGCATTTTAATGGTTATCCGTTTGCAACTCGTTTATTGAAAAGTTCAGAGGACACCACGGATAAACACAGCAAAGCGGCCACCTTGTCAATGATGAAATTGTGTGTAGAGCCACTGTCGATGAGTACCACAACTTCATAATTCCCAATCTTGGCTGTAACACGTATGGTCTTCGTAGCTGTCTATCCCGTTAAAGTGTGCAATAAAATTTTGAGATCAGAAGGAAGGTCGGTTTTGGCCTCGTTATTGTCTCCTTTAGATTCACCATCAATGTTACCTTCCAATAGAAAAAGTTGATGGCCCTTGTATCTATGACCAGAAGAGAATTTGTCATCACAGATGAAACAAAGTCCCTGTGCCCGTCTTCTTTGCATCTCATCCCAAGATAGTCTCTTGACAGGTGAAGCTTTTGTTGTTGTTGGTAGCATCCGCGAGGTGCGAGTAGGTAGTGGTGGGCGGGAGAACCTCCCTTATCGTTGTAGTTATTCGTCCTTCATGCGAGCCAAGCTTATCGCTTCCTTCAAGGTTTTAGGCTTGAACATACGAATCGCTTCAAAAATTTCTGACCGCAAACCACCCATGAACAATCCTACGAGCGCCTTTTGTGACCAACCATGAACCTGATTACCCAACCTCTTGAACTCTTTTTGGTAATCATGAAGGGATCCGACCTGTTGAACTTTGGACAAACAATTGTTTAGAGCCCAAAACTTGCCTAACAAAAAATTATCAATTACAATACAAATATAAAATGAAAATCTAATTGAACATAAACTGTGAGCCACAATTCCTAATAGTTTCATTTGTCTGGAGGGCTTCTAAACTTGGTCCATTGTCATATTAGAAGACAAAAGAATATTGCACCCATATATCAAAAACTTGCATATGGACAATTTATCCATCTTGACATTGCTGAGAAAGTTTTTAGTGAATGAGTGATAACATGTCATGTAATATCAGAAAAAAAAAATTATATGATATCATATAAGTAAATTACATCTCTTTGAGTAGATCTATCTCAAGTGTCCACATTTAATTAGTTAGAGATATCACCTCATTGATATGGCTAGCGTATTAATGTTTTTTTTCATTGTTTGGAGCATGTAAGCTTTTCTTTTCTTTTCTTTTCCTTTGGGTTTTTGTTTTTGTTTTTGACAGGTAATGTACTCAAAAACATAGTAAATTCACCTATCAAAACTCACACATATATACCAAAAAGAAAAAAAGTGGGCTAACACATATACCAACGCTAAGGTTTGACCCTTAATGGCTCAATCTCTCCTATTAAAAGGTGGTCATTTCTTTTTAAGGTAAATGAATTCATAGAGTCAATTTTCATACATTGAAATAGTTCCTTTGTACTTTGCAACATTTGTTGGTTGAATTTACCGAATGGAGAAAGATGAAAAATCTCAATCAAGCCAAACCTATGGTATTTGGATTTGTTGAGAGTAGGTTTTACTTTTTATGAGTCTCAATTAAATGAAAATTCAAATATCAAAATAATTGAAAAAGTGTAGGAAATGGAAGAGAAGCTTCTCTCGGCTGCAATGGAGTTCCGTGGTGAAGACGGTGGAGGGAGGAAATTTGCAGAGAGAGAGAGAAGAGAAGAAGAGAGAGAAAGAGAGAATTGGAAAAGGTGAGGGAGAGAGAGACAGTGAGAGAGGGGTGAGATTGGAAGCAATAATAACTGGAAGGGTCTCATTAGCGCCTAAGAAAACATACTTGAGTGTAGCCGGTAGAGGCTTGAGCTCAAGTTGTGGTGGGGAAATTAGAGAAGGAGTTTGGGAAGTTTTGGACAAAGGAGGCAAGGGTTCTCTCGGAACTCTCCATTTAGGCAAATTCATGACGGTCGTGACATCGAGCATTGAATTCACCTCACAAATGGATTGCTCAATGTCAAAATCATCACAGTTGAAATGATTTAGGTATGCCTCTAGAGGGTCCTTAGAAAGAATAGAAGGAAGCGCTTCTTGAACAAGGTCTTCCACTACATCAACACAAAAGCATTCACTTTTGTCGTCAGATGTGTGGTGAGAAACATTAAAGATGTTATCACTCCGGTACGGCAATTAACGCAAGCGTTTGCCGTGGCCAAGAATGGACGACCTAGAATGATAGGAATATGTCGATTTGGATTTTGAACCGGTTCCGTGTCAAGGACTATGAAGTCCACCGGAAAGTAAAATTTGTCCACTTGAATGATTACATCCTCAATGATGCCACGTGGTTGCTTCACCGAGCGGTCGGCAAGTTACAACACAACTGTGGTAGGCTTAAGTTCCCCCAAACCTAGTTGCTGGTAAACTGAGAATAGAAGCAAATTGAAAAAAATAAAATAAAAAAGAGAAAAGGATGAAGAATTAAGAGAGAGAAGTAGATAAAATAAATAAAAGAGAGGGGGGTTAGATTCGGGAAAGAGAGAGATGGAGGAAGAGAGAGAAAAAGAGACAGAGTGAGGAGAGAGAGAAAGAAATTAAAAAACGAAAGAGAGAAAGAATTAGAGAAAGTGAGCTTTGAGGGTGAGAGAAAAGGGAGAAAAATAATAAGGTAATAAGGGTAGTTTTGTCAAATGAAAAAAAAGTTGGGAGTAATATGGTATTTTAACGTGAAAAGTAAAGTTAAAAATGTATTTTCAGTTAGTGAAGGGTAAAACAGACATTTCAAATAATTTTTTGACCGATGGATTTCAATTGGGGGTTGTGTGCGATCAAACTCCAAACCTCAGGGGTGAGAGTGTAAGTTTAAGCAAACTTTGTATATGAATGTGTTTAAGGCAAACTTCAGGGGGTGTGAGTGCATTTTGCCCTAAATAAAAATGGAGTGTTTTACATTGGTTGTGAATTTGTGATTGGTGAGTGTGTTTTCAAAGAATAATTATGTCTCTTTAGTTTTAAATAAATCATATTGCTAAAGTTAAAAAAAATTGAAAGGTAAATATCATTTCATTTAAACAAATTCATATTTTCTCAATATAATAGAATGAGAAATTATAAAATAAGGAGGATCATTACCCTTGCACATCCAACAAAAGAAAACTCCCTATTTTATATTATATATTAGGTCACTAAGTTGAATGTGTAAGGAGTTATGGTTAGGGGTGCATATGATTCAGTTTTTTACTGTTCTTGGTAGAGTGAAAACATTTCTTTAATTTTAGAACCGAAATCGTTAAGTTGAGTTCAGTTCCGGTTCCAATTTCGATTCCGATTCTGATTCCGATTCGAGTTCCTTCCACTAACGATTCTTTGTTAATTTTTTTTTTAAACATTGACAAGGTTACGCGTTTGTATTTGTGCACCCCTAGTTTGCCACTATTTTGAGTATTTTGTATATTTATCTTCTTACCTCTTTTTCCTTCCTTTGTTTGTTCATCTTGTTCTCCTAAATACTTCATTCTTCATGACAAAGAAGAAGCAAATGACCATGTCTAATGAGGCTGTCCCTCAGACTCCCCCTCTTACTGAATGGTGTAGAGCGCCTTTTTTCAGTTCAGATCATAATCATTTTTGGAATTCTATTGAAGAATTCGTACCTGGTATGGAAGTCGAAGGGGATTTGGTGATACTTGGTCCAGATGACAACGTGGAGACTTTCGCGCCCATCCCCGAGTCCATCCCACATCTCTATTTGGAGAGGGGAGATTACCCTTTTAGTTTTACAGAATATGAGTCGCATATGGGCGCCACCTCTGAATGGACCGAGTGGTGTTTTTACAGTCTTGGTAATCTGGGATATTGCTCTATACTTCATAAAGCCAAGATTCTCCAATCTATTAAGCTTTTTTTTGAGCTATCAGTAAAGAGAGATTCAGCTGGCCTTTCCTCACTTATATCCAGATGGAGTAGTTTCAGCCATACGTTCATTACTGCCTGGGGTGAACTGACCCCTACTCTAAAGGATGTGGCAGTGCTTTTTAGGCTTCCTGTTTTGTATTCTGGTGAACCCTCTGCGCCTATAGCCTCTCCAGAGGCTCTTGCCCTCGGCGATGCCCTAGATCTCCATGCGGATAATGCCATGTGCCTTGACACAATTTTTAAAGGTTCTAAGAGACTTAAAACCCAACCAAAGGTGAACTCCCCCAAGCTCACTTATATATCGTCGTATCACCATTTCTTCTGTGATTATGAAAGAAAAACCCAGGCTCACCATGAGCGCCCTCATTTATTCGCAGAGGGCCCTGAATTTGGCAAGATAGACGAGCTCACTGCCTTTCTAGTTTACTGGCTAGATCGATTTATCTTCGAGGGTCACCCACAAGATGACCGGACAGAGATATGTTTCTTCTGGCCGCCGTTATGGCAAAAGGTGATACTCTTCTTTTGGGGCCGATGTTTTTGGGGAACTTCTACAATCGTCTGGACACAATCACCTAGGACTATGCTCACTCCAAGGGATGATATGAGATTAGTACTCATGTTGCTTCCATGTTTCTAATGTTGTTTCTTTTCGAGCGATTCCCCAAGTATAGAACTATGCTCGCTCCAAGGGATGATATGAGATTAGTACTCATGTTGCTTCTATGTTTTTGATGTTGTTTCTTTTCGAGAGTTTCCCCAAGTACAGTGACCACCCTCATGAGTTTGATCTTTTTGACTCCGACGGAACCATCTTGGACAATGGTCAGGCTTTTCGATGGAATGGTTTGGGCACCAAATGTGACATTGGTGACTTTTTAGATTGCGAGGAGTTCTTTGAATTTTGGCTTTACACTATTCAACACGACGGTATTCAATTTCCTCCTTTCTATTTTGAGGAAACGCATATCATAGAGGATGACAAACCCACTATTTCTGAATTGGTATTCTATGCCCTGGTGACTGGCACTGCTCTCCTGGCTGTCAGTGAAACTCGCTTAAAATGGACTGGCTATTATCCGATGAAGGTAGCTCACTAGTTTGGGTTTGATCAGAATGTCCCTTCTTTATCTTTTGTTTGGGAGGAGACTTTTGATAGGTCCATGTTATTTTACCAGAAGAAGCTTGAGTTGCAGAAGCGTCGTTATGTCAAGATCCCATCCGTGCACCAACGCGGGCACTGTACATCCAGCTATTTAAAATACTTAGAATATGCTCATACCCTGTTTAGAAGTTTTGTTGAAAGCTCGGCTGAGATTACAGAAATTATTTAGATTTCTAAAGATGATGTAACCCTTAAGTGTCCCCAGCCCCACGCGTCAGAGGTCCCGAGAGCCAATTGCTGAAAAGAACGTTACGTATCAAACGTTCTTCCCATCCATCTCCACCCGTGGAGGCAGATGCTTCCTCTGTTGCAGATCATGAGCCTGTAAGCAAGAAAGTCCGAATGGTATGATCCCCAATTTTTAAGTCTTCTCTTTTCGCGATATTTCCTGTTCAGGCTGCCTCATATATTATGTTTTCTCTGCTACAGAGACTTCGTCTGCGGAAGCAAGTGACATATAAAGAACCCTCCATCTCCAAAAGTGACCCTTCTATTTTCAAGTCAGTAAAGCACGGAGATCTTGGGGAAGCTTTTGAACATACTGTACAGATGTCCAAGAACTCACCTGCAGGTATCATACGGTAGGGCCTTCCCGCGAGTGGTAGTTTTGATTTAGGTTCCACCGCGAATGAGGGCTTCGTCACTCCTCTCGTGTCAAAACATTCGACTGATGTTTCTCCAACCTTTTCTCCTTCGAAAATCATTGATGAAGACCATATTCCCATATCTGCTCTGTTATCTCTTCATAAGCCGACCACCTTGCCTGAGTCTATGGTCTCTCTAGTACCGCCCAACCATACTTCACCAGTTGTTTCCCCCCGCATGTCCCCCATTGATGATCCCTTGGCTCACGCTAGACGCGATGCTAGTCAATTGTTGTTTTCTTTGCAAGAGACAGAGCATGTGGATGAAATAGAGCCTCCTTCTAGCCAGGACCCATTGGTGAAGCTCTTGATGTCTGAACTTGGTGCCGAGAACTTACCTACGACTGAGGGTAGTATTTTGGACCTCGCGGGTGAATTAGCGATGATGAATGAAGATAATGTACAATTGTCTACAGAAATATTTGGTCGTCCTAGCGATGACCTTCAAATTTTCAAAGATGTTGACGTTCTTTCCGTAAGTGAGAACAGTCAGCCACCCAATGCACCCTGCCCTCTTCCCGCAGCCCATTTGTCTGCCACCGTGGAAGCTCCTCCTGTTGAAAAGTGTCCCCTCTGTTAGGTATCTACTTTTACTATTCCTCGTGAATCCTTTTGTTGTTTTTGCTCATATTTTCTAATAATTCACTGCCGTCTTGCAGAGCATGTTCCTCAGACTTCTGCTATGGATTCTGATTCTATTTTTAGCGAGGGCTTGCGGTCAGATCTTGAAGTATTTCTGAACCCTCAGAATTAAAAGCCTGATGATCTTGTCAAATGGCGTTCTTTTTTTTGTAATTTTCGCAATGTGGGGATGCTCAACAGGATTTATCATCGCTATCCTGAGACTTTTGTTAATTTTACTTTTTAGGATTCGTTGTACCAGCATCTTTTCCTAGATGTTGTAGCAGATTTTCTCATCTCCCTTGATGGTCAACCGTTGTCTAGTATGGATCCTACGACCGTCCCGAGCCTGCAAAGACGTATCAGTGACTGGCAAGCCATCGGCTTATCACTTCCTTGGCTGGATTCCTGACTGCAAGATACTATTCACAGTCATGAAATACAAGTTCTGAATGATCAACAAGCTTCCTTGGTTGTCGATCTTGCAAAGGATGTGGCTGAGGCCAACGTCATGTGTCAACACTTGTTGCTTCTAGAGGATCGTATTGTCGTGAATAAAGCAAAGGCAACGGGTCTTACGGATGCCCTTGCGAAGAAACTGGCTTCTTGTGGAGTTATCCCTTCAAATTCAATTTTTAAGGATATTTTGTAACACCTTTAATTTTGTATTATATTTGTTGTTTGCTGTTCTCTGGTACATTGTAACTGCCATTTTTTATTATTGAACTCTTTTGTAATACAAACCACAAATGTTTCTATGCCAAATATTTTTTTATCCACCTTACAGTTATGGGTCCTATTTTAAAATTAGTTCCTAACTCTTCAAGCTTGTAATAGCCACTTTCATTTCCTTCTTTTATCGCAAAAGGCCCTTCCCACTTTGGTTGAAACTTTCAAACTCCTTGTCCCCTCATAATTGCAGGTACCACTTTGAGCACCAATTCTCCAATTTTAAATTCTCACGGATGTATCTTCTAGTTATAATGACGCGACTGACTTGCCAAATAAGCCTTGTGATGGTTTTGGGCCTTTTCCCCTTTTTCATCGAGGGCTTCTAATTGGTTTAGTCTTTGGCTGTCTGCGCTTCTCCCTGCCAATCTTATTACCTCAATTTGAAGTTCTGCGGAGAGCACTGCTTCCGCACCATATACCAATGCGTATGGTGTTTCACCTGTGGAATTTTTTCATGTAATTTTGTACGCCCATAATGCAATTAGCAGTTGTTCGGCCCAATCCTTTTGATTTTCATGCACCAGACGACTTAGAATCTGAATGAGCGTTTTATTACTTGCCTCTACTTGTCCATTCCCCTTTGGATAATAAGGCATTGATTTATGATGGGACACCATGTATTTGACCAATAGTTCTCTCATCGTTGAGTTGACAAATGGCGTGCCATTATCCGAGAGAAGTACCTTTGGTATTCCAAATCGGCATATGATGTTTTCCTTTATGAATCTTACCACATTAACTGCCACAATCTTTTTTAATGGAATAGCCACTACCCATTTCAAGAATAATTCTGTAACTACCAGAAGCTATGTATACCCCCGTGATGCCGGTGCAATTGGTCCAACAATATCCAATGCCCAAGTGTGAAATGACCATGGAGTTATTAGACTGTGTAGGCTTATCGTGGGGGCATTTATCATGGAACCGTGGATTTGACAAATATGGCACTTTTTCGTATAATCCAAAGAATCCTTTTCCATAGTAGGCCAATAATACCCCGCTGCGACCAATTGATGGAAGAGTTTGTGTCCTCTTTGATGTCCCATATCATGCGTTTGCTTTAGGACTTCCTGGGCTTCTTCTTCTTTCAAACACTTTAAAGGTCTACCATTAAACCATTTTCGATACAATACCCCATTTTCCTCGAAGAAGCTCTTCGCTCTTCTTTGTAATCGGAAAGTTTCCTTTCTGTCTCTAGTAGAATTTGTTTTCGCAAGTATTCCGCATATTGGTCTCTCCAATCTGATATCTCGGCAAAACTAGCTTCAATATGCGCAGTAAGACGGCAACAGCCCGGGCATGCCCCTTGCACCTTTACCGCCTCTTCTTTTATTGTTGGCCAGAAGTACCCTTGTCTTTATAATCTTCGGTATAGGCTAATATCTGTTGATTAACAAGAAGATTTATGTACCTCCGTTAGTATTCTTTCAGCCTCTTTTGGTCCGAGGCATCTTGACAATACCCCCTCTAGTCTACGATAGTAAAGTCTTTTGGCAATCAGCTGATACTACTTTTCCTGTGCCATATCTGTAACTCCATTTGGTTGTTTGAGTTTTTCAATAATCGTCTTCCGCTAATCACTTTCTTCCTCTTCTTGGTGATCATCAAATATTGTCGCGGGTTGGGTTCGATAGAGGAGGTTGACTGTTGTCATATTTCTCTTAATTCTAATTGAGACCCCAAAGTGGCCAATGCATCAGATCTCCTGTTACTTGATCGGGGTCTGTGTTTGAATTTTATGTATTGAAAAACTCTTCATTGTTTCCTGCACCATACCCCGGTAGGTGACAAGGCTAGGTTCCTTTACTATATATTCTCCCTTAATTTGCTTGATTATTAGGTTAGAGTCGTCATAGACCACCATTCTCTGTACTCCTGCTGCTAGGCTTGCAGACAAACCTAGGATTAAAGCCTCATATTTAGCTATATTATTAGTGCAAGGGAAGTCTAGTCTGTATGACATTGCAATTTCCTTTTTCATCCTCTCATTGGTCATTATGAAACCAGCACCATTTCCTCTTTCAGTGGAGGATCCATCTCTAGCTTCCACAGATCTTTATCTTTTGATAAAATTTCGTCGCAAGTTACAACATCGAGGATGTTATTGGGTTCTGATTCCCCCCGCGGGAACATGGCCAATAGATCAGCAAGAGCTTGACTTTCTACTGCCTTGGGATTGGAGCATACAATCTGATATTCGGATAGGGCCAACAACCAGTGAGCCAATTTCCCCGATAATAGTGGTTTTGACAACAAATACCTAATGGAGTCACTGTTTGTGACTAATTCTACTAGATATGCCAGCAGGTACTGTCTAGACTTCAGTGCCACGAATACTAGGGATAAACAGTGTCTTCCTATCAATGTATAACGTGCATCTGCTCTTCAAAGTACCCCGCTGATGTAGTATACAAGTTTTTCTTTTTGTTCATGCTCTTGGGCCAATAAAACTCCGATAGATTTCTCAATAGAAATTAAGTACATGATCAACCCTTTTCTAGGTGTCAGAGCCGTCATTATCTGTGGTGATGCTAGAATTCTTTTTACCTTCTCAAAAGTGAGCTGATGTTCGGCACCCCATACATAAGGAAGCTTATCTTTCATTAGCGAGATTAAGGGGTGAGTGACCTCTGCTAGTGTTGGGATAAAATGCCTTAAGTATGACACTTTTCCCATGAATCCTAAAATAACATTCTTGTCACGACGAGCCCATTTCGATTATTGCCTTGGCCTTGCTAGGGTCTAAGTTGATGCCCTGTCTATGAACCATACACCCCAAAAATTTCCCTTGTTGGACACCAAAGGCACACTTCATCAGGTTCATCTTTAGGCCATATTCACGGCACCGATGGAGAACCTTTTCTAAATCCCGAATGTGCCCAATGCAATTTTTGGATTTTACCACTAAGTCATCCACATAATCTTCTACTTCATGATGGATCATGTCATGAAAAATAGCTGTCATAGCCTGTTGGTAAGTAGCACCTGCATTCTTTAGTCCAAGGGCATGATTGTGTAGTGAAAATTTCTAAGTGGTGTTCGAAAAGTTATTTTCTCTGCATCTTCGGGGGCCATCTTTATTTGATTATATTCACCTAATCCATCCATCAATGAAAATAACTCGTGACCTGCTGTGACATCCACCATTGTGTCGATATTTGGAAGTGGAAACTCATCTTTCGGGCAAGCTTTATTGAGGTCTCGATAATCGACACATATTCGAATCTTACCATTTTGCTTTTGTACTGGCACAATGTTAACAAGCCACATGGGATGCTGAATGGGCTTTATGAACCCTGGCTTGAGTAGCTTCTGGATTTTTTCTTTGATCCATATCTCTAATTCTGGATGATAGGCCCTCTATTTCTGCTTGACAAGCACCGCAGAAGGATTTATGTTAAGCTGATGAGTAACCAAGTTAGGATCAAGTTCGGGCATCTGATCATACGCCCATGCAAACACATCCTGGTAATCTTTCAACAACTATATAATGGCCACTTTTAAGTCTGGATCAAGTTTCTTGTTGATTAATGTGGGTCGCGAGGAGACCCCATCTCCGATATCTATTTCTTCGAGCTCTTCTTCTATTAGAAAACTTGCAACATCTTCTTTCAGAGGCCTTCTGGCATTATCAGAAATAGGAACTTCGGCAGTATTGGGGACATAAGCCTCAAGTAGGAGCCCTGTCCCCGCGCCCCGTCATAATTTGTACACAATTCTTCCGTTTACTATTTTTACCTTAGTCCAGTTCACTTCCTTTTCTGCGGGCCTTTAGGAGATGCTTTTGCTTGTAAATTTTCCCATTTGGGGAGTGGAATGGCCTGAATATCGTCATTAGCTATCTCGTCCGCATATTCATTAAAGAAAATTGCATCAGAAAAATGAGCTTCTGAGGGACAGAAAGGGTCTTTGGAAGCCCGGAGCATCATAGTGCCCTTTCCCCAATTAGCTTTCATAACTTGATGGTAAGAGGATGGGACGACCCCGTACGCATGTATCCAGGGTCTGCCTAGGAACAATTGATAAGACGGTTCACCCTTTATGACGTGAAACTTGGTAGGAGCTCTGATTTTACCTACTTTTAAATCGACTGTTGCATATCCGATTGTAGCTTGTTGTTCACCGTTGAAGGCTGTAACGCTTATAGGTTGGTGCACGATCTTCATTTTAGGAAACTGTATTGCTTTCAAAGTGGCCAATAGCATGATATTTACTAAAGCACTGCTATCAAGAAAAGCTTTTTTTAAATCCTGACCATTGACTGTAACTGGTACAGACAGTGGTCGATTGTGTGGGAAAGGGACTTGCTTATCTGCCATTGAAAAGACAATCTCCCCCTGCTTGGTCACATCTTGTTTAGATAATTCATTGCAAGCATGAGCCAGAGCTGCTATGGTTTGATTTATTAAGAACTCCTTGATCTGTTCTGGAATTGAAAGATCATTAAAGAAACAATGTATGTGAGTATTTGAATCTATATTCGTGGCTTAGTATTCTCCTTTGTCCTTCATCCATTGGATCAATTATATTGACAGTCGCCGCATGCTGAGGGAATGGATTGTTGACAACATTGTTTCCAGCAAAGTCTATGCTCTTCTCAGCGATCTTTTTCTGTACTATCCCCCTGAACGCCCAACAATCAGTTAAGTAATATCGTACAGATCGGTGGAAGGGGCAGTAGTTTGGTTTTGTTTTTTCTTCTCTGCTAGGAAGTCTTTCTACCACGGTCAAGGTAATGACCCCGTCCTTGATCCACTGAGCTAATAATGACACTGCCTCTTTAATGCCGAATGGTAGAGGTGCAAGTTTCGGTCGTCGAATTCTCCCTGTATTGCTGCCTAGTTGATTTTGAGTTGCTGCAACCATGGCCCTTCGCGGGAGGACATTTCCTTTAGCTGGTGGTGGAATGATCTCTCCCAGACACCTAGCACTGTTCATTAGGGCAAAGAAGGTCTTGATCTTATGATTGACCAAATGCACTTGATACTCTCTTAAGATACCATCCACACATTTTTATCAGCTGTTCTTCTGAGGTGGGCTCGAAACATTCCAATGACGTTTTGCAGAAACGTTTGACATATGTGACTACCTCTTCGCCCAACTTTTGCTTGTGGCGAGTTAAAGACAACATTGTGACTCATTCCTCAGTGGTGAAGAATTTTTCATAGAATCTAGCCAGTATTTCTGCCCAAGTTATCCTGGCACCAGATTCATGTACCAAGTGTAAGCTCCAATCCTCCTGCATGGACCATAACGAATGAAATACCTCTTCCTTCTAGGTGGGGAGACGAGTTTGAAAGAGATATTTCTTCTCAAGTACAAGAAGAATACAATGAAGAAACAAAGTAAGAAGAAAATCTTTAAATTAATGTTAAGTTGGTTCACACCTTTCAACACAAGCTTGGACTGTCTTCTAAATCATGCAAAGTTGAAGAATAATTAAAACTAAAGTGCTCCCTAATACAAGCCTAAATTGTCCATGACACTCTATGACACGAGTATAAATTATCTACAAAAAAAAAACACTCATTGACACTAGTAGAAACTGTCTACAAAAAAAAACTCCTTGACATAAGTATAAACTTTCTACACTCCTTAACACGAGTATAAATTGTCTACAAAAAAAAAATACTTATTGACACAAGTATAAAATGATGGATAAAGCAAAAAAAAAAAAACACTCATTGACAAGAGTATAAACTATCTACCAAAAAAAGAAACACTCCTTGACACGAGTATAAACTGTCTATATAAAAAAAAAGCACTCCTTGATATGAGTATAAACTATTTTCACAAAAAAAATTTTATTTTGAATTACGTGATGACTTGATCCCTATTAAAGGTACGTAGGCATCTTGGAGGATTGTTCCAAGTTCAGTCGACCCAAAAAAAATATATATTTCTCTATCAATTGGGCTCACCACTCAGATTTGTTAAGTGTGTTTATCACACCACATGAAAGGTATTTGTTGCAACATGTTATCTTAGCTCACTGCCAAGATGTTGAAGGTACTCACCTCAACATGTTAGACAAAGTATGCTTGTTGCATGATGTTAAAGGTTCTCATTGCACCCTGCCAAAACCGATCAAGAAAGCCAAATAAGGGGGAAAAATTCAACAAAAAAAAGATTTTTTACTCCGGTAAAATCTGTGACGTGTCGACAATGTTATTCGAGTGTAACTTCGTTCAATATTTTAGAAGGACTAACAAATTTTGGTCCAATGGAATGAGGGTCCAAATGGGACTACTAAAATGTTCCAACGGAACTAACTGACCCTGAAAGGATGATAAAGTGTTACAAAGGAACTAAATGACCCCGAAAGGATAAATAAAGTGTTCCAGCAGAACTAAGGGACTCCGAAGGGACAATAAAGTGTTCCAAATGAATTAAGTGACTCTGAAGGGACGTTAAAATGTTCCAAAGGAATAAAGTGACCCCCAAAGGACGAATGAATGACATTCGGAACTCCAAATCCTGAAAAAAGCAAGTAGCCAATTTGAAGTATTTTGAGAAGCTGCCTCTCATTGGAAAATGAATGGAAACCTACAAGAATTGACAAAGAAATTGAAACTTGTAAGAAAAGAGTTGAGTGACTCGCGTAAAGTTGTATTCCTCGATGAGTTCAATGGATTTATACGTTGTTTCAGAGGCAACACAAAACTCGAGTAGAGCCCACAAATAGAAGGTGATCTGAAAAAGAAATAAAATTGATTAATAGCGATCATAGAAGACAAATTTGTTACTGAAAAAAAAAGGAGAAATTTTACTTGCTGCCAAGTTATCATTGAAAGCCAAGAAAGATAAGACAAAGTCAATCCGGATTTATGGTTATGTTTGTGGAAAAGTCCCAAATTTAACAAATATAAAGTCCAAGACTTTTCTGTGCAGTCTTACTATTTGAGTTATAACTTTCAGCTTGAGTATCGGATTAATGCAATCTCAGAGTTTTTAGAAATATTATTCATAGGGGAACAGATTTGTATTTCACAAAGAAACCCTAATTCGAACATTTAAGGGATAAAACTTGCGTGTCAAAATAATCACAATATTATGCGCGAACATTACACCAATTATGGTAATTTGACCATATCTCTCGACTTGGATATTAGAATTATGCAAACTCAGAGGTTGCAAAAAGCTAACTTGAAGCCCAAGGTATTTTTATTTCATGAACATTTTGTGAATCACACTTATTCAAGGTTAAAATTAGATTGCAAGTTAAAGGAAATATTCTGACAAATTTTTTTCTCAGCACTTTCCTATTTTCTTTTGCTTAGAGAATAGAGGACCTCTATATAAGAGAAAGAGATGAGTAGAAAATTGGTTGATAAAACTTTGAGTGTTTGGTGGCACATACATATAAACATGTTAATGTTCTAAACATGTTAAAGTTTCTGGTACATAGGTACATGATAAATGTATCAAAGCAACGAGAAGAAACAATAAAGAAAGGGAAAAAATGAAGAAAATTTACTTACCTTTTAAGATGTGGGAATAAGATAAAGCAGCACGAAAGGTAGGATTTTCTTCAATTGTTCATCAATTTGAGTCAGTGAAAAGTATTCGACAAAACGTGGTATATCTTTTGAATGTAGAGATTAATGTCGCAGGTTTAATGTGTGGGTTGCATATATATAGTCAACAACATTATATTTGTGAAAGGATTCTCAAGACTCTAATTCTACTTGGACAAGAGAAGAAAAAACCCTAGTTGGAACAAGAGAACTAGGAAATCATAGTTTCATTCAAAGAAAGAAATTTAAGCAATCCTAGTTCATGTCACGAAAAATGTCCAAAATTTGGATGTTGGAAAATTGCATTTAAAAAAAAATTACTTCAAGTCCCGTTTTAAATACGCAACGAGTTCGGTATTAGCGCGAGACTTGAAGTGGGGGTAATATGTAGACATTAAAAAATTACATGGTGGACCCAAAATATAATTTGAGTTTATCTTCAATTTAACCCACTTTGGGAATATGGCCCAATGAGTCAGATAATTCAAAGCCCAGACCCACCACAAATATATATATATATATATATATATATATATATATATCACAAAAGATAATTATCATACAAAAGATAATTATCATATTTATATATACTAATAGGATAATTATCATAAGGGAAGAAAGTTACCAATCTACCTGTCACGCCCCGATTTCTGTCTTCTAAAAATCGAGAGTGATTAAGCTAATCAACCACACTCTAACCACAATTACTCTTTGATATCATGCTTTGATACCAAATTGTCACACTCCGATTTCTGTCTCCCAAAAACCGAGGGTGATTAAGCTAATTAACCACACTTTAACCATAATTACTCTTTGATATAATGCTCTGATACCAAATTGTCATACCCCGATTTGAAAACCAAAATAATGGAACAGGGGCAACATAATCTGATGTTATTGAAAAAAAAAATTAGAAATAGAATCCTTAGAGGGCTAGAGTATCAAACCTTAAAAAAAAAATTAAATGTAAAGAAAGATTTACATCTAGCCATCTAGAATTTTCATATTCTATAAAATATAAATGTATTTCATTGCAAAAGAAACGAATAATCAAGCTTGCAGTTGGTTAGTGATAGAGAAGCAAAATTATAGAAGGTTGATTTGGTCTATCTATCTCTCCTTCACAAATTCAGAGAGGAACCTGGAGCGTAGTCATGAATAGGCCGCTAGAGTGAAGTCATGAATAGAGAGAGAATGAGCTATTGTTAACTTTGGAGGTTTTTTTTTTTTTCAGAAATTAGAAGATATAACTACGCTCTGATACCAATTTGTCACACCCCGGATTTCTAAACCTAGTGTGATAAAAAGAATTAATTTAAAAGTCGAAACTCAATTGTCAATGCCCTTAAAAATTGGTCAAACTCTTTTTTCTCCTTCAAATAAAATAAATTCATTTTTCTCAAGATTTAAATAACTCGGCTCTGTGCACTTAGAATTTGTTCCAAAAACTATTTTCATTGAAAAGACGATTTCGAAATACTTAATTTAGACTCAAGTTTTGTCAATTAGTTATGAAATTTCAAGTTTAAAAATAGTATACAAAACAAATTTGAGAAAATATATACACAACAATATACATGTTTGCATTACACACAATACACCCCCTTTTTCCACTCTTCCTCAACGTCTAACATACAAGTGAATGTATGCATATATATTTTTTTCTTCCTTTATCTCACTTCAAGTCCCGTAACTCCCACTATGAACAAAATCTTTTGATGAAATGACACTACAAGAAAAATGACTTTCTACGGCGGGCAAAAAGGGTTTTTACCACGGGCTTGGCCTGCCGTGGTATCCGGTGTCGTAGTTGCCAATAGACTTTCTACCACGGGCCCAGCCCGTGGTCGAAAACAAACTTTCTACCACGGGCTCAACCCCGTGGTGGAAAAAATACTTTCTACCATGGGCCTAGCCCCGTGGTGGAAAAATACTTTCTACCACGGGCCCAGCCTGTGGTGGAAAACAGACTTTCTACCACGGGCTCAGCCCGTGGTGGAAAAAATACTTTCTACCACGGGCTCAGCCCGTGGTAGAATACAGACTTTCTACCACGGGCTTCGCCCGTGGTTAAAAGTTTGTATTTCACCACGGGCTAAGCCCGTGGTAGAAAGTTTTTTTTGCTATTGTTAAAAACCTTTCTACCACGGATTTGGCCAGTGGTTGAAATTCTATATTCTACCACGGGCTGAGCCCGTGGTGGAAAGTATTTTTCTACCATGAGCTAAGCCCGTGGTTGAAAGTTTATTAATTTTTTTAAAAAGAATTATATAGCTGGATCATTGTTCCTAAACACAAAAAACCTGTATACAACATAGATCACCCATATCTTCTAAAAAAAAAAAACATAGATCACCCATCTTCAATGCCACCAATACACAACGAGACAACACCCAAAGTCATATATATTCACACCAAGCCTTGGTAACATCATTAAGACTTTGCAGAATACTTTTGCAACAAATAAGGATCAGAAATATGATCCACAGAATGTTGTCTCTTTTGGCTATGTAATCAACCAAAGTGACATTACTTTGAAGGAATAGCTCTCCATACCAACTGTTTGTTATGATTGCCTTGCCAAAATGTGCTCCCATTGAAATGGTCTAATAGTAAATATATTTAAAATAGTACATGTCAGAAACAAATTAACAAAATGAACAAAAAATGAAGTGTGTGTAGTTAGTTTAGTAGGCTAGTCATATATATATATACACACACACACACACTTCATGAACAATACTTGAGATGATAAGCCTGGCACAAGCACTTGCTATGTTCAGGGAATGGAGGTCTCAGCCTTATGGAAAAACTATATATATATAGATGAACACCATAAATAAAAAGAACAACTAACAGAACTAGTAGTGTTAGTACTACTTAAGCTTATAGAATTCCCCAAAACTACTCTCACCATTGTAATTTCATTAATTTTTGTATGACAAGATCGAGCGCGATTGCACGAATATATATAAATATGAGAACATTCGAAATTAATAAATTGAAATCCTACCTAGTTCAACACATGAAGTGACTGGAATGAATTTAATAATACTTGTGCATATAAAAAGTAACATGATCCAGTAGTTCATAATTAAAAAGACATTAAAACCAGCTAAATTATGTTTGAACCACCTACTATTATGCCTAAATTGCTTCACAGAGAAGCATCCTGAAAGAACTTATTATTTGACACAAAGTATGCCATTTGACAGGATATGTAAATTCTCAAGGAAAAAAAAATAGGACATCTAAATTATCAAGGAAGTAACATCATCATTCATTGCAAAGAAGGGATAGTTGATTCAGTAATAATAGAAAAATTGCAGAGAAACAAGAAAGACACCAGTGCTACAAGTTCCAATTCCTCATTTCAATTTCTTTTGGTTCAGGGAGAACACAACTGATCTGACCATGATTATCGGGGCCATGTATGCTGTTGTCCCATTTGTTGGAATTAACAATTGCTCGACAGTACAGCCAATAGTAGCCATTGAAAGAACAGTATTTTATCGAGAAAGAACTACTGGGATGTACTCTGTATTACCATATTCCATGGTACAGGTGCGGGACAGGTTTACTTAAGTGATATGGATCATTATATGCTTGTTCACTAGTAATATCAAGTTCACATGACATAACATATGGCTACAACATTTTTTTTAGTCTTGTTAATGGAGTTTTTGGTTATTTGACATGTAAATTTTCGCTGAAATACCACATGTGTTTATTCAGACCACGTATTATACTCTTATAGTGTATGCCATGGTGAGCTTTGAATGGGCAGCACATAAATTCTGTGGTTCATCTTTGTCAACTTCTTCTCCTTTCTTTACTTCACATACTATGGAATGATGACTGTTTCCATCACACCAAACCACCAAATAGCTGCTATCTTTGAATCCGCTTTTTATGAACTCTTCAATCTTATCTCTAGTTTCTTCATCCCAAAATCGGTAAGTCTATTTCATTTTCAGGCAGTTAAAGCTTTCAAAAAAACTTGTGCTTTAACAACATACTGATTTTTATTCTTTCTTGAAAATTCAGATTTGCCAAGTGGTGGATATGGTATTACTGGATTTGGCCAGTGTCTTGGACTGTTTATGGATTGATTGTGTCACAGTTTGGAGATGTAGAGGATACCCTTAAAGTTCCAGGGATGTTGTCTGGCCCAACCATTAATGGTATGTGGAAGACCATTTCGGATATGACCCGGATTTCATGGGGTCAGTTGCTGGAGTTTTGGTTAGTTTCACAATCTTCTTTGCATTTGTGTATACCTACTGCATTAAAACTCTGAACTTCCAGATGAGGTAGAAGAAATCTTATAGTCAAGTTGACACTTGTAAATATATGTTTGAACCAATCGGAGATTTAGGAATGGTGACAAATTGTACTATATATGGGCTAGTATTTAGGATTAAAAATGTAATTTTGGATTTAACAAGGTGGATATTCACCACCAAGCAGACCATGGTATTCACGAGTTTTGAGGTTGTAAATGTAAGTTCCATTGGTCCATATCAATACAAAGGAAGAGAGAACTTTGCTTTTACAACTCCTAAAAATGCAATGATTTAGTTTTTATTTGTGATTTCAAATTTCCTTTCCATTTTTGTTTTTCCACAGCGACTATTGATAAAAATGCAAGTGATTAAAAGTCTTTGATAAATTATGAAATTTTTTACTTGAATGTGTATGACAATACAAGTTCATGAGAAGAAACTCAGCTATTTGAACCCTACGAATTAACAGGATTGAACTATAGCTTTTTGAAAGCCAGATATCCAACATAGACAATTATTGATGTATTTACCAACTAACATGTTCAAAGAGAGGTGGGGGTGGTTTGGAAGAAATATTCAAGTAATTGGGACCTTTGATTTTTCAGGTGAGAATCAGTGAAGACAGCTTTCTACAGAGTCCAACTTATGAAATCCTCTATAGAACAGAGGTGGTAAGGATGTTTCAAATGCGACCACAAAGAAAATATCTACTAAAACATAAAACATAAAAAAGCTGCACCAAAGCAAAACATAAAAAATTAAAGACGCCTTAGTGGACAAGGATGCAATAAGCTGCACCAAAGCAAAAAGTTCAACTATCAGAAGTGAGTTTGGGGGAAAACAATATAAACTAGAAAATGGTTTTGGAGATTGGAAAGTGGTACAAAATAAATTTTAGAAATAACTAAAATTGTGATAGCAGTGGTATGTACTAGGTTATACAAAATAAACCAAGCACATTGTGAAGGAAAAAAATAATAAATATAGCGCAACATGACAACAATAGTATTAGAGATCAGAAGGAGGTGCAAAACTATATGTATCTAAAACTGGGATAATAATGGAGTGTACTAGGTTATATAGCATAAACCAAGCACAACCAATTAGATAAAGAGTTACTTATACAGTAGGTAGGTCCTACCAGCCCTCTGTACTCATAATAATGGAATTGGAACTTCAAATTTCAAAACAGTGGCAAGCAGGCAAGGACCAAGGTTTCTATCAATGGGGAGTGAATATTACAAGAACTCTATCCACTACCAGCCTTTCTAAATTTAAGTTGACAATTAGATTATGAAACCACTTTAGTTCCAACAAACTTATGATCATAAGATGTCAATTATCAATTCCTACCATCCAGATCATGGGATGCTTAAAAGTGCGTAGATGATGAAATTGGTGAACAATAACAACTACCAAATTTGATGAAAAGCTAAAACTTGACAATTAAGAAGTACATCAAACCAAACCTAGTATAAGCAATGGTCTAATAACTTGACAGCAACACGTACAAATAGGGTTTTAGGATGTCAAATTTGGTGAACCAGCAAGCCTACATGAATTCACTCTTATGCACTTAACAGATTTACATATGTATGATCATAACCTTTCAAGCTAAGATGATTAGTCACATACAATTAAAACTACTTAAGAACATGACAACAACATTATAGACTTGATAGACACTCTTCACTTAAATATTTTAGGGGTTTCAAGGTATTGAAATGGATAACAACTTCTAATCAAACATCAACTTAGCAAAAAATAATGTTATTATGATAAAGTACATAAGTTGGGACTTAATCAGTTGCATAAACCTTTTTCAAAATAAATTTGACAGTAATGTGCATTTTGACAGCAAAAGTTGTGCTAAGGTGAGGTTCTAGGATATGAAATTGTATAGCAGCCCCTATTCAAGTTTCAACTCCGTGAAAACAGATCCAATATGCTAAAAAACACATGCTTATGTGGCATATCAACACAAGACTCAGTTTAAAAGCTTAATCAGATAGTAGATGGGTTTTTGAAAGTGAAAAGTGCATTAGAATTTATCATTGGGTATAAAAAATGAATTTAATGCATAATCTTGGAAAATTATAGTTAAATATGACTTAACAAGTATACTGAGAGGTGTTCAAGCACTTAGGTCATATTTAGATCAAAATATAAACAATAAGAACATGACAATAGCTATTTAGACTTGACAGTTACTGTTCACTCAACTTTTGGGGATTTTAGGATATGAAAATGTGGAGCAACCTCAAGTTAATCTTTAAAAGAGGAAAATCAGAATTAATATAATAAATTACACATGCTTAGAGCTTAAACTGCTACCCATACATTTTTTAAAACAAATTTGCCCCAAAGTTCATTTTGACGGCAAAATAAGATCATAAAAGAGGTTCAAAAGGGTCTTCATTAAAATGGGTGCCAAATGCTTGCTATAATAGTGAATATGTAAGAGTGAGGCCTAGAGACATGTGTTAAACTTGACTGTAGACTAAAAAGGCAGTATACCCTAACCCCAGCAAGCTAGAAGTCTTAAAACTATATAACAGCTATACATATTTGGAGCTCAAAGACATTCAGATTTCTAAGCTATTGTCAATATTGAAGAAATTACTTCTAATTGAACTTAAGAACATGAAACATGACTATTCAAACCATTTTCAAAGATTGAAGTTTTAGAAGCTATACTCATAAAGTTGTCATAGATTATGATAGTGGCTCAAATACTCTGAGAATGCATCCTTAGGGACTGTACAATCACCTCCAACAATGCCTCTATGAGAATCTCCTTTTGACATTGAAATATTGCAACCATTAACAAAGTTGCCCATGTATTTTCATTTTACTAAGATTAGTTTGATAATAATTTATGTGCATGATGTTTATGATGATACATTTGTCAAATTGAATATAGTGATGGGTCAACATATCTCAATTGGAACCCAACACTATTAGAACAAGATGTTAAATGCATGGACAAGTCAAAAGCACACCTCATCAAAATTCCATATTAAAAGGTAATTATTTCATTATCAGCACTTCATTTTTAACTTCTTTACATTTCCACAATGTTCCATGAAACAATTTCACTTCTAGTGACTACACGTAAACCAAAAAGTTTAAGTCATAATTTTTCCAATCTCAGTAGTAGTTTTGACTTTTTAGCAATTTAGTTATCAAGAATTCAAAAGGCATATATACCAAAACCTATAAATACACAGTGAACAAACAAAATCACAATTTCTTTTACACTATTTTTGGCACATAAAAACACCACAGAAGTAAGATTTCTGCAGTATACACACTGAACACAGGCACCACCTTTATCAAACCAAAAGAAAAATAGAAACAAATGAACTTGGGGTGAAAAGAAACTATTAGTCGGGCATATTTAAAAGAACAAATACCTGCATCTAAGTGCGAACATTCTCGGACTACTGAAAATTTTCAAAATGTAAGCCCATGGAGTTGCATATGCTTACCTTTTTCAAATTGCATACAATTTTGAACAGACCTTCACTTTTTGCTCATTAATGTTATTTTCTTTTTCTTTATGTAATTTTTATTATCTTTCAGGTTGTTATGGGATGATGCTACAAGACTTCCAAAATACAAGTAATTCATCAAAACAAGCTATAACACCTATCAAACTATAAAAAAAGGGGAAAAATGATATCATCAAAATTTAGTGAAACCATATAGTCATGACAAACATTTTCAAAGTAACATTTCAATCTAATAAAAGATCAAATAGATTAATAACATTGATTAATAAAACACTTAGAATTATATAATAAAATCAGATTTCTCATAAAATGATAATGGTAGAAAACGCTACAGCCTAGAATTCTCGAAAGACAAATTGAAATTGAAAATAATTTATAATACATATGATTGGAAAGAGTGGAATCAGGTGATCAGTAGTATAACCAAATACTTAGAACACTGTTTTATGGGTAGAGTGTGAGCGTTGGGTTATGAGTTGAGAGATGTGAGCATTGATTGGTCTAGAGAAAACAGAAGTGTTATTTGTGACATACTTGTCTTGATTAAGAAATTTAAGGGGATAGGTCTTCATTTTATAATTTTAATTGGCCCTGGGCCCTAGCTTATATAAGACACACAAGAATACCATATTACATAGTTGTATAATAGAGTTGATAGAAGCAGGGGTCAGGTCAGGATTTTTATACTTTATCATAGGGACTAGCTCATTTACATGATCTGAATCAATGCAACACTTTTGGATGGTAAAATTACAAATTTTTAGAATCCATATTAATTAAACAATAATGACCAAGAGCCTCTTGATCCAACCCACAAAATCAGCAACTATGGGAGGGGATAAATTAAAATAAGAAAATAAAATTTACAACTTATGTCACACCCCGATTCCCGAGGCCCAGAAACCGAGGTGTGAACCCCGTGAGATCACCCTCACGCTCTAACCACCACCTGATCATGCAACCTCAATTTCCTATTATTTTTACGAAAATCGGGCATGACCCATTCTAAATAATCAGCTCCTGGCATGATATACCTGCTTTACAATTTAAATGGACACTTCTGGGCACGTGTCCCCCCAGTATTTATATCTAAACAATAAAAATGGACACTTCTGGGCCCGTGTCTCCCCAATATTTCTACAACATGCATAATACAATCATGAATATACATGCCTCAGTCCTTGAATGTCCGTATTTAAATACATACATCACATGAATAAATACAATTGAAGGAACTGAATCAATATAATTGCTTTATACATTTAATCCAAATGTAAAGCATCTATCTATCCACTATCCTGGACATACATTAGATTCTAAGGAATCTACGTACTACCTCTGCGACTGGTCCTATCAGTTTTCCCAACTGACTCCAAAACCAGCAATACCTGCAAAACCTGGGAGGGGGTGAGCTCAAAGGCTCAACAAGGTATGTAGAACCATACTATCACCGCTGCAGCAGGTCAATCCTCACATATTCTCAAAAATATACATGCACTTAAATATATCACCATATTTAAGACCATGCTCTACCTAGCATGCATGAACCAATGATGTATGTGGCTACTCTAGCACATATGAACATACAAAATCCGCCACACATGATTTTAGAAATCATTCTCAACATGCTTGAAAGCAGTAAACATCAGGCACTAATATGTATATAGAACATATATGTCAACACATTTACATAAACAATGTAAATCAACTATCACATCTCCTACTCGTCAAGTAGCAATCTCAAATGCAATGAAGATGCATTTAAATAGGAAAACATGCTTAACAGATAAACACATAAGCATAAAGGTATTTTTCACCTTCCACGGTCATAATCCGATACATAAGACAAGCATCAAAGCTTGCACAAACTCTCACTCTCGGTCCTCATCCGATACCCCCCACATGATTGGCCCGCTCCGAGGATCATGTGACCTAGGACAATTCCGATAACCATCCTATGACCTGGACCACTCTGAAAGGTCATCCTACTCTGGCAATGTATAGGATTGCCATTATGTGAGGGGACAGCTCCGAGACTCACATTCATTGGACATACTCCAATTTTCCAGGCATTAAGCCTGAGCATGGCGGGTCCACTCCGAGGGCCATACTTGTTGGACACACTCCGTTGGCAATATATTGGTTTGCAAAATTATGAGGGGGCAACTCCGAAGCTCACAAATGTTGGACATACTCCGATTCTAGGCATAAAGCCCTCGTATGGCGGGTCCACTCTGAGGGCCATATGTAGTGGATGATTATACCACTTCTCGTGACACGGTTGGACCACTCCGAAGTCCCGTGCACCTCTTTTTGCGTTAGTTTTCCCGCAACCTCCCCTATATGCAATATGGATGCATACGTAATCCAGTATTTTATTTTATGCTATCCCAATGCACCAGCTAGTATATAAGTACATAGCATGCATTTCTTTCTACCTAAACCCACATATAACCACGTATGTGTCATTTCTCACCTATACATGCAATATAAATGCATATATACACAGCATAATACTTTCATGCTTCAACCCATGCTTATGAATACTAAAAAGAAGTATTTAGCATGCTTTTTACCACATTCTAACACATATAGCACATATATGTTCAAAACCTGCATAACACCTCACATATGCAAAACACTTCAATCTTAGCACATTTTTATCATGCTATAACCAATGCATACATTTTCTATAAATAGATAGCATGCATTTCATTCACGTAACCCTACATGTAAACACGTACATGTCAAATCATGCATATAAATCACATATGCACTTACACTAGCATAAGTATAGTTATGCTCTCATTCAATGCATGTTTTCATTACAAGTAGCTAATATGCATTCCAATCACAATATATATACACATATATATGTATTATATCACCCACATATGTATCAAGAACATATAAAACACTTAGCACATTTCATGCTTTTCAAATGCTCGCCAAAAGTTAAATTCAACTTAGCATGCATTTCTACCACTGCAACCATATATATATATAATCACATACATATATATACTTCCTGAACACCATGCATAAGAACCACATATGCATACAAGACAACACAGAGCTAAACAGGTATTATTTAGCATGCTTTCCATAGACTTTAATCTATACATACATGCATATCACAATGCAATTAGGCGATTAATCTAACATGTTATTGCTTCCCAAACCCGTGCATACATATATATACACACACGCATATGTATATCCTCTCACATCCCATGTATGTACCACATTCCCTATACACATATATATATAAGCGCCTACATATATATGTATATACACATACCACATATGATTAAATTGAGACATATGTAAATTACTCAACGTAAATAAAATATACGTAAGAGATAGAGGCAAGAATCAACTTGCCTTAGGTCCCGCTCTCAACCGGTTCGTGCCTGCAAATCGGCCTGTTTCCAAGCCCGATCCAGTCCTGTGTCGAAGTCCACACGAGCAAACCTATTGGACAAATTCTAGCCCACTTTTAGTTCCATTGGAAACCCAACACAACCTCAAGGCCTAAGCCACCTTCGGCAGCCACTTCTAGCACCCAAAACCCATTTGAATATCAAACCCAAACCGAGTTGCAATCAAACCCAGTTATCATCAAACCACCGGACAGCCACGGCGGTGTCACGGCCACCACCAGCCACGAAAAACCCAACAGGAACCCACGGAAGCCACACCCAAGCCGAGACCAAACACCATGAACCACCATTTCCACGGCTATACAGACCCTCCGGTGCCACCATGTGCATCCTCAAACAGCCTCAAAACAGCCGCTACCCCAGCCGAGCACACCATCGTCGGGCCATCCGAAGCCAACCCAAACCGGAAATCCACAACTCTCGGCCAAGAAATCCCAGCCGCTGTCAACAACCCGCAAGCTACAATCACAAAGGCCACCACTCACCATACCCAAATGAAATCTATTTGAAAACCAAACCCAACCAACTTACCGTAATGGATCTATTAGCCGAAGCCTCTGTAAACTGACCCACCTGTTGAAGACCGGGCACCACCATGGCATCAACACCCTCACCCATGGCCGGCCCAAGAAAACCCAGCCGTGAACCCAGCCAAACACCACCAAGCTCGACCCAAGATCAAACCAACCACCAAAACCCCCATCGAACCAGTTGTGCTCAACCCAAAAATTGGACTAACCCAGCCCCATCCGAAGCCTCTGCCGTCGTCGGAGTGCCACCTCAACGGCCGTACTCAACCGAAACCAACACGAACAACCCCAAAAATGGAACCAAACACAGCCCCAATCAAGCTGTGCGCACCCCCCCTCGGTACGATCTCACCGAAGCACCGGGAAGGCCCATCTCCTCACCACCAGCCCACCATCGTGAGCCAAAACCCGTGCCGGGAACGACCACCGCAGCCGTGAACCGATTCCTTCACCGACGGACCCAGAAACCCCAGCTACAAACAACCCCCTTCGGTCTGAGCACCACGCGACACCGGGCAACTTCACCCCGCGTCACCACCGCTGCCGACGGCCTGCCGAAGCGCCGCCATGAGAACCCACCTGCCGCCGTCGCGGCTCCTCTTTCTCTCTTCCCCGATCTCCTTCCTCGGCTTCTCTCTCTTCTCGGTTTTTCTCTCTCCCCGATTCTCTCTCCTTTTCTCTTTTCGTTTCCTTTTCTTTTTCTTTCTTCTTTTCTTTTCTTTTCTTTTTCTTTTCTTTCTTTTCTTTTTTTCGGCTGATCATAGCTTCTCATCCTCTTATCTCCTACCAAATGAGATCCCCTCATTATTTGTGTACATATATTATATATATATATACATACTTAACCCACATGCACTATTGACCCTCTACATGCACAAAATTACCAATGTGCATCTCCATGTATTCATAATTGCATAAAGCCCCTCCCCATATATTTATAATTGAATATAAATATATAGGCACTATATATATATATAGAGATATATATATATATATATACATATACTCACCTTCCACCTGTGTGGAAATATATCCATACTTTTCCGAATTTAATTAACCCAAAAAATTTTAATCCGGTCAAAATTCACCCGGAACCGGTCAAAATTATTCCGGTCCTTACAACTTAGATGCCAATATTTGACATTAAAGGAGTAGCAAGCCATCCAAGAATTTGATTTATTTCTTTCTTTATTTTTTATTTTCGTAGTCCTAATCAAATTTCAGGATCTGAAGCATTACAAATTTCAAAAGGAACACATGAGAAATATCAAGAAAATGATTAGCAAGAACCAATTTGAAAATGAGAATAGGCATGTAAAGGAAGTAAGCATGAGTAGTCCTAAAATCATTTGAAAAATATAACTACTAAATTTTTGGAAGAATTCTGAAGTTATTTTCTTTCTAAGTATCTAATATGATATGATCCATCTTTATTTGTTTGATAAATATGTAAAATTGTAAAAACCTTAAGAACATAAAAATGCAATTAATTGGTTAGAAAAAATTATTAATCTCTGAGAGAAAAAATAGGTTACAATAAGAGAATCCTTGAGGTACTACTGATAATCAATAACATTAATATAATTGATTTCTAATTTTCTTTTTATATATATAAAAAAAATGATTGTTGTACCCTGACATCTACTTTACCCAACAAAATTTTGGATAAAGTAGCTCAAAATTAAGGATTGTAACGTATCCTCTGATATACACTTACACCACAAGATTACTATTCAATAAAATTTTAAATTTGAGAAGTATACATACAAGTGCACTTTGCAAATCCATATAGCCACCCTTACAGTCGCAAACAGAGCATAAACCTACACATACAAGGGTACAACCATCAACTCCCAAAGTCCCCCAACAAACATCTTAGATTAAAAAATAGCTAATGCAAGATAGATATATATATATATATAACACATATCACATATGTATATATCTATAAGGAGAGTAAAAGGTAACAGAGATCTAGGCAGTGAGAGTTACCAACCTCAGTTCAACTAGAAAGGGTTAGGGTATCAGATGAGAATGTGTGCATGAGTGATGCGAAGGAGAACGACAAGTATCTTTGATTCGATTGCAATCTGGAAAAATACAACTCCAACTAGAGAGGTTAGGGCTTCAGTTGTTATTTGATCACACTGATGAATGTTAGACGAGGGTTAGGACTTTGATACCAAACGAGGGTTAGAGCTTTGTTTAACGTGCTTCGATTCGAGGAAGGGACAGAGAGAAAGAGAGGGTTAGGGTATTAGACGAGAATGCTGTGTTTGTGTATCACCGCGGGAAGTTTAATTCTCTTAAAAAAAAATACCGCGCAAAAGTCTAATTCTAAATAACAAAGAAATAGACCATCCATCATGGGCAATTTCCGTGATAAAAATAAATGTTTCCAACACGGGCACTGCCCGTGATGGAAAGTCTCTTTCTACCACGGGCCCAAGTAGCCCGTGGTGAAAAGTATTTTTTATAACGGGTTATGCGGGCCCGTTGTAGAAAGAAACTTTCTACCACGGGCTGCACGAGCCCGTCGTAGAAAGTGACTTTCCACCACGGGCTATGCGGGCCCGCCGTAAAAAGCCTGTCGTTAAAGGCTAAATTTCTTGTAGTGTGAAATCCATTGAATAGAGAATTTCGAGAACTTCCATTTAAGTACCACATTTACTATGTTTTGACCTAGGACAAAAGTGCTATGAATTATTAAAATATAAAGAAAATTCAAGAATTCATATATATATATATACACATGTTGTATTACATAAAAGAAAATCCGTTGCTTATCTCTTGTATTTCATAATTGGGTACTACCTTTAGTTTTTGACCCATTGCAAGACCAAATGACCAATAGTTCCTTTTGAATCTTTATCATCACTAATTTATTGGAGTAAAAAAAAAAATTTGAGGGAGCATTTTTGAGATTTATAAAAAATATGCATATAGTAGTAAAAAAAATAAATTTCAGGGATGCCCCCCTGGGCACACACTGGATCCGCCTATGTGTATATATATATCAATAGATACTTTAGAATAATATATTGGACAATACTTGGGTCCAACCCTATGCGAACCAAGTTAGTTCTCCTGGATGATAAGGCCCAATAAAAGTGGAACATGTGTCTAAAGGAAAAAAATTAAAAATGGGTATTACCTATTTCTTACGGGTTAAACTGAATGACAATGTTGGACTCCGAGTCTCCAATTAATGCATCTTAACATTCGTCATTGTTAAACTTCCCATAAATTTGATACAACAAAATCCAAACTATCATATCCAAAAATGACATAGATCTAATCGAATTTAAAACAAACCATCATATACATTTATATGAGTATATAAATATACATATATGGATATCTTCACTTTAAATATAAAGACAAATAGATTGAGAAGAGACCAGGATGTTACATATACATATATATATATATATATATGTGTGTGTGTGTGTGTGTGTGTGTGTGATATAAATTTGTAATTGGCATATTTCGGTGATCAAAAACCTGATTGATCGAGTTGTAATTTTTGGATTATTCTTTGTCTCAATCATCGACATCTTCGAGCTGACACTCAAGTGCATGGAAGTCGACAAATCAGTTAGAACACCATATAGTATAGGTAAGTATCGTCAGGACACTCTGCACTTTTTAGTTCCAAGCCTATTTTGAAAAACTAGGGGTTAAATGCAAAATTTAGGGTTTTTCAAAGTAGGACCGGTCCCCAATATTTAGGACCAGTCCAACTTTTCTCAGCAGTTTAGTTTCTGCAGATTTTCAAAAAGTCCCACCGGTCCTATTTATTTGGCACCGGTCCCACTTAGCCTGTTCCAAATAGGAAATAGATTTTGACGGAAATCCTGATTCCTATTGGGTTTGAAACTTCTAGGAAAGTTCTATTTTGGTATTTAACTTCTTTTCCAAGTAGAATTAGAACTTCCTTGCCTATATATATGTATTCATATTTTCTCTAAAAGAGAAGCCTTGAAATATTATTTTTAGAGAGAGAAAGTATATATAATAGAATTAGGGCTTTATATTTTTAAGAACACACATCCATACTTCACGAGTGATATTTAGGATGGTGTTCTACTTCTGATTAGCTGCTCAGAGACTACATCAAATCTATTAGCTGATCAGAACATTGGATTGATGGTTCTTCGCTTGCTTGCTTGTTGAGGAAGAAAGGTGACCAGATTGCACTACGAAGGGAACAAAATACTTGCTGAGTATTTTGATTCTTCCAGCAACCTTTCTGTAAGGGTGGTGATGTTAGCCGAAAGTTTGCAGCAGCTGGACGTGTTGTCGCAATCATAAGCCTGAGGTGTTCCGCATCAGATCCTTGACAGAGTGAAGAGGGGTGTGAGACTGAGATAGAGTCTGTTGTACTTTGCTTCATCATAGTGAATTGGTTCCCTGAGGTGTGCCGCCTCCCTCTGTGGTTTTTCCCGCCTTGGATTTCCACGTATATCTGGTGCATTTTTTTTTCTTGCACTTTATTTTATTTGCTTGCTTTAATTGTTTGATTAATTGGACTTAAAATTGAATTAATTAAAAATTAAGCAAATGAGAAAGTGATCCTATTCACCCCCCCTTTAGGTTCTAAAATACTTTTTGCAACCGCTTCCGCACCGCGCAACTCACAATTGGTATCAGAGCAGTGTTCTCTAATTTGTGAGTAATTCCTTGCAAAGTATTTTTAAAATCAAAATTTATTTTTGTTTTCAAAAATTATCATGGAAGCTAGTATGAAAGAGGGTGGATCGATTGAGCGAACTCCTTTGTTTGATGGTTCAAATTATATTTTCTGAAATTATCGCATGAAAGCCTTTTTAAAATCTCAGGGAGAGAGAGTTTGGATGGCTGTAGAGAATGGCTATAAAATTCCTACCACTACCACCGGTGAGGGTGATGCTGTTGTGACTGTAGAGAAGGATAAGGCAACATGGTCTAATGCTGAACATGAAGATGCCAATAATAACAACAAGGGTTTATATGCTATATTTAATTCTATTGTTCTTTCTAAATTTGCTAGAATTTCTGCATGTTCCACTTCGAAAGAAGCATGGGATATTTTTTTATTTTTATTTTAGGCTTAATGATATTGTTCAAAGTAGTGCTAACCTTGGTGAGAAAATTCCTTCTTTTCAGATTATTAGAAAAATCATCAGATCATTGCCTAATAGGTTCCAAGCTAAGTTGGAAGCCTTAGATGAGTGCAGAGATGTAGATTCTATGGAGGTGGCTGAGTTAGTTGGATTAATTCAAACTTTTGAGATGAAATATCCAAAGTTTCAAAAATCAAAAAATTTGGCTTTAAAAATGCCAAAGATTTCAAAGTCTTCAAGTTTGTCAAATTGTTCAAATTCTTCAAAATTTGAAGTTAAAAAAATTGAAAGGTTTGAATATGATTCAGATAATGATGTTGCACTCCTTGCTCGAAAATTTAGAAAGATTCTTGAATATGAAAAAGGTAAAAATTTGAGAAAAGGAAATCCTTCTAAATTTCGGAATCAAAGCTCATCATCCAAAAGTAAGGAAAGGAAAGAGAAAGAAGATAGACTCTAAGGAAATTGAGGTTACTTGTTGGACATGTGGTGGTAAAGGTCATACATCTAATCAATATCCAAGTCCTAAGAAAAATAGCTTTAGTGCAAAGAAAATTTCAAACAAGAAAGTCATGAAAGCTATTATTGCTAAGTCTGAATCTTCTAACTCTGATAGTGATTCTTCTGTTGAGAATGATTCTCTTGCTTTTGTTGCTTTATTAAATGGTGATACTGCTAATGATTCTTCTTCTGATGTAGGTGAAACCGAGATATACACTACTCTTAGTCAAGTAGGGTCTAACGATTCAGAAGTTGAGCAGTCTAATGAAGAACCATGTGAAAGCAAGCTGCTAAAACTTTTTGAGAAATTGCTGGAAGCTTATAATAAAAAAATCTGAGAAGCTGAAGCAAGAAAAATCTGAGAAAGAGACATTGAAGAAAAAGAATGAAGATCAAGTGAAGTTGATTGAAGAAAGTAAAGCTAAAATTTTGAATCTTAAGGCAAAGTCAAGTTTCTCGGAAGCGAGGTAAGTCAAGCTATTTTTGCTAGAGATTCTCTTGTTGCTAGAATTAATTTTCTTGAGTCTGAATTGAAAAAATCACAAGAGAAATTAATTGTTTTTACTTCTGGATAGATTAAGCTTCATAGCATGATTAGTGTTGGTAAGCCTGTAGGAGATAAGACTGGATTAGGTTTTGTTGGGTCATCATCTAAGGGAAAAACTATTTTTGTTAAACCCAAGAATCTGATTGTGTCTGAACCCAAACCTAAGTCTCAAGTTAAGTCTGTGCATGCTAATGGTGTGTCCAATGTGTTTTATTGTTCTTTTTGTGGTAAGAATGGACATTGTCAACACTATTGCTATAAAAAGAGAAGATATTCTAATTATGATTTTTATGTGCATAATTCTTTTGCTAAGAATAGGGTTCATGCTAAAAAGCTACATTATTGGAACAAACCCAAAAATTCTCAAGGTAAAAAGAATTCAAATAAAAAGAAAAATGTTTTTGTTTCTCCACAATTCTTTCCTAATAAATTGCATGTTAAAACTATCTAGATGAAAAAGGAAGATTTGGAGAAGTTTGTGCCTATTGATACTATGGGATTTATTCCTAATAGGTCTTTGGGTGCAAAATCCCCTAACTAGGTCATTAGGACTTTGATGGTCATGGACTGAGCTTATATTCTTTATTTGTTTTCCGTTAGACCATATCTTTTAAGTTATGATAGGTTTTGTTTATTTTTAGAAATAATCATATGAGATTATGAGAATTATATTTTTCTAAGAAATAATGTGAATTATTTATATTTCTTTTTAATTTCACTTTGATTTGTGAATGCATAATTGGGACACTTAGTTTGTCAATGAATGAAGTACTTGATTTTATGATCTAAACATTGATGACCAATGTGCTGTATTTATTTCTTTTTAGAGGTAAATCTTTTGAGTCCATACAATTTGTGCACTAGTCCAACTCTGAGAGAATTGATTGAAAACTAATGTGAAGTTGACTAGAATATATTGTATGAGTAGCATTGAAAGCTTAAATGATCAATGAAAAAAATGATGAAAAAAAATTATGTTTTTATTCAGCATGAAAAGAAAAAGAAAATAAAAATTTGTTGAATATCTAAGACGAAAGGAAAAGGCTACCTTCGGGATGTGTTCGTAACTTCCACTACAATGTAAATCTCCAATGAGATATCTTTAAAAATTAAAGAGTTGTTTTGAGGAAAATAGCTGGCTTCCCGTAAGAGTGAAAGCCACCGTCTTAGAAAAAGAAAAAAATGAATGAAAGAAAAATAAATGATTGATCATATAAAGTTATATTTGCTTATTATCCAATATGTTTTATAAGATGGATCAAAGAAATTTAATTAATTTTTGATGAAGTTGGATTGCACACACACACATGGATTTATTAGATAAATTTCTAAATTTCTAAATTTTTATAAAAAATTTTGTGTTGGGAGTTGTGTCATATTCATGAATTTGAGAATGAATTTTATGGATAAATTATGAGTTTTAAAATTCTGCATTTATAAATGTTTGAAATTTTTCAGAAATTTTAGAACTCATGTTATTCTTTGAAAAATGTGCTTTGATTATTCTCATGAGATTATTCATGTTTTATTTTTATTTTTCTCTTGAAAAATTTTCAAAAGTCCAAAAATATGTTTATTTTGATTTTGTGTTTATTTTTCACTCTTTATCTGCTTTATTGCTAAATCAGATTGAAAAGATGTGTTTTTGGTGAATTTGAGGTCCAAAGTGTAATTTTTATAATTCATAAAGTTGGACCGGTCCCAATTATTGAGCACCGGTCGCACTTCTGCAGGTTCTGAGGAACCGAGAGAAGTTGGACCGGTCCCCAAATATGAGGACCGGTCGCACTTAGCAGATGCCCAAAATTTTGATTCTGCGCGCGCGCGATGTTGGCTTAAATCTCCTCACTTACATTCATTTGCACCTCACCCACTCTTAGGGGTGGCAAAATTGGATACGACACGATAACACGACTCGAACACGACACGAATTAAGCGGGTTTGGGTTTGAGATAAGCCGACACGTTTAATAAATGGGATGACACGAACACGACACGCAAAAATTGGGTTGAGTTTGGGTTTAAGCTGTCTAACCCGTGACACAATTACGACACAATTACAACACGATTACGACATGAGTTATTTATATATTATGGTTTGATACAAACATATATATACATAATTATATATATTGTAATTGTTTGTAATCTATTTGTTTATTTACAGGACTGATGTAGCCATATAATACAAGAATGAGATTGTTATGATGTCTTCACAGTTGTTGAATCACCTTAGTATGTTTTTGAGTTTATATATAGATACAAAATTTATAATATAGTTTGATTTTAGGATTTATGTATTAATATGTACTTTATTTTTATATTATCTTTAGAGAGATTTTGAGGGGTGGAGAAACTCATATGATATAAGTTAAACAGATTAAAAAGGTTATTAAACAAGTCGTGCTATTATAGGACATGTTTATTAAACGGGTTACACGGGTCGACACGGATAACACGTTTAATAAATGGGTTGGGTTAGTGTTGAGGGTCTCTGACACGATTAGTAAATAGGTCGGGTTAGGGTTGAGCTGTTTAGTAGAATACTTATACATCGACACGACACGAACACGACATGGGAACATGAATTGCCACCCCTACCCACTCTCACTCAATTTATAACTCTTAAAACTCTCTAAAAAACTCTCAAACTCACAATACATTCTTTTCATCTATTTGTCTCTTGATTTGTGATCATTGGAGGTTGGGATTAAACTTGTGAAGGATTGTGGTGTTTGTGGTTTATTGGGTGATATTGTGCAAATAAATAGCTTTGAAATTTGAGGTTTAAACAATTGCACACCAAGTGTTCGACAATTTGACTCAATGGAACTTTTGTCGTTATTTTTGGTCCCGTTCATTGTAGTTCTTATGGCATGCAAACGGGGACGTATTGAGGCGTCTACTAGTGATGAGAATCGAATTGTATTCACATTAGACATGTTTGAAGATGAATTCAATTTCAATAATTTTGTGAATATCATAGGGTGTCGGGCTATGAGAATTGAAAGGCGAGTCAATCTTGCAATAATTAAGCGTAAATGGGAGATGGATTTTGTGCAATACTTTGAAAACAATGGTTGGGAGTCTCTTTGTGATCTTAGAGAAATTGTAAAGCCCGACATGGTCCGATATTTTTATAGCAATATGATTACATCAAGCTTGGACAACCTAATGTTTGTGACTAAATGTTATGGCGTTCGTGTTGAGGTCACCAAGGACACAATTGCCAATGTGTTAGGTATTATAGAGAATGAAGATGGCATTGTATTGCCATATCAAGTTGAGGATCCAAACAGACCTAGCATGGATGATATGATTAGAGAGTTGTGCATACCCGAAGCCCCACGGCTAGTAGACAGATTGCCTTCACTCTACCTTACCGATGAGGTCTCGATTTTGAACTTGATAGTCTTATAGAATTTAGATCCTCATGACCACAAGGGAAATTTGATTAAGAGTATAGCTGAGATTCTTTATCACATTGTTCGAGGAGATTCGATCAATCTTTCCGCAATAATCATGCGTACCATGATCTTAGCCACTCGATATTCTAGGTCTTCATCAGCATTACCTTTTCTACAGATAGTGATGGCTATGATTGATGCCACATTAATTACTCGCTCGGTAAACAAGAAGGAGAAGGACAGAAAGGCCTATGAGCTCAGTCAAAGAGCTGGTCAGGCTGTGGCTGGGGGTCGTGGAGTTTTCCAATTTCCTGCGACTGACACACCTGTGACGGCCAATCAGATGAACCAAGTTCTCCGGTTCATTCAGCAAGGGTTCGATCGCTTACATGCTAGGATAGACAAGCTTGACCCTGCTGTTTCTGATGAGTCTGCTGATGAGGCTGACTAGACTTAGACTTTAGGTCTTAATATCTTTTGTTCTAGACTGTTGTTGATTGATTTATCCTTGATGTCTAGATATTTATTTTTGTTATGTTCTGTTTATTCCATCAACTGATATATTTTGGATATTTATTTGATCAGTGATGATGATTATTATCTTCTTTGTGCTTCATGATTTTTCTGTTTATCTAATTCTCTTTGCTAGTTCTTTGTTAATTTGTTCCAAAAAGGGGGAGATGATACTGTTATATGCATAGGATGTGAAATGAGGTTCTTTGACAAAGGGGGAGATATATTTATCAGATTAAGGGGTAGTTATTGATATATGATTATATTTCTTTATTACGCTTTTCACATGTTGTGTTATTTAAGAGATGTGCAGGTACAACAGGTTTTTACTCTAACCGTCTTGAACACACAAGTAAAGCTTCGGTTGATCAGTTCTTTATTTCTATGTATTTTTGGGCAAACATTGTAATCTAATTTTTTCAATGGGTTAGGTTATACTTGTCTAGGTGGTTTTGTCACGAAATTACCAAAGGGGGAGATTGTGAGATATAAATTTGTAATTGGCATATTTCGGTGATCAAAAACCTGATTGATCGAGGTATAATTTTTGGATTATTCTTTGTATCAATCATCGACATCTTCGAGCTGACACTCAAGTGCATGAAAGTCGAAAAATCAGTTAGAACACCATATAGTATAGGTAAGTATGGTGAGGACACTCTGCACTTTTTAGTTCTGAGCCTATTTTGAAAAACTAGGGGTTAAATGCAAAATTTAGGGTTTTTCAAAGTAGGACTGGTCCCCAATATTTAGGATTGGTCCAACTTTTCTCGGCAGTTTAGTTTCTACAGGTTTTCAAAAAGTCCCACCAGTCCTATTTATTTGGCACCGGTCCTACTTAGCCTGTTCCAAATAGGAAATAGATTTTGACGGAAATCCTGATTCCTATTGAGTTTGAAACTTCTAGGAAAGTTCTATTTTGGTATTTAACTTCTTTTCTAAGTAGAATTAGAAGTTCCTTGCCTATATAAATGTATTTATATTTTCTCTAAAAGAGAAGCCTTGAAATATTATTTTTAGAAAGAGAAAGTATATACAATAGAATTAGGGCTTTATATTTTTAAGAACACACATCCATACTTCACGAGTGATATTTAGGATGTGTTCTACTTCTGATTAGCTGTTCAGAGATTACATCAAATCTATTTGCTGATCAGAACATTGGATTGATGGTTCTTCGCTTACTTGCTTGCTGAGGAAAAAAGGTGACCAGATTGCACTACGAAGGGAACAAAATATTTGCTGAGTATTTTGGTTCTTCTAGCAACCTTTCTGTAAGGGTGGTGACGTTAGCCAAAAGTTTGCAGCAGTTGGATGTGTTGTCGCAATCATAAGCCTGAGGTATTCCGCATCAGATCCTTGAGAGAGTGAAGAGGGGTGTGAGACTGAAACAAAGTCTGTTGTACTTTGCTTCATTATAGTGAATTGGTTTCCTGAGACGTGCCGCCTCCCTCTGTGGTTTTTTTCGCCTTGGGTTTTCACGTATATCTGGTGCATTTTTTTTTTCTTGCACTTTATTTTATTTGCTTGCTTTAATTGTTTGATTAATTGGACTTAAAATTGAATTAATTAAAAATTAAGCAAACGAGAAAGTGATCCTATTCACCCCCTCTAGGTTCTAAAATACTTTTTGCAACCGCTTCCGCACCACGCAACTTACAATATATATATATATATATATCGTTATAGAAATATATATTAATTGTTATAGAAATACCATAGATATATATATTGACTGTTACATAAATATATATACAGTATTGTTACAAAAATACATATGGATATATGCATATTAATGATGAAAGGCAGAGATAAGGATGAGAGAAAAATACAATTTGAATCAAAACGAGAGAGATACACACACGAGAGAGAGTCTCTTGCAGATGAGAAAGAGCAAGAGAGAGAAATATAAATGTTATATTTATTGATTCAACAGGTCTTCGTAAAAACTACAAACAAACAAAAAATAATGATTTCGTAAATTACTCTACTCAATTTTTGTTTTTGCACATACCCCTTTAAAATATTAAAAAAATGTTACAAATCACCTGTGCTGTTTGCAGCGCGCACACACATATAGAGAGAGAGTGTCCTACAGCAGAAGCTTCACCAAGTAAATATGCATTAAACCATGAACAATACAAATACAATGAACCACACCGACACACTATTTATTAGCAGATACGATACATATCATTCACAAGAGGAACTCCCAATCTTTATTATACATATAATTGGGACCACCATGACATGCATATATATATATATATATATATATATATATATAGGATTTTTTGCCTATCCCTTGAGGTGATGAGCTTCTATGTCTTTGGTGAGAGCAATGCAAAAGTCCATCAATGTAGTTGGATCTGCGACATTGCCACTCAGCTTCTCATATTCAAAAGTCCATGTCACCAAGTTGCTTTCACCCTTTGAATCAACATGAAACTTCAGTGAGAAGTTCTTGTAGAGCTCCAGGAGGTCTCCTTCAATGACCTTGAAAGTGACTGACCTCTTTTCCTCATCTATGGATTCTATAAGCTCTTTAGCAATCTTCTCTTTCCCATCTATGGTATACATGCATAAAATCAGTTAAATACTATGCTTTTTAATTTCAATCTGAATATAGAGAGATCCATTGTATCATTCATTACAAGAATGAATTGTGTGTGTGTGTATATATATATGGCTCTTTATTCAAACCTTTGCTTCATCTCAATCAAGACTATTAGGTACCTGGTGAGTAATTGTACAAGCTACTAGTAGTATCATGTTTTTACAGGCAAACCAAGCACAACATGTAGGCCTGTTTGGATTAGTTTTTGAAAAGAGGCTTTCGGCTTTTCAAGCTCAAAGGCCGTTTTGGAGAGTGTTTGAATTGGTAAGGTGGAAGAGCTTCGGAGTCCAAAAAGAGCGTTTAAAGGAAGCTAGGGTACCAACTTCCTGATTTAACTTCTACTTCTCTTTTTCTTCTGCGTAAAAGTTGAAACAAAAGTTTTGCCAAACATGACCTTAATAGTTAGCTCCCCAACAAGTGAAAACGAAATATCAAGCTAGCAGAAGATCAAGATTAACTTATAAAGGTCATGCTTAGTTACATTGGTGAGAGACAAAACAGTTTCAATCTTATAGGTTAAAACAATGGAAAAGATTGAAGGCAATGTTTCTAAGAATTGTTCTCGATTTTCATAGAAATGAAAAGAAGATCAAGCACTGTGGGAACTACCAAGTAGCTTCATTAGACCAGCAAGAAATTTCACCTTGAACTTTTTTAGCCTTGCATTTGAAGTCAAAAACTTGTGAAACAATAATTGTAACATATAATTTCTGCATTTACATTTACATATATATATATATAATCTGAATTATATGATTTCAAGAGAGAAAAAATAAAATCTTTATATTTAATAAAAATAAACAAAGCTTCCTTCACGTCAAGCATTTTGTTAGATGGTGTTTACAAGAAAAATAACTAAAATTGTTTATTAATTTCCATCGGTGAGTCTTCGAATTACTGGGAAGGAGGAAAAATTAAATTGTTAAGAAATCAAGATGACAAAAATGCCAATAACAATAATTATATCATATATGCCAACTTGTTGATACACACACAGAGACACATATATATCTATGTGTGCTGTGTATATATATATAGTGAATTTAGAAATGGGTGTATCGCTTTACCATGGACATAATTCCAGATGAGAACAGAGCCTACGGTGCCCAAATCACCTTCATGCAGATCACAACCCTGTATTAAATCAGGACTGATGTTTGATACCTCGTGTGGTTTGCTTCTGAAGAGCTCATGAAACACATCACCACAAGACTTGATCTCTACTTCGCGTACCATCTTACCAGTTAAACCCATTTTTCTTCACTATAAAACTAACACAATATTAATCCTAGAATTAATGTGTGGAGCATACTTGGCCTAGACTCCTCTTTATATAGTAGAGCTTTGAGCTGAGTGACTCACATCCATATTAATTTAATAATATGCTAAATTATCACATTATGGGACGGTGGGTGGGTGGTCCCCTAATAAATGCAAAAGTTGGTAGATGTCACAAGTGAGATTAGAAAAGTTGAATTTACATTGACTAAGAATACTAAAATAACGTTTTACTTTTTATAACACAAATCATAAAATAATATCATTGCTTATTTAAATATATAATTGAGTTTTGCTATTTTGGTGTAAAAGATCTAATTTTGTTTCATATATATCATTATTATTATTATTATTATTATTATTATGTGAAAAGAAACTCACATCCACAGTGCTCCAAACTTGAACAATCTAACATTTTATTTTAGAAGGTGAATAACTTAACAAATAGCACTAGACTACAGCTCTCAATGATATCATATATTTATACTAGTTGCTACATAAATGTCAATTGCATTCTTTTCTTTGTATATAGATTTTTGATGAATACTCATATATACTTATTTGTTTATATAAAACTTTTAATAACGAATTAATGTGTTCTCTAAATACGTGCGTTCTTATGTTATAAATATTTTTTCTATGAATAATAAGTCATTTATTTATGATACTGATTTATACATTACAAAGTGTGTTCATTCACATTCTTATAACGAATTAATGTGTTCTCTAAATACGTGTGTTCTTATGTTATAAATATTTTTTCTATGAATAATAAGTCATTTATTTATGATACTGATTTATACATTACAATGTGCGTTCATTCACATTCTTATTTTTTATGTACATTTTTAATAATAATTAATCCATATTTCATTGTTAATGATACTAAATTACACATTTACTTGATATGAATTCTTTTTTCTAAATTACACACACATAGACGTAGTTGTGTCGTGAATATATGTTGATGATGTTATTTTAATATTATTTTGTGTTGTAAAATAATAAAATAATAATTTATTTTTTGAAATTATTTAAAATTATTTTTTAATTATCTAATATATATATAATTATATTCAAGAGTTGTATCTCATGTAGGCCAGTAAATGAATTGGATTCGGACCAGATCAACTATAATCCATATCTAATTTGTTAAGTTAACGGATTATCGGATTGGGATCACTAATGAGTTTTGGATTAAATGCTCTAAATCATATCCTAATTACTCGAATTCGGATTAGATTAGGACCCATCGTATAGACGTCTAACTAAACTTCACAATATTAATCCTAGAATTAATGTGAAGAGAATACTTGGCCTAGACACCTCTTTATATAGTAGAGCTTTGAGCTGAGCGACTCACGTCTATATTAATTTAATAATATGCTAAATTATTACATTATAGCACGGTGGTGATCCACAGGTGGTTCCCTAATAAATGCATTATATATATATATATATATATATATATATATATATATATATATATATAGTTTGTGGAAAAAAAAATGCAGAACAAGGTTAGATGAGAGTAAACAAGATGAGATAGTATATAGTGAAATATTCTGCTCATATTTGTATCATGAATAATGTGAGTATAGTCCTTGTATAAAAAGTTAAACAGTTATAAGAGATTAGAAAAGTTGAATTTAAATGGAATAACAATACTAAAATAACGGTGTCGTTTTATTTTTTCATGATACAAATAATAAAATAATATCATTGCTTATTTAAATATATAATTGAGATTCATTATTTTGGTGTAAAAGATCTAATTCTTTTGCATATATATATATATATATATATATATATATATATATATATCATTATTATTATTATTGTTATTATTATTAATGTGAAAAGAAACTCACATCCACAATGCTCCAAACTTGAACACTCAACATTTTACTTTAGAAGATAAATAACTTAATAAGTAGCACTTGACTACAACACTTAGTGATATCATATATCTATACTTGTTGCTACATAAATGTCAATTGCAATGCTTTCTTTGTATATAGATTTTTAATGAATATTAATATATACTTATTAGTTTATATAAAACTTTTAATAACGAATTAATGCGTTTCTCCAAATACGTGCATTCTTATGTTATAAATATTTTTTCTATGCATAATAAGTCATTTATTTATGATACTGATTTATACATTACAAAGTGTGTTCATTCACATTCTTATTTTTTATGTACATTTTTAATAATAATTAATCCATATTTCATTGTTAATGATACTAAATTACACATGTACTTGATATGAATTCTTTTCCTAAATTACACACACATAGACGTAGTTGTGTCGTGAAGATATGTTGATGATATTATTTTAATATTAATTTTTGTTGTAAATAGTAAAGTATTATTATTTATTTTTGGAAATTATTTAAAATTATTTTTTAATTATCTAATATATATATATATATATATATATAATTATATTCAAGAGTTGTATCACATGTAAGCCTGTAAATGGATTGGATTCAGACCGGATCAACTATAATTCATATCGAATTTGTTAAGCTAACCAATTATCGGATTGAATGCTCTAAATCATATCCTGATTACTCAAATTCGGATTGGATTAGGACCGATCAAATAGAGGTCTAATTAAACTTCACAGTAAACAACTTATAACGTGGTTTTAAAACAATAGACATCTAATTAGTACACTTAAATGTTATGTATTTGACTTTTTATTTAAGAGAAATAATAATAAAGAGAGACAAAATAGAAAGGGGGAAGAAGAAGAAGAAATAATGATAAAAATATTTTATGAATATGTAAATATTATATATTATAATATATTATGTATTATATTATATCGGATCAGATTATTATCGGACTAGATCAAATATAATTAATATTTGATTAATTTAGTGAATCGATTAAATTTAATGTCTTAATCTATATTCTAATAAGATCAAAATCTGATCCAATGACAGGTCTAATCTCATGGTAGACTACACTCTCACTCATATTTCGTTCCTTTGCTTTGGAGCAGATCCTCCGCTTCTCTCCCCTGCGGTGGAGAGAAAGCCACATAGCCAAATTTCAAAAATATATAAATTAAGTATCCATGAACACTTCGGTTTCTCCACTCTCTATCTCTTTTTTTTTTTTTTTCAACATTTTTCTCTCTCTAATCTCACGCCTGCTCTCTTCCTCTATTTATCTCTAGCTTCTGGAATCTTCAAAAATCGATGTTGAAGTTTGATCGAAGACGATGACTAGAAACAGAGAAGTCAGAAGAAAACATATGATAGAAAGTATAGAGTTTTATTATACTGTACACATTAGTCTAATTTTGTGATCCAATTCAAAGCTTTTGGATAAATATTTTAATATTTTTACAATTATCATATAGGCTGTATTTGTCTATATATACCATTTGAACTGTCTGTAGTTATATACCTTTTTTTTTATCACGATAAAAATTATGAGAAAAAAAGGTTGAAAAGAGAGAGAGAGAGAGAGAGAGAGAGAGAGGGGGGGGGGGGGGGGGGGGGACAAGGCACCAATAAAATACTGACACGAGAGAGAGAGGAACAGGGCATTTTTTGTGTCAGCAGTACACCAATAAAATACTGACACGTGTAAATAACACTCTCTAATTCAGTGCCATTTAGTGGCCGACTACGACAGAGACAGCGACCACGTGATTGTGGCAGTGAGCCAAGACAAAAATCATAAGATTATCTTATCCTGGTCCAGAACCGTGCATGGCCCTCAGACAGAGACAGTAGAGACCTATATCATATCATCAGCTCCAAAATATATATGTAATCTAACTTCCCTTGTGTAATTATCTGCCGATATTGTAATTTGAGTTATTCAATTTTTATTTGTAGATTTTGTGTCAAAATTTAAAAATGAAGACTAGCGGTTGCTCCATAAAATTGAGAAATAGTTTAGGCATGTTGAGATGGAATCTCACATCTTAGTTTTTATGAGCATTTAATCAGTCATGTGACAAAAAATAAATAAATAAATATTGTTTTGCAACTTCTATCTTTTCTACAAGTTCGGCACATGGATTTAGAGTAATTTTATAAAGTGAAAAAAAAATGTTTTAAGATCAAATTACTTGAAACAATTAAAATTTTTGGACAAAAGTGCAAAAAATTCATGCGAATTTTTCTAAAGTTGCAAAAAGAACGTTTGAGCATTTGAGTTCTCATCTTTCAAAAGTTTGACAACTTAATTTTTGATATAATTATAATGATATATATATTTTTTACTATAATCATTGTGCCATTTTTTGAAAAAATAAAGTATTTTCTAAATAAATTTTTTATTAAAAAATATTATACTTATAAAGAGAAATGTATTAAATTTTTATTTTTTAACAAATCATAAATAAAGTTGAATCAGACTTTTATTTTTTTCTAGCTTTGATTGAAGAATGAACATTTTGTCTTGTCAAATTAAGCTGAGATATGAATATGGATATGGTGGGACTCTCATTTTAATTTAATTGTTAGTGGTTGGAAATTAATGGCTCATGTCATTCGTGAGATTAGGGGGGTGACAATTTGTGTTTTTCTATAATATATATTCGTGTCGTGTTGATCGATAAGTATTATACTAAACAACTCAATCCTAATCCGATCCATTTAATAATTGTGTCAGAGACCCTCAACACTAACCCAATCCGTTTATTAAACATGTTACCCGTGTCAACCTAGGGATGGTAACGGGGCAGGGCGGGTTTTGAATTTCCCATCCCCACAACCATTTAACTTTCCCCGCCTCGCCCCGTTTATACTTTTTCTTTTTTTTTTAATACAAATTTTTTTATAATAATAAATCTGATATTTTGATACATATACACCAAAAACACACATTTAGGTGCATGCAACAGAATGACTAATATTGAGTCATCCATTACTGATATAATAAAATTGTATAGTTGTATGATGTATATAATATTAATATTTCCTTTATATATTATTAAAATTTCTTTTATATATTATATATAAGTATAAATATATATATACTTAAACGGGGCGGGGCGGGTACCCGTCAGGGTAGGGTCTTACCGCGTCCTCATCCCATTTAAGCGTGAGTTATTTTCCCTAACCCCATCTACACCCCGTTTCTTTAGCGGTTCCGTAAATGGGGCGGGGCGAGACGGAGCAAATTGTCATCCCTAATGTAACCCATTTAATAAATATGTCATATAATGGCACGACTTGTTTAATAACTTTTTTAATCTTTTTAACTTATATCATATGAGTTTCTCCACCCCTAAAAATCTCTCCGAAGATCATATAAAAAATAAAATACATATCACTATATAAATCCTAAAATCAAACTATATTATAAATTTTGTATCTAGATATAAACTCAAAAACATACTAAGGTGATTCAACAACTGATAAGACACCATAACAATCTCATCCTTACGTTTTATGGCTACATTAGTCTTTTAAATAAACAAATAGATTACAAACAATTGAAATATATATAACTATGTTTATATAAGTTTGTATAAAATCATAATATATGAATAACTCATGGCGTAATCGTGTCACGGGTTAGAGAGCTAAAATCCGAACTCAACCCAATTTTTGCGTGTTGTGTTTGTGTCGACCCATGTATTAAACATGTCTGCTTACCTCAAACCCAAACCTGCTTAACTAGTGCCGTGTTCGAGTCGTTTTGTCGTGTCGTGTCCAATTTTGCCACCCCTACATGAGATGAGAGTGTCATACCCTCCATCTTTTAGATTATTTTGTTATTTCAAGCTATGACACACCTTGTCTAAGAGCATCCAAGCTTAGCTAGTCTGATTTTAAAACCATGTAATTTTCTTTTGGGCTTTTACTTTAATGATTTTAAAGAATCTGTGTGTAATCAGATCCTCTACATGTAAGACTTACACGATGAGACTTGTCTCTAGGTTAAATCACATTTAAATAAAGGATAATGATTTTGAAAGCAAATGGAGGAGGTGAAAATTGCTCCTCCATTGGAAATAATAACTCAACAATAGATCATGACAAGATATATCTCTAACTTTAGTTAAGTTAGCCCAATCATCCATGAACAATTGAGAATTTAAATTCAAGATCAACTCTATTATTCTTCCACATATGCAAGACATGCAATGAATAATGTGTTTTAAGTAACGAAAAAAAAATTGAAGTGAAAAATTTAATAGATTAAACAATGTAAAAAATGGATAGTCAAAAGATAACATTGATGAATGCTGAATGTTTTACATTCAAGTCCTCATTATTACATGTTTTAAGTCTTTAATAATGCTTCTTTTATACTTTTAATATATTTAATTATGCCTTATTTGAATTTCAGGGACTTATCTGTAATTTCTTTTAAATTAATACAAATTGAGCTTTGATTGAAAAAGTATATTGAAGAGAGTTGGGTTCCATCCATTAAGCAAGTCAATTTGAAGTTCCAAAGTAGAAAAATGTTCAGAAAATGTTTAGAAAATGTTCAAAGCAGTCAAAAGGTTCAAAAATGAGTCAACAAAGGTCCAAAATGGACCTTTGCATTAGAGCGGGGAGACCGGTCACCTTTCCACCCGAGCCTCCCTTCAAATATGCTCTCTCTCTCTCTCTCTCTCTCTCTCTCTCTCTCTCTCTCTCTTCATTTGGAACATCTAGTTACATATCTCTCAATTTTGGGGCTTCTTGGAGCAAGCTTGGGGTAATCTTGGACCTCTTGAGAGCTTGGACATCAATGGAGATGTGAATTTCTACCTTGAAGATGGAGTCTACACCATCTATGAAAGGCTAAATCACTAATCTAAGGAATTATATAACCCTTTCTCTTATCTTTTGGATCAATTGTAATGAAATTGAGGGAAATTGATATATGTATATAATTCTTGCATTATTAAGGCTCCAATTTGTAGATGTTCTATAAATTGTGAATTAATTTGATGAAATTCAATTGTAATGTGTGTTAATGTTGTTAGATGAATGTATATTATGATTGATCTCAATTCTCTCATTGTTCTTGTAATTTAAAGGGAGAAATCATGCAATTGGAGTTTAATTTGGCAATGTCAATTTAGTCTTGATAATTCATGCTAAGGAAAGATGGGGTATACTACAATTAGCTAGAATAAATTATCTTAGAATTAGTTAAGTAGACACTTGATGCTAACCTAAGATGAGTTATACTTGCTCAATTGGAATTGAATTACATCATTGAATTGGTTGTGAGCTTGTAGCCAAACCATTTTTGTATACACATGTATTTTTCCCCAATTCTAAAGCAATTATCCAAAAGTGAGAGTTAGTGGTGAAGTAATTTTTTTAGATAATTTCATGTATCAGTTTATCTCTATTTTAGTTCAACCTTTAATTAGTCTACTCAATTTTTAGTTACAAACAACAAACTCGCTTATTTGAATCAAAATTAATTCAATCTTGGAAATTAGTATTTAAATTGTTCAAAATTTCTAATTCTTGATAACGATAACCCGCTCTAATAACCTTGTACTATGGTGACCCTTGCTATTGCGAAGTGTGAATTTTAGTTGATTACAATTGAACACAATCAAACATCATGCAGGCTCTATATAAAAAAATCTATTGGTTATTTTGTTTTGCATTGTCTAGTAGGTTACTTCGTTGTGATTAATAGAATATTAATGCTTTTTATGTATTATACGAGCACAAGAGAGCTTGCTTTTATGATATCACATGAAATAAATCACCACCTAAAAGCTTGAACTATTAAAAAATAAACTTAACAATCTTGTTATTTAAGTCTTAGCAGGTGTTATAAATTAATAATTACATGTGACATAATATTTCAACTTCAAAGTGAAATGAAATAACGAGAATAGTTTAGACATAATTGGCAAATTCAAAAAATAGTTTTCATACCAAAATCCCTTTTTTTTGACAAATATATAAGCCAAAATATATCTTAAAATATAGGATATATAAACGACAAGAGCACAACAATGTATATTTTAGTAGTGTTGCTATGTATAAAAATTAAAAATATATATGTATCAATATAAAATTTTATAATAATGTAATTTCATATTAGATATATTGATACTAACATTTCTTTATAAAAACTAAATAAAAAATCACTTCTCAAGTTTCATGATTTTATAGAATATCCCCCTAATCAACTTTTGTGTTTGCACACAACTCTCTTATACTGCATTCATTTGTTTAGTATTAATTTTAAGGTGAGAATAGCCATTCCTTTGAATGAAAATCCATTCCATGGAATGAAAACCCATTCCATAGATAAACCTATGGAATGGACATTCCATTCTAGTAAGATTAAAAAATAAATAAATCATATTACTAAAAAACCTTCACCTCTACCACCACATCGGCTCTACCATCACCACCACCACTACCACCGGCTCTACCACCACCACCACCACCATTGCCGCCTCCACTGCCACCACCTCCACATTGCCACCTTCTTACTCGACCATACCACCACCTTCATATCGCCACCTTCCTCCACCACCACCACTTCCATTGCCATATCACATCGCCACCCCCACCACACTATTGCACCACCTTGACATCGCTACCACCACCCCCACCACCACATCATCACCTTCCTCCACCACCAGACCACCACCTCCACTGCCACCCCCACCACACCATTCCCTACCTCCACATTGCCACCTTCTTTAACCACCACACCACCACCACCACATCGCCACCTTCCTCCACCACCATCCCCACCACCTCTACCACCACACCGTCGCTAACACCTCCACTGCCACCACCTCCACATCGTCACCTTCCTCCACCACCACACATTTGTTGGTTTAATTTATTTATGTTTTAGTTTTGATGATGAAATTATTTGAAGGTTGGGAGGTTGTAGAGACCAGGTCTGATTTTGGCTGATTTTCTTCTCTATTCATCATTTTTGTCACAGATTGATTTTAAATGATGTTGGATGTGTTTTGAATATGAAAAATATGTTTGAGAACTTTTTTAGAGGTTCAAAAAAGTTTTAGAGCCATTTGGCTCATTTTAAGAATTTCAGGTCAGCAAGCCCCAAGACGCGGGTCTGGTGGGCCTGGGAGATTTGATATTTTTTTAGAAATTTTTATGTTTAGTTTTAGATCAAATGGAATATTATAATAGAAATAGAATTGATTTCAGAGTCATAGCCACTTTCAAAATCAAAAACGGAGGTCGGGAGGGTACGTTAAGTGGCATAGGCATGGAAGTTATAAATATCAAGAGAGATTATATTTCCTCATTTGTGTCTATTTCCTACAGCCGCCCATTCCTTATATTTCCCTTATCCTTCAGCTTCTTCTATTCTTTCTTTGATTTGGAAGCTCTAGAGGTTAATTTGGAAAGTACCGAAGGCAAGTGAATTGTTCTTCTTGGAGAGGACTACGTTTTAAACTGAATAAAGTCCATTTTAGTGAAGGTAGAAAAGTTAGGATTTCTAGGGTTTTGCTAGAAATTCTTGGAATTTGAGGTAGGGGTGTGAATTTCTTTTTTGCTTTGATTCTATAGGTCTTTTATCGGTGAAATTAAGTTTTTGCATGAGTTGTATATGTATGAGTTGTGTTGTCTTTGATATTTAAGTCTCCTACCATGTTCTAAGTGTAGTTTGTGTCATATGCTTATTAAATGATGAATATGTGTTTAAGGTGTCATATATGAATTGATTGTATATTGAAAGTGTGAATGAGGTGTACTAGGGTATTGTACACTTAGGTTTTTTGAGAAATTGATGCTTGTATGAATTTTTGAAGCATATCTATTTATAGCGATTCATGTTCATTTGGAAACATATATGAATTTTGATTCCATGGGTTGAATGAATTGAGTAAAAGAAGCTTTCTTGAAAATACATAGTAATTGGTTTTTCATAAATTGGATAGATTGCATTGTGAATGAAACTTATGTGGTGATTTTTGATTTTGGAGAAAATGTGTGAGAAACAAGAATGGCCCGGAGCCCTGGGGTGAAAAACCCAAAACTTGCCCAAGCGATTGGCATTACCGTCGGGTTAGTAACCCGTAAAGCGTAAAGCAGAGTAATTGGTCTCCAAGACATCTATTATGGATCTGCCAAAAGAAAAATCCCCACTTTGTTTGATTTTAGAGTATACGTGGTGTTGAGTTTAAATGTGAATGAGATCTCATGCTAAACTACTTTTATGTATTGAGTTACATGATTTCATACTTGTTTTTCGACATTAAGTAAGTTTCAAGTATGAAAACCTTGAAGCATGAAATGTAGCTGCATAGAAATTCCATTTACATTCATGCATAGTTGCCTGACTCATTGTTAAGTTGGGTGGATCGTCTCTACTAGGCTTGTTGTATCTGCACCCCCTCCCCCCAACACTTTTACAGATAAGGTACTAGTTGTGGATGACACTTAGAAGTATTATGTTGGGAACACCGTACAATCTTGTAAGTTCTGTGTGTTCATATCTATGTATGTCATGTTGGAACTTAGAGAAGATTTGTAATCAGGTTATGGGACAAATGTATTAGTACCATGAATATGTGTACTTTATTAATTTGGTTATTTTTCTAATGCATCTTCTTTCTTTTGGACATCAAAGATGTTTTTGTGCATTGGGCTGACAAACTTTCATTTTGAATTCAATGTACACATTTCAGAGAGTTTCATTCCACATGATGGAATTATTATTTAAATGTTGTATATGTATACTATGGACCACTCTAGATGTGTGTTGAATCAAGGAAAATGTATGCGTGATAAGGGATGAGAATTGGGCATAGTTTAATTAAGTTTGAAAAGTTAGAATTCTTTTGTTGAGAATAATTTTGATTAATTGAACTCCCTAATTCGATTAATCGAAGCATTTCGATTTATCGAACTTCCCAATACGATTAATCCTGGTCCTATTGAGGTTTTAGAGCCAAAAATTGAAGAATTTGGGCCCCAAACCAGCAGGTTTCGATACTTGATTTGATACATCAATAATTAATCATAGCTTTGATTAATCTAAAGTCCATTTTCAATTAATCGAAGTTACTATTCATAGCATGTTCAAAAATTAGTCTAATATTCAAACGGGTATAATTTCTTCGTTTTAAGTTGGAATTGAGCATTTTTTTTAAATTGAGCATTTGTGAATCCTCTTTCCAATGGACTAATATTAAATTTGAGATTTCAATCATAAAAAAAGTTGAGTTATGGACTAGAGTAGCTCATGTGTATGTGCCAGTTTAATCTTCATTAATCACTCCCATTTCCTTCACTCTAAACTTGGTGTCAGAAATTGGGGCATGAAAATATGGTATTATAGCATGTTTGTAGTTGCAAGGTGTTGATGTTTTATTTAATCAACTCCATTTTACACATAAGGATCGTGACCATTTTTTGTTGGTTTTTCTTTATTTTCGTTTATTGTCATATAAATGATTTAAATGATTATTTATATGTTTTAAATATAAAATAAATGTTTTAGAAACTTATTTAAGGTTTGGGGAAGTTTCTGGAGCGTTTGACAAAAGTTGACTTTTTCGGGTCCAGTTGACTCTGGTAAAGGCCCTGTGGGTCCAAAAAATCTGAAAATGTTAGAATTACTTCAAATGTTCACTTCTCCATCACATTTGAGGAGCTTAGGCTGGGAAAGCGACACCGAAGAAGAGAGAAATAGTTTACGCATTGAGGGCTTGAGATTGGTCCAAACAAAATCAATTTTGGACAAGGTTGTGTTTGGTGATAATTTTGCTTGGAATTGTGGTAGGGGTATTTTTTGTATCTTATCATCGATTCCTTAGGACTTGATGTGATTTGAATTGATTAGTATGTTTAAAATTGCTAAAAAATTAGTCTTGCATCTTTAATTGGGTTAATTCTTGTTAATTGAAGATATGGTTGAATTTATGTGTATTTGAATAGGTATCAAAGTGAATTAAGATGAGAATTGTGTTAATTGCCTATGTGTTGTCCATTGTGGATAAATGTTGCCTTATAACATGAGTTATAGTTGTATAGACTATGTTGTGCATGATACATTTTATATGTTTGATCAAATGCAAGAAAATGATCATTTCTTTAATTGTTGCATTGTTATATGCATGGAAAATACATGTTTTAGCATGGGAATTAAGTGGTTCGTGATGCACTTGAATTATGGGATTGTTGCATTATTATATGCGTGGAACTACATGTCTTAGCATGAAAATTAAGTGGCTTATGATACGATTGGAATTGTATGTGTTTCCATACCTCAAACCGATGTGATTGGTTGTTGATTTTGGGAGTTGGTCAAAATTAAAAAAGGGCTCCGAGCTAGAACTTGGCCAAGGGAGTTTTTTCTGGACTTTCGGGTTAGTAGCCCGTGAAATAGAATATTGGGTTTTGTCCAGACCCTTAGGTTTTAGCCTGTGAAGTAGAATACTTAAAAAAATTGCTTGAAAATCTTTTGACCTCCGACCTATGGCTACTCCCACCCTTATGTGATTTTGAAAATTACGTGACATGGTGTTTAAAACTTGTCATTGAATTACAGTATTCATGTTAATGCTTGCGTGACCTTTTACTTTAAACGAACATTGTTGAGTATGTATTGCACTAAGTATTGAATTGAGATTTCATTGAGTATCTGCATTGTTGTATGCCATGTAGTGTAGGAATGCCATGATAGCATCTCACGTGCACTAGAAGTGTGCTAGGTAGTATTGGGATGCCATGCTTGCATTCATGTAAGTCGCGTTGAGTCAATGCATAAGTTGGTTTGGGTGTCTCTACTGGGTGTAGTTGTATGCTCAACCCCCCTCCCAAAAAAAAAAAAAAAACTAATTTTATAGATAATGCACCTGTCATTGATGGAAAATAAAGCATCAGAATTATGAAGTTTATATTTTCTTTGCTACCACTGTTATATGTTTGCATATATCATGTTTAGGCATTTATTAAAGTTGTAATTTGGATTCAAATATTGGATTCAGTATGTATAAGCCATGTTTGGTATTTGGGTCTAATTGAGAACAAGATATGAGATTTATGTTTGAGTTAGATTTCCTTCCTTTAAATGGTATAATTTTAACTTATCTTATCATTTATACATGTGATAATCAAATGAGTTATGTGGAGTTGTGTGTGATAAAACGAGGTGTACACATCCATAAAATGTTTCTTTTAAGTTATGGACCTTGTGGGGGATTAATTGAGGCTTGATAATTGATGTGGTCGGAACTAAATTATATTGTAAGCTTAATTTTGCCCTTTTTATCAAAATATAATTTAACCACTCGCAAGAGCACGAATCTTTGTAGATAAGGTTCTATATAGAGGGTATCGATCCCACGAGGACTAGTCGCAATTGTCTTAAAGGAAGATTAATTCTACTTTAATTCGAAAAACAGATTTTTGAATTTGTGTTTAAAAACTATTGCATGAATGAAATGACAAGAAAAGTAAAGAGTTTAAAGTTGGGAGAGAGAACTAGGGTTGGTTTCCACCACTAGCCATTCACATGTTCATAAGTGTAGCAAGCATGGGATTCATTAATTAAATGCCTAACAATGTCATTAGGCTTGTGACCTCAATGACATATCAAAAGATCAATGTGTGTGCTAACCTATCATAATCCATCTTCAACAAGCATAGCTCTTCAACCTAACTAACTACCTAATTACTCTACTCTCTAAGTGAACACTACATGCATCCAAACTACCTTGTCTTGGCATGGTCTATACAAACTAACATCACACATTCATTTAAACACCATTATCTAGCCATCATTTGCACTTCTTGTGGAATATGCAAATGTTGTGCATTCAAGTGACAAAATCTACTCTAAGACAAGAATAAATTCCAAATCAAATGAATATATATAAGAGATGTATTTGTGTACATAATCACTAGGCTAAATAATCAACATTTAATTACAAATCCCAAGAGCTACAAAGATGAACAAGTTTACATGGCTAGGGGTTGAAACCAACACCCTAGTAGAAGAGTTAGTTGCTCATGGTTGCCTTGCACCTTTCCATTGATGAAGAAAGTGAAGTTTCTTGGTCTGGTTCAGCTTCTCCTCCCCCTCTCCCGAAGGTCTCTCCTCTTGTATCTTGATGTGTGTTGAGAGATATGAGATATGTGTGGTTTTTTGGTACTTTTTGGCTCCTTTTTCTCCTTTGGGGCCCACCATATATATATATATCATTATATATATCTCTTGTATCAAGAAGGCCCCCAAAAGTCTTGTTCAAGTCAGACAATCCCCCTAAGTCGTGCAAAAAGGGGAATTTTGTTGCAAGTGGGAGAGCAGGTGAGCAAGTGGCCAAGTGGGCTCTGCAGCATCTCGATTGATCGAGATTTCGATCAATCGAGATTTCGATTAATCGAGATCAACATCTCGATTGATCGAGATGCCTTGGGCTGCATTTTCTGATTTCTTCTCTTGACTGCAGAAAGCTTCCAACTTTGCTCCATTTACTCCAATACCTGCAAAACATCAAAAACACAAAAATACCGTAAACATATCTCGGTAAACGCAAAAACGGAACTAACGTATGTAAGAAAGAGGGTTCAAATGCATAGAATTGAACACTTATCACACCCCCAAACTTACATATTGCTAGTCCCTTAGCAATACAATATTACAAAAATGAAATCCACTATCTTATACAAAAGTTTAATCATGCTCAGTCATCAACTAGATAAAGGGCGATCATCCGTTCATTTCACATTTGGCAAATGCAACAAGTATTACAGAACTATGTGGTCATTAGCAAAAATGGACTTTCACAAGCTATAAATGAACGACAGTCCCCACATAATGGCCAGCCCGAACAAATATAACAATTCCAACCCCAAAATCCTCTTTGAAAAGTGAACATGCATTCCAACGTGTGGCTTTTGTCATATTTGGAGAAGAAAACGAACAAATCTGTTTTTAAGAGAAAAACTCATTGAAAATGCTTGACACGGTTGTTCATTATCACAAAACATTCATGATTGCTCATGTGCGGATGACCGTGCAATGCTTAGCTCTTTTTGCTTTCTTGCAAGCCCATGTAGCGGCGTTGGGCCAATGATTCCCAAACCAATTGATTTTAGGGCATTAGGTGAAGAAGCACCCCTCGGACTTAATGACCGAGCTTAGAAGGCGATGAGCGTAAGCAAGCCACCCGCTTATTATTGCTCAACCTTATACACTTTTACGCGAATATTCCCTACTTTGAGGCATAGAAATCCGATTTATTGAGTGAGAAGGCTTATTGCATATTTTTCTCTTTTTATTTCTTTTTTTTTTTACAACAACTGGAAGAAATTATTCTTTAAGTTGTTCAGATAAAAACAAAAATTTTTAAAAATTCTCCCTCAGACTTATATCCCACAATTTAAAATGCACGTGTGCGAATTTGTGCGGTTAAGGACAAATTTAGGGCGAGAATTGTACGTGCTCGAATTTAGACAAAATGTAGACCGTTCTAGCCTACTATAAAGCTTGCAAAAGTGCGGGTATTTACAATGTTAAAGTTCTTAACTACCTGCTGCATTTACCTCGGACATTTATTCGAATGACTTCCTTTAAAAAGCAAGACATCATGGCAAGCATGCAAAAATATCAAGAAGAAAAAAAAACTGCTCTACAATGACACTCAAAATAATGACCGAACATTGCATGCGTATGCAAGTGGTATAGCATACCGCACCCCCAAACTTATATGCAACATTGTCCTCAATGTTTGGACAAGAAGAACAAGGAAAGAAGTTACCGGGATGGCAGAATGCGAGAAAAATGGTATTCCACAGCAGCGGTCATCTTGTAAATAAGGAAAACCTGCACATAACACCAACTGGATACCACGAGCATTAAAAGGAACAAAAAGTAGATAAATAGAACATAATGAATAATTATGCACAAACAGACAATGCCAATATCACTGTATATCTAAGGGTCTGAACTGGTGTTTCCCAATGTTCTAAGAGGTCTATGCGACAAGATATTGACTATCCAGGCACGCTAACGTATAGCATGCAAAGGGGCTGCCTTTCTTTATTACCGCCATACTGTGTTGAAGCAATCTCAACAGTATTGGGAATTGAAACCAGACGGTAATAAACGAAATCATCAACTGAATCGCATATAACAATTAGACAAGTGGTACTACATACATAGTCAAAGTATAGAGAACAGATATATTGACAGAAAGCAAAAATAAAGACAGTAAAGATAACACATGGTATAAAAGAAAATATAAATGTATTCCATATAGATGAAAATGAGTTTGAGTACAAAGTGTACATGTAGGTGGAATACTCAGATTGAAACTAAACATGGCCAACATGGCCTATCAAAAATAAAGAGAGAAAAATACAGAAAGCAAAGCATAAAAGATGAAAAAAATGCAGCTACTCGAGGGCGGGTGGTGGTGGTGGAGGCTCGGTGGGAGTAGAAGTGGAGGTGGAGGCTCGGTGGGAGTAGAAGTGGAGGTGGAGGCTCGACCAGCGAACAGGAATTGCAGGTCCTGCCGAAAGGCTCGGAACTCGTCTAAGATCACTCTCTGACCTTGTGCCAGAGAAGAAATGTCCGTCCGAATGCTTGCCAACTGACTCTGCGTCACCTAGACGTGCTCGTCAAAACCCTGCTGGAGCCGCTCTACGTCAGCCGCCAGGCAGGAATAGCCCGTCGCTAAGATATCATGCCGCTCTGCAACGACATCCATCTCCTCCTCCTCCATCTCCTCGTCCTCTGACTCAGCCCCTGCAGGCTCTCCCTCATCCGTCTCCACCGGGGCATCCATATCTACATCGTCTGGTGGATCACCCTGGTGGTCCTATCGCTCTAAGTGTCACCTCACCCGCTCCCACTGAGTAGATGTGAAGCGGGTGGGCGGTGCCAACTGAATGTCAGTACGACTGACCGGTATACTGGCACTGTTGAGAAAAGCGGCGATCAGGAAAGGAAAGGGAAGCCGCCAACTCGTTGCTCTCCGCATCCTCTTTTTCACGAGGCCGTCCCAGACCTTGAACATCTGCCCCCAGATCAGCGATGGAATCGAAACCCAAGTGCCCGTGTGGAAGGCATAGAGGCAACGGAGGAGGTCGCCCCTGCGCTCTGCCACGTGCTGCAGCGGACACGCGTTCTTGAGGAGAACGGTGTCCAAGAACCAAAATCTACTCGGGCACATCGATTTGGACATGCAGTTGTGACTGGGAGTGGTAAACGCCCCACCACACCTGTCCATCACGATCGAGAACAGCGTCGTGTCTGCTGGGAGTGCGTCCCTGTAAAGTGGCTGACCGTCCGGGCCAAGCATGTCTGTCGGCTGCTGGTGAGGGATGCCGAGCATCTGAACAATCCGGCTCGGCGTAATCGTGATCGTGACAGTGGCCACGACCGTCTCTAGTGTATCTGGCGCGGTGCAGGAGTAGGTCATGTGATCGTAAAAGACCTGCACTAGGCGCTCGTGTGCCACGTCGGTGGGAGGCACACATAGCCGGTCGAGGCGACGCCTCCTGAGCTCGACAACCGTCCACGCGGTGTCGGGACGCCTCTCAAACTCGGCTAAGTCAAAGATCTGCTCCGGGTGGAACTTCCGAGACCAGAAGGCTCGCCCGGGCACGTCGCGAACAGAACCGGCGGCGTTCTTCACCCTCGCCATAGTCTCGGAACAGTCTGCACTTGATTCCAAAAATTACGTAAATAAAAGATAAATAAGAAGAAAGCTAAACTACGAATAAACTAAAAGAATAAAAATAAAAATGAAGTCCTAGTCCATGGTACTGACAAGAATGCAAAAAAAAATCGCTCTCAAAGAGGCTATGCGAACGGATGCAACCGAAACAAAGGTGCCGCGGTTACACACCGTACACTAAGCTTTTGAAACAAAAAGAAAGCCAAATCTCACTCCTACATGAATTCCTACCCCCCCGAAACCCACAAAATCCTATCACAGATATCGCAATCGCACCCATCCACCCCAACATCATCTAACCATGTTTATTACGCCGTAAAACTATCAAGAATGGCGAGCGAGTATGCAAAATGCAGCCATGCATCACTTACCTCGAGAGGAAGAAGATGAACGGCTCAACCGAAGAAGATCCACTCGCAGCCGCGAAGAGAAGATCGCGCAAGCTCTAGTGGCGGCTTCGGACTGCGTCGGATGGCGGCGGATGATCGGGAATGGTAGATCGAGTGCTCGGGAGTGCTTGGAGACAGCTTGGATCGCACGGAGGAAGAGAAAAATTCGGATGGTCTTTTAAAATGGGAGGGAAGCCCAACGGTTTAAATAGACTTTCGGCTCACGTGCAGGCCCCGCGTGCATCTCGATTGATCGAGATGTGCATTTCGATCAATCGAGATTTGATTGATCGAAATCTCACTTCGATCAATCGAAATCAGCTTCGATCGATCGAGATTGTCTCTTCTATCAATCAAAAATTCCTTCACTGAATCACACTTTTACTTCGATCAATCGAACATTTAATTCATTCAATCGAAATTTTATTTCGATCAATCGAAATCCCATTTCGATCAATCGAAATTTTCGATCGATCGAAGACCTATCGAAGTGCAATCGAAGAATACTGCCTCTCGGGACTTTGGACTTGGCAAATCTATGCAATTTTTTGATCAATCGAGATTGAAATCTCGATCAATCGAAATCTCGATTGATCGAGATCCTGGTTTCGATCAATCGAGATGTTCAAAAACAGTCAGCTTGAGTTATGCTTCAGGGACTTGGATATTTGGGAATTAGATACTACATTGCTTAGATACAAACCTACTTTGGATTAAAGGGACATCATGGAAGCATGATAGCTACCATGGCTTTGCCACCTTACACGTCTATGGCGCGACGTCCGGATCGGCTCACGAGTCAAAATACACGGGATCTGTCAAAGTGACGACATCCACGTATTCGGTGGTGACTTGGTCACCCACACACACTTTTAAGCGCTGCCCGTTTACTTTGAACAATGAGCCGTCTTTCAGGTCCTTCAATTCCACCGCTCCGTGGGGAGCGGCGGAATTAACCAACGGAGGAAAGGGGTCTCTCGGAAATCTCCATTTAGGCAAATCCATGACAGTATTAACATCGAGCATGGAATTGACTTCACATATGGCTTGCTCAATGTCAAAATCATCATAGTTGAAGTGATTTAGGCATGCCTCTAAAGGATCCTTAGAAAGAATAGAAGGAAGTGCTTCTTGAACAAGGTCTTCCATAACATCGATACAAAAGCATTCACTTTCGTCGTCGAATGTGTGGTGGGAAGCATTGAAGATGTTCAAACGGACTTTCATATTCCCAAAAGAGATGTCCATCACTCCGGTACGATAATTAACACAAGCGTTTGCCATGGCCAAGAATGGACGACCTAGAATGATAGGAATATGACAATTCGGATTTTGGACCGGTTCCGTGTCAAGGACTATGAAGTCCACCGGAAAATAGAATTTGTCCACTTGAATGATGACATCCTCAATGATGCCACGTGGTTGCTTCACCGAACGGTCGGCAAGTTGCAACACAACCGTGGTATGCTTGAGTTCCCCCAAACCTAGTTGTTGGTAAACTGAGAATGGAAGCAAATTGACACTAGCCCCTAGATCAAGAAGTACTTTTTCAAAAGATTGATTTCCGATGGTGCACGAAATGGTCAGAGCACCCGGATCTTTGAATTTAGGAGGGGCTTAGTGTTGGAAAATGGAGCTTATGTGCTCAGTTAAGAGGACTTTCTTAGAAACATTATTCCTAGATTTGCGCTTTTGAGTGCACAAGTCCTTCAAGAATTTCGCATAGGAGGGAATTTGTCGAATAGCATCAAGGAGAGGGAGATTAATCTTTACTTGTTTGAAGATCTCCATCATGTCTTGGATTTTCTCTCCTTGCTTCCCGAAATGAGAAGGTTCCTTCAATCTTTGAGGAAAAGGAACCGGAGGTTCATAAGAGGTGTCAAGATTTGGAATCGATGACGACACAACTTCACTTGCCTTTCCTTTTGGATTTGAAGGGGTATTTTACAAATTTGGATTTAACGGAAATAATTTTGGATTTAATTGGAATTCTTTTGGATTTTTAGGTTGCTCTTGGAATTCCTTTCTCTCTTCCTCCCCCACCTTGGAGTTAATGATTTTACCACTCCTCAAGGTTGTAATTGATTGAACTTGCTCCGGAGGAGCATTACAAGTTGAAGATGATGGATCTTCAATCATATGGACACCTTTGGGATTCGCCACCAGTTGACTCAGCAACTTACCTTCCTCCCTTCTATTTAAGGCATTAGCTAGTTGCCCGATTTGAGCTTCTAACCTAGCCATAGATTGAGCATTGGCTTCAAGCTTAGAGATTGATTGAGAGTGAGTTTGTAATAAGCGGGTGTTGGCCTCAAGATTGCTTATCACTCTTTCTTCAAAGCTTTGGCTTCTCGGAGGAGGTGGTGGTTGTTGGTAATTAGATCTTTGATTGTAAGGTTGAGGGTTTGGCCTATAATGAGGCTGTTGAGAGGGGGAATTAAAAGAGTTTTGCCTTTGGAAAGAGGGACTTGATTCTTGAGGTTTCCATGAAAAAGCCGGATGGTTCTTGTAACCAGGATTGTACGTGTTTGAATATGGATCATTCATTTGTTTAGAGTACAAGGCATTCGCTTGCTCTTGAGCATAATCGGGAGATTGCTCGGCAATAGGACAATCTCACACGAAATGTGAAGTACTATAGCAAAATGAACACCCTTCCTGATTTTGGACAGATTGGTTTGGAGTATGCAGCCCATTTTTCATGATTAAATCCATTTTTCGGGATAGGGCTTCTACTTGCATGGCAACCTCATCCACCCATGATATTTCATACACTCCTCTACAAGGTTGGGTGGCCTTCCCTTTCCTAGTGGAGGAGCGTTGAGCTAAATTGTTACTTAGGGTTTGAAAAAGTTTCCATGCCTCATCGAGGCTTTTCAAAAGATATCCACCCCCACACGCGGAGTCTATCATTTGTCTATGTTGCTCACTCACCCCATCATAAAAACTTTGTACTAGCTGCCATTTTGGGACAGCATGATGCGGACAAGATTTTAAAAGATCCTTTAACCTCTCCCACGTCTCATGGAATTGTTCTTGGTCAATTTGGGTGAATCCGGTGATTGCTCGCCGAATATCACTTGTCTTACCCATTGGGAAGTATTTTTTCAAGAACTCTATTTGCATCTCCGCCCAAGAATGGATTGAGTTAGGTTCTAAGGAGCTGAACCAACTTCTAGCTTTATCTTTTAGGGAGAAGGGGAACATACGCAGCTTTAGATTATCCTCCGTAAAGTGTGGTACACGAATAGTGGAACACACGGAAAGGAAATAATCTAAGTGCCGGTACGGATCCTCATTAGGAAGACCGTGGAAGCTATTAAAAAGATTGATGGTGGAGGACTTTATTTCGAATTGATTTTCCGCCACATTCAGAAATTGAATACATGAAGGTACTTCAAATGTAGTCGGAAGGTAAAAGTCCATAAGCAACTCTCCTTGAGGAGGTGGTGGTGGAGGTGGTTGTTCATGATTAAAAGGAGGTAGTCCGGGAGGTTGTCTCTCATTTGGATCCATGTTTTCAGTCCTAGGCAATATAGGGTCCCTAGAGGTTCCTCTACGTTGTCTAAGTGTTCGTTCAAGTTCAATGTTACACGGAAGCAAAGGAAGTGACAAGGACCGTCTACCTAGCATGCATTAACAATCGAACAACACCTCAATACACAAATGAATAATAATCTATACAAAAAGAATGAATGAATTCAAACCACTAATTTTAGGCGTTATACTCACAAAGGGCCAAGTTTACTTCTCTTTGATGCCCGCTATGTGGTATACCTAAAATCAAGAAGTTTGAGAAATAAGAACAAAATATATACAAAAAGAATGAAAGAATTTCTAGCCTAAGAATTAAACCAGATTTAATCTTCCAATGGCGACAATAAAACCGTAGTCCCCGGCAACGGCGCCAAAATTTTGATGTGGTCGGAACTAAATTATATTGTAAGCTTAATTTTGCCCTTTTTATCAAAATATAATTTAACCACTCGCAAGAGCACGAATCTTTGTAGATAAGGTTCTATATAGAGGGTATCGATCCCACGAGGACTAGTCGCAATTGTCTTAAAGGAAGATTAATTCTACTTTAATTCAAAAAATAGATTTTTGAATTTGTATTTAAAAACTATTGCATGAATGAAATGACAAGAAAAGTAAAGAGTTTAAAGTTGGGAGAGAGAACTAGGGTTCGTTTCCATCACTAGCCATTCACATGTTCATAAGTGTAGCAAGCATGGGATTCATTAATTAAATGCCTAACAATGTCATTAGGCTTGTGACCTCAATGACATATCAAAAGATCAATGTGTGTGCTAACCTATCATAATCCATCTTCAACAAGCATAGCTCTTCAACCTAACTAACTACCTAATTACTCTACTCTCTAAGTGAACACTACATGCATCCAAACTACCTTGTCTTGGCATGGTCTATACAAACTAACATCACACATTCATTTAAACACCATTATCTAGCCATCATTTGCACTTCTTGTGGAATATGCAAATGTTATGCATTCAAGTGACAAAATCTACTCTAAGACAAGAATAAATTCCAAATCAAATGAATATATATAAGAGATATATTTGTGTACATAATCACTAGGCTAAATAATCAACATTTAATTACAAATCCCAAGAGCTACAAAGATGAACAAGTTTACATGGCTAGGGGTTGAAACCAACACCCTAGTAGAAGAGTTAGTTGCTCATGGTTGCCTTGCACCTTTCCATTGATGAAGAAAGTGAAGCTTCTTGGTCTAGTTCAGCTTCTCCTCCCCCTCTCCCGAAGGTCTCTCCTCTTGTATCTTGATGTGTGTTGAGAGATATGAGATATGTGTGGTTTTTTGGTGCTTTTTGGCTCTTTTTTCTCCTTTGGGGCCCACCATATATATATATATCATTATATATATCTCTTGTATCAAGAAGGCCCCCAAAAGTCTTGTTCAAGTCAGACAATCCCCCTAAGTCGTGCAAAAAGGGGAATTTTGTTGCAAGTGGGAGAGCAGGTGAGCAAGTGGCCAAGTGGGCTCTGCAGCATCTCGATTGATCGAGATTGAATCTCGATTGATCGAGATTTTGATCAATCGAAATGAGATCTCGATCAATCGAGATTTCGATTAATCGAGATCAACATCTCGATTGATCGAGATGCCTTGGGCTGCATTTTCTGATTTCTTCTCTTGACTGCAGAAAGCTTCCAACTTTGCTCCATTTACTCCAATACCTGCAACACATCAAAAACACAAAAATACCGTAAACATATCTCGGTAAACGCAAAAATGAAACTAACGTATGTAAGAAAGAGGGTTCAAATGCATAGAATTGAACACTTATTAATAATAGTGAGAAACAAGGTCTAAAGAGCTTCAGCTGACTGAAACATCTTTCAGCGGGCCAAAATGGTGAGATACTGAACATTTGCATCTGTAGAATCTACAAGTACCTATTTTGGTCAACCGAAATAGTCGTTCAACCGACCGAAATACCTCTTTCAATCGACCAAAGTTGAAGGGTAGCCAGCCGATGAATTGCCTAGGTTTCAGTTGGCTGATGGGACATCCTTCAGCTGACCAAAACCTAACTATCAGCTCATCATGTATTGATTGTGCTTTGAGGGTTCATGGGTCTTACCTAGGGACTCATGGTGAATAAAACATAAGCTTCCACTGTGTAACGATGGTGACGATTGAGAGTTGAATCCAAGTGTTTCACGTAGGAAATTTGGATAATTGTAGAGAAATTACAACTAGATGCATGGGTTACAACTTATTCACCCTTGGCTTCTAGGAGTCAGAAATTGGGGCATGACAGCTTGGTATTAGAGCAACAGGGTTTGAATACCTTAGACGAAGGGTTAGGGTTGGACCATATGTGTTTATTAGGAAATGTGTTTAGACTTAAGAATGTGACCTCTCGTGAAATATGGTTACGTGCTTACATGTTAATGTTACATGCTAAATTATGGAATAACTTATCATGTTGTTGATTAGGGATGTTGAGATTGATTGATTATGTATACCTTGTGATTAAGTGTCTTCTTGTTACCTATGTAGCAAGATACCACCAAGACGTGCATGAGGATGAGGTGCGGGTGTAAATATTCCACAAATGCCAATTAATGGGGCACAATTCATGAGAGAGATGGTTGAGACCATATGACAAATTGTACGGAGAATTCACGGGGAAGAGGTGCAGGTGGAAACCTCGAGTGGGTCTTACACAAATGATGATTACTATGAGGGAATAGAACAAATATAGTAATCTAAAGTATGCGGGTGGGTCCAATCCCTTTGAAGCAGATGATTAGATTGATAAGATATTCAAGCTATTGATTGCACTTGAGATCGAGGAGGGCCTACATGTTAGTATTGTCACATTTCACCTCTCGGGAGAGGCGGATCGTTGGTGGAAATTTATTGGGAACTCTCACAATGTTGAGGCAATGGATTGGAAAGTATTCAAGAGGTTATTTTTTGAGAAGTATTTTCCTACACCGGTGAAAGATCAGATGAAGTAAGAATTCATCGACCTCACCCAAGCTGACATGAGTGTGATTGAGTACAAAACCAAGTTCACTTCTTTGGCTCGTTTCACCCTGGAGATAGTGGAAGATGAGGATATGAAAGAAAAGTGCTTTGTGAGAGGGCTTAAGACCTCCATAAGAAGGCGGGTATCGATCTTGGATTTGAATATCTATGCCGCAGTTCTAGAGAGGGATTTGATTGCTGAAAAAGATAACCGGGATGTTCAAAGGACCTAGGATTCCAAGGGACATACTAGGAATGCAGGGTCTTTTTTTAATAGTTAGGTAAGGAAGAGGCACATGGGTAGTACTTCATTTTCTCAAAGACAACAAATTTTCTTTGCACCATTAGTACCCTTATCCACTGGATCTTTGCAACCTATAGTGGTATACCACTAGTGCCATAAACCTGGTCATTATTAGAATGAGTGTCCTCAGAGGCAGATAGTGGTTCTAGGAGGAGAGCGAACTTATTTTTATTGTCACTAGCCTGGTCATCTCAAGGATGATTGTCCCTAGAGATAGGGTTATAGAGTAAAATTGGATCACAACAACATTATACTGAGTCTACAAAGAGTCAGTCTAGTCCTAAGGCTTTGCCACCATCTCAGCCAGTTCAGTCCACACATGGTTCATGAGGGATGAGAGGGGCTACTGCTAGAGCAGTCTGGGAACCCAAGTACTAGGCAATAGGGTCAGAGAGCACAGGGTCATGTATTCACACTTACACAAACAGATGCCCCAGCAGGATGGTCAGTTGTCTGAGGTATCTTATTGGTTTCATGGGATATGGTATTGGTTGATTTGGGTGCATCTCATTCATTCATATCTATCGCATTTGCATTTGCATTTGCATTGGGTTTAGAGGTGTCCTCATTAGATACAGTTTTTTCTATCGATACACCCATTGGGGGTAGAGTCACTGTGGGTAGGGTTTGTTAGTCTTGCGAGATCGAGATTTTGGGATGTCAATTGGTATTCAACTTTATTCTTCTAAATATGGCCAGCTTTGATGTCATTCTGGGCATGGATTGGTTGTCTACCTTTAGAGCCACTATCGATTGCTATAGTAGGCGCGTGACATTGTGTACACTGGAGATAGATCATTTTTGCTTTGTGGGAGACTGAGATGACTTCCAGATATTCATGTTTCATAGTTCTGTTAGCTGGGGTGGAGTGAGTTACTTGTTAGCTAGTCTGTTAGATGAGGAAGGGGATGTGAAACATAGGGAATTTCCTTTTGTGGTCTGTGACTTTGAAGATATGTTTCGGGGGGATTTAACAGTATTGCCACCACAACGGAAGGTTATGTTTACTATTAATCTTGCTCCCGGTATCGCACCTATCTTTATGGCACCGATAAAATTGAAAGAATTGAAAAGTCAATTGTAAGATTTGTAGGATAAGGGATTTGTATGACCAAGTACGTCACCTTGGGGAGCTCCGATACTTTTTGCTAAAAATAAGGATGGATCCTTGTGATTGTGTATTGATTACTGGAAATTGAACCGAGCAATAATCAAGAAGAAGTATCCCTTGCCAATGATAAATAACTTATTTGATCAATTAAAAGGCTCAAAATGTTTCTCAAAGATCGACTTGAGGTCAGGATATTATCAATTAAGGGTAAAGGATGAAGACATACCGAAGACTGCTTTTCGCACTCGACATGGACACTATGAGTTCCTAGTGATGCCATTTGGGTTGACAAATGCACAAGCAACTTTCATGGACTTGATGAATTGGGTCTTTGATGCTTATTTGGATAAATTTGTTGAGGTGTTTGTGGATGACATCCTAGTGTACTCATCATCGGTGGATGAGCATGAGGAACACTTGAAAATGGTCTTACAACTTTTGAGGGAACATCGATTGTATGCCTAGTAGAAGAAATGTGAATTTTGGTTAACGGAGGTGAAGTTCCTCGATCATGTGGTGTCAGGAGGAGAAGTCTCAATAGATCCTTTAAAGATTGAAGTTCTGATGAGTTGGGAAAGATCAAAAAGTGTGTTTGAAATTCATAATTTCTTGGGCTTGGCCTGGTACTATAGACGCTTTGTGAGGGATTTATCACGATTGGTTGCACCTATGACACAACTTACTCGAAAAGAGATAAAGTTTGTGTGGAATGGGGCTTGTGAACATGCATTCATGAAGTTGAAGAGTAGATTCACTTCTGCTCCAATCTTGATTATTCCCTAACATGTTTAGGGTATATGATCGATTGTGATGCTTCACGAGACGATTTGGGTTGTGTTTTGATACAAACCGAGATAGAAGTAACATATGGCTCCCGACAGTTGAAGACACACGAGCAAAATTGCTCAAACTATAATTTGGAGTTAGCAGCTGTAATTTTTGCATTGAAAGTGTGGAGGCATTACTTGTACGGAAAAAAGTTCAAAGTGTTCTCCAATCACAAGAGTTTGAAGTACCTTTTCTCATAAAGGATTTGAATATGAGGCAAAGGAGATGGGTGGAGTATATGGGAGATTATGACTTTGACCTACAATACCACCCGAAGAAAGCTAATGTGGTAGCCAATGCCTTGAGTAAAAAGTCACAAGGTAGCTTGGCGAGCGTTGCAATTCATGAATGGAAGATGTTAGAGGATATCTCATAAATGGGGTTGTACTTTAGCGATGATGGAGAAGCAGTCACATTGTTTACAATTATTGCTCAACCGACACTAGTGAGTAGGGTGATTCAGGAACGACAGTGGGATAGTGAGATGGAAACCATTCGTACTCGAATTTTGAGCAACAAATTGGTAAAAGGTTGTCAGAATGATGTACTTAGAGAGTTCCATTACTCTAGACTTGCGGTATACCCTGGTGGTACCAAAATGTACCATAATGTGCGTAACCAATATTGGTGGAAAGGAATGAAGAAAGATGTTGCTCAGTTTGTGGTGAAGTGTCTTACTTGTCAACAAGTAAAGATAGAACATCAAAGACCGGCGGGTTTGTTACAACTATTACCGTTAGCAATGTGGAAGTGGGAATATGTCACTATGGACCTTGTGATGGGACCTTGTGATGGGACTTCCGAGGTCAAGGAAGAGCTAGGACGAGGTATGGGTTGTTGTTAACATATTAGCCAAGGTGGTTCATTTCCTTCATATTCGGGTGACTGGTGATATGGACACTTTGAGTCGGTTGTACATTGAGCAAATACTAAAATTTCATGGCGTAACAGTTTCTATTATATCAGATAAAGACCCACAATTCACGTTACAGTTTTGGCAGAGTTTTCATGCAGCTCTTGACACTAATCTCTATTTATCATAACTTTTCATCCTCAGACAGATGGTTAGTCTAAAAGGACTATTTAGATTTTTGAGGATATGCTTTGGGCTTGTGCCTTAGATTTTTGTGGTAGTTAGGAGGATCACCTTCCATTAGTAAAATTTGCTTATAACAATAACTATCAAGATAGTATCGAAATGGCACCTTTTGAGGCTTTGTATGGCAGACCTTGTAGGTCACCCGTATGCTGGACCGAAGTTGGTGAGACAGTAGCTTTGGGGCCCAACATAGTCTGAGAGACCACAGAAAAGATCAAGTTGATAAGATAACAGTTGATTATAGCTCCAAGTTATCAAAAGAGTTATGCCGACAAAAGGCGACGTCCTTTAGCTTTTGAGGTGGGAGATCACGTTTTCCTAAAGGTCTCACCACAGAAGGGTTTGATGTGGTTTGAGTGTAGTGGCAAGTTATCATCATGATTCATTGGTTCATTTGAGATTTCAGAACATGTTGGTGAGGTTGCATACCGTTTGGCATTGCCACCATAAATTTTAAATGTACACAATGTGTTTCATGTTTTCATGTTAAGGAAGTATGAACCGGATCCTTCACATGTACTTGATTGGATGAATCTTGAGGTAGGTGAAGATGTGTCATATGAGGAGGGAAGGGTAAAGATTATAGACTCTAGAGAGCAAGTACTTTGAGGCAAGACCATTATGTTGGTTAAAGTGCTTTGGAGACACCACAGAGTAGGGGTGCAACATGGGTTGGCCAACCCGAACCCAACCTGAGCCCAACCCAATTTTTATAGGCTTGAGCAACTATATTTACAATTAGGATTCAGTTTGGGTTGAAAAATCTCAACCTGAACTTAATTATTGGGCTTGGGTTGAGGTGCCAACAACCTGAGCCCAACCTGAACCCGAACCCGAATTGTACTAATATTTTTATGCATATTTTTTATTTTAAATATATTATATATAATATGATAACATTTTTCCTTTCAACTTCCTCTATTTAAATCTTAATTTATTACATGTTAACACTTTGGATAATTATTTTCCTAAAAATTTGTTTAAAATTTTCTAGAAATTTGCATTAAATTCTTAATTTTGTGTGTGTTTAGGAGTAATCTATTGTGAAACGCATTAAAGATCACTTTAAATTTTTAACATGGAGATTGGTGATATAGATAACCCAAATTAACTTGACTTTTTAACCTGAAATATCAACCCGAGTTGCAAAATTTAAGGATGGGTTGGGCTAGGGTTGAGTAGTTAGGGTTAGAAATAAGGTTAAGGTTGGGTTAGGATTGAACATTTCATATGTAGGGTTGAGCCCAAGCTATACCTCTAACCCGCCCAACCCGCCCGAGTTGCAGCCGTACCACAGAGTCGAGGAGGCTACGTGTAAGCGGGAACAAGAAATTTGCTTAAAGTATCCTAAGTTATTTGCTACTTAAGGTACGTCTTAATTTCGAGGACAAAATTCCTTAAAGGATTGGTGGTTGTAAGGACCGTGACCCTTTTTGGTCAATTTTCCTTTATTTTCGTTTATTGTCATATAAATACTTTAAATAATTATTTATGTGTTTTAAATATAAAATACATGTTTTAGGAACTTATTTAAGGTTTGAAAAAGTTTTTGGAGCATTTGGCAAAAGTTGACTTCTTCGGGTCTCATTGACCGGGGCACGGGCCTTGTGGGCCCAAAAAATTTGAAAATGTCAAAATGACTCCAAAATTTGAGGGTACCTTAAATAAAATATTTAACGTGCTACGAAATTAATTTCGTGTCAATTGAAGTTACGAAACTAAAAAATCAAGCCCACAATGATTTAGTGGAAAGGTAGTGGCACTTTTGTAAATAAGTGTAGGTCAAAATTCTATAAATAGTAAGAGAATTTTTAGCCGTCATTTCTCATTCTTAATCCGTAAAATGGAGCAATATTCATATATCTATATATAACATCTTCTTCTTCACTTCTCCATCAAATTTGAGTGCTTAGGCTGAGAATTGGGCGACACCGAAGAAGAGAGAAATTGTCTACACGCATTGAAGGCTCAAGATTGGTCCAAACAAAATTAATTTCGGACAGGGTTGATTTTGGTGATAATTTAGCTTGGAATTGAGGTAGGGGTGTTCTCTCCATCTTATCATCGATTCCTTAGGAATTACTATAATTTGAATTGGTGAGTATGCTTAAAATTGTTAGAAATTGAGTCTTGCATCTTTAATTATGTTAACTCTTGTTAATTGAAGATATGGTTGAATTCATGTGTATTTGATGGGTATCAAAGTGAATTAAGATGAAAATTGTGTTTACATGCCTATGTGTTGTCAATTGTGGATAAATATTGCCTTATAACATGAGTTACAGTTGTATGGACTATGTTGTGCATGATACATTTTATATGTTTCATAAAACACAAGAAAATGATCCTTTCTTCAATTGTTGCATTGTCATATGCATGGAAAATATATTCTTTAGCATGGGAATTAAGTGGTTCATGATGCACTTGAATTATGGAATTGTTGCATTATTATATGCGTGGAACTACATGTCTTAGCATGAAAATTAAGTGGCTTATGATGCGATTGGAATTATATGTGTTGCCATACTTGAAACCTATGTGATTGGTTGTTGATTTTGGGAGTAGGTTGAAAATGAAAAAGGGGCTCCGAGTTCAAAACTTGGCCAAGGGGGTTTTGTCTAGACGCTCGAGTTTTAGCCTATGAAGTAGAATACTTGAAAAAATTGCTCGAAAATCTTTTGACCCGCCACCTACGACTACTTCCATCATTATGTGATTTCAAAACTTATGTGAAGTGGTGTTTAAAGCTTGTTGTTGAATTGTAATATTCATGTTAATGCTTGTATGACCTTCTACTTTAAATGAACATTGTTCAGTTTGTATTGCACTAAGTATTGAATTGAGATTTCCTTGAGCATGTGCATTGTCGTATGCCATGTAGTATAAGAATGTCGTGATAGCATCTCACGTACATTGGAAGTGTGCCTGGTAGTGTTGGGATGCAATGCTTGTATTCATGTAGGTTACGTCGAGTCGATGCATAAGTTGGTTTGGGTGTCTCTACTAGGCGTGGTTGTATGCTCACCCCCCCTAAACTATTTTTACAGATAAGACAATGGTCCTTGATGGAGCATGAAGCATCAGAATTATGAAGTTTATATTTTCTTCGCTACCATTGTTATATGTTTTCATATGTTATGTTTAAGCATTTATCAAAGTTGTAATTTGGATTCAAATGTTGGATTTGGTATATATGAGCCATGTTTGGCACTTGAAACTAATTGAGAACAAGATATGAGATTTATGTTTGAGTTAAATTTCCTTCCTTTACATGGTATAATTTTGACTTATCTTATCATTTATACATGCGATAATCAAATGAGTCATGTCGAGTTGTGTGTGGTAAAATGAGGTGTACGCTTGCATAGAATATTTCCTTTGAGTCATGGACCTTGTGGGGGATAAATTGAGGCTTAAAAACAGTGAGAAATAGGGTCTGGAGAGTTTCAGCCTGTTGAAACATCTTTCAGCCGACTAAAATTTTAAGATTTCGAACATTTCCATCTGCAGAATCTGCAAGTACCTATTTCGTTAGCCGAAATAGTCATTCAGTCGATCGAAAGGCCTCTTTCAACTGACCGAAGGTAAAGGGTAGCCAGCCAATGAATTACCCAGGTTTCAGCCGGCCGATGGGATATCCTTCAGCCGACCGAAACCTGACTGTTAGCTCATTATGTACTAATTGTGCTTCGAGGGTTCATGGGTCTTACCTAGGGACTCATGGTGAATAAAACTTAAACTTCCGCTGTGTAACGATGGTGACGATTGAGAGTTGAATCCAAGTATTTCATGTAGGAAATTTGGATAAGTGTAGAGAAATTGTTACTAGATGCATGGGTTACGACTTAATTACCCTTGTTTTTTGAGAGTTAGAAATTGGGGCATGACATTATATGCTCTTTTGGGCGTTGGAATTTCGGGTGTGCAAGGTTTGGGTAAATAACTATTATATGAAAATTTTGTCAAAAATATCTCTAACAGTCCAGTTAAATTTAGTGAATTTACAAAATTACCCTCATTATATTACATTGGTTTATAACCAACAAGGTTCATGCAAGTATTTTTTTTTGTATTTTTACTGTTTTGCCCCTCTGATAGTAAGATGTGTAATTTTTTTCAACTCAAAACACACATTCTCTCTCTCTCTCTCTCTCTCCCCATCCATCATGTTATCACACATATCTCTCACTCTAGATTCCAAAACCATCTCAAACACCTCTCTCTTTCATCATAGTTCTACTATTGCTGGGTCTTTTTGCCCAAAAAAGCTAACTATGGATTGTAATTGACTTTGGTATTTAATAAAATTTAAAATTTATTCTTTTGGATATATATGATAATGCTATTATTGGTTAATTAAAAAGTTGAATTAAGTGTACATTAATGATGATAGGATGATTTATGTGTATTGGGCGGAGTCACATGTATAAGAGATATAAATCATCAGTATTCATAATTAGAAGTTTGTTCACATTCATATTGGGTATTCTATTAATATTATTTGTATAAATGTAACATTTTAGTTCCTATATAATAGAATGACTTATCTCAGTCATTTGACTGTAAGACTCAAAACTGTTTCTACTTATCATTGACCCAGCTGGCTTAGTTAAAAACTATTTAGTAAATATAACTAGGCAGTTTTCTTGTGATCAAACAAACCAAACTAAAATATAATTACCACATAGATTCCATCTTTTGAGAAGTATGTTTCAAAGTCAAAAATCAATAATTACCCAAAATACAAGACATATTAAACTTGTGAAGGATCTCAATCATGACTTAGAACCAAAGTCCATAAATCTCCTAGGATTAAGAGTTTATTTACTATAGTAATGATAAGAAAAATTACTTATGATAGTTTAAGACTCAGAACCATATCTACTATTAAGAGTTTCTAGCTGAGCTAAGTCCTAACTCTATTATTTTTAGGTTTTTTTTAGTTTTCGAATAAGTCTGCTGTAGACTTGGTAAAAATTGGTTTAAGTTTGTTCCTTATTTCATGTTGATTGAGTTCATTGTTTTGTGGATACTCAGTTATGTACTTCTCTATTTAAACAGTTTTGTTGTAGTAAGAATAATGTGAAGCTTTCTTTTGTTCTCTATTCTTGTGTATCTTGTTGTTTGACATTTGGTATTAGAGCCCGCATTGGGTCTGAACAAACAGAAAAGAAATTCTCTACTGAAGCAGTAACTTTCTTATTTGCAATAGAAAGTATTTATGGCTGAAAAGGTATTCGACAACTATGTCTAGCCAGCCATTCCTCTCTTTGATGGTCATTATATCACTAGAGTATGTTGATGGAGAATTTTTTGAGATCCAAAGACTATTGGACTCTCGTTGAAATTGATACTCGATGAACAAAGGCTGAAGGATCTCAAGGTGGAAAACTACTTATTTCAGGAAATTGATAGTACAATTTTGGAGACCATTTTCTAGAAAAATACTTCTAAACAGATATGGGACTCAGTGAAGAAGAAATATCAAGGCACACAAAGGTCAGGATCTCCCAACTCCAAGCACTTCATAAAGATTTTGAAGCCCTTCAAATGAAAATTGGTGAGTGTTTCAGATTATTTTTCAAGGACAATGGCGATTGCAAATAAGATGCGAATTCATGGTGACCAGATGCAAGATGCTACCATAGTATAAAAGATTCTTTACTCCATGACTACAAAATTTGATTATATAGTCTGTTCAATTCAGGAGTCCAAGTACATTAATGAACTATTGGCTGATGAGCTGCAGAGTTCGTTGCAGGTCCATGAGCAAAAACTCAACCGAAGCACCATAGAGGGGTAAGCTTTGAAGGTCTCAACTAATGGTGAATCTTTAGGAGCAAGAGGATTTGGTCGAGGTAAAGGATGAGTACGAGGCAGAGGAAAAGGAAATAGTGATGGTAAACCTGCAAGCAACAAAGAGGACAACCACACTCCAAATTCGAGAAATAAATGCAGGTGGCAATACAATCAGCAGTTAACTGATCATGAAGCAAAATGGGACAAATCAAATATCGAGTGCTACCACTGTTATAGGTATGGACATTATAAGTCTGAAATTACAAAAAGAAAAGGGGGAAAAATCTAATTTTGCAGAGAGAGAAAAAGAAGCCACTCTCCTAATGGCGTATCAAACCATGAAAGGGAATCAACAGAATTTATGGATGAATCTTTTCGAACCTCTATAATGTTTGGTGACAATTCTACAATTTCGGTAATGGGAAAATGTCATATTTACAGGAGAAGGGCTACATGATTACAATCAAAGATGGCGCCTGCTTAATTAATGATCCAAAAAAAAGGTGCAATTGCTCATGTTAATATAACTACAAATCGAATGTTTCCATTACATATCAAGCATGAAACTCAGTCATGTTTCTCTGCCAACATGAAAGACTTAACATGTTTATGGTATTTTTGCTATGGTCATCTGAATTTTAATGGATTAAAGACCCTATATGAGAAAGAGATGGTGACTGGCCTTCCACAAATATACTTGGCCCTCCCAAGTATATGAAGAGTGTTGTTGGCAAGCACTGTCGTGATCATTTTCCAAAAGGGAAGGCATGGAGAGCTACAAAAACGCTCGAGTTAGTCCATTTCGATATTTGGGGGCCCATAAGTTCAACGTCCAATGATAGTAAGAGATATTTTATTACATTCATTGACGATTATAGTAAAAAAAACATAGGTATATTTTTTACAGGAAATATCTAAAGCTTTTTAAACATTTAAAAGTTACAAGGCTCTGGTTGAGAAAGAAGTTGGGAGAGCTATTTAAACTCTTCGAACCGATCATGGTGGAGAATACAACTCACGAGAATTTGTAAATTTTTGTGAGGAACATGGAATCAAGAGGCAAATTACATGTAGTAGCTTATACACCACAACAAAATGGTGTGTCCGAGAGGAAAAATCATACGATCTTAAACATGGTGTAAAGTATGTTAACAAGGAGAAGTGTTCCAAAGAGTTTTTGGCCCAAAGTAGTCAATTTGGCCATTCACATATCGAATAAAAGTCCCACACTAGTTATTCGAAACATGACACCCAAATAAACATGGGCTGGGCACAGACCATCCATTGATTATTTTAGAATTTTCAGATGTATAGTGTATGCTCACATTCCCAACTAAAAAAGGAAGAAGCTTGATGACAAAGGGGAAAAATGTATTTCTTTTAGTGCTAGTGAACATTCAAAAGCTTATAAGTTTTATAATCCCATCACCAAGAAGATTGTTATCAGCCGGGATGTAGTATTTGATGAAGAAAGATCATGGACGTGGGTTGTTGATGACCCAGAGCAGCATCATATTTTAACAAATTTTGATGGAAATAATGAAGAAAGTAACTATCCTTTAGATGATGATGGGCAGCAGCAATCAAATTCCATCCCCACCTATCAACAAAGTTTAGAAACATCAATATCCAGTGAAATGTAACCATCAAATTCAGCAATGGAACACCCTAATGTTCCAATCAGATCACAATCTCAATGCATTAAAAAGAGGCCTGCATGGATGCAAGATTATGAGGTGAATGATTTTGATCAATCTGATGATTCATTCACACATTTTGCTCTATTTACAGATTGTGATACTATAACATTTCAAGAAACGGTCAAAGAAGACAATAGGTGTCAAGTGAGTATACAAAACTAAGTTAAATAAGAAGATAGAAGTGGACAAGCACAAAGCACGTTAAGTGGCAAAAGGGTACAATCAAGAGTTTGGGGTGGATTACAAAGAGGTATTTGCTCCAGTTACAAGATTAGATAGTATTCGGTTGGTGTTTTCCATTGCTACACAAAATTCATGGCCTATTTTGCAGTTAGATGTGAAATTAGAGTTCCTACATAGCGAATTGCAAGAAGAAGTGTATGTGAATCAGCCTCTTGGGTATGTGAAGCAAGGAAATGAGCAAAGAGTTTATAGGTCAAAGAAGGCATTATATGGACGGAAACAAGCACCCAGAGCTTGGTACAATCATATAGATTCTTATTTTGTTAGAGAAGGCTTTCATAAATGTCCATATGAGCATACACTATTTTCAAAGCTTGGAGAAGGTGGAAAAATTCTTATTGTATGAATATATGTGGATGACATGATTTACACAGGTAATAATAAAGTCATGTTCGATTATTTTAAACAATCTATGATGACTGAGTTTAATATGACATATTTGGGGTTGATGCACTATTTTCTTAGCATCGAAGTAGTATAGTTATCATTTGGGATTTTTATTTCTCAAAAGAAATATGTCCAAGAAGTCTTGAATAGGTTTCATATGAAGGATTGTAATTCAGTTGGAACCCCAACATCATCAAATTTGAAGTTAGTAAAGAATTCAGATTGAAACAAAGTGACTGTCACGCTTTACAAATAAATTGTGGGAAGTCTGATGTATTTGACTTCAACCAGGCCTGATGTAATGCATATTGTTAGTCTAATCAGTCGATATATAAAGAATCCAACACCTTTTAGCAGCAAAAAGAATCTTTCGTTATTCGCAAGGTATAGAGAATTTTAGTATTTTCTATAAAAGGGGAGCAAGGTCTAGTCTATTTGGCTTCACTGATAGTGATTATATAGCAGATCTTGATGATAGAAGAATCAATTTGGGTCATGTGTTTATGATGGGGACAAGGGCTATTTTATGGTCATCCCAAAAGTAGCAATTATGACTCTATCAACTATTGAAGCCAAATTGTTGTAGCAACATCATGTTCATGTCAAGCCATTTGGTTAAGAAGATTAATTGAAGCACTACACTACTAGCAGCAAGGTCCAACATTGATTTTATTGTGATAATTTTTCTGTATTCAAGTTATCTAAAAATCTAGTTTTACATGGGAGGAGCAAGCATATAGATGTGCTATATCATTTCTTGTACGATAGTGAAGTTCAAATTGCAAATATTTTCACCAAGCCTCTCAAGTTACCTGTGTTTGTAAAGTTGAGGCAAATGTTGGGAATTTGTTCGTTGAAGGATGTTGTTTGAAGGCAGATGTTTGAATGATATTCAATTTAAGGGAGGGTGCTAATAGTTTTTAGCTGAGCTAAATCCTAGCACTGTTATTTTTAGGCTGTTTTAGTTTCTGAACAAGTCTGCTATAGACTTGGTAAAAATTGGTTTAAGTTAGTTCCTTAATTCATGTTGATTGAGTTCCTTGTTTTGTGGATACTCAGTTATGTATTTCTTTATTTAAACAATTTTGTTGTAGTGAGAATAATATAAAATTTTCTTTTGTTCTCTATTCTTGTGCATCTTATTATATGTTTCACAATCACTACTCTGAACTGGGGGGGGGGGAGTGGGGAGAGAGAATGTAAAATATTGGACACTAGTTGGAGATCAATAAGCTCGATCTTATAAATGTATCTAATAAATAGAGAGAGAGAGATTGGGTGTTATAGTTTCATGTCAAGTTTAGAGATTTAGAGATCTAGGAAAGAGAGATAATGTGATATAAGCTAGATGTTTAAATATTGAAATGAGTTTCAATCAGTAAGTATATGATTGCTCAATAAGCTCTTAATCAATGTTTAATTAGTGTATGATATCATGTCATCACCACTCTTTGCTCGTTAAAGTTTTTCTCAATGGGATAGGATGGGAGGAGGAGGGGGGAACAAAAAATATTGGACACTAGCTGTAGATAAGCTCTTAATAAAAAAGTACATGAGAGAGAGAGAGAGAGATAGGTTGTTACACTTTCGTGTTTAGAGATCCAACAAAGAGAGAGAATATGGTATAAGTTGTATGTTTAAATAATGAAATGGGTCTTGTTGTGTGTGGTTGCACTACTCGCAATTTATAATTTACCACTCACAATAGAACGAATCCTTGAAGGATAGGGCTCTAAGTTGAGGGTGTCGATTTCACAGATACTACATAGGAATAATTCGCTAAGGTAGAGGTTGGTTCTTGTTCAAATCACAACCTGATGTTGGTTATTTTCTTACTCTACTTTGAAAGCATAAAATATAATTTAATATACAAAGTTTGAGAAAATAGTTAGGGACTAGGGTTTAGACTTCATCACTAGCCTCGTAGTATGTCACAGTTATAATAAATTGGACAAATTCATGCAAATGTGTACTAAATGATGTGTTGACAACTCCCACATACAACGACGATGCCAAGAGAATACACACTCCTTAATATATTATAATCTATCTTTGATAAGTGTAATTTTCCTACCTACCTACTTACCTAATTACCTAAGTGTAGCTAAATCACCATCTCTAAGCATGGACTATGCAAATCTAGTTATACATGTTATAGTGAAAACTAGTCTCAAGCCATCACTTGTAATCCTTGTGAAACTTACAAGTGTTTGAAGATCATGTGAGGAATTTAAAGATTCTGAGACAAGAAGATAAGTTATAACACACAAACTTAAAGAAATTGTAAACTTATATTGATATAAGGCTCAAGGCAAGAGACATATACGCAATAATACATAAAAATCCCCAATTCATTGAAGTTAGAACATATTATAATACTAGAATTTGTTAAAACCCTAGAGAATGATTGGTTTATCTTGGTCGGAAGCACTCCATAGACAGAGATGTTCCCATACTCAAAATGTTCTTTAAGGCCTTACAAAGACCTCTTTTAAGCTTTTCCTCTCTAGAACTTCACTTTCTCTCTCTAGAATTCTATATATGCTCTCTATTACAAGAATTGTGATATATCTTATTATTATATATTTTATAGCTATATAACTGATCTGAGGCTCAAAATATCATAGAAATTCTGTTCAAGGCTTTATCCAAGCAAAATTGGACAAGTGGCAAGTGAAGAAAATATCTGCAGAAAAATATCTTCTATAAGATTGGGCGATGCATCGAAGTAAGGACTTCGATGCATCGAAGTAGGGACTTCGATACATCGATCTCTCCTTCTTCTGCAGATCTTCAAAACTTCAGCTTTCCAACTCCGGTCTTGACATGCCATTCACTATTCCTTGACATGAACTTTCCATGAAGCACGGTAGGATATAGGAATGCATTCTTGAACTGATAAGGAAGTCGAATTGCGCCGAATTCTGAGTTTGAACCTAAAATCATCAAAAACATAAAAACACGTAAAAACTATACAATATGTGCAGTTATAGGATTAAAATACATAAGTAAAGGTGCGAGAATGTATAACATTCAACTCCTATCAGGTCTCAATCAGTAAGATATACTTGTCCAAAGAGAGTAATTAAATTTATCTTTTCACAATTTTTGTAAGGTCAGTTATGTCATTTAGTTTACAATTAATTTTGAATTTTCAAATAAAATTGACTAACAAACTTAATGTTTACTTTAGAGATGGGACCAAAGGGGAGGTTGGAGTAATTTCATGAAATTTTCATGAAAGGTTAACATACTTTTCAAAATGTTTCATGTCATGAAGTCAGGTAACTAATTTAGTGAGATTTAGTTGCTTAGTAGGATAAAGAAAGTGACCACCATAATTGTGGCAAAACAAAATTTTCTTATCTCAGGCCCAGAACTGTAAAGAGAGAGAGAGATTTGAATAATAAAACAAGCTAGAAGTCTAGGAGGAGGCATAAGTGTGATCTCATACCATGTTATCAGCTGTAAAATATGTACACTTCTTACCTGTGGATATTTTTAATCAAGCTTCTCAAATTTTGTTTTTAAATTTCATGTCAAAATTAAAAAGATCATGACTAGTAATTTTACTATGTTATAGGAGAAATTATACAATAACCGGGATTAATGTTTTTTTTTAAATGTGTTTCATGAAAATATTTTAATATATGGTGGATATTATTTTTCTTTAAAAAAATGCTTAGATCACTTACATAAAAAATCACCATGTAATAAATTTTTTTCGTGTCTTCTGGGCTATATGTACCTTAATACAGTAGTATCTCATTTACTTTTCAAATAGAAATTTGAGCATTTAAATCATTTAAGAGACAATTGTGGGTGTATTGTGTCTCATCAGAAAAAAATAAAAAAAAGGGTTCAATCTTGCCATTTTTCAATTACATAACACTCAAGAAAATATGATATTCTAATCTTTCCTTCAATTGACATTGTTTAAATTGGATCTTATTTTCTAGCCTTTACCAATAATAATAAAAAAAATTAATTTTGTTTTTAATTTTTTATCTTTTTGAAGCTTTTGAAGAATGGACCTTTTGTCTTGTCAAATTTGACTAAGTGAATTATTAGGTAATGGTATGGTGGGATTCTCATTTTGATTTATTGTGAGAAGGATGTTATAATTATAAATATGTTACAATTTTGACAATATAGCTCAATGGCTTCACATGTTTCATAGTGTGTCTGGATATATATGTTTATATATATACATATACATGTTATGGTCTTTCAATTTTGTAATTTATATATATATATATATATAAGGGAGTCCCACTGTCCGGAGGTTTACACTCTTGTGCCCTTTTGAATAATGGAAACAATAACCTTTAGTATGATATATAGCTTACTTGTTACATGAGGCATATTTAATTGGATTTTAATAATGAGTGAGTGGCTGTAATCCAAAACAAGATTATCAGGTTTGTGCAAAACTGTTGATGTGAAAAAGAGGGAGAGAGTGGTTGCCAACAGTTGTAATTAATTAAGCTCTTAATTTTTTTTTTCCTTCTCTTGGAAATTAATTGAGCTTTTTACTTTATGAGTTAATTTTATATATCTCAAAATAGAAAGAACCAGACTACAGTGAGTGAGTGATTCATAAAATGAGGACGAGAATATGTGTCAGAGTGACACCACTCAATCTAAATAGGGCAAATTACACTTACCTCCCTTTTAGATTGACTTTAAAACACTTACCTCCCCTGTGTTTTGGCATATAATACTTATCCCCTTGTAGTTTGCACATTGGTAATGAATACCTCCTTCTGTCAATCAAACTAATGGTTGTTGCTGATGTCATCAAAATTTAATCTTAAAAGGACAATTATACTCTTAAAAATGTTGCAACTGAAGTTAGCAGATCCCTGCTTTAATGGTAGCTCCGGCATTGGGATAGTAGTGGCTAGTGGTTTGGCCAGAGCTGGGTCTTCTCGGTAGTGGTTTCAATGGTGAGTGTTGATCGTGTAGGTGGTGAAGCATGGTGGAAACGGAGGTGGGTGGTGTCTCGGCTGGAGGTGATGTTGCTATGGTTGAAGGTCTGAAGTGGGTCTACTCACAATAGTGGCTCATGGTAGGGGAAGTGGGTTTATATAACTGTTTGGGTGTTGCTTGAATAAGGGTGGTGGAGTTGGTGGGGCTGACCAGCATTGGGTCTGTTTGGCTAAGGTGATGATGGCAGTGGAGATATGGGTCTTCTTGGTGTGGTAGTGGAGGTGGTGGGTTTCGGCTTCAATGGCAGCTCCGACATTGGGATGGTAGTTACTAGTGGTTTGGCCGAAGCTAGGTCTTCTTGGCAATGGTTTCAATAGTGAGTGTTGATGGCATAGGTGGTGAAGCTTGGTGGAGACGGAGGTGGGTGGTGGCTCGGCTGGAGGTGATGTTGCTACTGTTGAAGGTCCAAAGTAGGTTTACTCAAAGTGGTGGCTCATGGTAGGGTATAATTATCCTATTAAGATTAAATTTTGATGGCATCAGTAATAACTGTTAGTTTAATTGACTGAATAGGGTATTTTTTACCAATGTACAAACTAGAGGGGGTAAGTGTTATATGCCAAAACACAAAGGAGGTAAGTGTTATAAAGTAAATCTGGAAGGGAGGTAAGTGTAATTTGCCCATCTAAATATACTTGAGATATAGTGATAACATTTCACCGGTGATGTGATAAGAATCAAATTATACAAAATATAAAAAAAAAGATCAACATCTATGAGATAGATAAACAAAAACTCCATTGTTATCCTTAAATATTTGTTTAACATCTTCCAAAATGGACAATACACCTTTGCAATCACCTTCTATCTCGGCTTCAAATTAACTCCAATTTTCAACAACTTGATGCTTTCTTTCAATACGGGGGACTCAGCCAGCTTGAAAAAAGTAGGAAGCAACACCGATGGGTTTGCCATTCTAATTCTTGAGGATGAGACCTTCGCCACAATGACCTAAGGAGCTATTAAAACCTGCATCAAAATTAAATTTAAGTTTGCCTTGAGGAGGTTTCTATTAGGAGCATTGGAAGCAAAAGCATATTTAAAATTAATTAAACACACAAAATATAATATTTTTGTGGTTCACCCAAAATCAGAGCTACATCCACGGATGAAAGAAAAGATTTACTATATTGATGTCAGAGATATTACAAAAGTAGAGAATCAACAAGATCAGATCATGTACACAAACTCTTGCCCTAGAGCTCTTCACTGTGTACCAATACATGAGACTACCTCTCACCCTTGGTGTTTCACTCTACCAAATTCATAACTCTCTCTACCCATCAACTCTCTCCTAAGGCTACATCTCTCCCAATCTCATAAGTCTCAACCCAAAACCTAGGTATCTATTTATAGAGCCCAAAATTCAATTACTTGTCGAACAAGAATAACAATTGCTTAGAGCCCAAGATTTGCCTAACAAGAAATTACCAAATACAATACAATTCTAAAATGAAAATATAATTAAACATGAAATATTAACCACAATTCCTAACAATCTCAAATTCCATGGAGTCAGTAATTGCTTCCCATAACAATTGAATCGAACATATCATACGTTTAAATCTCGCACAACTCTAATTGTCCCCATTGTATGCTATGTACTCAATCAGTTAAACCTCTAATGCTACGTTTGGTATGCAATAATGGAATGGAATGGGCATTCCATTAAAGTGAGAATAGGAATAGAATGGAATGGTCATACTCATTCTATTGTTTGGTTTTAAACATGAAATGATGCATGAATGGAATGATGAATACATTATTTTTGGTAACTAGATTTTATTTTTTAATGTTTATTGGAAATGGAATGACCATTCTATAGGTTGAGTAGTGGAATGAATTTTCATTCTTTTTATTCCAAAGGAATTACGCGGAATGATCATTCCCACTTTAGTTTTTCTTACCAAACAAAGGAATGGATCCAAAAAGATAATATTAACATTTCATTCCATTGTTGCATGCCAAACGCAACATAAGGCTCCACCTTAAATACTCAAGCGCCATGCCATGTAACCAATCACAGTTTTCTTACTATCGTGATCAAACAAATTAATTGATTGACTTCACCTACAATTGAAACCTATTGCAGCACCAATTGAAACTTCTTGTGTTTTCTGAATCTTTTTTGAATAAAGGTTGAACGTCCCAACATGAACTATCGGCTCTGATACCAATTGTTAAGAGTAACAGAAGCGAAAGTATATTTAAAACCAATCAACAACATTCATGAGGCTACATCTCTCTCAAATTATTCTCATAAGTTTCAACCCAAAATTTGTGTATATATTTATAGAGACCAAAATTCAATTACTTGTCAGAAAAGAATTATAATTGTTTAGAGCCCAAGACTTGACTAATAAGAATTTACCAAATACAATACAAATCTAAAATAGAAATCTAATTAAATATAAACTGTGAGCCACAATTCCTAATAATTTCATTCATCTAGAGGGCTTCTAAAATTGGTCCATTGTCATATTAAAAGACAAAAGAACATTGCACCCATATATCAAAAACCTGCATATGGACATTTTATCCATCTTGACATTGCTGAGAAAGTTTTTCGTGAACGAGTGATAACATGTCACGTAATATGAGAAATAAAAATTATATCATATCGTATAAGTAAATTACATTTCTTTGAGTAGATCTATCTCAAGTGTCAACATTTAATTAATTAGAGATATCATCTCATTGATATGGCTAGTGTATTAAAGTTTTTTTTTTTTGTTCGGAGCATATAAGCTTTTCTTTCCTTTTCTTTTCCTTTGGGTTTTTGTTTTTGTTTTTGACAGGTAATGTACTAAAAAACATAGTAAATTCACAAGTGGGCTAACACATATACCAACGCTAAGGTTTGACCCTTAATGGCTCAATCTCTCCTATTAAAAGCTGGTCATTCTTTTTAAGGTAAATTAATTCACACACACATACCCAGACTAAATCTTCATTTGGATTGACGGAATTGGAAGGAAAAGAAAAGAAAGGGAGGGATAGTGATTTTCATGTTTGGTTTGCTATTAGAGAGATAAAAGAAAGGTTAAGGAGAGATTTGAAGGAATAACTTAACCCTCCAAATTTTGACTATGCTATCCTTCCATAAATAGAAAGATTTGGAGAGAAAGAATAATAACTTAATTAAAATTTTCATAATACTAAAAATAGCCTCAACATTTTAAAGTAGAAATTTTGAAAGACATTTGTGTCCCACTTCACATTAGGGCATTCGATCGTTATGCACATCACATCGCCATTTGCTTTCTTTCCAACATTTTCTCCTCTGCTCTAGCGTTCTCCATCAGGCTCTACATACACATGAATCCTAATCTCTCTCTACTGATACAAGCTTCCTATTTTTATAACTCAATTCAAGTCATTGAACTCCTCAAGTCATTCTCTTCAACCTCTGTTCCAAAACCAAAATGGAACACACCGAGCAGTTTCATGATCACCAACCCAGCTCTTATATCATCAAAGAGTCAATTTTCATACATTGAAGAGTTCCTTTATACTTTGCAACATTTGTTTGTTGAGTTTACAGAATGGCAAAAGAGGAAAACTCTCAATCAAGCCAAACCTATGGTATTTGAGTTTGTTAAGAATAGGTTTTACTTTTCTGAGTCTCAGTTAAATGAAAAATCAAATATGAAAATAATTGAAAAATGCAGGAAATGAAAGAGAAGCTTTTCTCGGCTAAAATGGAGTTCCGTAGTGAAGACGATGGAGAGAGGAAATTTGCACAGAGAGAGAGAGAAGAGAAGAAGAGAGAGAAAGAGAGAATTGGGAAAGGTAAGGGAGAGAAAGACGGTGACAGAGGAGAGAAAAAATGAGAACAAGAAAAGAAAATAAGTGGGCATAAAGGTAATTTTATAGGTTACAAGAGTTTATTTGCACTAAATACAAACTACAGGAGATGAAAGTGAACATGAATGAGGTTTTTTGCACATTTTTCATACTGTAAGGGGGTTTAATGCAATTTACCCGTAAATTTTTTTTTTTTTTTTTTTGTATTTTATTAATATCTCTTGGTATAGGATGGATATAACATTTGTTTTATGTTGATTATTCTAGGGAAACAAAAATCTTATATTATGCTTTCTAAAATAATGAAAAAATAAAATAGATCCAAGACTCCTGGTGTTCTATTTTATAATATAAATATAAAAGGGTATGAAAGTAAATTGGTTAAAATAATTTTTTTTTCTCTTCTTTGCCTTTTTCAAATAAGATTGTTATCATTTTCTTTCTTTCTTTTATAATTTATCCAAATATAAATACAATTATTCTTTTATTTTATCTCATATTTATCCAAATAAAGCCTAAAATTTGAATCATCAATATCTCTTTGGGAGGTGAAGGACGCACTCTAGAAGGGTTAATTCACTAATCGTGCACCAATAAATTGAGGCTAGGAGTGGGGCTACCTATTAGTTCACTTGGATCAAAACTAATCATCTAATAAATTTTAGTTATGTCTTTCTCAATCACTTAAATTTAATTTGGTCACACCAGAAAATGTGATAATCTAATATTTTCTTTGGTGGACATTATTTAATGCTCATTAAAGATTCGTACATGATTTGCAGTTGATTTTTCTTGTCAAAGATGATTGGATCGATCAATCATGCATTTAGTATTTGGATATTATTTTTTTCTTGCCACTTTTGTTGAAAAATGGACCTTATGTTGCTGTCATATTAAACTGATTCAATTATTAGGTATGGCTATGGTGTGGCTCTCTTTTATTTTTATTGTAAGAAGGCTGTCTTTAGCAATTTATAATAAGCTACTAAATATATATATATATATCCTGTCCAAGGCACGTACTTACAATCGTGACGCTAATAGCAAAAATATTTTAAATTATATGATTAATTTTTAACCACTTTTTACCATTAAATGTCTCTTTTATCTTTATTATACCATACTTCTTACTTCTATATTTTATATATATATAAAATATATATTTTGTGAATCTTATAATAGGTTATGCATTCTAGACTTTAGGGTCCACTGTTTCTTACCGTCAAGTTCGAGTTTAGCATCCCACGTGGATGGGAACTCTTATTTTCGAAGATTGTGTGTGTTTTTTTTTCTTCTTCTACTTATATATTGTGACTATTGTCTGCTAAATGTGAATTTAAACAACATAATGGGACCCTTACATGCAATAAATGGATTGATTAATAACTTTTAAATGTTTATAGATATTTCTTTTTTATTTTTAAGGTAACCAAGGTTTTGTCCCTTACTAATTCTCAAAATGCCGAGCAAAAGTGTTCCTTTTACACGAGTCAGGTAAGACTCGACTTGTGTTCATACGAGTCAGGTAAGACTCGACTCGTGTGACTTGTGTAATGGACATGGATCTAAAAAATTATTTGCACTCTAGAATAGTCAAATCTTAAACTGATACTTCATGACACACGAGGACTAAGTCACTCTACAACTAGAACTAACCCATTGACATTGGTCAAATGTACTTGATGTGTGGTTCGATTTTGTGCATCAATTTCAATTCATAATCATGGGGATAGGGACAGTTGAGCTCCAAATCTTAATGTTCTCATATCATATGAATATCACATGATTAGAAGTTAAGCCTAATTGCGCCAATGTGGACATCACATGTGACAGTTACAGTCAACTGATCAAAGAAAGATCTTCAAATCTGGTTCAAAATAGGAAATACTAGATTCTTTGCTTGAGAGAAGGGATTGAGGCAAATCAGTCAAATCGTCGAATAATTTGCACCAAATCAGCACTAGAATATTAGCCTTCCTGTATAAATATGAGGGAAAGGAGGGGAGAGTAGGGGAGCTTGGTATTCGGCCATGGCTAGACCAGTGAGATTATGAGCGTAATCCTTGTAATATTCCATGAAAGATAAATAAAAGTCTCCTCGCATCCATGGACGTAGGTCGAATTGTGTCGAACCATGTAAATCCTGTGTGTCTATTTCAATATCTGCAACATCTGTAATTGTTGAGTAATTGCTGAGTATTATTTGTTTATTTATTGTTTGATTCTAGTAGAGCAATTTTTTAGCACCTATACTTTGGCTCTATCTGTGGAAATACGAATATGAAAGTGAAATCTGTATGTACATAGACATATAGATTCCAACAAAACTATGGTCACGTCACAAAGCTCTTTAGAATTCCAAGCATATTGCTCAGAATGGACAGAAAATCTAAACCATCAAACGGATTATTCTCTTGAACTAAAGAACAACGCGGTTGCTCCGAATCTGCATTTGGAGGCCAATCGTTGAAACGATACCATTCCAGCAAGGAATATACAAGGAGCGTTGTCAGACTTTTTGATCAGACCTTCGCTGTGAGAAAGATATGTTTTTCTGTTAAACCCAAGTCATGCTCTTTTTATATGTAAAGCACAGACTATATATATGCATATATATTGACACATGATGGGTGAATATATGTGATTATATTTGTATGCGCTGAAACATGTATCTCTATTTGCATTGTATATATATAAAATCATATATATTTGCAGTCGTGAACCACCAAACAAGCAAAGCCGAGCTTGAAATTCTTCAATGAAACCAAAGTTGTTCGATTTCGAAGCCTTGATAGCTTTCTGGAGAAAGCTAGATGAACAGTGGGAATCAAGGAAGAGAATATCAAATCATGTGCTTCAAGAGTTGCCAGGGCCAGTACCTCACCTCCTCTGATGAGCAGCTCCTTCTCGGCATGACCCATGTTGCTCCATTGTCGCTCAATGGTTAGGCCCGTGCTCCGATCTGTCAACGCCGACTGCCTAGCGTGCAGATTCGGATGTGGTCCGATCGGGTGCCCAAATCCATGTTCTGAATCAAAAACTTCATCATAAATTGAAACATTTCATCATTGATTACAATCTCTGTAACTAGATTGATTGAATCAGTCTTCATCACCATCGATCGGAGTAATACCAACTGAATTTTCATTGCCGATCATGGATGCCTTTGATCAGTACTTTCATTGCCATCAGTCGGTCAGCAAGAAGAACAACCCAACGAGCAGAAGACCGTTCATCTTCAAATCTGATCGATATGCGAGAATCAGCAGTCGAACAAGCCCAATTTATCTTCGTCACCAACTAGAACAATATCAACTAACGATCAACTAAGAATCAATAATACAAGTGCAAAAACACTTCGTTGACTCCTGAACCTGCCATGAACCAGCAAAACTGATTACAGGATTGATTCTTACCAACAATTCACCATAATTCAATCGATGAACCATTGGCTATTTTCACCGTCGATGGTATATTCATATATCGCCATCAAACTAGCACCATCACACAACCATCAAACATCGAGTTACCGAGTAGTGTATCGCTCAAACAATGTCATGATCTGGCCGTTCAAACTAGTCCCATCACTCAACGAACGAACTGGTCTCGTTGCTCAAACATCAGTTACATTGCCGATCATAGCTTTCTCATCTCACAGCCAAACCTCTTTAAAACTTGGAGATCTTCGGAGGAGAGAGTGAATGAAATGATAAAGAAATCAAAATGGCACGAGCTTTGTTGTTCTTGCCTTGATTCATGGAACGGCGATGCTCGCTTACTGGGCGATTCTAAGGCACCCAGTGGCTGAGTGTAAGCAACATCAAGCCAATGGATCCCTGATAAATCCATTATCACCAATATTGTATTCGTCTTCAAGGAGACAGAGATTATATATTCAGAGAGTTCCAAGTCTCTCTACCTCCACCTTCGCTTTGAATCATTGCTTTGCCTAACCATGCTTCGATCACCGAGTCAATGATTTTATATCAACAACCAAATGTCAGATAAAACCCATGATCAAATCCATCGGTCTGTTTTAAGATCGCTAATGATGACCCAATTGCTTTAAATCTCACCATTGATCGTTGAACAACCGAACGAGCAGAACCATGCTCGATCATATTCAGACCTTCCTTTGTAAACATCAACAATCGTCAACAATGACTGATAGGCAAATCCTCATCACCGGTCATGGCTCCAATGCCCGATACACAGATTTTCATCACCTAACTGAAGGTTAGGTGATGATGAGAGATTCCTGGGGCCAATAGATACTGCAGTGTTGAACAACATTACTTGTCATGACAGATTTATGAGGCTCCCAAGTCTAGAGGGCCCAAACTCTTATCAGGGGCACATTTACTCTTAACAGGTCCGTGCCTGCGTGATCAAAAGCAATGATTCTACTATCATAGCTAATGCCAACTAAACCAGACTTGGCACTTCTTATAATATCACGTTCAGCTTTGGCCTGAGATGCACACCAAGCTAGTGTTGTTGCTCGGATATGATCCACAGCTGAAGAACACTGCAACATGAAAAATGTTGTATGGTGACTCTCCTCGTCACAAAGACGTCAGAAGTGACTAATTCATGGTTGGAGGAAGAGGCCTAGTCGATCCTCTCTGACCGAAGTCTGGCTCGTAAGCTCCAACGTGAAAAATAGATAATGGAATTATCCCAAGGTTTCTACGACGACTATTTTTTCCTGATAACCGTTTTGGCCTCCATCCAAACCCTAACATTCTCATCATCCATTGTGGATATGGAAAAATTGATCCAAGAAGCCAAGAGTAAGCTAGATGAATTTGTCAAATGGACAACCAGCTGTGATTGACAAATAAATATATAAATGGTCAACCAACTACTATAGACGACCCATTCACGTCACCTTTTCACTGTTATATGCATTAGAGTGAGGGCCAAATGCGCTTCAACTAGAACCACTGTTGGATTACTATCTTTGCTAAAGAAGGATTCTCAAAACCATACATAATTGATAGTGACAAAGTTGATGTAAATACCCATCGGAAGTGGTGAAACTAAACCAATCGGCAATGGAAATCTTGATAATTCAGCCATCGCGATTCAGTAGATCTAAACATGAATTTGTTGTTCGGTATGTTCGTAACTCAACTTCTATCATTTTTCGCCATTTAATATGCAACCCTCATGATAGCTTGAGTCCCATATTTTATAATCTTTCATTTAAATGTTATATTGCCCATAGAATCGAACACGGTTCAGGCAACATGAAATCAAGGAAGTCCCCATTTAACCGGGCAGCTCTCATAATGGCATCAGTCCCACCATGATATAATACTTTTGGTATATGTGAGTCTGTTTAGTGCTTACTTAAATATCTCATTCACAAAAGTCAAATAAGCCTACATATTTGTCCGAACACCCTGAGATGAGAAATTAGAAGATCTCCTTAGTAAGAAAATTTGGTCTGAGAATATATTTATTAATTGTCAACTTTTTCTGAAAATTAAATATGTGATTACATGTATATATATGCATATATATACATAATCATGACTTGACTTAGTGGCATTATAAGCCGAGCAAAATGGCAGCCGATTCTAAAGCCAATTGTCACTATCTATCTTTTCTAATCTTTTATGCTTCATGTTATAATTACTTTCACGTAAATAGCATTTTACCATCATGTCGTCATCTTTTTGAAATTTGAGTGACGAAAGGCTAACAAGCCTAAATGCCAGAAAAGAAAAGAAAAAAGAGGCAGTTGGCATTATAAGCGGATCGCCTAAAAGAAAAGAAAAATGAGGCAACTGGCATTATAAGCCGATCACCTAAAAGAAAAAAGAGGTAGCTAACATTATAAGTCGATCGCCTAAAAGAGAAAAAAAAAGAGGCAGTTGGCGTTATAAATCAATCGCCTAAAAGAATAATTAGCTAAGGCAAAGCCAGCCGAGCGCCAAATATGAATAAACTGGCGAAGGCATAACCAGCCGAACGCCAAGGCCTAAAGTGCTGAACGAAGAAGTTGGCTAAGGCATGACCAGCCGAGCGCCAAATATGAATAAACTGGCTAAGGCATGACCAGCCGAACACTAAATATGAATAAACTGGCTAAGGCATGACCAGCGGAACGCTAAATATGAATAAACTGGCAAAGGCATGACCAGCCAAACACTAAGGCTTAAAATGCCGAACGAAGAAATTGGCTAAGGCATGACCAGCCTAACACCAAATATAATGAAAAATTGGCCAAGACATGACTAGCCGAATGCCAAGGCCTAAAATGCCGAATGAAGAAGTTGGCTAAGGCATGGCCAGCCTAATGCCAAATATAATAAAAAATTGGCCAAGGCATGACCAGCCAAATGCCAAGGCCTAAAGTGTCGAACGAAGAAGTTGGCTAAAGCATGACCAGCTGAACGTCAAATATAATGAAAAATTGGCCAAAGCATGGCCAGCTGAACGACAAATATAATAAAAATTTGGCTAGAGCATGACCAGTCGAACACTAAGGCCCTAAGTGCCGAATGAATAAATTGGCAAAGGCATGGCCAGCCGAACGCAGAATGAAATGGCAAAGGCATGACTAGCCTAACACCATAAAAAAGTTGCAACAAGCCAAATAGAGCTAATGGCTAGTAGCACAGGGCTGACCACCAATAAAGTAACCAAAAAAAGGCTGATCGCCAAAACAAAAATGGTTAAAAGCCACCTCATTACACACTCAAAAATGAATCAAGGCTAATGAGCCTAAGAAAAGGAAGTTCAGAAGGAGGCTAAACTAAAATAGGAACGGTAGGTAGCACTGAAGCTAGAACGTCCTCAGTCATGCTGGAACTTTCTTCAAGAAAGAGTCTTTCATCTCCAGACAACTTTGGGTCATTATTCTCACTCAAGCTCAAACTTTATTACGCAAGATAAACTCTTCAGAATCGATCTCTCTTTCGGATTCAGAAAAGTAGGGCGTGTTCAAAGCCATATCAAAAAGCTCCGGAATTCCTTATCCTGAAGTCCTGACAAGTCTTTGATAGAAAAACTTGGTTCTAGTTCTGCACCAACTCCAGCATTTCCAGTTCCAGTTACGCAATAACATCCTGCCTCTGCTCATGACTAAAAGTGCAAACTTTTATAAATTCCCTCTAGTTGAGACCATTATATCCAACTAAATGAAATTGAGGGCTGAGTGTGGGGGAAGAAAAATCCCCACCAATAGGAAGAAGACACTTGAGCATAAGAAAAGTTAAAATGGTACACATGGCATGATATGGGTCATTATTGAGAAAGATATGTGGCAAGTAATTGTGCCAATATGGACATCACATGTGACAGCTATAGTCAACCGGTCAAAGAAAGATCTTCAAATCTGGTTCAAAATAGGAAAGACTACATTCTTTGCTTGAGAGAAAGGATTGAGGCAAATCAGTCAAATCACGAAATAATTTACACCAAATCAGCACTAGAATATTAGCCTTCCTGTATAAATATGAGGGAAATGAGGGGAGAGTAGGGGAGGCTGGTATTCGGCCATGGCTAGGCCAGTGAGATTATGAGCGTAATCCTTGTATTATTCCATGAAAGATAAATGAAAGTCTCCTCTCATCCATGGACGTAGGCTAAATTGTGCCGAACCATGTAAATCCTGTTTGTCTATTTCAGTATCTGCAACATCTGTAATTGTTGAGTGTTATTTGTTTATTAATTGTTTGATTCTATGTGGAGCAATTTTTAAGCACCTACAGTATTCTAATTATATCATTTCATTTATTGGTAGTTTGGAGATAATTATTAAAGCTGAAGTTATACATCTGCTTTAATATATCACAAAAATAATTAGGTTTTTTGTCACTATGTTTATAATTTTCTTAATCAAGTGAAACACATGTCGTAACTGGTTTTTATAAGGTAAATTAGAGATGTATGGTTAAATGGAATAAGATTAATTTCATATCCTGTTCTCCTATAAAGGACGTAGGATCACCATAACTTATCATGTAACTTATAAATTTTAACAAGTTAACAATACATCATCTGCTATAATAAAAACAAAGTTAGAATAATAATAATAATAATAATTGTTAGAAATAATTAGAAATAAGAGAAAAATAGAGAATATCTCTGAATTATATTAATAAATGGTGTGAGAAAGAATATACAATTAGAGCATGTATATAGGAGAAGAAAAAGAGGTAGGTGAGTGGGGAGCAAGTTATTCTATACATGGAAAGTCCTCAATCATAGGAATCCTAATTGGATATGAAAAATGTTAAATACACTAATATATTTTAACACTTCCCCTCAAACTCAAGGTGGGTTATACGACGCCATCTGGAGTTGAAAACAAGCTCTCGAAAGTGCTCAGGTGGAAGAGATTTGGTGAAAATATCTGCTATCTGTCATGTGATGTGACTGACCGTAACTGTAAGCTATTCTGAAGTAGATGATGATGAACAAAATGACAATCTATCTCAATGTGTTTGGTCTGCATATGAAAAATATCATTATGTACAATCTGAATAGCACTCTTGTTATCACAATAGATAGGAGTAGTAGTGGATGAAGAAACACCCATATCCTAAAAAAGTCATCGTAACCATAAGAGCTCAGAAGTAACATATGCAAATGCTCTATACTCGGCCTCAGTACTAGATCAAGCAATAATAGACTGCTTCTTACTACGCCAAGAGATCAATGAGTCACCAAGACAAAAATAATATCCTGTAGTGGAACGACGATCTGTTGGGTCCCCAGCCCAATCTACATCAAAATAAGCATGAAACAGCAGTGAAGATTGATGAGAGAAAAAGAGTTCACGAAATACAGTACTCTTGACATAGCGGAGAATACGAAAAATAGTAGCAAAGTGAACTGATCTCGACGAAGCCATAAACTGACTGACGATATGAACAACATGAGAAATATCTAGACAAGTGACAGTAAGATATAGTAGACTACCAACCAACTGACAATACAGAGTACCATCACGAAGAAGTTCACCATTATGTGGAGTGAGTCTCACATTAGGCTCAAGTGGAGTATCAACAATCTTATTGTCTATGATACTAACTTTAGAAAAAAGATCAGAACAGTACTTTGCTTTAGTAAGATGGTAGCTATCAGTAGCTCTAGTAATTTCCAAGCCAAGAAAATAACTGAAAGGTCCAAGATCTGTCATTTCAAACCGATGATTAAGAAACTTCTTAAGTTCTTGAATACCCTGAGTATCACCACGTGCAGTATGATGGATAAATAAAGCTGAATCATATGCACTGGTAGAATAACTAAGGCTAGAAATAGTAGAACTGAACTTAGCAAATAAAGCTCGAGGTGCCTGTTTAAGACCATAGAGAACACACCTAAGCTGACAAACCTAATAAGGTGAATGATCAAAACCTGGAGAAGGCTTCATATAAAATTTCTCGAGCAAATCACCATTGAGGAAAGCATTTTTGACATCTATCTGAAAAAGTTTTCAATGACGGGAAACAGCCACAACAATAAGAGTATGAATAGAAGGAAGACGAGCAACAGGAGCAAAAGTCTCCTCATAATTTATGTCATACTCTTATGTGAACCTCCTTACCACAAGTCGGGCTTTATAATGCTCAATAGACCCATCTGAGTGAGTCTTGATTTTGTAAACCCATTTACTTCCAATGGTAGACTTCCCTGGAGGCAATTCAACTAAATTCCATGTATGAGTCTGGGTAAGTATATCTAACTCTTCTTTCATTGCTTGCTACCATAAAGGGTTAGAGAAGGCCTCGCAAAAAGTGTGATGTTCATGAAGGGTTGCAAGAACATCATAACAATGATAGTTATAAAGATATGTAGGGGAGGTTCTTACCCGAGTGAATTGACGAGGATCCAAAGCAGTGGCAGCATCAGGAGCCTCAAGCAGGACAGATGATTAAAATTCAACTGCATAAGGGTCAACCACATGTGATGAGCCAGAACGGTCAACTGTATCTAATGAGCTAGCAGAAGGAGAATCTGAAAAAAGATCTGCAGATGTATCTAAAGAAGGAATAAGAAATTGGTGATCAGGAATACTAGTGAATTTGGATAAGGTATGAAACATTTTATGTTCTCAAAAAATAACATGACTAAAGACTCTAAAGCATCTCTCAACTGGATCATAACACTTATATCCCTTTTGTTCAGGTCCATACCTAAGAAAACAACAGAGCTAAGCACGATATTATAATTTTGTTCGCTCATGAGGATGAAGAAGAACAAAACAAGCGCATCCAAAAACTCTCAGATTACTATAGTCAGGAACCTGCCCGTAAAGACGCCCATAAGGTATTTGATTTTGTAAAAGTGGTGTGGGTACACTATTCATGGTATAAACAGCAGTAAGGGATGCTTCACCCCAAAAAGATGATGGCACAAAAGAAGAAATGACAAGTGATCGAGCCAAATCTAAAATATGTCAAAATTTTTGTTCAGCTCTACCATTTTATTGATATGTACAAGGGCAAAAAGAGTGAAAAATAGTGCCATAGTATTTGAGGATATTTTGAAATTCATTTTGCCTGTATTCTGTAGCATTATCAGAACGAAAAGTTTTGATATTTGTGAAAAATTGAGTTGAAGCCATTTTGGTGAAATCACAAAAGATGTTGAGTAATTCAAAATGATTTTTTCTTAAAAATATCCAAGTGAATCGTGAAAAATCGTTGAAATATGACAAAATATCGTGCCCCACCCATGGTGGCTACAGGAGAAGGTCCCCAACATCAGAATGAACAAGATCAAAAGGAGAAGAAGCAAATGACTCACTGTTATTAAATGGTAAAGTAGGTTGTTTGCCTAATTGACAAGAAATGCAATCAAAAGAATCGATTTAAACTGATCCTAACAAACCCTTAGATACGAGACTTTTGACTTGAGATACCGATGGATGACCCAAACGAGAAAGCCATAACTCAAGAGTAGGTATATTACTTTGTGTAGATGCAGTTGTGATAGATGAAATAGGTAGATGTAAGGAAGAAAGTTCAAACTGGTGCCCTGTCTTACGACATGTTCTAATAATCTAACCTGTCTAAGGATGCTGTACAACACAACTAGTTGAGGAAAATGTTATATTCAAACCTAGTTCAGTCAATTGATCAACAGACAAAAGATTAAGAGATAGATTGGAAACAAGATAAACATTGAAAACAGACAAATTTGATTGAGAGACAGTGCTTATGTGACTAATGGCCATGCCATTAGCTATATGAATAATAAGGGCATGAGATGTAGGAGTCTAAGAAGTGAGCAAAGTATGGTCAAGTGTCATATGATTGCAACAAACAGAGTCAAAAAATCATGAATTAGGTGTACCTGGTGCGGTTGAGAAAATAGAGTTAAATGAGCTTAAACCTGATTGCTTTGATAGAACCTAGTTGAGAATTGCTTCAAGATCAGTAGTAAAAAATGTAAATGGGGACAAACGCTTTAGAAGGAGTAGTAACTATTGTATAAGGAGAAAGATGAGATGATACTGCCTTTGTGGTAGCTATAGTAGCAACATTGCGAGATCTAGTAAGTTTGAAACACTTCTCAATTGTATACCCCGATTTGTGACAGTATCTGCAGGAACGTTCACTAGTTTTGGGATGAAATGACTGTGCTTGCTGTTTGTTACCACCATTGTAACGAAAATAAGAAGAATATTTGTTGAGTGAAGGCCGAAAAGAATAATATCGGTGAAGTGAAGACCCAAATTGAAATCTCATTTTGGGGTGAAAAATCTCATTTTGAGCCATTTAGAAAGTCCAAACGACAAAATCGACTGAAAAATTGAAATCAGCACGAAATTTCATACAAGGTAGGCCCTGAAATTTTTTATTTTTTTTTACTGTTGCTGACGTGGCCGTACCTAATGATGTGGCAGTGAAGGACTGATGTGGCAGAGAAAGTTGACATAGCAGTACCTGATAATGTGGCAGTGAAGGGCTAATGTGGTAGACCACGTATAAGAGAAAGCGGACGTGGCAGATGATGTGACACTATATGCTGAGTCATCGATGGCGTGGATGATGACATGGCAGATGACGTAGCATTGTATGATGAGTCAACGATGACGTGGAGAATGATGTGGATGATGACGTGGCACTATTCGATTGATTTTTTTTTTTTTTTACGTTTTGATCTCTTGGCGAGGGCTTTGATCTGATATATTCAAAAGATGAAAACAAGTTCCAGAAGATTGAGTTTCGGCACTAAATAGAAAAAAAGTTCTCTTTGAGTGATGAGAACAATTAAGTGAAAAAAAAAATTTTAAATCCCTTACTCTGATACCATGTTAGAAATAAGAGGAAAAGAGGGAATATATCTTAATTATATTAATGAATGGTATGACAAATAATATACAGTGAGAGCATATATATAAGAGAAGAAAAAGAGGTAGGTGAGTGGGGAGCAAGTTATGCTATACATGGTAAGTCCCCAATCATAGGAATCCTAATTGGATATGAAAAATGTTAAATATACTAATACATTATACTAATATATTTTAACAATAATAATAATATTATGTTATTGTCAAGTTACCTTGATTTTGTCATGGTGACTTCTTGTATGATCAATAGTATTTACGGTGATTATGGATGATCTAGGCTAAAAAAATTAAAAATAAACCATAAGTTTGATGATTGAAATGTCAATTTGAGATTTTTATGATGATTGGGTGGCGATCGGAATCGACATGAGCCCAACATCCTAATTTGCTCAATATTTGAAATTCGACTGATTAGGTGGGTCCATTCAAAATTAAATTGCACAAGTGCATTTTGAAATGAATTTTTGAACCATTTGACTGGGTTCGATGAAAAATTATTGCCTGCCAATGTTGATTGAGATTGAATCAAATCTATTGAAAATCCCAATTAGTACTCGGTTTTAGGTTGATTTCACGATCAAACAATGAAGATATCTTGAAATGTTCTCAGATTATGAAATTCACCCTTCGTAGTTTTTGAAACTTGTGACCGTTGTCAGACTTTACGAAGTACGAGTGATGAATTATGTCTGGAATGGAAGATGAGATAAAATGTGATGTCTACAATTGTGCCTCTTTGTTTATCATAACCAAAAAAAATTAACAGATAAAAAAACAGGTAGACAAATTCTATTTTAGTCCTGAAAGATAGTCGAAGTAATTATCTCATTTTTCAAGAATTCAAAGGCCAAAACACACACATCACAATCTTAGTTTGAGTTGATGTCTAGGCGAAAAAGATAATTATTAAAAATGAAGTTGCACAACTACTTTAAGCTGTCACCCAAACAGCTGTAAGGTTCACTATATATCTTTAATTTTGATTAGTCTATGTGAAACAAATGCCATACTAGTTTTTGTAAAGAAAAAGATAGAGGTGATGTATGGGCAAGTAAAGAGTGAGACTTCATGTCCTTTAATTTTCCCAATGAAAAGTACGTGGGATCACCGAATCACCTAAACTTGTCATCTAACTTAAAATTTTCAACGAGTGAATAATTGATCAATTGCTTTAACCAAAAAATAAAATAAAATAAAAATAATTGATCAACGACGTTTGCATATGTGCCAAGAGTGAGAGGGCAACAATTGATCAATTGCTTTAACCAAAAAATAAAATAAAATAAAAATAATTGATCAACAACGTTGCATATGTGCCAAGAGTGAGAGGCACATATGCAACATTGTGTGTGTGTATATATATATATATATATATATATATATATATATTTCCTTGTTACTATTAGGAATTACAAAATTGCATGGTGAATCTAAAGTACAATTTTAATTTTGTCTTGAAATATAGCTTGATGAGTCAAACAATTCAAAGTCTATATCCACCACAAATAAACGAATTATAGATTAACTTAAATTATTAAAAAAATTCAAACCCACTTGAAAATAGATAATTCTTATATATATATATATATATATATATATATATATATATATGTATATGTATTGGATAATTATCACAAAAGATAATTATATAAAGAAGTTACTATTTTGCCCCTCTCTAAAGTCTATAAATAGTGGTAGTGGGATGCAGGAAAGGGACAACAAGAAAACTCTAAAAAGATGTTGGAGTACATATTCTTCACTCAACATTCAAAGTATCCAAAATTTTCAAGTATCTAAAGTTCTGAAGGAGAACAACAACAAACACGTCATCTATATATCGTTTTTCACCAAAGTTCTAATATGAGTCAAAATTACAACGAGCACATCATTCATTTACTGTTCTTCACTAAAGTTCCAATCTGATTCAAGATTAAACTCCGCGAGCCTTAAATCCGAACCATGAAATCAAATAAAAGAAATTTATTTATTTTTAAGATATACATAGATTTGTATCCATTTTATTGAAATTAATAAAGTTAATTTATTTGTCTACTTGCTTTTATCTTTTTTTCTTTTCTAAACTCGAAATTTGTGTCCGGATTAAAGTAGGAAGAGTGCCTTGGGACCCTCCAATCCCCCTTGGTAACATTTTAAGAACTACAGTATATTTTATTTTTCATTTTTTCAAATAACTCAAATAGTATTAATAACATCAGACGGATTACAATATCTCAACTGCTCCAACACAATATCGGTAGAGAGATTCATTATTTCAATTTTTTTTTTCCATAGGCCCAGGCCCAAGAAGGCAAAAGAAAATGGTTAAGACCAATGTCATCGCCTATAGCCCAAGGGAGATAAAAAAGTAAATAATAATAATAATAAAACTAGCCGTTAGAGCAAAATGACTTGCTTTCTAGCATGAGCTGCCAAACAATGTGCTGCATTATTCACTTCTCTTGCCGTATGAACCAACTCACAATTCCTCGTTTATTTGGGGATGAAAAATGTTATACAATAGAATTTTGCTGGCTAAGGAAGAGAACTCCATAACAAGGTATTATAGTCACAGTTCTGAAGTAGTTGAAATAATTTTGGTATGGTGAGTAGCGAAGTGCAAAATTCAGCAAAAATTTGATGTTGAACGTTTCAGGCTTACTCTTACGATTTCACGTCCAATTGATTTAGAGTTTAGAATGCACGAATATTCTGTCTTCTTTGTAGTATAATTAACTTCTCTTTCTTCACAAATGAACAGTTGAAAAGAAATCAAATGAATCAATGTCTTGATTAACAAGAAATATGTAATGAGCCCTGATCTTCTGCTGTGAATACTCTCTAATAGCCTCTACAGTAGTAAAAAAACAACTTGGATTTGTACGATATGTGATGATGCCAAACATATTTGGCTAAAGTTAAACAAGAAAAGAAAGCTAATAAAATAATATTATAACTCTTCTCAACACTAAACAACCCTAATATAATAACATTATAACTCTTTCAAACGTAAAGGAAATTTAATTCGTTAATATTACAACTCTTTCAAAGAGTTCAAAAAAATATATAGTAAAATAATATTAAACATAAATAATAACTTTTTTATTTTTACTTTCATAAATTCTCACTCTAACACAAAGTGTGTTGAATCTATTTAAATTCTAAAAATTTATTAAAACTTATATAAGTTCTCTTATCTCTCTAAATATGTATATGTACATATATCATTTCTAAAAATATATTTAAAACTTTAAATTTAGTTTTAAAAAAGGCAAATTAACTAAACTGAAACTAGAATTGGAGTTATTGAAATGGCAAAATATATTGTTTATTTATGAAGTAAATAAGTTGATTTTAAATAAAATAACTTCTTTTTCAATTTCAAAATGTAAATAAATTAAATACGTTGAGAAAAATATGAAATATGATGAGTTGTGAACTAAATGAGCAATAGCTTTCCAAAATTTTATTTAAATCAAATTAAAGAAACATCAAATTCAATTAGTCAATTTTATAAAATTCTTTAATAAACATGTATTTAGTAACCTTCTTACATTGAGCATAATCATACATGGTTTTAGATTATTGTGTTTCAAAAAAATTAATTATCCTATGATGAGTGAGTTACAAATATTTCATCACAAAATATATCTATATATATTAACAAATTTGAATTTATATAAACATATATCAACACTAGCAATTCAATAATCAATTTAACAATTCAAATTTTTAATGCAATTAATTCAATGTTTCAGCACAATTCATTCATGAATAATTTTATACTCTAATACCATTAATTTATAAAAAAATAATATTTTAGAATTTTTTAAACGTATTCAATTCATTTATGGGTTTGAAAAAATAAATTTAAAGATAACAAGTTTTATTTCAATCAAAATAAAGATATCTCAAATTCAATCAGTCAATTTTAAAAACTTATTTAATGAAATTATCATATGACATTCTCAAAATATGAAAACTTGCCAAGAATAATTGTAAATTTAATTAATGAAAGTATCAAAGAATGTTAAATTTTGATTTTTTGTTTATTGTGATCATTTGAAATAAAAATCTTGTTGTCATTCAAGGTCGCCCCCTTTCGTATGATTTTTGAAAGATTACAAGTTAGTCCTACTTTTGCACTCTAAAGACAAATAAGTCCTAAAAAAGTTTCATAGGACAGTGATGTATTATATTTCCTAAAAAAATTCAATAAGATTATATAACTAATACAATTCTTCTTTTACCCTTTTTAAATATCATATATGTTGCTTAACTATCTTCTCCAAAAGATTTTACTAAATTTTTTGTTAAAAATAAATCATTTAAGAAAAAAATTTATTTCAAATGCAAGTTATATTTGATTTATTAGGATAATTCGATAACTTTTTAGATAACATTGTCTCTTATTTATAGAGATTTTTTTTCTTTTCATTTTTTTTCAAAAGAAATTTGAAGTTGAAAATTCAAAAGTAATGAAAATAATTTATTTATTATTCATAACTGAAATGCATGAAAAATATTTCATTGTATTTTAACATGTCATGGGTATTTACAGAAAGTGAATTTGAAATAATTTATTAAATATTTTAGGATTATTAATTTTAGTAACAATTAATAGTTTTTAAATAGGTATTAGTTACAAAATATTGGAAGTAGAGAGAAAATTTGTATCATAGTGAAAGAAAGTACTAATGAAAATTTAGAAATAAAGGAATTTTAGTACCTTATTTTTTATTCCAACCAGGGTCGGCCCTGGGCCTAGGCGGCCCAGGCGGTCGCTTTGGGCCCCCAATTATGGGGGGCCCCAAATATTCGACTAAGTATACTATACTACTATATAAATTAGGCCCAAAATAACAACTTTCATTGGACTTTTAAAATTTTAAACCAAAATAATTTCATTGGGCCTTATAATTTTAAACCCAAACACTCCCCATACTCTCTCTCTCTCTCTCTCTCTCTCTATACATATATATATATATATATAAAATATAATATAATATAACTTTTTGGAGCCCAAGAGCCGAATATATATATATATATATATATATATATATATAATATAATAAAATATAATGTATTAATTTTATTCTGCCAGGAGCCGATTATATATATATATATATAACGGTCAAAACTTAATACAACTTTACCAAATACCAAACCAGCAAACTGAAACCTCTCTCTCTCTCTTGCTCAATTGCGATTTTTAAACCTCTCGCTCTCTCTGCTCAATTGCAATTACAGAACAGAAGCTTCCTGATTTACTTCGTGAGTTCGTGGCTACACAGATTACACATCTCTCCCTCTCTCTTTCTCTTTTATTAAAATTCCTAATTTTTCTTCTTCTTCAACAAAGCCCTAGTTTTTTTCTTCTTCTCCAAGTCCTCATTTTTAGAACGAATTAGTGTTGGCACCAACGACGAGCTGGCGAAAGGGACTGGGAGTGGTGAGACTCTCACTGTGAGAGGCTCAACACAGACGGCTAGGCAGTAGGCACTACCAAATTTTCCCATTGTGCGGCAAGTGGTTTCGGCAGCAGGCTTGTCAAAAATTGATACGTTTTTTTCTCCATTTTCCCCTTTTATATCTGCATATTTGCTTCTTTGTTTCTTATTGGCTTACTATTTGCATTTGTTTTTGCATCTTGATAGTATCATTATTGTTTCTTATTGGCTTATTATTAGTATTGTATTTTTTTATGAGTATTATATATGTGCATAACTATATATATTGCATATTTGTTGTAATTGTAGTTGTGAAGTGTGAACAAAGTAAAGAAAAAAAAAATTAAGCAATATGTCTACTAGAAAATATGATTTAGGAAGTGAAAAAAGGAAAAAAAGAAAGAGACAAGAAGAATTGATTCAATCTCAAAAAGGAGAGCTTCATAAGTTTTTTAGGAGTAATACGCAAACAGAGAGTTCAATTGAAAATTTGAAAAATGAAGATCATAGGAATAAGAATCAAAATGAAAAAAGTGTTAATGAACATGGAGATTTAAATAATAAAGATGATAGGGATGAGAATCAAAATGAAGAAAATGTGAATGAACATGGAGATTTAATGAATAAAGATCATATGGATGAGAATCAAAATGAAGAAAATGTGAATGAACATGAAAATTTGGTAAGTGAAGAACATATGAATGCGAATGATAATGTTCTTTTAAACATTAATGATCCAGGAAATTGGAAAAATATTGATAAAAATTTGAGAGATTATTAGTTGAAAGAGGTCCTACAAGAGATGTTAAACTTGAAAATTTTTCTAAGGATTCAAAAAATAGACATTTCTCTTCCACATATTATATCCGACATTTGTCAAATGGTGAAAAACATGATAGAAAATGACTAATATATTCAACTACTTTGGACAAGGTTTTTTGCTTTTGTTGTAAGTTGTTCAAACATGATGGAAATAAGATTCAATTGGCAAATGAAGGAGTGAAAGACTGGAGAAATCTTAGTGGCAAGCTTAAAATTCATGAGACTAGTAGTGAACACATTGTTAACATGAGAAGTTGGATTGAATTAGAAATTAGATTAAAAAAAAATGCAACAATTGATAAAAATGTGGAAGAACAAATCAACAAAGACAGAGAACATTGGAGACAATTATTACTAAGAATAGTTGTTGTAGTCAAAACTCTTGCTAAAAATAGTTTGGCATTCTGTGGGAACAATGAGAAGCTTTATGAAGAAAATAATGGAAACTTTTTAAGTATAATTGAAATGATTGCAGAATTTGATCCAATAATGTAAGAGCACATTCGTCGAATTCAAGAGAAAGAAATTCATTATCATTATCTTAGTCACAAAATTCAAAATGAATTTATTCTTCGGATATCAGATGAGATCAAACGTGAAATCATTAAAAGAGTTAAAGAAACAAAGTATTTTTCAGTTATTCTTGATTGTACTCCGGATGCAAGTCATGAAGAGCAAATGTCACTTATATTAAGATGTGTGAATGTTTCAGCAAGTCCAATTAATGTAGATGAGTTCTTTTTAGGATTTTTAAAGGTGGATGATACATCAGGGCAAGGGCTTTTTGGTGAACTTGTAAATATTTTGAAAGATCTTGAACTTGATATTGGTGATGTAAGAGGACAAGGATATGATAATGGGTCTAATATGAAAGGGAAACACAAAGGTGTTCAAAAACGATTATTAGAGATAAATCCTAGAGCATTTTACACGCCGTGTGATTGTCATAATCTTAACCTTGCACTTTGTGATATGGCAAATTCTTGTTCTAAAGTTTTATCTTTTTTTGGAGTTGTGCAACGTATCTATTTATTGTTTTCATCTTCTACAAAGCGATGGAAAGTTTTCACAGATAATATTAAAGGTTTCACACTTAAGCCACCATCACAAACACATTGGGAAGGTCAAGTTGAAAGTGTTAAAGCAATAAGATTCCAAGCTCCAGATATAAGAAATGCTTTAATTCACTTAGCAAGTATTAGTGAAGATCCCAAGACAAAGAGTGATGCTGAGTGCTTAGCAACATATGAAATTGAGAATTTTGAGTTCTTACTTGGCATGGTTATTTGGTTTAATATATTAAATGCTGTTAACAGAGTAAGTAAAATTATGCAAATAGAGGACATGCAGATTGATGTTGCTATAGATCTCTTAAGAGGACTCATTTCCTTTTTTGAAACTTATAGAAAAAATGGATTTGAATATGTTATGTTTGAGGCTAAAGAGATTGCAACTAAAATGGAAGTTGAACCTATTTTTTGTGAAAAATGTATCATTCGTAGAAAGAAACAATTTGATGAGAGTGCTAGTGAAGAGATGACACAATCAACCAAAGAATCATTTAGAGTTAATTATTTCATATATATAGTTGATCAAGCTCTTGCTTCACTTAAGAGTAGATTTGAACAATTTCAACAATATGATGACTCTTTTGGATTTTTGTTTAATTTGGAGAAGTTGAAGTCTGAAGATAATGATAGTTTAAAATGTTCATGTCATAAACTTGAAGATCTTCTAAAACATGACATGGTTTCTGATATTGATGGCACATAATTATTTTTAGAGTTATAAGTCTTAAGAGAAGCTTTACCAAGAGGAACAAAAAAGGCAATTGAAGTATTGAATTTTATTAAAAGGCTAGATTATTGTTTTTCAAATGCTTGGATTGCATATAGAGTATTATTGACTATCCTAGTTACAGTTGCATCTGCTGAGAGAAGTTTTTCTAAGTTGAAGTTCATCAAATCATACTTACGGTCAACAATGTCACAAGAGAGATTAAATGGATTGGCAATGATATCTATTGAAAAAAATATGTTGGAGAAACTTGATTGGAGCACTTTAATTGATAATTTTGCCGCTCAAAATGTAAGACGATCACATTTACTTTGATATGCGCGTGTAAAAATTTTTTGTATAAAGGGCCCCTCATTTGAAAGTTCGCTTAGGACCCCTTAAAAATTTGAGAATCTCAGGGCCAGCCCTGATTCCAACTGACGTTGGAAGGTCAAAATCACTTATCAAAGTCAATCAAGTGGTTTAAAACCTTAATTTGAATCATAATCCATCCAATTGTACCATTTGATGTCAATTTAGCCTATTCGATTGAGCCAATTTTACGAAATCACAAAAATTGAGCTTTTGGACCCCATTGTTCATTCTCGATTAGTCAAATCCTTATTTTTCCATCACCAAACACTCAAATTGATCATGTTACAGTGAAATTTGATGGTTCGAAAAATTCATGAGTATGTTTGCCCAAGTTTTAATGTCAAAAGGATTTATGGGCATTAGTGTCATTTTTCTTTGAATGATATTTTCAGGTTCGTTATTCATGATTTATTTTATTATCTTATTATTATTTTATATGCACTAACCTATTTGTAGGGACATGCTGGGTATTTAAATTGGAAGGGCATGTTAGGAATTGACGCTAGGGCAACAAGAGTTCAGGGGCATTTTGGGAAAATTTATGTTGCTAGGGTTTTGCTACTTTAAGTGTGTATGATTTAAAATTACAGTTAATGTGGTCTTGTTTTAGAAATTGGCGCATACACAGGTAAAACAAAAAAAAGAAAAAGAAAATTGAGGGGATAAGATTATTTTTGGGGTGCTGATTTAAGAGAAAAAGAAGAGGTGGGGGAAACGGCTGAGGGGAATAGATACATAGAGAAAATAGGAGCAAGAAGATGAGAAAGGGAGAGCTGAGCTTAGAGAGAAATAGCAATGGCGTGAGGGTGTGTAAGATCGATGCTGAAACAGAGCATCAGAGAGAGTGAGGCTCTTCGCCGACATCAACAAAACTGGGTTCCTCTTTGCCGCCAAACCATACTCTATTTCATTATCATCCTCGTTGATTCACTAATGCGTCTTGGTTCTTTGTGTCTCATTGCTGCCTCATCTCTCTTCGATTTTTGTCAGAGCACACTGAATCAGGTTACTTCTATCCATCTCAGTTCTTGATAGTGAAACCATGTGTTCATCTGTTTAATCCAAGAAACATGTGTGCATTTACTTATATGATTTGTTGTGTGTGCCCCTGAGCCGAATATGAGGTTATATATACACTATTGTGAAATTGATCTTGAGTATTATTGTGTTTGAGCAGGAGGTTATATATTGTGTTCAAAAATTAATTGGGTTTGAATCATGTTTTTGAACTTTGGATTTTATGTTTTTCAAATTTTCAGTCCGTGTTCTTGAATCTGAAAATCTGTCATATTTTTTTTGTTGTTCCTAAAACCATGTTTAGGATGATTGATGTTAGGAAATCATATATGTTGTTAAAATCAACTTCTTGAAATTTGTTTTCATGTATAAGTCTTGAGAGCAACATATGTTATGATTTTCTGATCAATGAGTTTAAATCTCTGAATTTATATGTGCAAGTTTGTTAGACATCTTCACTTATGAAAATTCCCAATTTGAGCTGATTTTGGATTGGTATTGATTTGGCCTATGTATTTTATTGAGTTTTGGATGTCTCAGATGATATATGAACCTTGCTGAATTATATTCATTTGTTGTAGAATTTTCACTTGTTTATATATATGCATTTGTTGCCCAAGATGTTTAATATTGTTGATTTGGAATAGTTATTGATTGATAAGTGTTGAATGTTGCACATTCAAGCCATTTTAAATACATATGTTAATTCGTTAACTGCATTTAATTTATAGTTTTTATGTTATTTTCTTGTTCTTGGTATTTTCATGACGTTACCTGTAAAATCAGTCAAATCCAATAATTTCATCTTCAATAATGTCTCTTCAGGAAGTCCAACGGTCTAATGGTACATTGTGTGTATTTATATATATTTTTTTATTTATTAATATTATTTAATTATTATTTTTTATTTATTTTATTTTATTTCTTTAAGTTATTTTATTTTATATTTTTATATAGATGTATATATTTTAGTATTTATATAGATATAATATTAGATATTAGTTATTTATATTTATAATTTTGTATAGATATAGTATTTTTTGTATATTAATAAGTTATAATTTTAGTATGTTGATATATATTTTACACACATGCACTAACTATTCACATTCCTACAGCCCATGTGCTATGGCAGCCCAAATCCTAAACTAAACCCAAAACCAACTTCCAACTCATCAGCCCACCCAACCAAACAATTCCTCCAGCACATGTAACCTTCATCCACACACTTTGCCTCACCTAAACACCACCACACCAGTCACGAGCCGATGTATATATATATATTATTTGTTTTAATATTATATATATACATATAGTAATATTTTTGTTTGTTATTATTAAATATGTATTTTTATATTTGTAATTTTTCTTTAAGATTCATTCTGTATATGTATTTATGTTCTTATATTTTCATAATTATTTAGTATGTTATTACATATAGTTAGTTATCCATTTTATATTACATGCACTAACTACCCATTTCTAACCCAATACAACATCCAAACACTCCAGCAAACCCACATGTAACCTTCATCCACAAACCACCTTACCTCACCCACTTCCACCAACTACCGATACATGCATATATAGATATTTATGTATGTTATATTGTATGTATATATTATAATATTAAACTTTAAATATATATATATATATGTATTATTATATTATATTATTATTTATGCTATATTATCTCATAGTGTTTGTTATTTTATTTTATATATATGTACTTTTATGTAGATACATGCATCATTTCGGCTGGTGGAGACAAAGAAACACAAAGAAAGAAAAGAGAGTGGGAGGAGAGAGAGAGATATTTTATATATAAAATATATATTTTTATTGTGATAGTGGCAAGTGGAGAGATAGGCTAAAGATTGGAGACCAAGAAAAGCAAAAGAAGAAAGAGAAGAAGAAAGTGTCAGCTGGTGGAGTCAAAAAGCAAAAGAAGATAAAGTTGAAAAAAATTAAAAGTCGCCAGAGGACAGAAGGAATATCAAAGAATAAAGACTTTCTCCTTTGCATTAAAAATATAAAATATCTCCAACATTATATATATATATCTAGACAGTGGAAGATAGAAAAGGGAAGTGAGATAATAGAGGAGGGAGAGACAAAATAGAGAAATAGGAAGGAGATGGAAGAGACTGATACAAAGCTACTGGAATACTTTTTGGACAAAAAGAAAAGTGAGAAATATTGGAAAGCTTTGCAAAGCTTACAATAGACCATGGGGAGTGGCTCTATCTATGGAGCTGTTCTCTGCCACCATAATCAACTAAACTCTTTTCTAGGGCTTGAACAAAGCCCTAGCCATGTAAATATGTTTTATTTTTAATAAATTGGGATTTATATTTATATATATATATGTGTGTATTTGTACCTAGCCTTGTGTCTTATCTTTAATACAAGTTTATAAATTCTGTATGTTAATGTGTTTTAATTCATCATTCTTGTCTTAGAATTTTAGATTGCTGCACATGCTCTTCAAACACTTATACTTCCACAAGGAGTGTAAGTGATGGCTTTGCACTAGTTTTCACTATAACATGCATAGCTAGATTTGCATAGTCCATTCTTAGAGATGGTGATTTCACTACACTTAGGTAATTAGGTAAGTAAATAGATAGGGAAGTCACACTTATCGCGGATGGATTATACTATTTTAAGGTGTATATATTATCTTGGCGACATCGTTGTAGGTGGTACTTGCCGAACGCGTCATTAGTACACATTTATATGAATTCCCATATTTATTATGAAATGGACATATTTATGAGCCTAGTGGTGAAGTCTAAGCCCTAGTACTTTCTCCTTTTGTCAAACTCCTTTATTTTATTGTCATTTACATATTTTCAAGTAGTTTAAATAAATAACCAAAAATTTGTTTGTAAGTTGAACAAGAAACAATCTTTGATTTTAACTATTAAATTAACGTAGTCTCTGTGGGATCGACACCCTCTTCTAGAACCCTATCTTTCAAGGATTCGTTCTATTGCGAGTGGTAAAATATAATTTGATTTCCAAACACACAAAAGGAATCTCACACCATTGATGATTTGGAATTGATAATGCTTTTTGGAATTTCTAAATGCCAATTTGGAATTGCTATTGTTTAGTTGGAATTCTTTTGTGCTAAATTGGAATTCATATTGCTGAGTTGGAATTCTTTTTTGCTGAATTGGAATTCTTATTGCTGAATTGGAATTCATATTGCTGAGTTGGAATTCTTTTTTGCTGAATTGGAATTCATATTGCTGATTTGGAATTGCTGTCTTGTTGACATGGAATTGCTGTTTGCTGTTCTTGATATGTTATTTTTCGAGAGTTAAAATAATACTCATGCAGTCTATATTTTAAACTGCTTATGTTACTAACTTATACCTAAGTTATGGTTGTGTTAAGATTTAAGAACAGGTATCAAGACAAGTAAATTCCAGGGCAGGTGTTTTTAAATTGAAAGTACCAAGACTGATAATTATTCAAAAAGTTGAGAAAAGGTGTTATTGAAAGAGAGTTCTTCTACAAGACCATTTCAACTACACCTTAAAGGTGTGCTTATTGAAGACTATCATTGAAGAATTTCAAGTGTCATGATCTGCCAAGGAGACAAGTGATCGTGTTATAGTCATGCTGGACCTTGAAGACTAACTATCAGAGTTTGAAGATTGACCTTTGAAGACCTACATACAAAGTTTGAAGATATATCATTACCGATGTTCAAGTCATCGAACTGACTCCACTATCACTATGTATAGTCCAAGTATTGGGATACTTTGGACAGGGGGAGTGTGATTAATTGTGGTGAGATTGAGGTGAGATAGCTTGGGCTTTGGGAAGCATAAGTTGAGATTGAGAGCGAAAAAGCTGTTGTGAGATTTGGTGAGAGTGGTTCAGGCCTAGGGAATTTGTGAATTGGATGAGTGCTGGAGCGAACTATGTTGTGAGTTGGATGAGTGAGAGAGTGATTGAGAGAATTACTGTACTGCCCCTTCAGACATAGTGGAGCTCAGTTCAAAGAGGTTTTTTTCCCACCTTGGGGTTTCCTCTATAAATCTGTGTCCATCAAATTGTCTGATTACATGTACCAGCCATGCTTGCAATATTAGGAAGAAAAATCGAAGAACCTATTCACCTCCTCCCCCTCTAGGTTCATCAATTGGTATCAGAGCACAAGTCTGTATTTCTTGGTTTAACCACCTGCAGCAAAGATTCTAAATACGACTAAGACAGTTCGACGCGCAAGGCTCCTATTTTTGACGGCACCAGTTTTGACATATATAGGATTAAGATGGAAGCTTTCTTACTTTCCATCTCTTATGATGTTTGACACACTATATTAGAAGGGGTTGTCATCTTTGATCCTGCAAACCCCTCAACAGTTAACAAGATTGCTAAATCAGTCGATGGAATGGCTAGAAATGCTTTATATAAAGTGTTGTAAAAATAAAAAATTACAAGAGTCAAAAATTACAAAACTGCAAAGGAAATTTAGGATTCCCTAGTAACAGCACATGAAAGAAGCAACACCATCAAGGAAAATAAGATTCAACTTCATCAAGTCAAGTTCAATGGTCTTAAGATGTACGAAAGAGAAAATGTGGCAGATTACTTTTTCGAAGTCAAAGAGATTGTAAATGACATGAGGGCTTTGGGTGAATAGATTGAAGACAAAGTGGTATGCAAAAAGATACTGCGTACTATGACTAATAGGTTCAATCCCAAAATTACCATTCTAGAAGACAAAGATATCTCCAGACTCAGCATTGATAAGCTGGAGTCATCACTCACAGCTTATGAGATGAGAATTGGATCTCTTACTCAAACATGGGAGGAGTCAACTCTAAAAGCTAAAGAAATGGAGGTCCCAACTGAAAAGGAATCAAATTCTGATGACTCTGAAGATGAAATGGTGTACATAGCAAGAAAGTTCAAAAAATTCAAGATGAGGAGAAAAGCAAAGCAACAACAAGGACAAGGCTATTTTGGGTGTGGAAAGGAAGGTTATTATATAGCTGATTGTCCAACTACTCCCAAGAAACAAAAACATAAGAAGTTTGGTGCTCCGCAGTACAAAGAAAAAGGCCTTTTACATTGGTTGGGATTCAAGCTCAAAGGAAGAACAACAAGAATCATCTGATGAGAATGAGGAAGAGGCATGCTTATTTATGGCCTTACAAGAATCAGATGTGGCAAGTTCAAATTCTGCAAGTAAAGAAGAACCTGATGTTGATGAAGTCCTGGCAAAATGTGAAAGGTTGGCACAGAAGTGTAGTGAACAAAAGAAGTAATTGAAAAGGGTTAACTCAGAGTTGCAAAAATCAAAAGAATTGCTTGTCAAGCACTTAAGGGTAAAATTGTCTACCTTATGTGTTGTTTCACTTACTTTGTACTATCTAATGAAATACAAGACTCAAGAATTAAATTGGAGCACCAAAAGGTGCAAACTAGAACTGAGTTCATTTCTTGATAAGAGATCTCAAAAGATGCATCAGAAGCAATTGGGCAAAACAGATATTGGCTTTGACAACAAAGCTACTTAGGTGATATTAAACAAAACCCACTCAACCTTTGTTAGAGCTATAAATGGTAAAATTTATGCATCATATCCTATTGTTGATACAGCTGGTAGACCAAAATATGAAATTCTATATAATGCTTATCATCAATCTAGGATTAAGAATGCATCTACTAGAATTACATGTCCCAATTATGTGAAGCTAAAACCCATGTATGTTAGAAAGACAAATCTATACTTGCACATAGCATCTATAATTTCAAAAGGGTTGATTAAAACTAAAATAATGTAGATTCCTAATAAATTGAACTCTGTAAGCATGCTTGTCTACACTGCCTTGAAAGCTTGTAATGTCAATACCAAGTGGTATGTTAATAGTGGTTATTCTAGACACATGACAGGAGATAAAAATAAATTTGCTAACATTAAAAATTTTGAGGGTGGTTCTATTATTTTTGGAGATAATAAGAAAGACAAAATTGTAGGAAAAGGCATAATACCTAAAACCAAAGAAATGTCTATACTAAATGATGTGCTCTATGTAGTGGGGTTAAAGCATAATTTGTTGAGTGTGAGTCAATTATGTGACACTAGTAGCTTAGTAAATTTTGACAAAAGAAAACTACAATGTTATTGATAAATAATCTAGTAAAACTCTTTTTGCTGCATGTAGAGTTCCAGAAAATATCTATACTATTCATGGAGACTCCTCACACACTGTTTGTAATTTCACTAACAAGGAAAATTTAACACTTTGGCATAAAAGGTTAGGGCATGTGCATTCCAAGAACATAAATTTTTTTATCAAGCATAAGTCTATTAGAGGTCTTCCAAATTTATCTTTGAATGAAAATCAAGTATGCAATGCTTGCCAATAAGGTAAGCAGACAAAAATCTCTTTTAAAATAAAGGAAGTGAATACCTCTAAACCACTTGATATTCTGTATATGGATTTGTGTAGACCCATGAGGACCACAAGTATTGGTGGTAGCAAGTACTTTATGCGTGTCATTGATGATTATAGTAGAATAACTTGTATCTATTTTCTGAAAGAAAAATCTGAAGCTATAATTCATTTCAAAGTTTGTTAACCTTGTTGAAAATGAGAAAAGTTGCAGGGTTAAAAGACTTAGATCTGATTTTGCAACTGAGTTCATCATGAAAGAATTCAGTGATTATTATGATTCAAAGGGAATCAAAAAAGAATTCTCAACTGTTAAAACACCTCAACAAAATGGGGTAGTTGAAAGAAGAAATAGAACAGTTCAAGAAATAGGCTGAACACTTCTATTTGAGAAGAATCTATCCAAGGGCTTTTGGGTAGAAGCGGTAAACACAGAAGTCTACATTATCAACATAACTCTTCTGAGATATAATTCGACAAAGACACCTTGTGACTTGTGGTTTGGGGGCCTACAACTGTGTATTACTTCAAAATCTTTGGAAGTAAATGTTTCATCTACAATAACCATTATAATCTGGGAACTCAAGAGCTGATGAAGGAATATTTTTGGGATATTCTACAAAGAGCAAAGCTTACAGATATTACAATTTGAGGACCAAGAAAATGGTGGAATCCATCCATGTAAAGATTGATGAAGAAGGCACCACTCCAAAGGAAGACTCAGAAGAACATCTTCCTTTAGAAGCTAAAAAGGAAAATGAGCAATCTAGCTCATCCACTACTATTGAAGAAGAAAGAAGAGACCTCAATATCCAAATCTACAAAAGAAGTCTAACAAGAAAACATTCTCGATAACAATGAATGAAGGGCTCTCACAAGAGCTAAGAAGAAGGCATTACCACTTGTAGCTGAGGATGAACATAGTCACCTTGCTATGTTATCCTCCATTGAACCAAAGAATTACTTTGAAGCAAAAGATGACCTTGATTGGATAACTGCGATGCAAGAAGAACTACGTCAAGTTGAGAAGAATGATACCTGGATTCTTATGCCCAAGCTAAACAATAAGAATATTATTAGCTCCAAATGGATCTACCGAAACAAGATGAATGAAGAAGGGATAATCATTAGAAATATAGCACGACTAGTCTATAAAAGATTTGCTCAAATTACCGGATTGGATTAGGATGAGACTTTTGCTCCAGTTGCTCGATTGGAGTCCATCCAAATGCTTCTCTCCTTTGCATGTTACAAGAGAGTAATGGTCTGTCAGATGGATTTCAAGTTTGCTTTTCTAAATGGTGATCTATCCAAAGAAGTATACATTGAGCAACCTGAAGGATTTGTCGATACAAAGTATCCTCAACATGTTCTCAAGCTCAGAAAAGTGCTCTATGGACTTAAGCAAGCTCCAAGGGCATGGTATGACAAGCTTCACTCCTTTCTTATTGAACAAGGATTCCAAAGAGGAAAGGTCGATGGCACACTTTATGTGAGACATTCCAACTCAAACTTTTTAATTTTGCAAATCTATGTGGATGATATCATATTTTGTGGCTCACACTCGAGTCAAATCACACAATTTGCTACACTTATGCAATCTAAATTTGAGATGTCCATGTTAGGCACTTTGAAATACTTTTTAGGACTTCAAATCATTCAACATGCTAAAGGTATATTCATATCTCAAGAGAAGTATGCTAAAGAAAATTTTAAAAAAGTTTAACATGGATGATTCTAAACCAATGTGTACTTCCATGTGTGTCACCACAAAATTGTTAAAAGAGTGTACCACTGACCCCTTTGATAATACACTTTACCGGTCCATGATAGGAAACCTTTTATACCTTACAGCATCAAGACCTAATATCATGTTTGTAGTTGAGTTAGTTATTAGATTTCAAAGTGATCCTAGAGTCTCACTTTTGAAAGCTATCAAAAGGATCCTTAGATATCTTAAAGGCACCATTAGACTCGGATTACATTATACCCCCTCTTCAGTGTTGTCTCTTGTGACCTTCTCTGATGCCGATTGGAGTGGTTCACAAATTGATAGAAAAAATACCTCAGAATGTTGTTATATGTTTGCAAATAATGTAATTTCATGGCTTAGCAAGAAACAAGCTTCTGGGTCTCTCTTTACCTCAAAAGCTGAATACATTTTAGCTGCACAAACTTGCTCTAAAGCATTGTGGATGAGAACCACACTCATAAATCTAGGCATTGAATTTTTTACTCCAACTACCATTTTCTGTGATAATCAAAGTGCAATTACCATTAGGAAGAATCACACTTTACATAATCAAAACAAACACATAGACATCAAGTATCATTTTTTGAGAAAAAATATGTAAAAAGGAAACATTCTCATAGAAGATATCAATATTGAGGCATAATTAGCAGAGATTATAACCAAACCCTTGCCTCCAACCTGGTTTAAGAATTTTCGCATTGACTTAGGTCTCACCTCCCCCCCCCCCAGGTAGCTCTCTATTTTCCTACCCTATTGACTTTCATTGTCAAAAAGGGGGAGAAAGAAGTTAGGGTAATTAGGTAGGGTTTTGACATTAAAAGGCAAAAAGGGGAGATTGATGGTCCGGGAAGCCCATGCGCATGTTTTCCCAAGTTTTAATGTCAAAAGGATTTATGGGTATTAGTGTCATTTTTCTTTGAATGATATTTTTGGGTTCGCTATTCATGATTTATTTTATTATCCTGTTATTATTTTATATTCACTAACCTATTTGCAGGGACATGCTGGGTATTTAAATTGGAAGGGCACGTTAGGAATAGATGCTACGTTAACAAGAGTTCAGGGGCATTTGGGAAAATTTATGTTGCTAGGGTTTTGCTACTTTAAGTGTGTATGATTTAAAATTACAATTAATGTGGTCTTGTTTTAGAAATCGGCACATACACAGGTAAAACAAAAAGAAAAAGAAAAATGAGGGGATAAGATTTTTTTTGGTGTGCTGATTTAAGAAAAAAGAATAGGTGGGGGAAATGGTTGAGGGGAAAAGATACAAAGAGAAAATAGGAGCGAGCAGATGAGAAAGGGAGAGCTGAGCTTAGAGGGAAATAGCGATGGCATGAGGGCGTGTAAGATCGACGCTGAAATAAAGCATCAGAGAGAATGAGGCTCTTCGCCGGTATCAACAAAACTGGGTTCCTCTATGCCGCTGAACCACACTCTATTTCGTTATCATCCTCGTTGATTCATTGATGCGTCTTGGTTCTTTGTGTCTCATTGTTGCCTCATCTCTCCTCGATTTCTATTAGAGCACACTGAATCAAGCTACTTCTGTCCATCTCGGTTCTTGATAGTGAAACCATGTGTTCATCTGTTTAATCCAAGAAACGTATGTGCATCTACTTATATGATTTGTTGTGTGTGCCCCTGAACCGAATGTGAGGTTTTATATATACTACTGTGAAATTGATCTTGAGTATTATTGTGTTTGAGCAAGATGTCATATAGTGTGTTCGAAAATTAATTGGGTTTGAATCATGTTTTTGAACTTTGGATTCTATGTTTTTCAAATTGTGTGATTTCATGTACCAACCAAGCTTGCAATATTAGGAAGAAAAATCGAAGAACCTATTCACCCCCTCCTCCTCTAAGTTTATCAAAATTTAGTTTATTTCACCTTAAAACCCTCAAGTTTCCCCCTTAATCAACCTAATCGAATTCGGATCGTCGGAATCATTCAATCATGGATACAGGTTTCCTAACCCTTAATTTGTCATCTTACCATCATCAAATCATAATATTGATGATTCTATGAGAAAGTTCAAGTCATTTTATGTACACTAGCTCGTAAATTAACTCTGATTGAGTTACTCTCATTGTTGGACCGAAAAAAGGGCATTCAGGCCATCCGATTAATGCTTTAGAAGCTCATTTTTCAATTCGACTGTGAAAGTAACCTAATCAGAGTGAAATTCTGAGGGCTTTTACATAAAATGACTTGAATTTCATGCGATAATTTTATAATTTGATGATGGAAAGATGATGATTGCAGAGTTGGAAAACTTGTATCCAAGATTAGACGACTCCCGCAACCCAATTTCTCAAATCGTTATCTACCCATCACGAAATAGTCAAATTGATCAATTTATGATGAAATTCAATTCATTTTATGTAAAAACCCTTTGGTTCTCCTCTCGATCGACCTATTTTCACTGTTGGATCGAACTCGAGCCCTGAAGTCGTCCTATCATAGACACAAGTTCTCTAACTCTTAATTATTCATCTTACCACCACTAAATCATAAAATTGATGATACAATTATGAAATTCAGGTAATTTTATATAAAATCTCTCATAATTTCACTCTAATTGAGTTACTTTCACTGTTGAACCAAAAAAGGGGCATTCGGCCCGTTCGATTAATGCTTCAAAAGCCCCATTTTTCAATCTGGTGGTCAAATTAATTCAATTAAAGTGAAATTTTGAGTGATTTTAGATAAATTAATTTAATTTCATGATGGAATCGTCAATTTTATGATTTGATGATGAGAAGATGAAGAATTGAGAGTTAGGAAACCTATAACCATGATCGGACGACTCTTGTAGCCAGTTTTGTCCAAATCTCTATCGTTCCATTACCAAAAACTCAAATTGATAATGCTATGATGAAATTAATTCCATCTTATGTAAAAACTCTCAAATTCCCCTCTCAATTAACCTACTTTAACCGTTGGATGAAGTCGTCCAATCATAGATACAGGTTCCCTAACTCTTAATTTTTCATCATCCCATCATTAAATCATCAGATTGATGATTCCATCATGTAATTCAAGTCATTTTATGTTAAATTTCTCATAATTTCAGTTTGATTGTGTTACTTTCTCCATTGGCCCAAAAAGATGGCATCTGAGTCGTCCTATGAAAGTTTTAGAAGCCCCCTTTCAATCCAGTAGTGTAAGTAACCCAATCGGGATGAAATTTTGAGGAATTTCACATAAAATTACTTGAATTTCATAATAAAATAATAAATTTGATGATGGGAAGATGAAGAAGAGTTAGGAACCTGTATTAATGATCAAACAACTTTCACGGCCCGATTTGTCAAATCTGTATCTTACCATTACCAAAAAGTCAAATTGATCATGCTATGATGAAACTAAGTTCATTTTACATATATAAAAAAAAAAAACCTCAAGTTTCTCTCTCGATCGACCTATTTTCACTGTTGGATTGAATTCGGGCTAACGAAGTCATTCGATCATAAATACAAGTTCCCTAACTCTTAATTATTTATCTTACCATCATTAAATCATAAAATTGATTGTTCCATTGTGAAATTAAAGTCATTTTATGTAAATTCACTCATAATTTCACTCCGATTGGGTTACTTTCACTATTAGACCGAAAACGGAGCATCAGGGTCGTCCGATTAATGCTTTAGAAGCCTTTTTTTTTTAATTTGATGGTGAAAGTAACCCAATTATAGTGAAATTTTGAGGGATTTTACATAAAATTATTTGAATATCATGTCTGAGTCATCAATTTTATGATTTGATGATGGAAAGGTGAGGAATTGAGAGTTAGGGAACTTGTATTCGTGATTGGACAACTCCGATGACCTGAATTCGATCCAAGGGTGAAAGTAGGTTGATAGAGAAGGAAAATTGAGGGTTTTTATGAAAGAATAACTAAATTTCACTACAAAAAGATCAGTTTGAGTGTTTGATGATAGGAAAATAGAGATTTGACAAATTGAGAATGGGCAATGTGGGCCCCAAAGCCCTATTTTCATGGTTTTGCAAAATTGGCTCAATCGGGTGGACTAGCTTGAAATCAAATAGTTTAAATGGATGGATAACGATCCAAGTTAATATTTTAAATCACTTGATTTATTTTGATGAGGAATTATGACATCCTTAATTGTACCTATTAATGAATTTTATGAAGTCTAATTAATGAAAATTAACTGAAATAAAGGACGAGACAAAATGTGGTTTCTACACCTTTTCGTAACTTAGTCTAAAATTTTAAAGTTTCATTTCAATCAATATTTAGAAATATAAAATTCAGTTCTTTAATTTTAAAAAGTTCATTAACGAATCTATATTACATTAAATTCTTAAATTTGTGTATATGACCAATGAAATAATTTAGTGTGTGATGGATACTGATCAACGTATAATCAATGAGGTAAAAATCTATAATGAATGTTTCTATGTTTAAAAATCACAAATAATTAAAAATAATTACAAATTTTGAAGTCAACCAATAATCAAAGCCAGTAATTAAACAATAAACATATCAATTCAAAATTTCAATGCAATTAATTTGAGTTTTCAACGCCTTAGTTCAGAAAAAAAATGTGACATTCAGACAGAAACATTTAATTCACAAATCACCATATTTCATTTTTTTTTACGTATTTAATTTATTTAAGTTTTCATATTGGAAAAGAAGTCATTTATTTTAAAATCAATACATTTACTATTTAAATAAATAACATATTTCACCATTTCAACGACTCCAATTCTATTTTTAATGAAGTTAATTCACTTTTTCAAAACATAATTTAAAATTTTAAAAATAATATATAAAGATATTACAGAGAGATAATTTATAAAATAATATCTAATTTATATTTATATATAGACTCAGAAAAATAAAGAGAGTTTATATATTAAAATTTATCTAGATTCAACATACTTAATCTTAGAGAGAGAAATTTTAAAAATTATATATTACAGAGAGGTAATTTATAAAAGTGAAAATTTAAAAATTTACTCTTTATTTAATTTACAAATCATCATATTTCATTAAAGGTTTATAAAAATAAATTAAATGTTTCAAATATAAAAACTTCAAATGATTTAAATGTCCACAATTTTATTTCAATAAAAATTTGATGATATAAAATTCAATTTTCAATTTCATAAGTTTTCTTCAGTTAATAATTGAAGTAAAAAATTATTTCACTTAAAAATATATAGGATATTTCATGTATTTAAATATGGATATGATGAGTGCTTCGAAATCTTCCTAGAAACAATTTTAGTTAAAATATTTCACAAATTTCCAGAGATTTGTGAACGTGCTCTATATTAGTAGTCACAAGTAAGAAAAAAAATCTACAAAATTTGAAGTTAAGAAAAAATCAACACCAGTATATAAACAAAAATTTTCAGATTTCAATGCAATCAATTAGCCTTTAAGCCTAATTTAATTTCAAGTATATTTTTATAAAAAAAACATTAGTATATATATGGACTTGGAGAGTGAAATAGGGTTTATATAAATATTTATATATTTTTAGAATTTATGCAGATTCAACACACTTAATATTAATTTACCAAAAACACAAATATAATATTAGACAGAGAAAATTAAATATATATATATATATATATATATATATTAGGGAGAGAATTTATAAAGCAAATATTTAAGAATTAATTATTCATTTAATTCACAATTCACCATATTTTTTCTCAACGTTTTTAGTTTATTTAAACTTTCAAATTGAAAAAGAAGTGATTAAAATGAAAATCAACACATGTATTAATGTAAGAAAATAATGAAATGCACATTCATTAAATAATTTTCTAAAGTTGACTAATTGAATTTTATGTTTCTTTATTTTGATTGAAATAAAATTTTAATCTTTAAATTTACTAGGAATGTGAAAGTGTTGATTTAAATAATTTAAGTCAGTTACAAAATATTTTTAGGAAAGGTGATGTTAGTTTCAAAATATGGTTTTACTCAATATATTTATATTGTTGTGCTTATAAATTTTTGAACACTCAAAACACAATGATCTAACACCATGTATGATTGGGTTCAATGTAAAAAAGTAAAGAAATGCACATTTATTAAAGAATTTTCTAAATTTGATTAATTTAAATTTAAGATATCTTTATTATGATTGACATAGAACTTGTAATATGTAATTTTACTTTTTCAAACCCATAAATTAATTGAATACGTTTAAAAATTTTAAATATATTTTTTTTGTGTGAATTAGATGGTGTTAGAGTGTAAATTATTCATGAATGAATTGCGCTAAAATATTGAATTGATTACGTTGAAAATTGGAATTGTTATATTTATTATTGAATTATTGGTGTTGATATTTATATAAAATCAAATTATTTAGCATATATATATATATATATATATATATATATATATATATATAGCGATGATTTATGATTTTCAAACTTAGAAATAAAAATTATAAAGTATTGTACCTCACTCGTCATTCGATAATAACACAATAGTCTAACACCTTGTATGGTTAGGTTTAGAAAACGTAATTGAAGAGAAAACATAAGAAAATATTTATAGATGATAAAGTCCTAATTTTGATTGAAAAAAAAGTTAAAAATCTTTTTATTATGTTTTCCAAAGTTCTGAGGTTTTTTAGAAATCAATTTGAACCAAAACATAAGTTTCCTTATTGAATCAACAATTTCAGTAAAGTTGAACTGATTGAAAAATAAGTTGAGTCGGTTAAAAATAGGTTGAATCGATTGAACATTGTTGGTTTTGAACTTTTATAAGAACCGATACATGTTGGACTGGTTGCATTTGAGTTGAACCAATCCAACTTTGAAACTTTGAAAAAAATGAAATTTTAACTCAAAAACACTAGTTTTCAAAATCAGGCTTCAACACATTCTCTTAGTCTTCCTTGGGTCACACCAACCCTTGCTAAATAAACAACCTTCTTTAGATTTCATTTGGATCAAACCGATTCTTTTGGATGGAAGAAATGTTTACAAACTTTTCTCTCAAAAATAGATATACAATATGAAGCTCTCAATGGATATCTCTTAATAAATATAAATACGCAACTGTAAGCTCACAAGACTAAAGTATGAATGAATTCACAAATTGAAGCTTAAGTCTATTGAATGATTGTGAAAGAGAAAATGAATAAATGCATGAATGCTCAATTGAATCCCCAAAGTGTATATTAAATAAGTATTTGTTGCTCTTCAACGTCTCTGTCATTATATAGATGAGGGTATGCCAACACAAAACTGTTTAAGGTAATATAAAATGAAGAAAGTAGCTTTTGTGACGAGTGGACAACATTTAGTGGATTGTCACACCCCGATTTCTAACACCCAGAAGAGTATGGCAAATGGGGACGATTAAGTTAAACATCTACACCTCTAATCAATAATCATGCCCTAGTATCGTGGTCTAATACTGTCACGCCCCAATTTTTGACACCCAAAAAGGCATGGAAAATGGGAGTGATTAAGTTAAACATCCATACCTCCAATCAATAACTATGCCCTGATTTCATAGTTTGATACCAAGCTGTCACTCAATCTCAAAGAAAACTACACTCAATTCCGTTTCAAAATGAATGACCTATGTCCGTTTGAACTCATGCTGTGAACAGTACATTTGATTAATCAAAGAGGGGTCTTCAATTAATTGAAGCTACGATTAATCAAAGTTCTTGATGTTGTTTTAAAAGTGTAAAATAACTCGCAAGTGTACGAATCTATTAAAGTATAGATCAGTAAGAACGAGGTCGAACCCAAAGGAATGCTTTGAGAAGAAAAACTAACACAAATTCAAATTAATTTAAAACTAAACTAGTTTAAATAAAAGTTAGTTGATTTGAGAGATTAAACTAACATGCAAATAAAAGAACACAATTGAAATCAAATAGAGAAAGTAACTAAGGTGTCGGATTCCACCACCATTAAATCCATGAAGCTCCTAATATTCATTTATTAATTCCCAAATTTAGAGTTGCAATCAAGAAATCAATCTATTGCTTACTCAATATTTAATAATAAAGTACTATGAAAAATATATTAAAAAGTTAAATTTTTCTTTGCTTTACTAGTATAAAATTATAAGCATCTTATGTATCCAATTTAATGAAAAACATAAGATCAAAGATTATCATTTTTAAGAAATACAAACCCAAGCTTAGATTAATTATAATACTTTCTAACTACCACATATACATGATATAGATGGTGAAAGAACTATAAATAATTAATTACAAGAAGCGAAAATCATAAGTATTTAAATCATACACATGAGAATCAATTAATGAACAAAATGACTTCACTTCATTAATGGAGGTTTCCTCCTCAACCCTAGTTGAGGAGTTTAGTTACACATGGTAGAAGAAGAAGATAATAAATAAATAAAAGACATAATAAAATAAAATAAATAAAACCCTGATTGTCTCTGTCTTCTCTACCTTGGCTTCCACTTGTTTTCTCCCCAAAAATAACCTCCAACTCGCCACTTTATACCCAAAGAGAATACATAAAGTCCTAATCCAATTAGGAGATAAAGTTCTAATCCAATTAGGAGATAATTAGGGTTTTTCCGCAGCCCTAAATAGGTGGATTTTTTTGCTAATGTTCAGCCCAAGTTTTGACCCAGTAGAAGTCTGATTCACAAAATTTACGTGAAATACAAAAGTGTCCGGAATTGAATTTCGTTCAACTTAACAAGGAATTAAGTCGAATTGACACTCAGAAATAAAAATTTTGGGCCTTTTTTCAAAACGGGATTAAAACTGGATTACACACAGAATTGGGCTTCAAGCCCGTAATCTCCTTAAGCAATTGCAATTCTCTTGGACCACTTCCTTGGGCTGATTTGAGTTAAGATATGAAATTAAATAGATCCATTTGATGTAGGCTTCATATAACCTTCTTGAATGTCTTTTTTAAAAGCTCACAAAATCATGGTTTTAACTGAAATAATCATTAAGGCCCTGAAAAGACAGAACACACAAAAATAAAGTAAAATCACAAATAACTATCACTAAGAGAATAAAATATGCATATTAAGAGGCTAGAATGCGTAACATTCAACGCCTATTATAGCTCCAAACTTACATATTGCTAGTCTCTTAGCAATAGAATAAAATAAAAGTAAAACAAAGAAAACTAACTAAACACTACCTAAACTACCCAACTCCTCTTTCGTGGGAGAAACAATAGCATTTAGTATATGCAACAAGCCTTTGAACCCCTAGGTTCCCCCTAGTGGATGAGTTATAGTCTCGTGATGGTTTCTAGAAATGTTACCCACAAATATTCAAAATTCCTATTTAAACATTAATCAAGAAGAATATTACAATATATAGTTACAAACTTTCATTCAAGAATAATTTCAAACTTTCAAATTCCATAATTCAAAGTAATTGTCCCCATGCATAATTCACATCAACACATCTCAAAGGAACTAACTCTAGCTCCTCTGTAAAATGTGAACTAATAGTCATCTCATATAGCATAACCCAACTCTAAATATATTAAGTCACATACCCCTTAAACTCACTAGCTCCCCTTATTGAAATCATACTTCCAAATATGAATAAACGACTTATTTTTTTTATTATTGCTTTATTGGTTGTGCAATGTATTGGTCTATTAAGCTTTCTAAAGGATCCATGTAACAAGCTTTCAGTCAGTGACTCCCAAACCAAATGGCTTTAAGGCACTAGGTGTCAAGACACCCCGAATAACCTAATAAATCGAATCAGTCAGGCTACAAATTAAGACAACCAATGCTCATTGTTTCTCACCCCTTCACTTTTGATGCGAACACTCCGCGCTTCCTGAGGCATAGAGGCCCGGTTACTCATGGAAAGGATCAAATTGATTTGCTATTCAACATATATTTCTTTTTTTTTTTGTTTCATTGAAGTCATGTAAAACACATCATCGGTACTCATTCTCAAGGGATACCAATTAGTATCAAGTATATGTAACCCAACAACTCATAGCCAAAGTTTATACCCCATAAGATTATGCTAGTGTGCCTGTGCATGTGAGGAAACTAAAACCAATCACCCCAAAGTATGTCAATGCAAACAATGATTAAAACCACTAATTCAAACCACAGTTTCTCAAAAGAAGATGGGCCTTCGATTAATCGAAGATGGGTTTGCAATTAATTGAAACCCCTTTTGACAGAAAATTCTATTAAGTCCTATATTTCTCTTAGGACATCCAAAACTCAATCATCATCATATATCAACTCCACACACATCCTTATACATTCAAAACATCTAAATACAAATGCGGGAGCATTTGAAATCATAAATATAACTCTATTTCATCAAAATCATCGGATCAAATCTGAAAAATGCATACATTAACAAGTTTCTCAAAAGAAGAGTCATTGTATCAAGTACAAGTCCAACATCCATATTACAATGCTGAAAAGGTGTCAACATAACACATGCATAATTAGATACTCAAAACACCAAAAATGTCATAGAGTGCTCCACTTAGTTATTCAAGTTCCACCCATTGCTGGTGCCTTATTTGTAAAAAGTTTGGGGGGAGAGGGGTGAGCAAACAACTAGCTCAGTAGGAATGCTCCAACCCACCCAGGCATTAACCTGAGACCGAATTATATGATATGTAATCATGATGTCGCTATTCTATATTATATGTTCAACACTTTCATATCATTTCAATTTTGTGCAATACATATATGCATCTATCACATTTATCATACTTAACATTTAAATTGTCACGCCCCAGATTCCCGGAAACCAAGGGTGAACCCATCCATTAACTCCAATGAACTCTTATTTTTCTCCTTAATTACTACGGAAGCTTAAATCTATCATTACATATAAATATGTATCATTCAACCTTAATCAACCTTCATGAGCCTTAACCATGCCTCGGTTGCATAGTTAACTAGTTGCGGCCTACAGATTTTCGCACATGAGAATCTATGTGACCAAAACTCGAGAATTAAACCTACACCATTGGATAGATGATTTAAAAATACCAAATTTTGAAAAAATATGGCACTCAATTTTGATCTAAAACGGAGAAATTACACCCGTTTGAAGTTTGAGTGCAGATGAAGTTGTCCAGGTTTCCTTCGGTCGGCTGAAGGGTAGTTTCGGTCGACCGAAAGAGGACTTTCAGTCGACCGAAACACCATCCAGTTAACTAAAACCTAATACAAAATGCAAACTCTCAGGATATTGCACCTTCAGTCGACCGATGCAGAGCCTAGGCCATCGAAAGTGCTAAAATAACCCAAAACCTGATTTTTCAAGCCTCAAGGCATTCAATCACCTTACCAACTCATAATCAAACTTAAAGCATGACTAAAAATCTACCAAAAATAATATAAATTCTCATGATCACTCTATGGATCCAAAATGAACACTTTTGGGCATGTGTTCCCCCAATTGCTATTCCAATCCTTCAACTACTATCAAAAATATTCACAGCACTTACAACATATGAATGAAACATAATTTCATAATCTTTGCATTTCAAATCATCCATTTAATCCAAATCATACTTCAAGCATAATTATTCAAAACACAATTAATGTCCATCCCTTTAAACCACATATTCATTCCATACATTCCCAACTCATTTACTTGAGAAAAGTCCATACATAAAGTTATAACATAATAATAGATCATAACTTTACATTCCATAAATTAAGTTTGGTCTAAAAATAATCCACAATACATATAGATTCCAAATTTATAGTCATTACAAGAATTTCATACATAAGATCCAAAAATGCTAAAAAAAATCCAACTATGACTACAACTCATAATCAACGTACCACAAGCCGGCACGGATAACCAAATATACTATATCCAAAATATATCAAAATGCTACTAAAATTTCATTTGAACATTCAAGTCCCATCTGTCATCGGCGCTTTATCTGTAAAAAGTTTAGAATAAAGGGGTGAGCACCGCTGCGGCTCAGTAGAGATACGCTAACCCACCTAAATGCCGACTCGACATGACCTACATGAATGCATGTCACTACATTACATGTACCATCCAACATATACCATATTCATTGATTCGTGTGTGAGTGCATCTCAATTATAATTACCACACTTTGTAATAGAACGAATTCCTTGTAGAATAGGGTTATCGAAAGGGGTGTCGAACCTCAGGGATTATGGTCTGATGAGTTAGAACACATAATTAATTCTAATTAAATTTAAGAGAAAAAAATTTTGATTTTTAAACTAAACTAATTAAAAAGTAAAATAAAATAAATCAAAGTAAATAGAAAGTGAAGATAATATGAGAGAAATCTAGAGTATTTGACTTCACCACTAACTCCACAATCAATGGTCAATTGAATCAATTATGGGAAATTATATCATGCATAAGTGGTGTTGGTGTCTACAAGCTCACCTTCATCCATCAAGAAGATAACATATGATTAAGGCTAAGTCATGGATTATCTTCGATTGGCATGAGTCATCTGCTTAACTACTCTAATCTAGGGTGCAGTATGGTTTATCTTCTCTAGGCATAATTCATCAAAATTTTTAATGATATATTCAGTGATTACCATTGTATAATAATCGCTCTTATGATCACAGAAAATAAGAGAGATTGAATTCAATAACAACAACTAAATATCTAAGACAAGATAAGAAATCATTGAAACTAAATTTACCAGACTTTAATTACTCAATTCTATAATAAGAATCCTCTAAATTACACAATCTATTCATGTATATAAAGGTCCCCAATAATTCAAACAATCAAACCATTGATGCTTTGTTAGGGCTACATCAAAACCCTAGTGGATGAATTAGCCGCTCATGGTAGAAGAAGAAGTTTCAACTGTTGAGGAAGAAGGCATCATCCTCATGAATTATGCGTATGACTTTGTTCTCCAATGGCTCTGCAAAGTATGTCTTTTGTTCTATCCAAAGCTCTATCTGACTCTCCAATCTCTCCCCCACTCAGCCTCTAATTCTTCACTTTATGCCCTAAGAGAATACACCAAAGTCCTAATCCAATTAGGAATTAATTAGGTTTTTTCGCAGCACTAATCAGTTGAGTTTTTCCTACTGATGTTCGGTCCAACTTTTGACCCACTAGAAGTTTGATTCACGAAATTGTCGTAAAATACAAAAGTGTGCAGAATCGAATTTCGTTCAACCTACACAAAAATTAAGTTGATTTGAGACTTGAAAATAACACTTCTGGTCCATTTTCCAAAACAAGATTAAGACTGTATTATACGCATATTTGGGCTTTAGGCCCGAAACCTTCTTAAGTAGCTGTAATTCTTTTGGACCTCTTCCTTGGGGGCTGATTTGAGTTGAAATAAATGGTTGAATGGATCTCCTTGATGTAAGCTTCATTTAACTATCTTGGATGTCTTCTTTACAAGTCCAAAATCATGGTTTTAACTAAAATAATCATTAAGGCCCTACAAATACAGAAAACACTAAAACAAAGTAAAATAACAAAATAATCTACTACTAAGAGAATAAAATACATAAGTTAAGAGGCTAGAATGCGTAACATTCAACGCCTATCACACCCCCAAACTTACATATTGCTAGTCCCTTAGCAATAGAATAAAATAAAACTAAAACAAAGAAACTACTAAACACTATCTAAACTATCCAACTCCACTTTCGTGGGAGAAACGATTGCATTTAGCATATGCAACAAGTCTTTAAACCCCTAGGTTCCCCCTAGTGGACGAGTATAGTCTCGTGAGGGTTTCCAGAAATGTTACCCACAATCATTCAAAATTATGTTTCAACATTAATCAAAGAAGAAGATTACAATATATAGTTACAAATTTCCATTCAAAAATAATTTCAAACTTTCAAATTTCATAATTCAAATCAATGGTCCCCATATATAATTCACATCAACATATCTTAAAATAACCAACTATAGCTCCCTCGTTAAAAGTGAACTAGCAATCATCTCATGTAGCATAACCAAGCTTTGAATATTTTAGGCACATACCCCTTCAACTCACTAGCTCCCCTTATTGAAATCATACTTCCAAACATGAATACATGACTTTTTCATTTTTTTTCATTTCTTGTTTTTCATTGCTTTATTGGTTATGCAATGTCTTGATTTATTAAGCTTTCTAAAAGATCCAGGTAGCAAGCTTTCAGTTAGTGACTCCCAAACCAGATGGCTTTAGGGCACTAGGCTTAAAGATACCCCGAAGAACCTAATTACTCGAATCAGTTAGGCTACAAATCAAGACAACTAATGCTCATCTTTTCTCACCCTTTCACTTTTGACGCGAACACCCCGTGCTTCCTGAGGCATAGAGGCTCGGTTACTCATGAAAAGGATCAAATTGATTTGTTTATTCCACATATATTTCTTTCTTTTTTTCTTTTGTCTCTTTTTTTTCCATAGAAGTCAAGTAAAACACATTATCGGTACTCATTCTCAAGAGATACTAATTAATATCAAGCATATGTAACACAATAACTCAAAACCAAAGTTTATACCTCACAAAATTATGCTAGTGTGTTTGTGCATGTAAGGAAATTAAAACTAATTACTCCAAGGCATGTTATTGCAAACCATGATTAAAATCACAGTTTCCAAAAATCTAGAACATACTCAAAAATTGCAAGTTAAGCACCTACATAAGGTACTAATACCTTGAATAATGTCAAAACATTCTATCTAAAGATAAAACAAAAGAAAATAAAATAAATAAACTAAGAAATAAAAAAAAATCCTAAAACAAGAAGAATTTCATAAAAATTTCCCCCAATATGCAATAAAGCACCAAAATAAGGTATCGCCTCACCCCAAACTTAAATTGTGCATTGTCCTCAATGTACTATCAATCAAAGCATAGAGAAGGGTAAGAACGATATTACCAGGACCATGGAGTAGTGGCGAGGAAATATAGCAAACTAATAGCATGAAGGCAATGCAAGCACACCCCCAAACTTGGATGTTACAACCTTGCAAAACAAATCATTATACCCCAAAGATCAATTGAAATAGCATGGGTGAAAAATAAATATGAAATAGAAAATTCCTAAAAAAAAAAATTCTTTTTTATATAAATAATAAGAAAAATCTAACTACAGAAAGCAAAATAAAACTAAAAATAATAAAAATTAAGAATAAAATAAAATACAAAAGAGAGTTACCTTCTAGTCAAGGATGTTGTGGTGACTGAGCATCCGGATCCAAGTTCGCCTAGCGCATCAGTGCACGCAGCATCCTTCTCATCTCTAGTTGATCCTGGCGAGTCTCACGAAAGTGATCCGCCATCTCAGTCCTCAAAACTCTAAACTATGTGGAAACCTCTGTTTGTAGGGTGCCAAACTGGGCGGTCAATCCAGCAATCTGCCCCTCTAAATAATGATAATAATGGCCACCAGCTTGTGCATGGACATCATCTTCTTCTGCTTCCATCTCCTCTGGATCTTCCACCGGTGGTGGTATATCTACAGGTTCCCCTCCCCGGGCCAATCGAGACACTTCACCTGGCGCAGCTATGACTCTTTGATACATATGAGATCGGCTCAAATTCCAGTCATGTGTGCCATAATGAATATCACGTGGATAGGCAAGCTCGTCTCATGGACTACATACCCCTGTGCAATAAGCAACTGATGAATGATAGTAGGGAATGGAAACTCCCAATCACTTGCACTATCCGGTGCCTTGGCCATAACCTTGGAATAGAACTTTTCCATCTAGCCCCAGACAATCTGTGAGAATGACAGCCAATGCCCAAAATGTATGGTATATAAGGCTCTAAGGAACTCTTGACGTCTCTCGGTTTTATGTCTAATGGGACAAATATTCTTGAACAAAACAGCATCAAGGAACCATAAATGATTTAACATAGAAGACTTGGAAGCTACATTCCGCTTTGGTCTAAAAAATTGGTTAGCACACAAACGTGCAACCACATTACCCACCGACAAATCATCATGTAGAGGAGTGAACTTACAGATAACTGAGACTTCTTTATTTAAAATACAAACTTAATTTATAGAGAATTACAAAAGAGGGAGAGAGAAGAAGTAAAAGAAAAGCCTGCCTCCCACAAGGGTTAGACCTTCCCTATTTATAATAAAAACTTTGAACTTCAAAATAAAAATTTGGAATCCCCAAAGACCGATGGGTGGTGTAAGGCCAGATAAAAAGCCGTCGAGTATCCCACAAATCTTGTCTGTAGTGTTGGTCGGATAATACCGAATCTTTGGAACTGTTTGAAATAGTGTTATATCGGATACTGTTCACTATTCACTATTTACTATTTACTATTTATTGTTCATCTTTTTGACCTTTTGTCATTTCTGAAATTTTTGGATCTTGTCTATAGAGAGAATATTACCACCCATACAAAGGACAAAATAATGAGATTATTTTTGTCCTTTCATTGATCCTCGTTCGATTGGAGTAGTCATAGCATCCTATTAGTCGACAAGTTTGGGTGGGTCAACATCCTGTGTTAAGGCCCTGCAAATACAGAAAACACTAAAACAAAGTAAAATAACAAAATAATCTACTACTAAGAGAATAAAATACATAAGTTAAGAGGCTAGAATGTGTAACATTCAACGCCTATCATTTATTCACAAGCAGTGCATATATATAAGAATGCATTAAACACATATCATGCTTCACAATTCAAATGAAAGCATTAATCATACGCTTGTCTCTCTCTCGGACTCAACCCGATACCCTAACATGATTCTTGACCAAATCATGTAACTGAGACACTTCCCACACCATTCCAACTCTGCCATCGAGTATTTACCTACTCCAAGGTGGGTAGATCACCATCACCGAGTATTTACCTACTCTAAGATGACTTGGCCCCTTTTCTTTTTCTGGGTTTTCACCATGTATTTACCTACTCCAAGGTGAGTAAACCACAATCATCGAGTATTTACCTACTCCAAAGTGATTAGGCATCTTTTTGGAATCCCCATAGAGTATTTACCTACTCCAAGGTAGTTAGATCTCGGTCACTGAGAATTTACCTCCTCCAAGGTAACTTAATCACTCCAACACCCTCACCGAGTATTGACCTACTCTAGGTAATTCGACCAGTTTTCCTGTTTCCTCACAACGGTCTCATATATGCATTTTGAATATATAAATATCAAGTATTTAAGTTTCATGCTTCACAATACATAAGCTAGTTATATAGGAACATAACATGTATTTCATCTCCACGAAGCCACACATATATTTACCTATACATGTGAAACTTAACATATCATACACATATGCACATAAATCCCACTTAAGCACAATTTGGTCATGTTTCACCAATGAATACATTTTCTATAAAAAGATAGTATGCATTTAATTCATAAGACAACATATAACACATACATGTCACACATTTGTACATAATTACACATGTACACCACATTTATTACATAAGCATATATGCTCTCATTATCCCACATTTTCATACATTTGTCCCTCACATCATGCATACTAGGAGATACACATATATTGCATACAAGAGGCTCAAGAGAATAAGAAAAACATCTTATCCCACCCCTCTTACATCTCTAAAACATGCAATACACACCCTTAGCTCTCACTACTCCACCTGGAACCCTAAAATCGACAAGTATATGAGAAGGAGAACCCCTACCTCGAAAATGAAGGCCTTCCAAGCACTCCTCAAAATCCCAACAAGGTCAACCTTTCCAGATCGCAACTTTGTTCAGTTCAAACTGAAGCTCTTGTTGTCCCCTACGTATCTCCCTTCTTTGGCGAAACCCGAATCGCACCCAAACGGCTCTAAAATGTAGAGAGAAGGTAGAGAGGAGAAGATGGAGTCTTTTAGAGAGAGAAGGAGGTAGGAGATATGAAATATATTTGTAGGTTTGACCCTTTAAAGCCCTAAAGCCGCGAAAAGACTAAAATGCCCTCGGGCCACTTAACGTACCTTTCCAAACTTCTTTTTTGATTTTGAAAACTCCTACGGCCTTGAAATCACTTCCTCTACTCTCTAAAAATTTCATATAAGGCATTCCCAAAAATATTTATTTTGAAGAATGTTTTGAATTTTCGGGCCCACTTAAGTAGCATCCTGAGCCCCAGTTTGACCAAAAAGTCAAACTTTCCCAAATCCCCTAAAAATTTCCAAAACCTTTAAAACACCTTCTGAACATGTTAAACACCACTCAAAATGCATTTATGGCAATTATTATGCAAAAGATGCAAAACCGGCCAAAATTGGTCATGGTCGCTACAGAAGCACATAAACATCTTTAGACTACATCTTTTTTGGTCATAATCTGAAACATAGACATGATTGGTCAACTCCAACGGTCATGTATTGTTGGACTACTCTGACGACACTCTTATGATCGGATAACTCTGAAGATCATACACTTTTGACAATATATTGGTCTTTCCATTGTGATTGGACAACTCCAACGATCACCCGAATTTGGACTACTCCAATTTCTAGACATTAGTCTCGGTATGATTGGACAGTTTTGACAGTCATACCTTAGTGGATGATTTTACCACTTCTATAACATTATTGGACAACTCCGAACCCCATGTATAGCTCATTTGGACAAATCTCTTATATATACATATACATTCACATTAGACATATATAACATATAGCATATTTCTCATGCTTTTCTACATACATTCACTCTTAACATTATTCTAAGCATGCATCATATTCTCACATATCACATATATACACATATGTGTCCACATTCATACATATATTCCATATATGTATGCAAAGTCACATATATCAATCATATGCTCACAATCTTATACAAATAACATGTATAAACTCACAACCATCACATATTACAATATGAATAGCCTTAGCATGCATTAAGTCATAATGAAAGAGAGAAAATATTATACACACTATACCACCCTCCCAAGCATGCTAACTCAACCATGTATTCTCAAACTCACCAATACCCTATGAATCAATGACTAAGAGAGAAGAAACACCTCTACCTCAAGATTGAAGTTTTTTTTAAAAAAATTTTAGAATCCAAGCTTCAAATTTCACCAAATCTGACCTTGTTCAGTTCAAATAGTAGCCCTTGCCGCGTAGAATAAGTTGTCCTTCACCAGTACTTTCAAAATCTAAGCCCTAGGGCTTCAAAATCAAAGAGAAAGGAAGAAGAGATGAAAAAAGAGAGAAAAAGAGAATTTTCTAACTGTAGAGGGAATGTATCAATGAGGAAATATCTAATTTCCTAATATTTGTAGCCCTTAAAGTGCAAAAAGACCAAAACGCCCCTACGCCACTTAACATACCCTCCTAATCTTCGTTTTCAATTTTGAAAGTGGCTACAGCTTTGAAATCACTTCCTTAACTATTTTAACATTTCATTTGGTCTAAAACTAAAAATAATTTTTCTAAAAAAAATATCCAATTTTTTGGGCCCACCCGACCCGTGTCCAAAGCCTCCCCAACCTAAAAATCTCAAAATGAACCAAATGGATCAAAAACATCCCTAGACCTCTAAACAAGTCTCCAAACATGTATTTCATATTTATAATGTATTTAACATCATTTATATGGTAATAAATGAAAATAAAAGAAAATCGGTCAAAATTGGACCTTGTTTCTACGACCCGCACCTTCAAGGAATTTTGTCCTCAAAATTAGAAACATATCTCATATGGTAAACAACTCGGGGTAATTCAAGAAAATATCTCATTCTCATTCCCATGTAGTCTCCTCGACTCTATAATGCTCTAAAGCACTTTAACTAATAGAATGGTCTTGCCCCGAAGCACTTGCTCTCTAGAGTCCAAAATTTGAATTGGCCTCTCTTCGTACGACATGTCTTCCTCCACCTCAAGGTTTGTCCAATGTAACACATGTGAAGGATCCAGTTTATACTTTTTTAACATCAAAACATAGAAATTATTATGTACACTTGACATTTATGGTGGCAATGCTAAGCGATATACAAGCTCACCCACACAATCCAATATCTCAAACGGATCAATAAACCATGGCGATAGTTTGCCACTACACCCAAATCTTATCAAACCTCTCTGTGATGAGACCTTAAGGAAGACATGGTCCCCCACCTCAAATGCCAAAGGCCGCTGCTTCCTATCGGCATAACTCTTTTGACGACTCTGAGTAGCAAGCAACTGCTGCCTTATCACTTTAATATTTTCTGTAATATCTCAGACTATATTCGGGCCTAATGCCACTGTCTCACCAACCTCTGTCCAATAAACAGGTGACCTACCATATAATATCTCAAATGGAGCCATCTCAATACTAGCTTGATAGATATTGTTGAATGCAAACTCCTCCAAAGGAAGGTGATCCTCCCAATTACCACGAAAATCAAACACACATGCCTGTAGTATATCCTCCAAAATCTATATAGTACGCTATGACTGACCATCCTTCTAAGGATAAAAAGTCATACTAAAGTGAAGTTCTATATCAAATGTTGTCTGAAAACTCCGTCAAAATCGTAACATAAATCATACGTCTCTATCTGATACAATAAAAATTGGCACTCTGTGGAGATTCAAAATCTAATCAATATACAATCGACTGAGAATATCCACATAATCAATCACTCGAATAGGAAAAAAATAAGTCACCTTGGTCAATCTATCCACGATGACCCAAACGACATCGTGACTTTTCCTCGACCTCGGTAATCTTGTCACAAAATCCATAGTGACGTGTTCTCACTTCCACATAGCCACCAATAATGGTTGTAACAAGCCCGCTGGTCTCTGATGCTCGGCCTTCACTTATTGACAAGTGAGGCACCTTGCTACAAACTGTGCAATGTCTTTTTTTATTCCATTCCACCAATACTATCTATGTAAATTGTGATACATTTTGGTACCACCAGGATGGACTGCAAGTCTAGAGTAATGAAATTCTCTAAGAACTTCGTCCTTATAAGCCAATGGTATAACCATTTTTCCTTCAAACCTAAAACCTTCATCGGAATGAACTGTCCAACTTTCCACTACCTCACCACCCAAAATTCGAGTGCGAATGTCCTTCGTCTCATTATTATGCCTCTACTCCTTAACCATTTTACTCACTAGAGTTGGTTGTGAATTAAGAGTGAACAAAGTCACCGGTTCACCACCCTCACTAAATTACATTCTCATTCCTAAAATGTCTTCTATCATTTTTCACTCACAGATGGCAATGCTTGCCAAGGGGTACCATATGATTTCCTACTCAAGGCATCGACCACCACATTAGCCTTCCCAAGAGATACTGAAGATCAAAGTTGTAATCATCCATGTACTCCACCCACCTCCGTTGCCTCATATTCAAATTCTTTTGTGTGAAAATGTACTTTAATCTCTTATAATTGGAGAAAACCTCAAACTTTTTTCCGTACAAGTAATGTTTTCACATCTTCAAAGAAAAGATCATCACCACTAACTCCAAGTCATGAGTTAGGTAATTCTGCTCATGCGTCTTCAACAGTCGAGAACCATATGCAACAACTCTTGGTTTGTATCAATACATATCCCAATCCATCCCATGAAGTGTCACAATAGATCACATAACCTAAACCACGCTCAGGAATTATCAACACTAGGGCACTAGTCAATCAACTCTTCAATTCTATAAATGAATGCTCATAAGCATCATTCCATACAAACTTAACTCCTTTATGAGTAAGTTTAGTTATGCGCGCTAACTTTGAAGAGTCTTTCACAAAGCGTCGATGATATCCCGCTAGTCCCAAGAAGCTATGTATATCAAATTCATTCTTTGGCCTTTTCTAATTTATCACCGCTTCAATCTTAGAAGGATCCATGAAAACTCCTCCTTTCGACACCGCGTATCTAAGGAACTTTACTTTTGTTAGCCAAAATTCACATTTTTCATACTTGGCATACAGATGGTGCTCCCTTAAAATTTGAAACACTGTCCTCAAATGAATATTATGTTCTTCTATAGAAGATGAGTATACGAGAATATCGTCCACAAACACTACCATGAATCTGTCTAAGTAAACACTAAAGACTCGGTTTATTAAGTCCATGAACGCTGTCAGTGTGTTTATCAAGCCAAATGGCATCACTAGAAACTTATAGTGTCCATATTTAGTCCAAAAAGCCTTCTTTGGAATATCCCCATCCCTTATCCTCAACTGGTAATACCCTGACCTCAAGTTGATCTTCAAAAAGCACGCTGATCCCTTAAGTTGATCAAATAAGTCATCTATCCTTGGTAAAAGATACTTGTTCTTGATCATTGCTTGGTTCAATTTTTGATAGTCTATACACACCCGCAAAGATCCGTAATTTTTCTTAGCAAATAGGACTGGGGCTCTCCAAGGCGATGTGCTGGGCTGTACAAATCCTTTGTCTAACAATTCCTATAACTGATGTTTTAACTCCTTCGACTTTGTTGGTGCGATAGAGATAGCTGCAGTACCAGGGGCAAGATCAATTCTGAATATTACTTCTTGCATTGGATAGAACTCTATCAAGTCCCCTGGAAACACATCTAAGAAATCACAAACTATTAGTGGAAACCCTCCACAAGTCATAACCTCATCCTCCTCAGTTAATAAACTAGCTAAGAAACACTCAATCCCATTTCAAACACCAAAACTATGTAGTGATGGTATATAGAAATTATCACGCTCTCCCACAAAATAGAAGCAGTCACCCTCAGGTATATACACTGTCACTTTTCTACGGAGACAATCAATCGTGACTCTAAACATAGACAACCAATCCATACCTAGAATGACATCAACACTAGTCATATCTAGTAACACAAAGTTAAACACTAGTCAACGTCCAACAACCTTGATCTTGCTAGATCTAAGGCACATAAAAATACAGTAGATATGAATGAATGAGATGCACTTGAATTTATCAACACCCTAGCCCATGAGCTAAAAATAAAGAAAATACCTTTGACTACTAATGGCCTCGGTATATCCTCTGTCTGGGTCAATGTGAAACCCAGATCCTGAATCTGTTAACCCTGCTGACTAGCACCATGAAATCTAGACTATTGATTAGACATATTAGGTGTGGTCCTTCTCATTACTTGAGATTCTTAAACTGATCGAGCTAACTGAGGTGGCAATAACGCTCTCAAACCTGACTGACCTATAGCAGACTGAATAATCATTTACTAATATCCAAACCCATCATCCATGCTCTGTCTCTATGGCCAATTTACCCTCACATGCCGTGACTGGCGACAATGGAAGCATGCCCGCTTCCCTCTCTATACTACTGGTATAGATGCAACTTGCCTCTATGGGCACTCATATTTATAGTGACTCGACTGTTGGCAATGATAGCACATGACATCAGATCGTGAAAATCCTGTAAGCAAAGGCACTGAGGGTATAGAGCTAGACTGCTGCCTTTGAGAACTGCAACATTACTCCTTTGCCTCTTCCTTGCTTAACTGCCCGAACGTGATCCGACATTCCTAGTCTAACTCTTGGAATCCTATATCCTCTGAGCCTCTTTGTCATATTCTTTAGCTACTAAGGCTCTATCAACAACCTTGATACAGACCTTCAAGCCTAAGATAGACACCATTTTCCTTATGGACATCTTGAGTAGTCTCACAAAGTGACTAGCTTTCATTTATTCATCTCCCACCATTTCTGGTGTAAAACGAGCCAAGGATGTGAACTTGGTCTCATACTTTATTATACTCATATCCCAATGCACAAGATCTATAAACTTTTGCTTGAGTCTATCTTTCATCGTTGGGGGAAAATGCCTCTTAAAGAAAAGATCATTGAAAACCTCCTACTCTATTATCTCCATATCTCTCGTGTTCTTCATCGAACCCCACCAACTATCCACTTCACCTTGTAAGTGAAGTGTAGCTATGCCAACCCAAAGGTCTTCATCAATTCATAGGGCAACCAAAAGCTTCAAGGTGTGGTCTACTTATTCTTCAGTTGTCGCACTCGCGACCTTCCTTGATCGGACGATACCCCAATGGATTTGGGATCGCCTGCTATCATTCCGTGTATTGTGGCGGAGTTGGCGTAAGCTGAATTTTTTATAAGGGCCAAAGAAAAGATGTGTTCTTGGAGTCGCCATCTAACATTGAGTTATGGTGTGATAGGTCACCTGAGATGTAAATGTATGTGTGGGCCCAATTGAATGACTACCATGTGATTTTTTGAAAACCAGATTAGTGAGTTTGGGGGTTTGGTTATGTGTGGGGAAGGTGTTAAGCACCTCACAACATTTATACTAAATACGGTTACCTAATCATTGTGATATTTTACTATTTCAAAGATAATTATGTTCACAAAAGGGTCTAATATGTATATGTATATAATTAAGAAGGGAAGAAAGAAGATGGGGAATTAGATGGGAAATGTGACCGAACTCGGGGTTACCCGAGCTATCTACGTATCCTGATGAAGGAAATCGGGTCAAACATAGTTTAATGACCTAGGTTGAATGGCCATTAGATGAAATGAATAGATGAAGTGTTTGGAATGTAATGGAGATAAATGAAGTATGAAATATGGAGGAAGTGAATAAAATAGTAAATGAAATAGATGGAATGATTATAGTGGTGGGACCAAATCTGGGATTGTTCAAACTGCCTATGTACCATGGGGCTGTACAAGGATCAGGTCAAACATAGTTCGATAGAAAGGGATTAAGGTCCCTAAGACCGTTTAAGTGAGGTTTAAGGTCCTCGTCAGACCATGAATGCTGGATTTAAGGTCTTCGAAGACCGTTCTTAAATCTTTAACAAGTCGTGGATGACTTGGTTAAACGCGTCGGGTTTAAGGTCTCTGTAGACCGTAAGAAAAATGAGTCTTCAACAAGTCGTGGATGACTTATTTGAATGCGTTGGGTTTAAGGTCTCCGTAGATCATGGATGAGTCGTCAACAGGCCGTGGATGACTTAGTTGAATGCACCGGATTTAAGGTCTCTGCAGACCATGAATGAGTCTTCAACAAGCCGTGGATGACTTAGTTGAACACACCGAGTTTAAGGTCCCTACAAACAATGAGTCTTCAACAAGCTGTGGATGAACACTCCAAGTTTAAGGTCCCTGCTGAACATTCTTGAATCTTCAACAAGTCATGGATGACTTAGTTGAACGCGCTGGGTTTAAAGCCCCCGCAAACCTTTTTTGAATCTTCAACAAGTATTGAACTTGGTTGAACGCGCTAGGTTTAAAGTCTCCGTAGATCATGAATGGAAGGAGAGATAGTCACGGGTCTCAAATGTATTGAAAGTGGGTTTAAGGTCTCCATGACTGTGAATTGAATGAGAGACAGTCACGGGTCTCAAATGTATTGAAAATGGAGTCAAGAGACTCGGACGTATGTAAGCATAATGGATTTAAAGTCCCCGTAACGGTAAATTGAATGAGATGAGTCGAGAGTCTTGAATGAAATGTAAATTCAAGAGAAGTTTGATGAGATAGAAATATCCTAGGGAATGTACTTAAGAATGGCAGGTGTGCTTACAATCTCTAAGGCTTTAACATGTATGGAAGTTGAGCAAGTAATTATGGATTGAACACGTAAATGAATATATGAGCATGTATTGAAAGCATGTCTGGAAACATGTGAGCATGTATTGAAAGTATGCGTGGAACATGTTAGCATGTATTGAAAGTATGTGTGGAGCATGTAAGCATGTGAGCATGTATTGAAAAAATGTGTGGAGCATGTGAGCATGTATTGAAAGTATGTGTGGAACATGTGAGCATGTATTGAAAGTATGTGTGGAATGAGAAAACATGAATTGAACATGTATTAAACAATTGAGCATGTATTGAATGAGAAAATATGAATTGAACATTTATTGAACAACTAAGCATGTATTGAATGCAAAAATATGAGTTGAGGAAACATGTATTGAATAAGTAAGTATATATTGAATGAGAAAATATGAATTAAACATGTATTGAACAACTAAGCATGTATTGAATGCAAAAATATGAGTAGAGAAAACATGTATTCAATAATTAGGCATATATTGAATGAGAAAATATAAATTGAGCATGTATTGAACAAGTAAGCATGAATTGAATGAGAAAATATAAGTTGAGCATGTATTGAACAAGTAAGCATAGATTGCATGGAAAAACACGGATTGAATATGCAAACATATAATTGAGCATGTGAGACATGTAAGACAAATAGGGCTAGTATGAGATATGTAGAGCATGTAAAGTAAGTAAAACATGTAGAAAAGTGGACAATTTAAATAAAAGTGTCCAAAAGTGGCATGAAAATTAATGAGAGAGGGGGTGAAAAACATACCTCTTTTTGGAGCAATAAAAAAGAATGCTTTTATGATTCATCTTTTGTCCTAACTAGTACACAACTAATTTTTTTTTTCTTTCTTTTTCGCCTTCTACAATCTCAATCATGCTCAACATTCAATAGTTAAACATAATTAATTATTTAAGTGTTGCCATCAAAGCTTTGACATTTATTCTTTTTTTATTTTGCTTCTCTTATTAGGTTGTTAATTGTTTATATATTGCTAGTAAGATGAGATGCTTAATTAGAATTCTCTCATTTTAGTTGTGGATTGCCTCGGTTAGTCAGCTTGTACCTTTATGGGTTAGTAATTTGAAAACATAACAATTTAAAGGTATGTTTTTGGTTCTTTGTTTTTTCTAATGTAGCTTATGTTGCTTTTCTTTTTTTCGCCCTTAATATTTTTAATTTGTTATTATACTGAAATTTCATTATAAAATATTATATAGGTGCATATTAACTATCTTAGCAGACTTGTCCTAGTTGTAAAAAGAAAATTTGAGTTAAGTCTACTAGAAATATGAATACGAGCATGAAAAAAGAAAGAAAAAAGAAAAAAAAAAGAATGAATGCATTTCAACATAAATATATTTTATGTGTTTATTGTCTCATTTTAATAAAAAAAAAATTGCGCTATTATAAAATTTATGCGCATGTGAAACCTTATGTATAAGGGGCCTCACATTTAAAAGTTTGCCTAAGGTCCGTCAAAATTTTCTGAATCTCAGGGCCGACCCTATTTGGGAGGCCATATGGCACTCATCTTTTCTACATTTGCAATCTCATCTTAAAAGAAATGACACTTCTAACTCTAACTTTACAAGTGAATGAATATTTTTTTAAAAAAATTACACAACTAACCTTCTTGATATTCCGTCTCTCCCCCTAATCTTTAATATTTTTGGTTTCTTTTTATAAGATCTAAAAAGAATATATCTATGTTGAATAAATTATCTCTTTTGTCAGGACCCAAAATAAAGTAACAAAAAAAAAACGTTATCTCTGTCAAATAAATTATCTCTTTTAACAAGAACTAAAAAGAAAAAATGATCTCTATTAAATAAATTATCTCTTATGACATGACCAAAAAAAAATAGTATATTACACCAAAAAAAAAATCCCAAAAAAGGTTCTCTATTAAATAAATTCTCTTTTGACATGACCCGAAAAAAAGTACTAAAAATATGCTATTTCAGTTGAATAAATTATTTCCTTTGACATAATAAAAAAAATGGCAAATACACGGAAAAAAAAAAAAAAAAAAAGAAGCTGTAATCTCTAATGAATAAATTATCACTTTTAACATGACAAAAAAAGTACCAAAACTAAAAGAACCAAAAAAAAATTCATCTCTTCTGTAAGAAATAGCAAAATATATATATATATATATTAAATGAAGTACAGAAGATAAAAAAGTTAAAGTTTATAATATAAATGATAGTTATGTTATTATAAAATAAGGAGTAATGCATTAATGAGTTTATGAATCTTCTTATCATTTTTTTTCATATCAAAAAAATAAAGTGCTATGGAAAAAAAAAAAAAGAGTACCCCAGCTCCCTCTTTTATTTCAACAACATATTGCTCAATATAATATAATGTTACACAATCCTAACTGTCAGTAACAGAACCACTGAAGGACGACTGAGGGCAAGTGCCCCCACTGTAGTTTTGCTGTATTTCAATTTTGTATAATTTTTTAAAGTTATAAAAATGCCTCCACTTTAAAATTATTAAAAAATAAAAGAACACTCTCCTCTTTAGCCATCTCTTTTATTAGTTGTTATCTTTATTTCATGAAATCTCTTTTCACATCAAAATCGAACGACTCACATTTAAGTTCATCAAATCAATTTCAGCCATCGAGATAAGCAGCATAGCTCTAAAATACGCCAACAGGCTTGCCAAAGTTTCAACCATGTTGCCATCTCCTGCAAGAGTGGATTTCATGAGCACTTATGCCAAGCATCTCAGGGACATAATCATGTAGAGAGTGAACCATCCATTGCAGTATGACACTCCTCTACAAGGATTTCAGGTTAATTTTATTCTCTCATTTTTCAGTAATTCGTATATGTTTACGTATGTACATTATTTAGGTTTATGATAGAGTGCGAGACTACAACGGAACTAAATTCATTCAATATTGAAAATTTTAAGAACTGAATTTTAAGTATTTTAAGTTTTTAAGTAATATTCAATTTGTTTTTGAATAAGCAGTTAATTTGTTTAGAATTAAGTATTGAATTGAATTATCAAACAACACTCGGTATATTTCGAACTCAATTTAAAGTAATTTTTCTAATTTTGGTTGTGTTCGGATAATCGGGTTAGACTTAAAGTTAAGTTTGAGACTAATATTTTTTTAATAATTATTATTATTATAACAATGATATAGGTTGGGTAAATTGTCCGTTATTGCTGCCTAAGAGGCTGAGCCCAACTTTGAGGTGTGGTTCGAAATTTCTGAACCCAAATTCAACCTGAACGTCAAAAAAAGTTGCTCAAGCCCTCCAAAAGTTGGGCTTGGGTTGGATTCAATTGACACGTCCCAGCTGCAATCTAATTTATAAATTTTAGGGAGCAATGTAGGGCCATTATCTAGATCCAACATTGGATTGTTTCAGCCTTGCTTTGCCAATCTTATACATTAAACCTAACAATGACCGCTTTGGACCAATATCATGCAAACAGTGGCTGAGAGAGGGTTAGTTCTTACTGGAATGTCTAGATCCAACTCCTATCACATCTGGCGCACACCGATGGATTGGATTTGCATCGGATTTGGCTTGATCAAATCCAAATACAATAAAGAATATATTTGATTCAATTCGATAATTCAATGAATTATTTATATTAATGAATATATTTGATTTTGTAATTTATTGGATATTCAGTAACATGACGAGTTTAGAGAATTTTTTTTTGTTTGTTAAAGTTTTCAAAAGAAATTAAAATTGCATAACACACAGAAAAAAGAGAGAAAATATTAGATATTTGATTCCTAGTTAAAGAAAAAAAAGAATAAAAAATTCAATAGGAGGAAGAAAAAAATGTATAAAATGAAGAAACATGATACAATTAAGAGTTCCAATAATGTACAAGATAAAATACTATGTAAACAACATTGTTGATTATTTTATGGAAAATGATATAGTGAACGACTATTTTTAGGCCAAAAAACCTGACCCAACGCGTGTTTGTCTTAAATTAGCACAACCCTCTTTCTCTCTCTTCTACGTGCACCTATTTTTCTTGTTTTTCTGGTCTCTCTACCCTCTCTCTCTATACGTATAATACTTTGCACATCCCTCTCTTTTCTCTCCCTTCTTTTTTCTTCCCTTTATTGCCAATTATTTTGGTTTGTTCTTCATAATTGAATTTTTGAAAGAGAGTTTGTTTTCTTTGGACTTCTCTCAAACTTTCTTTTATCTTTGTTTGTTCACTCTCTCACTCCACTATCCATTTCTCTCTAAAAAATTGAAAATTGTTGATGCATATGGATAATGATTGATTCAGAAACTCTAACCCTAAATTAATTGACGAATTGTTGAGATATGCAAAATGGAAAGGAAACAAAAGAATGGCGGTAAAGAATAGCATATTTGAGAATTCTTGCACCTGTTTTCTGAACCCATGGTTTTGAAATACTAGAGAAACAAATGTCGTAAGCTTCTCGTTGAAATAGAGATTAATAGTTGCCAACTTGATATATTTTAGGTTTAAAATAGCCTACAGTTAGAAGCCACGTAGGAGTCGTATTATGTCAGTTTTTTTTAAGTCGAGTTGTCTAACACTACTCTTATTTTTTTCATCAATTGCATATTAATTGAATGATAGATAATATATGTATAACATATTATATATTATATTTGGTCGAATTGGATTATTAACGAATCATGTTGACTAATATCCAATTTGTTTATTTAACGGATTAACGAATTTAAATCTTAATGAATTATCGAATTAAATATTTAATCTAGATCAGAATTATGAGATTGGATTGGAATCGAAATCCGATTCATTAATCTACTCTCAACATTAGGCTCTATAGATCTTGGACTAGTAATACCATACTTCACTAACCCCAAGACCAATTTTAAATTTTGAATCCAACTATGTTTCAAGTTGATTACATCGACTAGAAGATGCAATTTTGATCATGTTGCACCTGAATTGCAGATATATACACGAAGGGAGCTAGAAAAATAATTGAGGGCGGACATATTTTGAAAAAATTAATTTTAGAGGGGGCATCTACTGAAAAAATAAATTCAAGGGGCCTTTAGTGTAATTTTGTAACTATATATATAATATATATAAAAAGTTAGTGGGCCAGTATGGGCCCGGGGAAGCTGCCCCCCGGGCCTATGCTGGCTCTGTCACTATATATATATATATATATAGATATATAGACACACACGTATTTGTCCTCTTGACTCTAATTTTGTCCTAAAAGTTGTTTATTATGCTGCTAATATGTACAGGGCTAAAGTTTCAGATGAAGAAAATGGGCAACATGTTTGGGTACATCAAATATTGAGCGTGCCGGACAATGTCCTACCATGCATGTTGCGCGCGTAAAATTGTGATGTACCTGGTATACCGTGTGTCGGACGCATCGAATATCTTTTCATTTGAGAGAGTATTCACAACCCAAATATTGCTGTGAATATGCAATCAAGCATACCTGGAGGATGCCAATCCATGACCAAAGTTGTTAGAGATAAGTATGAGACATTGCTTCACTAAAGACATTTATTTCTTAAAATCTGTAGTTTTTTTTTTGGAATATTTATGTTAGTTGAATTTTTTTTCAGGTTTCTGGTAGAACAAGTGGAATGAATAAAGTCCTTGACATTACTCAGATTGACAATTTTGCAAAAATTGGAAGTGTTTAGACTAGGATGTAATCTCCTCTCCTGGAAATAGAATGGAGGAGATTTTTCATAACAATAGAGGTCAATTCTTAGTTAACATTGCAGTTGGATTATAATATTGTACAGTGAAGATATATGCATGTTGAATGTCTTTGTAATTAAAATTTATACAGGGTGTATATGTAATAAATTGGAAGTATATATCCATGCTCTCTAATTATGTGTTATAGAAAAAAGTCAAACAGCTCTCTCTTTTTTTTTTTTTTTTTTTTCTTTTCAAAGCAACACAAAAACCACATTTTGCCTCACTTAATTGAGCTCGAATACCTGGCTTCTCCCTTTGGGAGGTGGTCAAGGGTGTCATACTACGTTGGTTGAAGAAGCAGTCACAAAGGAGAAAAATTGAGTTGCTCCCAGGCACAATTATAGGGGTTGTATACTAGCAGATCCATCAGTACACCTAGAACTGTGATTTTTTATATGTACGGTGTATTGAGAGTAATCAAGTTTTCTTCGTGATAAAAAAACAAAATGCCTTATGATCGTATAGCTACTTAGAGTGTACATTGATGTGTGGGTTAATTTTTTTAACAATCCTTTGAAATCAAAGTGAAAGTTACTTTTTGCTAATTCTGTGACTGAAAGCAAGAAGAGGATTAGTTATACTCAAATTTGTGTTGAGGTGGGTGTTGATCAAGAGTTGATTGAAAATTTCAAACTCTCTTGCCAAATGAGAAAATCCCTATAGTGAAGAAAATCATCCTTTTGAGTGGAAATGAAGTTCTTGGGACTCCTTCATTGTGCTCATTGGTTGACTTTATGAAGTCAAAATAGGGGTAGAGCAAAATGCGGTTTCTACAATTAGTAACCCGGACTTGTTTGCATTTTGAGCTTGTGATTTTTGAGCATTATTAGAATTACATCGATTAACTCTCAACATATGTTTCACGAGAGTTCTAATTAATTCATGGTTATGGCTTTCGTTAAATGATCTAATCTTAGACCATTGTTTTCAAGTAGGCATGTCATATGAGCACGGAACCCTTATAATATAGATTGATGGTATAGAGAATTTTTGCACCTCTTCTTTTAAATTTTTTGAACAACAAAGTGTAATTATGAACCCCTTTTATCTTTTCTCCAGGAGTTTCTCCTTACATTAAATCCAAGTTTACTACCATAGTTTATGAGAATTTATTTGTTCTCTAATCGGAACTAAACTCCATTCCAAGTTTTGGTTCTTCTTATCTTTCTTGATTTTTTTTTTTTTTTTTTTGTGTTTCGTTTTTTTTAAAGCACATTCATTAGTAGGAGAAGCTCAATCGTCATCAACTTGCATATCAACTTTTCTACCATCGGATTAACTTACATATCAACTTTCCAACCATCGGATGACTCACTACTTTAAGCTTTTATATAAATCCTCCATTAGACTGCAATATGCAATATAATTTATATCAACTTCCATGTCAAGTACTTCAGCTTACATAATCCACATCCTTGCAATATATTTATATAATTAGAATGATAATTTAATTATGACTATTAAGAAGATAACAATAAATAAGAGGATGTAGGCAGTAAAGCTGATATATAAAAAAGAAAAGAAAAAAGAGCAGCTGATATATATAAAGAATTAATAGGAAAATTTTCTAAAACAATTCAATAAGATGGCCACAAATTACCTACCAAAAAGTCAAAATTTTCCACTATCTTGTGGCTCATACGAATAGGATCCAAAAAGAAGGGGTATGTCTTATTAGAGTCAATAAAAACCAAACAATTTAGTGTCCATTCTTCAGTTTTATTTACTTTTCTAAAAAATTATAGCAGATTGACCTAATGACATGAAGTTAAATGTATATATTGTACATATAGGAATACATATAACTACCAAATATAAACGAAAAATGCAAAAGAAATAATAAAATTGAATGAATATATAACTACCAAATGCAAATGAAAAATGTAAAAGAAATAAAAAAATTGAATAAAACTCTAACATGAAACCACAACTACATTCTCTCTATCTAAATTTTCAAGAAGGAAAACCCCTTTTTTAAAGGAAAAAAACTTAAATAAGGAAGAAATAATAGAATGTTGCTCCAGAATGGAAACCCTACTCAATTTAGATTCTTTGAAAAAAATTACAAATGCGAAAAGATGATCTTAGGAGCAGAGCACTTTCATCCCTGGAAGATTGATCACATATGCACATGAGATTCTACATTTTATGAACGGAAGGAATGGGAAGACATAAGTTACTGGCATTGAAATTAGACATGGTGAAGGCATATGACAAAGTGGAGTGGAGGTACCTAGAGGGGGTTATGAAGGCACTGGGATTTGCAGAGCAATGGGTTAGAGTGACAATGGAGTGTATCAGCATTGTATCTTTCTTTGTTATGCTAAATGGATTTGTCACGTCTCGGTTACCAAGTTACCGAAGACTCCATCTTCGAACCCAAATCTCGAGAGTGAATTCACCTATCAAACCTAATGAACCATTTTACTCTTTTACTACAGTTGAAGCTTAATTACGTGTACACTTACACGAGTGTATGACTCAACATCAACTAGTCTCAATGAGCCCCACACCTAGTTATACATACACCTCTAACACAATTTTGGACTGTGAATTTCGATTGAGCGAAACATTGATTTTACATAAATGAGAGTGGCATTTCGCAAAATCAAAACTAGTCTTTCGCAAAATCGAAATTCTCAATCAATCGAAGTACTATCGAAACCCTTTTGGAATTTGACTCTCTTCTATCAAAATGTTCCGATACTAGCTCGCACAATTGAAAAAGGAATTTCGCACGATTGAAGTATTTCGATCAATCAAAATGGGGGTTTCAATCAATTGAAATACCATTCGACAGCAAATCTAGTGTAGGTATAAAAAATTGATTAGCTAATTGCTGCTAATTAATTCAATGCACACATCCAAAATAAAGAACACAATATCTTTATAGAGAGAGATTTCAAGAGGTGGATCCGAGGATCTTTTTCATTCACATGTCTTTGGATATTTATACAAGTTGGAAGTAGAATTCTTTTAGGACTCTGGTTCCCTTATTTACAACTAACTTTATTCTCAAGGATCTGAATTCCTTTCGAGTTTGGAGTCACATTTGGGCTAGGCTTTTTAAGCCTTTAAGTGGGGAGACTTGGCCTTTTATAATTCCTGACTCAGCCCTTTGGGCTTTCTGCTGATACTTGAGCTCAAACTGACTTGGGTCTCGTCCATTTGCATATCAGTTCAGTCCATTGGGCCGAGTAAGAATTTTGCCTCTACATCTGGCTACCTCACACTTAGTCAATTTTTATGTTTAATTCCCATTCTAATACCCTAGAATCATCTATACAACTTTTCAATCATAAATGAAATGTAACAATAACATTTAATTGATCCAAATCATACATTTCATTGAACATACTTCCCACAATTCATCCTCATATGCATACATAAGGGTACAAATTAATACAAGTTACATATAGTTCAAGTGTAACTTCAATAGTCGACAAAATCCTCATGTCACAAGCCAGCAGGGATAACCATATACATCATATCCAAAATGAACATCAAAAGCTACAAATGACTCCACTTGGAAGTTCAAGCCCCGTCCTTCATTGGTGCCATATATGTAAAAAAAATTAGGGAGAAGGGAGTGAACATACAACTACGACCAGTAAAGATGACCAAAATCACCTAAACATCGACCCGACATTGACCTACATGATATGCAATCATGATATCTTTACACTACATGGCATACTCATAATGCTCATGTTATCAATGAAACAATTATGCAACAAGAACATCAAATAATCATTTTACTATGCATAACCACAATGACAAGACAACATCCATGAATTTCACGAACTTAGTCCTCAACATGAATGCACAATTCATAATCAAAATTAAATTTTTTGAATTTTCGGGCCCACCCGACCAGTGTTCCGAGCCCCGCACCCAAAATTCTCAAATTTTGCCAAATGCTCCCAAAACATCCTAGAACCTCTAAACAAGTTCTCAAACATGTTTTCCACCTTTAAAAGATCCATAATATCATTTAAAACTCATTTATGACAAAAAGAAAATCGATCAAAATTGGACTCAGTCTCTACAACCTCTCCACCTTCAACGAGTTTCATCTTCGAAATTAGAAGAAGAAAAACTTGAGAGAGCTCTAATGGCTGATTCTCTCTCCTCAAAAATCTGTCCCAGCAATAGAGATATATGTGCATATACATTACACTGGTTGCAAAATGACTATTTTACCCTTAAGTCATTTAACATACCTCCCAGGCTCCGTTTTTATTTTCGAAAGTAGTTACGGCTTCGAAATCACTTCCTTAACTAATTAAAAATTTCATTTGGTTTAGAACTAAAATAAATATTTTTAAAAAAAATTTTAAATTTTCGGGCCCCCCTGACCCGCGTTCTGAGCCCCGCTAATCCAAAATTCTCAAATTTTGTCAAACACTCCCAAAACTTTCCAGAACGTCTAAACAAGCTCCCAAACATGTTTTCCACCTTTAAACATCCATAAAATCATTTAAAACTCATTTATGACATAAATGATGAAGTAAAAGAAAAATGGCCAAAATTGGACCTGGTCTCTATAGGATCGATCGATGTTCTTATTTATCTTATTAGGGTGTTGAGGCAGTGTGTCCCTTTGTCACCCTACCTCTTCAGGGCGTATTTCAAGGATTCGGATGGGTAGGAGTGCTACTAGTATTTCCCATTTATTGTTTGCTGACTATTCATTATTGTTCTTAAGGTTGATTTTGGAGAGTTGTTGTTCCTCAAACATATTCTGTCTTCTTACAAGGCTTTGACTAGTTAGGTAGTCAATTTTGAAAAATAATCTCTTTTTTGCAGTGGTAATGTTACGGAGTTAGAGAATGTATTGTTAGGGCAACTTATGAAGATCAAGGTTGATGGTAGACATGTTGAATACTTGGGCCTTTTTTTGGAGATTGGACGAACTAAGAATTAGATATTTAAAATTTTTAGAAGACAAGACGGTGGTGAGGATTAAAGCGTGAAAATATTTTTATTTTTCAATAGCTGGAAGGGAGGTAATTCTCAAATCTGTTCTTCAAGCACTCCCTACGTACACTATTTTCTATTTTTGGATCTCAGTGGGGGTGTGTATATAAAAGGTTACAAAGCAAACTTATAAGATTCTGGTGGTCAAGTTCGCAAGAGATGTCTAAGATGTGTTGGATGAAATAGGAGAGTTTGTGCAAAGCCAAGGTTGATGGGGGTTTGTGGTTTCAGGATCTTGAGGCTTTTAATGTTGTACTTTTGGCTAAAAAATGTTGGAGGATGGAGGTGGAGGATAATTCTCTAATTGTTTAGATTTATATATGGAAGTATTTATCAAATTCATCTTTTTTGGATGCAAGAGTGGGTTTGAGTTTGTCATGGGCTTGGAAGAGTTTGTGTTTTTCTCGAGAGGTGTTACGGAGGCGAATGTGGTGGCGAGTGGCAATTGGTGATAAAGTGAAGTTGTGGACAAATCTTTGGATTCCAAAAGTTTTTGGTTTTAAAGTGATAACTCATTTTCAAGATGATTGTCCAGTACTGTGCGTTCGCGATCAAATTAACCTTCATTCTAACTGGTGGGATTAGCATTTGTTGTATCAATATTTTAATCCAGTTGACTATGCACGAATATTGAGTATTCCTCTACTTGAGTTTACTAGTGGTGACAAGGTTGTTTAGGCTTTCTCGCACAAGGTAATTTTCTTGTGAAGTTAGTGTATTAGCTTACACCATAGATTTCTCACAAAAGAAACCATCGGCAAGATGACTGCATGAGATGCAGTGTTCTAGGGAACACATATTTTTTGTGGAAGTAACTTTTGGCGATCCAAGTCGAAGGCAAACTTTTACAATTTCTTTGGGGTTATTGTAATTGTAGGGTGCTAGTTCTTTGTAACTTGAAATGTAAAGGGATGGTGGTTGCTTGTGTGTGCAAAAGGTGCATGTTGGTGTCAAAAATATTGGAACATCTCCTTCTAGGATACCCGTTTATAGTCATGATGTGGAAGCTCAGTCCATTATGGCTTGATGTTAGTTCTCTCCAAAATATTACTTGGAATTAATGTATGATTCATTTCTATGGTAGAGGCCTGGGGTAAATCGAATTTGAAAGAGGACTCGTTGAGTTTGTTGGCATATATTTGTTGGAATCTTTGGAAGGGGCGTAATAAATTCATATTTGATGGTGTGGCTATTTTTGAGAATAATGTTTTGAATAGTGCATTGAATCAATGGTCAGAATACCAGAGTGCTCTAGATGCCCACCAAATGTCTGATTCCCACGCTGCGATTAGGGAGACTATCAAATAAATTCCTTGTCACACCCTAAAAATCTGGACCACTGAGACTCCCTCGGTCCGAACCTGAACCATGGGTGTGAACCTCTTTCATTCAACCACATGAACTATCTCAACAGAATCCAGCTTCGATATCATGATTAGATACCTAGCTATCACACCACATACCCCGGACCATGACTTGCCATGAAAGTCTTTACATTTTCATTATATCCACCCTTCACTGAAATGTCTCACATGATCAACAATCTAAGTTATCATTTCATAATCAGTGGAAACATTATTTATACATCAATACCATCATATACAATGATTATTCTCGCTATGGGACCCCACATGTACACCACACCCTCCTGTTTACTCATTACAACTTTACTCAGCTTTTGACAATTACGATACATCATAACATGGGTTATGATACATCGAAATACTATGATGTATCGCCCATGTTGCAAAACAAGTTATGAGATCCACAGTTTTTGACCTCCCATTTCTCATAGTTTTATGATACATTATAATACACATTTCGATACATCGTAATATGGCGATGCATTGTAATATCCATTACGATACGTCGTAATCCTACGGCTAGTCATTTTTCATCATACTTTTTCAGTTGTAGGGACTTCTCTATGATCACTTGTGCTCCTAATATCATTCGCTGACTTTCATTTGAGTCGGTACACAATTTGAGTAACACAACCGCCACTTGGTTTCCCTTAGAAGTACAACTCAGGCGTGACTGGTTTGAATCGTACCTTGGAGCACATAACTTAGAGGCTATGTTTATCACAAAGGTGGTACGCATAAATTCCTTAATATGTTCATGTTTTGTGCATATATAGGATTTTTTTTTTCTCTATAATGATGGGAAACCATATCTGTTATCATCGTAGGAATTGTCTTTCTGACAAGGGTTACTCAATCCGACTCTACAACAACTGTATGCAGCGTTACCACAACATCCCCCTTCTCTATTTGCTACTGCAGTTTGTTTCATATTTGGAAATACAGGGGAAAAGGAGATAGGAATATGACTGTTAAGATGCATGAGGAGAGAGATACTACTCCACCCAATTATAAAGATAAGCATCTCTCGCATGTTGGGATTTTGAGTCATCGTTGGATAAATAACCAAGGATTTCTTACCCATGTTCCCAACTGTTGTCCCCAAGGAAACCATTTCACAATTTATTGGGGTTGTGTCGATTTAGAGTTAGTACATTGTGATGGTTGTGCTTGTGATTTAATAGTGGCTGTATTACAACGACGGAACATAACCTTTACACTGGTTTATGGTTTAGTTGTAAATACATAATCCCATTTTTGGTATATTGCTTTTGATATGTATTTTGTTCACTTTTAGTCTTATGAATGATTGGGATGTTTAATTTTATAATATGAGATGCAATTTTAATATTACACTACTTTCTCACACTTTGAACACTAACAAATAGTAACTGTGAAAGCAATATTCTGATCAAGATCGTAGGAATATTGTGAAAGTGGACATTTCAAAAATAATTATTCTTCAATTTATCCAAACCTGTGTAAATCAATACAACATAAGAAATGGTTCAGATGCTATGAAGTATCACACGATGATACCACAAATTGCCAAAAAATATAATACATGGATTCGGTTAGAATACAATAGTCAAAATATTTATAATATATCATTATGTCTAAAATAATAATTATTTTTGTTAATTCAATCCAGGTTATTAATTTAATTACTAATTTAGATATTACAGTTATATGTATATTGTTGAAAATATTATGAATTTGCTTTATATTGGTTAAGTAATAATTGAAAACAATATTTATAAATAAATGGAAATTATAGTTTACTTGTGAATTAAGAAGTAGTCATTTTTAATTTTTGTTGAAATATGAGTGATTTTTCATTATAACTCATTATTTAATTGGGATAATATTTTAACAAATGACCACAATCAATGACACCTACAGATAACTATATATATACACAAGGCATGCGAGGACAGTAAAGATAACAACAGACATACAAAGTATGCGAGGACAGTAAAGATTGGCAACTTTGAAGTCATTAATTGAAGCCTATTAGTCATATATATTAATGTTATTGAATACATTTGTACAAGTGTGGCTGTAATTCATTTATGGCGAAAGTAATTGTAGGACCTTTAATGCTGTGTATTAAGGATAGAAATATATATATATTCGGTTACAATCCAATAATCCCACCATTACAAATCAACTGTCAATCCCTCAGATTGTCTTCACTTTGCCTTTTTCCTTCAATCAAACTCCCTCAACATTGTATGCAATAGTGAAGAGTCACACACCGGTGTGACAGAAGGGCCAAACATTGTATGCAATGGTGAAGGGTCGCCACCACTTTTGCAACCTACAACAATGTCACAGACTCAATGTCAACTCTATACAAGGTATAAGGAGTTAACATATGCGAGAAGTATTATAGTTGCAGAGTGTAAAAGACTTGGTATAACAATTCTCAGATCACGTCATCTTATAATGCTCAATTCAAAATCTGCTAAAATGAATTTGGTTATTCTTCAATTGTAACACGAGATTCATTAATTAAATATGAGATAGAGGAAGATTAATCAAATTGCAAAGACAACTCAAATATATGAAGATCTTAATGAACATATTGCATCCATATTGAGTTATCTGATTTTAAAATCTGATTCTGACTTGTCTAATTTTACAGACTTGAGAGATAATGACTTCGTAATCCCACCTCCCAGCTCTCATACGAGAAAAAAATTGAAATCCATGGTACATACGACTTAATTTGTGTGTTATTTGTAATTGTTTTTGTCAAAGTTTATATATATGACACTTGAACGTCAAAGTTTGATTTATATAGTTTGTAACTTAATTTATCATCTTATATTTGTTACGATGCAAATGGGATGTTGTTTATAATACAGTTTATTACATGGTAAAAATTAATTGGGATATTTACTATTATAAGATGGGATGCAAGTTGTTAATACTCAATATAGGTTTAAACCCTAAACAAAAGAAAGATATAAGAACTTGTAGTTGATATTAAAGCAAGTAATGGTCAAATCAATTGATGAGGTAATCTGCAAATAAATCTATCAGAATATTCAAATGGGATGTTCTCTTGAACTATGATTTGACACGTATTCATTAAAATTGGGATGTTTCGAATATTCAAATGGGATGGTAGTTGTCAATACTCAATTTAATGCTCAATATAGGTTTAAACCCTAAAAAAAATAAAGATATAAGAGTTAGTAGTTGATTCTCAGTGATATTAAAGCAACTAATAGTCAAATCAGTTTATGAGGTAATCTACAAAAAAGTCTATCACAATATTTAAATATGATGTTCTTTTGAACTATGATTTGACATGTATTAATTAAAATTGAGATGTTTTGAATATTCAAATGGGATAACAGTTGTCAATGCTCAATTTAATGCTCAATATAGGTTTAAACCCTAAACAAAATAAAGATATAAGAGTTAGTAGTTGATTCTCAGTAATATTAAAGCAACTAACGGTCAAATCAATTTATGAGGTAATCTGCAAAAAAAATCTATCACAATATTCAAATGAAATGTTCTCTTGAATTTAGTTTGATATGTATTCATTAAAATTGGGATGTTTCGAATATTCAAATAGGATGACAATTGTCAATGCTCAATATAGGTTTAAACCCTAAACAAAATAAAGGTATAAAAGTTAGTAGTTGATTCTCAATGATATTAAAGCAACTAATGGTCAAATCAGTTTATGAGGTATTTGTAAAAAAATCTATCACAATAACCAAATAGGATGTTCTCTTTAATTTAGTTTGACACGTGGTCATAAACATTGAGATGTTTACTATTAGAAGATGTGATGCAAGTGATTGAGATAATTTAATACTTAATATAGGTTTCTGTTTAACCAACTAAATATATAAGAGTTATAACACAAAAAGAGTTCATATTATCCTACAATTACTATATCACTTTACTTCAACATGGACCGTCTCCCCGAGGATCTGTTGACTAAAATTGTACATTGAGTAGCAACAAATAGCTTGAAAGACCTAATGAGAATGAAATAATGGTTTGTATATTCATGCTCAATTTTGTTACTTTCTTAACATGGATTTGACTATTAATAGTGTCTATTCTACTATCTGAGTTTGTTTATTTTTTATATTCTGTTGAAATACCAGTCTAATATCAAACGATATTTTACAATAGTTGTAGGTCAATGTATTTATTAGGTTCAGAAGCTGAGACAATGAAGGAAATAAATTACTAGGACTTGTATGAGTTACGTTATAGAGGAACTTGGGAAACAAGCGAGAACCGATGGTACTTCTTCAATAAATGTATTAACTATCAAAATATTGAGGTAATGTTTATTTGTGGGGTGGTATGTTGAGCTAAATACGAGTATGTATTTAGACAATTTTCTCTCAATTTTTATTAAATGTTTAATGCTCAATTGTAGGAGCTTATTTTTGTTGTCGGCAACTATGCCTATGGTCTAGGAATCCTCCAATGAGGATATGAGGTGAATGATGTTAGTTATGAATTCGCGCTCGCCTTTGGTAAGTTATATGGGGATGATGCTTCCAAGGAAAATGGAATTCGAGATCTTATCAACATTAAGAACAATAGTTCAAAGAATCAGTTTATCAAAAATATTCAGAAGAAAATAATCCAAATCATAAACGTTGGGCGGGGGGGCTATCACTAGCAACTTTATGCAGAAATTCCTGAATGCTGTCTTATAGGAGGCCACATTAAGGATTTATATACTATTCATGTTGACAAGAACACTATTGAGTGCAAGCTATGCGAATGTGATATCCATCTGTGGGTGGTGACTGGTAAATTATCAGAACAATGGCTCATATAGCAAATCATATGATCATGTAAGGTTTTATTCAAAGCAAAATGGGGTATTAATGATTGTCTTGCATTGAAACTTTGGTTAGGTGAGTTTGTTTATTTTATGTAAGGTTGTATAATATAATGTAAGTAATCTGCCTCTTTAGTTTACCATGATAAAACAAGCTTCTATTTGAAGAAAATTGTACACTTCATTATACTTAATATTCAAACTTAATTCACTGCTCCAAATTAAAACAGTCATAATTGAGAGTCATGCAAATTAGTTAAAAATTTGAATTTTCAGAAAAAGGACTATATAAGGTCAAAATGATTGTTTTGGTAAGATTTAAACCCTAAATCAAATAACATCACACCAAAGGACTCTGTTTTTACATCATGTTAGTACCACATAGATCAAGTTGTTAAATAATAACTCAATTTTTGAATAGTCATTGCTAAAATGGACGATTAACCTAGGACAATGACATTTCAGACACTAGCATGGCAGTATTCTTCTCGACGTTGAGATCAAGTGTCTTTGATTACGAACACAGGAAAAATAATGTGTTATTAGGTAATATGATATTTTACACTAAAAATACTCAAAGATTATGATGAAAATGAAATGTAAATTATTCACTTGCCAAATCAGGCGCGCATGAACCTTCATGGAAAGGAGTATGGAAAAGTCTGGCCGAAAACATGCTTGAATCGTCAATATTAGATTACAATTGATTAAAGTGATCATTATACACCAATGTAGTAATAGGCATAATAAATGCTCCATCAAGCAAATGCAATGGTATCACTTACGTCGTTCCTCAACGAAGTAATGTTTCACCAAATAAGGGACTGAACGGTAAATCCCAGTCCAGATTTGCAAAAATAGGGGATGCCGTTAATCCACAAAGAAAGATAATCAGATGAAATTTCACCTCCCTACATCATCAAGTAATCATTAAGATATATCTATAATATAAAGACAGAAAGTTAATGAATTACTCATAAATCATCCAAATAATGTGGTGGATTTCATAGAGCTGTCACGTAACTTACATTGCTCAATATATAGGAGGGGGTTGCTTTGCTACCACTGCCACCTGCCAATTCGGATGGCCTGAGCCTGCTGGATTTTTAAAGACAACAACAAATACATTACACTTGTTATATGCATGATTGTAGTGATAACTCTATATTAGAGATCAATACCTGACGTTGTCGTTTAGCAGCATTTGTCCTCTTTTCAACAATAGATTTTATCCTACAAAAGGGACTTTTACATCTATCTTTAGTCCTTATTCCTCTAGCATTTACCCCAGTACTATTTTGTACATTGTTGAGGACATTTACAGTAGGAGATGGTCGACTAGTTGTTGCTTTATCGGTAAAACTTCAAATTCTACATTATTAACCATTCTTTTTCACATCATCGCATTTAGTAATAAATCATTGAAAGCTCCATCGTTCTCCGATGCAGTGGAAGATATTTCGATCAGAAGCCTATAGAGGATTATGTACCATCGGCTTACTTCAAGTTTGGGATCTTTTATAACATCATTGGCAATAATTTGGTCGATGATCTCGTCTCTAGCATTTTTACTCCATCTTCTTAATAAATACCAAGAAGGCAGTTCAGTGAGTAACAATTCATCTTTCATTACTTTTAAACAATGGCAGCACAGAATACCCATCATTTCAAACTTTTCACAAGAATAATTTAATTGGTTGTCCTCTGACTTTGTAACACAAAGTTCATTTTTTTTTTTCATTCCGGACTACTGCATAAACAAGCAGACTATTATTTTCTATTTCTTTACTTTTGATATTAGTGCTGACACAAGCTACTAAGAATTCTTCATGGAACATTTGAAATATCCTCTTTGTATACATGTCTCCTACTTGAACAAACATATCACAAGGTGTTGAAATTATAGGTAGTTTGTTGAGCAAATCATACTCAGTTTGAGTCTCCTTGTAACGCATGTCATACAACATCCTATCAAAGTGCTTGAAGAATTCTGGAAGTGTGAGTTATTTGGTTACGTAAATCTTTAAACTAGCATTTATACTTTCACTCAACTGCATTGTACGCATCCCCGCCGTCCAAGATTGTTTAACGTATGACATGGCCCACTATGTTTCAAATCAAACAAGTTGGACAACCATTTGTTACCAACAACACTAAACTTTTGTTTCATTTATTTTCATTTCTCAAAAAATTCTTCTTAATCCTCAATGCAAAACATTAATGTGGATATAACACTTTTAATGTCTCCTTCCTTTTTACACACATGGCCAAGATACTTTTGTGCATTTTGCATTAAGTGCCACATACAAAGATGATGATCAATATTAGGCATGACATGCTTTAACACCTTTGTCATTGCAGCATCCTGGGCAGTCAGAATTGTCTTAGGGGTCGGATAACCCATTGCTTTCAAGAAGCTTTCAAACAACCATACAAATGATTCTGTCGTCTCATCGTACATTAGAGTTGCTCCAAATAGTGCAGTCTCCTGGTGATGGTTCAAATCAATGAACAAACCAAAAGGCCGGTTGTCATGGGTTAGTTTGTACGTTGTGTCGAATGTTACAACGTTTTTGAAATGCCTATAGTCAATTAGCATTCTCGGTCTACCCATAATATATTCATGATCATTGCTTCATTATCCAATTGAACTACATACAAGAATGACGAATCTTCACAACACTTGGTCTGAAAATAATTCAATAGCCAAGCCTTATCTCCAAATTCAAGCTCGCTTTGTCTTCTGGTCCTTATATAATTTTGCACATCAAGCTTAGTATACCCTACTGATGGTCTCCCACCAGCTTGTATTCCCATTAGCTTAAAAGTATTGAGAACAGCGACTCTTGAATCGGCAACGAACTCCACATCAATGGCTTGGCTAGCTGTAATTTTTCGTTATAACCGCATCATGCGGGTGCATTATTTAGTTATCAAGGGATGGTTGTGAGCCTTTACAAAATCATATACGATATATTTCTCAGAATTGCTCTTATAATGAATGACCATGCGCGCACCGCAGCCAATTCGTGTTTCTGCCCTAGGAGTCTTTGTAAATTTGTCCCTTTTGTCCTTCCCCCTCTTACCCTCCTTGGCACAGACAAACAATTTGGATGTAATTTTACTGTCAATTATTCTTTTGTTTCCGTACTCCCTTTGGATACTGAATCCGACTCTACTCCCGTATGTATTGTAAAAATCATACGCATCTGTCTCGGATTTAAAACACATATTTGCCCTTAGTTTAAATTCAATTTGTTGGCTCTTGACAACTGCCCTTGGTATGTCTTCGACATTAATTAAATTAACTTCCATCTCATACAATTAAGTAACAAGCTTGGATCATCAACCAATAAAATCACGATGGTCGAGTTAATTTGTAAATCTTAATCAAATTATATGCAATGTACATGGTTTATAATAGATAACTTAGACCTGAATAATATTGAATGACAAACAGAATAAAACAATAATGTAGAGAAACCATTCGATCATATTTGATTGAAAAGATTAATCGCTGAAGTAAAGGTAACATCCCATTTTATCTCACTAAAATTCTCAATTTCACATTTTCAGTGTCAATGACTGAGTAAAGGAAAATTTCGAATTTTATCATTGCAATTCTTAATTTCTCACTGACGCGAGTCTTCACAATTTATTCCATTACAAATCAAAAAATTCCAGATTGCATGTAAATGACTGAGTTAGTTAAGACTAACATCTCATTTTAGTCAAATAAAATTTTCAATTTTCTCAACTAAAAGTAATATCCCATTTTATGTCACTAAAATTTCCAATTTCACATTTTTAGTGTAAATGACTGAGTAAAGGAAAATCTCGAATTATATCATTACAATTTTCAATGACGTGAGTCAATGACTGATTGTATAAATTTTGAATTTATTTCATTACGAATCAAAAAAATTCAGATTGAATGTAAATGACTGAGTTAGTTAACACATCTCATTTAAGTAAAATAAAATTTTCAATTTTCTCACACCTGGTGTCAATAACTGGCTTAGTAGCAAACATAGTAATTTATTTCATTACGAATTTTATTTCGGACAGTTTTAAGTATCAATTCATGAGTAAATAATACATGAATAAGAGTAAATTTATACAATACAAAATTTTAAAATTAATGCATCTGTAACGTCACTGAAAAATACAAATAAAAGAAAATTTCATCTTTTTTGTTCACAAAAAAATTTAACATAAATGAATCTGTCAAATACATTCAATAGTACATCATAATGAAAACAAACTAAATAAACGCATATCCATAAATACATTCATAGTAAGAAAAGTGAACTAACTAAATTAATTTCACGTTCAAGTTGGACTATATTCACAGAGAGAGAAAGTAAAGCGAGAGAAAGTGAACTAACCAATTTAATTTTACATTCAAGTTAGAATGAAAACCTTTACGGCTTCTTCTAATACCTTTTTTTAGAAAATTTTAGGAAGATGATAATATTTGGTCTTTCAAATTATGGATTTTGCATCTTCTAGATTATAGGTTTTGCAAATAAAGCTAAAAATTTGGGAAGAAATTTTTGAACAATTCAATCCTTTCATGTATCCTGTGAAGGTAGGTGGGCACATTTAACGCTTGGGGGGTGTTTTAGGTATTTTTTTATAGTCTTGCAATATTTAATTTTAAAAATATTTTCAGTAACTGTTTTAAATATTATACTGTATAAATGTTCAAATACATATTTTATATTTACCGGGCTAAAAGTTAACCAAAACTACACCATTTTAAATTAAATGGAGAGGAAGTGGACGCATCCTAATTCGACACGATTTCTATCCTCGTAAACAAATCAACTTTTTATTATGCTGCATTAGCGTACGAGAGAGTTTCTTCCAAGACACGTGGTCGGTATTATGGCAAGTCAAATTCACTGCTGGAGTGTCTCTGTATACAAAGCGTGTACGCGGACTCTATCTGGTCCATCAGATACCTTAGACATGCCATGCATGTGCATTTATAGAGCGAAAAACAAATGAGAGCAAGTACAGCCCTAATAACGCTCTTTATGAATTAGTATAAAAGCAAGAGTGTCCCATCACTTTTCTTCCCATCCCCAATCTCTCTCTCTCTCTGCATTCTCTTCCTCTCTCTCTCTACAATCAGAATCCATTGTGAATGGTGGAAATCTCAAGCAATCGGTTAATGATCGCCCCTTTCAATTCAAGGGGGATCTCGGTTGGCTCTGGTTTCTCCTTCGCTTCTTGCAAGGAAGCCTGGTACTATCGCTGCCTCGGCCTCGACCCCTAAACCAAACCCCCCCTTCAATACCCTTTTTTTTTCTCTCTCTTTTAGAAAAGAAAAACCCTATTCCTCAATTCAATTTCTTCAATTTTGTTTATCTGAAATTTTTGGTAAGTCATCATGATTCTGAACAAGCAAAAGAAGAACCATGCCGGCAAGGGCAATCGGCTCTTGATCAGCGTTAGCGTTCTTGGCAGTGCTGGCCCCATTCGTTTCGTCGTCAACGAAGAAGAGCACGTCGCCGCCGTCATCGACACGGCGCTCAAATCGTATGCTCGCGAAGGCCGCCTTCCTGTTCTCGGCTCCAATCTCAACAATTTCGTGCTTTACTGTCCCAATGCCGGAACTGAAGGTAATCAAAATTTGAACAATTTCGTTAATTCTCATCAATTTCTTTGAATTGTTTGACAAATTTCGAAGAATTTTATTTGGGTTTTTTTTTTCTTTTTTTTTATTTATAAAAAGTGTTTGTTTTGTTTGGGTGTAGTTTTGAGTCCATGGGAGACAATTGGGTCGCTGGGATTCCGGAATTTCATGCTCTACAAGAAACCCGAGGTCGATGATGACAAAACGACGGAAGTGATTGCTAGGAAGGGCAGCGCAAGTTGGAAGGCATGGTTCAACAAGTCTAAGTCTTTCAATCTCAGAATTTCCACCCATTAAGTTCATTTGAATTACAGAATATTATCATATTTGCCCTTTATTGCATTGTTCTGTTTAGGATTGCCTTCGTTTTGAATTTATGCTTGTATGAATAAATTGTTACATTTTTTTTCGACAAGTGAATAGAGGGTATTTTTCTTGGCACAAGTTGATTGCTTGCTACTATGGGAATGGTAATGTTTTTGCTTATATTGAAGAATTGTAGTTATCGGAACCTCGCAGGGAGAGTCATAGACTCCATTCTTTTGAAATCTATTTTGCTATTGTAAGTAATGGTCTATTTGAGAAGAGAATCTAATTTTATAGCGTAAACAACATGAAGAATGTGGTATAATGAAATTGAGATTATCGCCATCAAGAATGACACACTAAAAGAATTAGTTAAAGATTAATTGATGTAAATTAGATGGTTCATGATCTATATGTTTTGGAGCTAAAAACAAAACTATATGTTTGAGAGCACAGTGAGTTGACCTTCGATTCAGTGACACAAATGTATGTTACTAGAAGTATCTTTTAGCATGTTTGAGAGCTCAGTGAGTTTACCTTCGATTCAGTGACACCCATGTATGTTACTAGAATTATCTTTTAGTATGTTTGAAAGCTCAATGAGTTAAGGTAAATAATATATGTTACTAGAATTATCTTTTAGTATGTTTGAAAGCTCAATGAGTTAAGATAAGTAACGAAAGGGGAATGGTGAGGGGAACATTAGGTATAGTTAGAAAATTAGAAAAAAGTAGACTTAGTGGTATGGTCAAATTCAACACAGACCTGATAATGCACCTATAAAAAGAAGAGTTATTTGTTTAGAGGGTAAGCGACAAAGAAGCTTACCAAAATTTACGTGGAATGAAGTAATTAAAAAATCTAAATTTAATAGAGGACATGATATATAATAGGAAAGAATGAAAAAAAGAGAATTCATATGTCCGACCTAGTGCAAAATAAGTAAATTAATAAGATTGGAAAAAGCAAATTTTACTCGGAATAATATAGACCAATCGAAGGTGCTTTTAGAATTAATAGGCATCCAAGCAGTGATCTAGTAGCTGAAGTGTTGAACAATCGAAAAAAACCATATATTAGTACAACAATAATGCAAAAATATCAATATATATATAGTGGTAAAGAATAACAAAGAAGTGCACCAACGCCTCTAACAAATTCTAACCATTAAGACTCCTCCATCCCCTTCAACTCCATTGCCAAGTTCCTCGCTCAGCACAACCACTCCACAAAGCAATACCATTGCCGCAACGTTCAGTGCACACCACAATGCCCCGAGAAATTCCAACCTCACTGTGCTCCATTTCTTGAACCGATTCACTATACACTTACTTAGACCCAATTCTCGCAGAACAATTGCAACTGTAGCTAAAATGTTTTGGAGTTACAGTTGGACGAATTTTGGGGAATGATTTAAGAAAGGTAGCAAATAACATATATTACTAACACTGCGGATTTGTGAGCAAATGAATCCCTCTTTATTCCTTCACACCTCACTACTGTTCTCTAACTAGCTCAGACGCATCACTGGTCCTTCCTCTCTCTAAATTTTCACATTCTCTCTTTAGAAACCTCAATATTGAAGTTCATCTTTCATGTTGTCAAAAACATGTCTCGGGTTTTACCCTCTATAAGACCATCTAGACCTCTCTGATGTGTGAAAAATGGCTCGCTTCGTCACACATGAGAGAGAGAGACTTGGCTCTGAATTTTTTTTGCTCGCCAAGCCGTTTGATACTATTTTATGATTTCACGTTTTCTTTATGTAGATCGGTTTTGAAGTGGTATGATGTTTATAAAGAAGGATGTTGTGTTTTTGAAAGTTGCACTAAAATGATCAAGTTGAGCACTTCCTCTGATTCTAGTTTTGCCCTTGATTTCAATATCGGACAAACTCTGAATAATTTTTGTGCATATTGTTAAGAGTCAAACTCTGTTGAAAGATCTTCCCCTTTTTAATCGGTAAGATCATGGAAGAGATGCCATCCACTAGATATGTGGAGGTTCAGAGTGCCAGAATGGCCGTTGGCTATCTATCTGCTCATGTGGATCCCCATGGTGTGAGTAATGAGAGGTATAGAGATTATTGTGAGAGTGGTTTGAGCGGGAAGTTGGGATCTAGCATGTATTTATCATGATGTTGTATATATATATATATATTTGTCGCATTGTTTGATCTTGTTATGTTGCATAATTCAAGTGCATGTGAGTTGTTTTTAAATGTTGCTACATGATATGGAGGTTGACAGGTTTCCATTTATACCAAGCGTGTGTGTGTATATATATATATATATATATATATATATATATTTGTTGAATTGTTTGATCTTGTTATGTTGCATAATTCAAGTGCATGTGAGTTGTTTTTAAATGTCGCTACATGATATGGATATGGAGGTTGACTGGTTTCCAATTATACCAAGCGTGTATATATATATATATTTGTCGAATTGTTTGATCTTGTTATGTTGCATAATTCAAGTGCATGTGAGTTGTTTTTAAATGTTGCTACATGATATGGAGGTTGACAGGTTTCCATTTATACCAAGCGTGTGTGTATATAGATATATATATATTTGTCTAATTGTTTGATCTTGTTATGTTGCATAATTCAAGTACATGTGAGTTGTTTTTAAATGTTGCTACATGATATGTAGGTTGACAGGTTTCCATTTATACCAAGCACCTGTCATGTTGGTTTATTTCATAAATGCCCACAGGTTTCCCTGAAAACAGCTTCATCCCCGATATCACTTGGAAGTACAGGAGAGGCCCTGCTAGGTCTAGACTAACAAAGCCCAACCCGCCTTTTTCATTAGTTGCTGGAGAGTTGTGGCACCCCTTTTTTTGTTTTTAACAATGCTATTTAGGCCGATTTTTCAAGCAGGTGTGTGTTGTCGAATGAATTTTTATTCCTTTGATGCAGTGAATTAGCTCAAATGTTGATCCCGTCCACTACACTTCGGAAATTCACAATGGTTTTGGGAATCGATTTTAAATCATTTATTTATTTTGATTTTGAACGATGGTGATGGGCCTCTTAGAGAACTTCACATTTGACCATTAGGCCGATTTGTTCGTTAATTTTCTTTACTTTCTAATTACAGACACTAAAATTTTATGGCGATTTAATCAATGTTTGATCAATCAAGAAGTTAGTGTTCACGAACTTAATGGGTTTGTCAACAATTTAAAGAATAATTTGGGTCTTAACATCAAACAATTTGATCTGGGCCAACGAGTTACATCAAATTATTTGATAAGCCCAAACCCATTTGAAAATATGTTTGGATAATCTTTATAAATAAAATAGATATCAATGTAAGATAATTACACTCTCAACATTGAAGCTTGGATGACAAGAACAACAAGCACATCAGTTCTCGATCAGAAATTCTTTTGATCTTCAACAACAGATATTGCAAATATTTGAAACAGATATTGCAAATATTTGAAACAGATTCAATAACTTGACTAAAGATCAAACTCGAATAGTCCTTGGATCCACATTCTGAAGGAGATCGAATCAAAAGAAACATTATTTGTATAAAGAATATTTATAGAAAAATGTATTCAATTTATTACCGAATTAATAAAATTGTTATTTTCTTCACTTTTTCAGTCTTAATCTTTTGGACAAGAAATTTGCGCCTACACTAATTATATGTTAAGGAATGCTTATGTTTTGGATTATGCATTTATCTAAAGTCACACAATCCATGCCCTGTAATAAAATTCTTGGAATTGATAGCAAATTCTAATTCTTTGAATGGTAGACAACCATGTATGAGTAGATGTACCTAATACTGAATTTAAAAAAAAAAAAAAAAAAGTTAGGATGATGCAGAACTAAAAATGAACCTACAATATTAAGAAATGATAACAAATTCTTGCATGGTATGGTTCGCTTCATATTGATCATTTTTTATTTTGTTATTTATTTGATAATTTTTTTCTATTATAAGATATATCCAAACAAGTTCTTAAAAGAATATAGTGTTAGTAAAATAATAGTCTAATAATAATTAAATAATATAACTCAATTAATTAGATCTAGCGGTGCACTGTCCCTTATATCAACTCTTAATTGTCTCAATAGTTTAAAATAAACAGTTAAATATATTTGAATGGGTGTGTTGGTTGATTGAAGCCACACATCTCTTAATATTTAAATTAAAATAGTCAGAACCCTCACTATATATGTGAAAGGAGGCTTAGAGTCCATCACAAAAGGTGAGGGTTGAAAAACGTTTCCGCAAATATTAGTTTCAAACTGAGTCTCCATATGTCTCCCTGTCAAAAATATGCATTTAAACAATGAGTTTAATTTGTGTTGAAATTGATTACATATGGTAGTCTGATTAATATATGTGTATAAACACATATAGACACTTATTAGTTTTACTTTATTTAGTTAACATACTTTCTATTTTAGAATTATTTAAATTAATATTTATTTTTCATGTATAAAATTTAAACCATATATTTTTTTCTTAAATTTCTTGAATTAAATTCCTTACCAGGAACATACCCAAAAGCTATCGACTGTGGATCACTACTGTCATGTAGTTGATTCCACTGTTTATTGTCTGCTAACAACTCAGAGAAATCCAAAAGTACTGGATTATTCGTATCTATACCAAAAACAAAAAACATCCTCATCTAGATTCACAAAATTATCCCGTTCGACTGATTTACCCACTACTCTTGATTATCCGACATGATATTTACACAACTGGTTGGTTTCTAACCATGCACTCTTTTCCATACTGAACCGAGCACTAATTTGTGTAGGCCTCAATGGATTCAATGCTCCTAAGCAAAATGAATTATATATCTTGTGGTTAATATTTTCTTTATGTCACAATCAACCATAACCCTCTTTTTTTTTTCATAGATAATGCCAAACTTGAGTGCAAACTCTTCGTGATCACTTTTAACAATCAGCTTCTTTTTTCACCAACACTATCTTATATTTATAAAAATTATCAATATTTTCTTCGTGTGTGATGATGGAATAAATAAAGTATCCTAACGTTTAGGCCTACCAATGCTATTTTTTAATTGCCAGTGAATGTTGAGATGAGGGTCCATCCACTCATTATATCTGTTAGAGGTTTAAGCTCAATTCTTGCGTTGGTACCAAAAAATAAAAATTTTACATTCACATTTCAACACATTTTTTACTTTTTTTTTTTTTGAGTTAAATAAGATAAGACTCAAGAATCAAAAAAGTTCTTTAAATTAAGCATGCTTTAAAGCACCTTTATTTATTTATTTAATATGTAAACCACCTTTATTTCTTTTTTTAATATGTAAACCACATTTATAGCAAGTAATAGTATATCAGCATATGCACTTCATCTGTCAGCAAGGCAAATGTGTTTGGTAGAGTGAAAAATAGAGAATTGCGCCGAAATTGTGACCTTTGCATTTTGCTTTTAATCTCTAGCACATAGACAGAATTTTCAACATGGCCAAAGACATTATATAGTGATAACTTTTTATAATCTTCACACAACAAAGTAGGGCAAAAAAAAAGAATAAGAATAAGTGAAAAACATTTATTTTAAAAGTGAAATACTTTAAATTATGAGTTTACAACACCTTTTAAATTTGAATTTATAATACTATCATTTGAAGTTCAAAAAACATGAATTAGTGACTTTCACATTCAAAATAAAGATGTCACGCCATGCTGATGGATGAGTCTGTATTTACTTTTTCAAAATTGAGTTAAAACATTAAACAACACAAACGTCATACGATGAACCTCAAAGCTGACACATTCTTTATATACAAATTTAATCTTACATAACTTTCATTACAACAATCTTCAGAATGTCAACAAAAGTCTTTGAATAGCATGACTATTGTTGAGTTTTGAACCCTCACATGGATGAAATTCAGTACATACATGAATAACAATACATACATGGATGAAATTCATGCACTACTTCCATAGCCTTCCTTCTAACAAATAAGGTACATATATATGATATAAACATAGGTGCAGTGATCCAACATAAAAATTGTAGTGGGTCCACTAAAATATATCAGTAATCCAACATTAAATCAAGCAAGAGATATTAATAGCAGTTGATTCATCCACAGATAAAAAATTAAGAATCAATAAAATTTAAAATAAGAATTGAGCCTTATTCATAAAAAAAATAAAAAATAAAACCCAAAAATAGCTTCCGTCTGCTTCTGAGTGTAAAGTCATTTCTCATTCAACCTGTTAAACGAATCAAAATATACGAATAATAGAAATTTCTTAAAATTAAAGAAAGCGAGAACAAATTTAAAAAACAATAATTTGCACCTATTTGACAAAAAAAAAATTTAAATGGAGCAAAAAATATTAATAGCTGATTCATCCACAGATAAAAAATAATAATTAATAAAATCTAAAATAAGGATTAACCATTATTCATAAAAAAAACCCAATTTACCCAAGAATTGAAGGCCTAATCAGATATGATTATACAAACGATAATTTTGCTTCTGGGTGTAATCTGTGCATAGACTTCATCTACTTCTAATACAGCCTATTAAATTAATCAAAGTATATGAATAATAGAAATTTCTTAAAAACAAATAAAGTAAAAACAAATTTAGAAAGTAATAATTCCCACCTACTTGACAAAAAAATAGAGATTTCTTAAATAATAAAAAAAAAAAAAAAATTTAGAAAGCAATAATTCCCACCTACTTGACAAATCCACCTGGATGAAGCATTCGAGTCGAATAGCGAATTCCATAACTTAATCAACTATCTACCGGAGCACATCCAACGGGAGTTTCTTATTTGTACAAAAACTCCTTCAAGCAAATCCACCGCTTGGAGCTCCGATCGGCCGACGTTGAACTCATGGTATCGACACCGACGACGGCGTAGTCTCCTCACTCAATGCTGCATCCGCCAATGAAGTTGTGTTCTTCAACACATTGACCATACACAAAGCAAAAGATAGAGAAAAATCAAATAGGTTTCTTTTATCAGTAAGTTTAATTCAAGAACATCAATAAGTTGTTCCTGAAGACCAAAATCACAAAAAGTTAAGAGAGAGAGAGAGAGGGTGGGTTTCAAAAAATACCTGCAAACGGTGTGCTTCTCAACTGTGACATAGATCTGATTCTTCTCCGGTAAGATCAAGCAATGGCTCCAGTGGCCGTTGCAGGTGTGTTGAGAGCTTGATCTGCCAGATCTGGCCATTCATGAACAGCCAACGCCAGCCAACACCAGCTAACACCGGACTGGTAGACGCAAGTCTCGTTGCAGCTCGAAGTAGTGCCAACGAGGGGTGGGCCACGACGGGGGAGTTTCCACGGTAGACGTAACTCTCGTTCAAGCTGAGACACTGAGAGAGGGTGGGTTTCTAAAAATACTTGCAAACGGTGTGCTTCTTAACGGCATCATAGATCTGATTCTTCTCCGATAAGATTGGGCAATGGGTGTTGCAGGTGCATCAAGGTTTCATTGGCCAGATTTGGCCATTCGAAAATAGCACCACTGAAGCTGAAGGTTGATCGGTCGAATTTGTTGCAGATCTCGCACACGAACCAACGTAGATCTCGCACACAAACCAGTGAGAGTGATATACATCACTCTAGATCTATCATATAATAAATAAATAAATAAAAGAGGACATAAAGAGAGAGAGTGAGCAGATCTTGCACACGAACTAGTGAGAGTGATATACATCACTCTGGATTTGCAATATAATAAATAAATAAAATAGAAATAAAAAAGTGAAAGTGATTTAAAATATAAGAGAGAAGAGAGAGAGAGAGATAAAAGAGGAGAGAGAAAAGAAATAAAAGAAATGAATGTGTAGGAGGGTGTGATATGAATATCAGTGGGTGAATGATGACCGTTCATTGAAGATTGGGAGAGTAATTTTAGACCGTAGATAAGTATAGATATTTGGAACCATCAGATTGATGTTTTAAGCGTTTTTGATCGTTAGATGATGAAAGTTTTTTGGGGGGAAATTCAAATAGAAAGCTTAAATGTAATATATATATATATATATATATATATATATATATATATATATATATATATATAGTAATACTCTTTGTAATTTAAATTTTTACTAATACACATCTTCAAACATAAAAGAAATAATACAAGTGAATCTTTCACAAGATGACAACAACAATAACAATCAAGCCTTCTTTCAACTACTTAAGGTCGGCTACATAAGTTCTATGTGTTGACCTCAAGCTTTTAACCCAATGTTATTTAGGTGATAACAATATATTATAGTGTAAATTTAATAAGTTTACTTGAGTATGCAGTTTACAAGATATCAAATTATCTCAAGTATCTTAAAGGCTCTAGACTTCAAAAGGATTTTCGAGAAGATATATAAAACCACATGATTATGGAACTCAAAGACCAAAAATCAAGATGAATGGCAAAGTTGAAGTAGGTCCAATCAACATAATGATGGAATCCAAAGCTTAAAGAGTTAAATATCAAAAGACTTGGGTAGGCTAATCTTGGGGGAGTGCCAGACATTTACTACTGTAAAGTTATTTTTGAAGTAACTTCATTTGAATTCATTTGAAAGTTCAACCCTTTACTTAGTTGACTCTATGACCTAATGCATCTCATACATATTGTCACGCCCTAATTTTTGACTCCCAAAGACCGGAGGTGAACCCATCCATTAATCCTAATGAACCTTCTTAACTTCTCAAAACACCGCTAAAGCATAAATTTATACACGCACTCATGGGTACCTATACTCATCATCAATCACCTCAATGGGCCCCACACTAGTCCAAGTACCTATACACGTTGTAATACCCTATTATTGTGAGGTTATTTAAATGTGTCATTTATTTATTTAGATTACTGATTTGTGAGTGTTTTAAATGATTTTATTTAAATCTTGTCAATGTGTTTATTTATGTTTAATTTAGATGCTAATTGTGTGGTATTAAATGCTTTAGGTGTTTTAAATAAGTGTGTAGTAGTTTTATTAAATATATATTTTTATATATATAATTTATTTTTATTTTTTATTGGTGAGGGTTGGACCTTTTATTGTTTCTTTTATTTTGGGTTGGGTTTTGTTTTAGTTTATATTTGGGCTCATGGAGGGAAGGGATGAGTTTATTTTATTTAGACCCAACTGCATATGTTTTAAGGAAGAATATATATATATATATATATATATATATATATATATATATATATTAGGGTTTTCTACAAATTTCATTATACATATAGTTTTAGAGAGAGAGATATAGAGAGAGGAAGAGAGGACGATACAAACCCTATGAAGGATTGGGAAAAAGATAATCAAATAAATACTCAATCAATTTACAAAAAAAAAAAATTAATTCCACAACTCAACCAATATACTCCAAGCATACATCCCATCCTCCTTATATAAAGCATTTAAACAATTATAAAATAAATGCTAGCAAGATAAATGAGTAAACCTATCAAAAGGAAACTTGAGCAATTACCTATGGATATGATGTAAAAAGTAAAACTTACATAAGCAATTAATCAAGCACTTGGAGTGCTACTCATTCATTCATAAAATAGTTCATTAGATTAGGAATGAATTGAGCTAAGTGGATAAATGTCTATCAATGCTAAAATGGAAATAAATCTCATAGAGACATTTTATCAAATACATGGTGTGCAATATCTCTACACAATTATGCTCTTCATATCTATTCAAAATATAAAGACATTTAACAAGAATAATGAACATAATAATGTAAGGAGAGTAAGGATAGAGAAATGCAAACATTGACACCAATCGTACATGCCTCAAGAGCACTTCTTGAGGTTTCCACTATAGATCCTTCCTTAAGGGTGGAAAACAAATCGTACAATTGCCAAGTGAACTACTTGGGTTTCCTTGCTCAATGAAAACCTCACCAAGACTTCTTTGCCAAGCTCATGACTTGGGTTTCCTTGCTCAATGAAAATCTCACCAAGACTTCTTTCCCAAGCTCATGACTTGGACTTCCTCCTTCTTTTGACGGTTAAGAGATAACCATTGCTCACTTTAAAGGGTGGAGAGCATTACCCAATCCTTCTCTTTTTAAGGTAGAGAATGAACTTTTCTTTTTTTTTCGGGCTTGGAGAAAAACTCTTACAAAGCTTCTTCAAGCTACTCATGCCAAGAGAATCTCTTGGTCTTCTTCTCTCAAAAATAAGAAATTTGTGTACAATGAGTGTCTCTCAAATAGACAAGATATACAAATTCAAAACTCTCTCAAATCTAGAGTTACAATTAATGAATCAATAAGAAAGCTCAACTCTATAATGATGAATGAAATACCACAAATATATTGATCTTTGGAAGAATATGGTCAAATGTGGTGACTATCTCTATAGAATATGAATTCTAAGATTAATGATAGATTCAATCAACAATGGATGATCAACTATATGTTTGGTTGGTAGTCTCTCTCACTTGTATAATACATATATAATGTGTATTTATAGCCCAAGAATGAATTATAGCCATTTGGAAGTGGTTAGGAATCATTTAATGCAAAAATTAGTCGTTCAGATCTGTTCCCATAATATTAGTCGATTGGTCATTTAGCAGTAATCGACTGATGAGTCTTTTCAAGACAAAAATGATTTTTGAAATAATATAAGTCGACTGATGAGATTCTATAAGTCGACTAATTTGCCCTTCTAGAAATGGCTAAAAAATTCTGTCCAGGTTAGACGATTCTTAGTCGATTGAGGGAAACTTTCTTAAAAAATATTTCAAGGCATAAGTCGACTGATGCATTTTCATAAGTCGTCTAATCTGTTCCTCTAGGAATGTCAAGAAATCACAGTCTATATTAGTCGACTAATATGATTGTATAAGTTGACTGATGTATGCTGAACATTAAAAAATAGAGTTTTGACATCCAAACAAAGCCTAAACCATCTAGGATTTTTAAGATATGATTCAAATAAGATTAAGTCCTATTTTTACATGTCTAGAGACCATTAAAATGATATGCATGAGTTGCATTGGGTCCTAGAGTTAATAAGTTATAAGGTAGGTTTTTTGAATATTTTGACAAACTTGAACCTCCTCAAAATCCACTATGGCCTTATGAAATAAATCAATTTGATCCAAGGTCCTTGACTTCATACTTCACTAAATGCAAATATTTAGAATTAAAGATATTTTCAATTGGAGATCCTGTCAATATTACTTAACACTTTTCATGATTTAAACATATAAGTTCAAAGCCTTATTTCTCTAATTCTTAGTGACCATCTAAATGATATAAATGAAGTACATGACCTATTGTTTATGGTCTAAGGACTTATTAATGATATGCATGAAATGTATTTGTCATAGAGCTTTCAAGTGAGAACATCAAAGTAAATTTACAAAGATTACCTATACACTCACCAAGACTAAATTACCCAATCTTCAATATCTTCTTTGATCTTGATGTGCATTGGGTGAAATATTTTTTCTTTGATATTATTGCCTTCATCCTTTTCTCATGTCCTTGATATGAGCTTTTGAATATAGATGGGCATAATAAATGTGAGCTTTGGATACCTTTGCAAGGTGTCATTGATCCTCTTGTCTTACTTTGAGTCTTGTTAGAACGTAACCTGTTTAAAGCACAAACTCAAGTAGACATTAAATCTTAACACTTGCAATATTTTGTTATCATCAAAATAACTAAGATAACCTTGATTGACAACTTTGGTTCAGCAATGATTTTCAACATAGATACTGGATGAGATAACTTTACCTCATTAGACAGCACAGTGAAGAAATTTGCTTTTGTACCATGTCTGAAATGAGGGATCCTGAAAAATAGAGAGTGACGGTGGAACAGGCCATATCGCAGAAGGTGGGGGTGGGGGTGGTGCTGATGCTTGTTCTGGTGCTGAAACGATATAGTCATGGCAGCGCTTGGTTCGCCGATCATTAGATTCTGCGGTAGTGGTTGGTTTCGGTTTCCCGGTGGAGGGTCGTCCTCCCATGGTTTTTGGAGGCATGATGTTTCGTGCGAGAGAGAAGGTGAAGCGATAGTTTGGACAATAACGGCATGACAGAAGCCTTTGGTCGCTCCTATGTGAAAGGATAACTTCTTAAACAGCCCTATGTTGCTGGTTCAATTTAGTAGGTTGGACCAGAAAATTACAGAGTAGTGTGAGGAAGAGAGGCAACGAAATCCTAAGTCGACTTCTAGAGAGAATGAAAAGATTGTGAAATAAAACAAAGGGAAAAATAAATAACAGTACACAATTGATAAGGAAAGTCGACTTTTATAACTAGGAAAGTAGACTGCCAAAAACAAAAAAGAGAGTCAACTTGCTCTTTTGAGAGAGTCGACTGTTTGTGAGTAAAAATGAAAAAGAAAGAAAATTAATAAATAAAAGGAATATATAGAGACAGTCGACTTTTTGAAAAGGGGAATTCGACTTTCTTTCCTTTCTCAAAACCCAAGAAACACTCTAGAAAAAATAGTCAAATTTAAATAATGGAAGAGTCGACCCTGAATGGAAGGTAGAGGATCTTATGGACTTCCAAAGCCTCTCATGAAAAACACATCTTCTTAGAGGCCTTATCTCGGAAGATATCATTAGCACTATAGAGGGGATCCCTATTACCTCTACTGAACAACCTGATAAGATCTGTTAGGGACCAGAACCTTCTGGAGAATTTACAGTTAGATCGGCCACAAGAATTCACCAAATGAACTTTGATAATACACATCCACCTAGGAATAATACACTCTCTTGTTGTTAGAAAAAAAACCCAGAAAAGTGAAAAATGTTCTTTTGGCTTGTCACTCTTAATCGGTTACCTACAAAAGAACTTATAACAACCAGAAGAATAATCAGTGACCCGATCTGCCCCATATGCTCAAATGACATTGAAAGCACCAACCACATTCTTCTACATTGCAACAAAGCACAAGAGGTCTGGCGCTTAGCCTACCCTCACATAGGAGATATCTTAGATAGACGAGCCCATAACATGAGCGTGAAGGAGTGGTGCAACCAAGTATCATCCTTGAGCAGGCATAAAGAAAACACGATGACAGAGTGTGTTTATCCTTTGGCACATATGGACAGCCAGAAACAAGCAGATTTTTTCAAACTCTATCTTATTCATAGTGATGAATGAAAAGAAAATATACAATCATGTACTCCACAGCAGTGAACAATAGCCTTCTTCAGAGAGTGCTCTATCACAGGGATCAACGACAACTCCAAGAGAAAGAGATTCAACATATCAAATGGGCGCAACCAATGGGAGGATTCGTGAAAATAAACTTCGATGGGTTTGTCATAGAGGAAGGAAGGCGACTGTGGGGAGCATCATAAGGGACGAGCAAGGTCGATTCTTGGCAGGCACAGTCATCAATTGTGGCGCCACTACCATCACGGTTGCCGAATGCACTAGCTTGAGGGCTGGAGTCAAGCTAGCGGCACAACTAGGCTTCCAGATGTGTGTTATCGCAGGCGACTCGAAAGTGGTGAACCAAGCAATCAATGGAGAAGGAATAGGTCCATGGAGGACATGGAACCTGCTAGGATAAACTAAGTGTATCTTAGAAATTCAACAAATTGAGTGGACAGCGCAGTATGAGTTCAGGGAGGGTAAAATGGCAGCTGATGCGCTGGCCAAAGAGGGACATAGAGGAAGACACATGCAGGTATGGATTGGTGAACCACCTACCTGCATTAGAGAAGCTTTGTTTGGATATTTAGTGGGGAGGGCAACCCCCAGATGTGTTGCCTAAGTGTTCTGTTAGTGTCTCCTTAACCCCCCCCCCCCCCCAAAAAAAAGAACAAAAACCATAGCTTAGCCTTTTTATTAATAAGTTTTTCTTAGTCTTTCGACTCATCCATCTCAACGTCCTCATCTCTACTACGCTCATTTTGTAAACATGTTTTCTTACTGCCGAACATTCAGTTTCATAAAGCATAGTCGATCTTATTGTTGCCTATAAAATTTTAGTTTGATTGGAATGGGTCGGCCACATAGAATTCCTAAAGAACACCTCCACTTTACCCACCAAAATCTCATTTTATGAACAACATACTCCTCAATCTCTCCATTTTTATGGATAATAGAACCAAGATATCGAAAATGGTTATTTTGGGGGTCTTTTTTGGCCGTCAATTTTTACTAGTGCATCCTCATCATGTGAGTCCTTATTAAAGTGGCACTCTGTATACCTGGTCTGACTTATTTTGAATCCCTTGGACTCCAAAGCAGGTCTCCAGAGTTCTAGGTTTGCCTTGACCCCGTCTCTAGTCTCATTAACTAACACTACATTATCTGCAGATAACATACACCAAGGGACTCCCTCTTGAATATACGCAGTTACAAAGTAGGGAATAAAGTACAAAGCAAGGAGGGTGAGAGAGAGAGGCAGCGAATATATAAATTTGTTAGAGGCATTACGGGGATGAGGACACACGTGGCTTTCAGGTAGAGGCTGTGAATGCCTGAGTGTTTTGAGGGGTGTAAAGGTGGCTATACGATCGAGGATGATTGGGTCGTACAAGGGGGGGTGTAACCGACAAATGCCGGTGGCTCTTGTGCTTCTTTGCCTCTGTCAACTTTTTGTTTTGTCGCTTACCAGGCTGTTTCAGGTGACCGGGAAAGCAATGTTTTTCAGCTATTTTGGAGCATTTCATTTCCATTTCAGGGGTCATTTTTCTTTCTCAGCTTTTACTATCGGTCGTTGGATGGTGGTATTGAAGTTTCATCTGACAGTTAGGGGGAGGCGTGTGGTTGTCTCATGTCTTCGTTCGAGTGTTAAGCCCGAAAGCCTTTATAGTTTTCTTTTTATGCCATTATTGAATGCAGGCGCGGAAGCCCTTGATTCTTTGGATGCCAATGCGTCTCTTGTTTCAGCTGATTCTCCGGTTGCGTCTTAAACTGCGGATTCTCCTTTTGCTACGGATGAAGATTTTAATCCAGGACATCTTTCAACCAAAAAAACGAGGGGACCCCAACTGGCCTAGAAATGAGGCTAGAGTTATGATTTTTCGCTGGAAGATTGGTCTTCTTAAGGGAATCTTTTATGCTGTCTGAAATCCTTGTTTTCAATCTATATATCCAACCCAAGAGTGTACCGGAGCGAACACTAAAGCAAGTGGAGTGTACGAACAAGTCAATTAAATCTCACTGGTAATGCCTATTTCTCTTCTAATAGCATAAATCCTATCTTCTTGGAAGGGCTTGGTGAAAATATTAGCTAATTGATTTTTCGTATTGACGAAAATAAGCTTGATATCTCCTTTGGACACATGATCTCCTAAGAAATAATGTCTAATTTCAATGCACTTTATTCTTGAGTGATGTATAGGATTTTTGGAAATACAAATAGCACTTGTATTATCACATCTAATAGGTATGTGATCAAATGTAAGTCCAAAATTCTTAAGTTGTTATTCGATGTACAATGTTTGTACACAACAACTACCGATTGCCACTTATTCAGCTTCCGCTATCAACAAAGCAGCGAAATTTTGTTTCTTACATGACCATGATACTAGGGAGTGTCTTAGAAAATGACAGGTACCACTAGTGCTTTTTCTATCTATTTTGCATTTGGCAAAGTCGATATCAAAATAACTTATGAGATCAAAGGATGTATCCCTAGAAAACCAAAGTCCTAAATCAATAGTGTCACTCAAATATTTGAAAATTCGTTTAACAACACTTAAATAGGATTCTTTGGGACATGATTGGAATCTTTCATATAATCAAATACTAAACAAGATATTCAGTCTACTTGCCGTTAAGTATAAAAGACTTCCAATCATATCTCTATATTCTTAATATCAACATCTTTCTCTTTTTCATCCTTATTAAGTTTAGAGGCATTACTCATAGGAGTTTTTGTATGTTTGGCGTCCTCTAAGACAAATTTCTTTAACAAATCTTTAACATATTTAGATTGGCAAATGAATATACCATCCAATGATTGTTTGATTTGCAATCCTAGAAAGAAGTTAAGTTCACCCATCATGATCATTGGTTGAACAACTCCGACATTCCACACATGGTTCATTTTCCCCATTTCCTCACAACAACCCCATATATGGATTTCAAATATATAATGTCTAACATGTCATTTTCATGCTTCTCAAATACACAAGCTAGTAATAAGAGTATCTAGCATGCATTTCTCACCGCATAACTACATATAGTCACATATATGTCAAATCTTGCATATAAGTCAAATATACACATAACCTAGCACATTAGTATTCCTACTATCACATTTTAGACATTGCATATACTTAATCACCACATCATACATATAACATAACGTATCTATTTTGTGTGTAAGAATCACAAGGGAAGGAGAAAATATCAAATCCCAACCCCTCTCAACACTCACATACATGCAAACACACCTTATATTCTTCCAACTCTCCCGAAACCCTATAATCGACAACTAAGAGAGAAGGATAACCCCTACCTCGAATTTGGAAGGCTTCCAAGAAATTTCCAAGAATCTCACTGAGGTCTATCTTGTTGAAATCTAATATTTTTTGGTCTAAAATGAAGCCTTTGCCGAGCTCTACGCACTTTCCTTCTTCAGCAAATCTCGAATCCAAGCCAAAACCACTCAAAATGTAGAGATAATGTGGAGGGATGAAGTTGGGAGAAATTAGAGAGAGAAACAGCCACCAAAAATGGCTAGAATCTCTCAGCCTTAGATATTATAATATCTCGGGTGCCAAATGACTAAAACGTCCCCAAGCCACTTAACGTATCCTCCCAACTTTTATTTTCGATTTTGAAAGTTCATACGGCCTTAAAATCACTTCATTAACTCTCTAAATATTTTATTTGGTCTAAAACCAAAAACAATTATGTTCTAGAATTTCTCAGATTGTCAGGCCCACTTAGATCACATCCCGGGCCCCTGTTTAACCAAAAAGTTAAACTTTTTCAAATGTTTTCAAAACTTTCTAAAACCTCTATACAACTTCCCAAACATGTTTTCTCCACTTAAAAAATGTTTCACATCCTTAATGCATTTATGACAATTATGATGCATAAAAGGAAAATCGGCCAACATTAGTCGCGGTCTCTACAACCTCTCCACCTTTAAGGAATTTCGTCCTTAAAATTATAAACATACCTCAAGTGGTAAACAACTTGGGGTATTTTGAGTGGGCTTCTTGTTCCCGCTCCCACCTAGCCCCCTCAACTGCGTGATTCTTTCAAAGAACTTTAACCAAATGAATGGTTTTGCCTCGAAGTACTTGCTCTCTAGCATCTAAAATCTATATCAGTCTCTCCTCATAAGACACATTCTCCTGCACCTGAAAATCTGTCCAATCAAGAACATGTGAAGGATCCAGCTCATACTTTCTTAACATTGAAATGTGAAAAGTATTGTGCACACTTGACATTTACGATGATAATGCCAAGTGATATGCAACATTTCATGCATCGATAAACCGCGATGCTAGCTTCCCACTACGCCCTGCATCATTTCATGTTTGAAACCAAACAATAGAATGTGAATGACCATTCCATTCCTATTCTCATTCCATTTTATTATTGTGCACCAAACACAGTATAAGAACATTTAAGTTTTTCTCCCAAATAGAGCCTTCAACTATCCATACCATTCATAAAAGTTACCAATATGGCAGAAGGAGACATTACCTATGAAGGTGCAATTATTTACAAAATTATCGAAATACCTTTCAAATTGAAGGTGTAATTGAGACTAAGGCTTTGTTTGGATAAACATGAGAGAAAAGAAAGGATAACATTAGTTATGAGAGAAAAGAAAAGAGAAGATAACATGTATTCATGTTTGGATAAATTATGAAGAAAAAGAAAGGAAATGATTGTATTCTTGTTTGGAAAAGGTAAATGAGGAAAAAGAAAAGAAATCATTTTAATCAATTTACTATCATGTCCTTTTATGTTTATATTACAAGATATATTCAAATGTCTTTTAAATTTTGTTGTTTAAAATATTAGGATTATTTTTGGTATTATGAAAGATTCACTTATTCTTATCATTTCTTTTCAAATTTTCTCACTTTTGAGAGGATAGCACATGAGAGATTTGAAGGAATAAACTAATAACAATTCAAATATAAAAAATACTATCATTTCTTTTTCTTTTATTTTCCTTTGAATTCCTTCTATCCAAACAAGTCCTAAAAGTGGTTATCCTTGACCTTTGCAAAGGCAAGGCATGCCTCGTCAAGCGTATACCTTGCCTTCCGACAACGTGTGTGCGCAGACTCTATTTTAAACATGCCATGCTATGCATTTATTGAGCCAAAAACAAAGGACGGCAAGTCCAGCCGTAACAACGCTCTTTATGAATTAGTATAAAACCAACACAACCCCATCTCTTCTCCTCCCACCCCCAATCTCTCTCTGTCCTCTCTGCACTCTCTCTCTCTCTCTCTGCAATCAGAATCCCACAACCCCATCTCTTCTCTTCTCTCCCCAATCTCTCTCTCTACAATCAGAATCCATTGTGAATGGTGGAAATATCAAACAATCGGTTAATGATCGCCCCTTTCAATTCAAGGGGGATCTCATTTGCCTCTCGTTTCTCCTTCGCTTCTTGCAAGGAAGCCTGGTACTATCGCTGTCTCGGCCTCGACCCCTAAACCGAAAACCATATTCCTCTCTCTCTAGACCTTCCTCAATTCAATTTCTTCAATTTTGTTTATCTGAAATTTTTGGTAACTAATCATGATTCTGAACAAGCAAAAGAAGAACCAAAGCGGCAAGGGCAATCGCCTCTTGATCAGCATTAACGTTCTTGGCAGTGCTGGCCCGATTCGTTTCGTTGTTAACGAAGAACAGCTCGTCGCCGCCGTAATTGACACCGCGCTCAAATCGTACGCTCGCGAGGGTCGCCTTCCTGTTCTCGGCTCAAATCTCAACAATTTCGTGCTTTATTGCCCCAATGCTGGAACAGAAGGTAATCAAATTCTGAACAATTTGGTTAATATCTCATCAATTTCTTGAATTGTATGGCAAATTCTCAAGATTTTATTTGGTTTTTTGAAAAATGAAAGTGTTCATTTTGTTTGGTTTTAGTTTTGAGTCCATTGGAGACAATTGGGTCGCTGGGATGCCGGAATTTCATGCTCTGCAAGAAACCGGAGGTCGATGATGGCAAAACGACGGAAGTGATTGCTAGGAAGGGCAGCGCAAGTTGGAAGGCATGGTTGAATAAGTCTAAGTCTTTCAATCTCAGAATTTCCACCCATTTGTTCCTTTGAATTACAGACTATTGTCATCTTCGCCTTCCTTTTGAATGTATGCTTATATGAATATGTTTGAGAGCTCAGTGAGTTGACCTGCGATTCAGTGACACCCATTGTATGTTACTAGAAGTATCTATTAGTTTATAGGCTTTATGGTTGATGCCTGAATGTGGAAGTCCAGCTACTGGGAAGGTTCGATTAAGCAACCATGTAACCTTATGGTTTCTTTATATTTTGACCACAAGACTTTCATGTGCAAAATAAGTAAATAAATAAGATTGGAAAAAATATATTACCCGGAAAAATATAGACCAATCGGAGGTGCTTTTAGAACTAATAGGCATCCAAACAATGAGCTAGTGGCTGAAGTGCTGAACAATCGAAAAAACCATATATAAGTACAGCAATAATGCAATAATATATATATATATATATATATATATATATATATATATATATATATATATATATATATAAGCTTTGAGAAATACTTTATATGGAAATATATGTGCGCGCACGCTTACAATGTGTTTTGGAAGTTCTAAAGAAAAAGCTGCCTTTTGTTGAAACATTGAGAGATTTTAGAGTGAATAGGGTTAGAGATTGAGATAGTGTTGCAGAGGAAAAAATTCTATTTCCTGGTTCTAGTTCAAAATAAGTAAAGTTTTCAAAGGAATCGGTGAAAGATAATTTGGACCAGACGCTTAGGAGATTGGTCTTTTCATTGAAGAGTTTTATGCCTTGTTTGGTTTGAAGGAAGGAAGGAGGGATGGAAGAAAAGAAGGAGGATGGTTCCATCATTCGGTTGGAAAGAAGGGAAGAAAGTAAGGAGGATGGTTCCATCATTCGGTTGGAAAGAAGGGAAGAAAGGAGGGATGCAAACCCGCCTTTTTTCATCTCTAAAAATGGGCGGAAGAGAGGAGGGAAAGAAGGAATAATTGTTGTATAAATATGAAATGACATTTTTACCATTCAATTATCGACTCAATTATTTTGTTGGTATCCCATAGAGTGATGAAATGGTAAAATATGTTCAAGGCAATCTCTTTTCCTCCCTACCACCAAAGGGTATAACCTTATCGTATTTCCGACCTTCTAAAGTAGAAGATTGATGGTTCAACTCCCCATAAGAGCAAAATGGGGAGTTGAACCATCAATCACTTTTTATCCCTCCTAACAAACAGAGGAAGAGGTCACCTCTTTCCCTTCCCTTCCACTCAAGCTAAGAAAAGAACTGGAGGAAGAGGTCTCCTCTTTCCTTTCCCTTCCACTCAAGCTAATAAAAGAACGAATGCGTACCCCCCTTCCATAGAGATGTTCCCTCCATCCTTTCTGTTATTTCCATCCATCCTACCAAATGAAACATTTAGAATGTGTTGTAAGGAGTAGTTGGTCCATTCACAACTATCTCAATCAACATTAAAAATGCATTATAATCATATTTTAATTGCTTATATGTAATTTTGCAAGAAATGTTAATGGTGTCAACTGACAACTTTTGACAGAGGACATTGTAATTTTTAAAAGCACACAATAGTTTCTGTATTTTTGTCCAACATCTGTGTAGGTCAATGTAATTTTTACAAAGATATATATCTTTTGTTGAGGGATTGCATGCTTATGGAAAATGAAATTATTATTCTGATTTTTAGCAAAAAAATGAAATTATTTATGACAGTCAATTTACATTTATTTACTATCATAATTTGTAGCTGAAAATAATAAAAAAACTGTTGGGATCAATGCAGAAGTACAACAAACATGGGAATTTAGTTGAGTCATGGTAAATGTAATAAAATATGGCAGAAGGTTATAACTTACAGTACAGCTAAATAAGATTTTAATAATTTTAGGTCAGTATTAGGTCTTCAAAAGTTGGTTGGAATGTTAGGTCAGTATTGCTCAATTCGTACTTGTCATAAAAAATGACTTTGCTCAACTCATCCTCGTTCACATGGAGAGAGAGAGAGAGAGAGAGAGAGAGACCCTTCACTTGGGCTGTAACCTGATTATCGCTTATTAGTTGCCTCAGCTTCATTCTTTAAACTACTCAGCCTACTTTGATTTCAAAATGTTGCTCCATGTTATGGAGGTTGACAGGTTTCCATTTATACAAAGCACGTACGTAAGTCGCTGTCATGTTTCTTTCCTAAATAACCACAGGTTTATCAGAAAAAGCTTCATCTCTGATATCACTGTGGCATTTTTTTTTTTTCATTTTTTTTTTTTTTTTTAACAATGTTATTTGGACCTATTTATCAAACTGTGTTGCCGAATGAGTTTTTATTCCTTTGATACAGTGAATAAGCTCAAGTGTGGGTTTCATCTACTGCATCAAAGCGATAAAAACTAAAAATCTTTGTTATTCACAATGATTTTGAAAATTGATTTAAAAAATTATTTTTTTTCCTTTCTTTTGAATGATGGTGATGGGCCATGGGCACTAAAATTTTATTGTGATTTAGGCTCCGTTTGGATAGATACGAGAGAAAAGAAAGGAGACGATAACATTAGTTATGAGAGAAAAGAAAGGAGAGGAGATGATAGTAACAAACTCTATTCATGTTTGGATAAATAGGAGAGAAAAGAAAGGAGATGATATCATTCTTGTTTGGATAAGATAAGAGAGAGAAATAATAACGACTAAATTACTATCATATCCTTTAATATTTATGGGATATGAGTGGAATAATAATTTTTTCTTTCTAATTGTTAAGGGCAGTTTTGGAATTAGGAAAGTACTACTTAAACACTATCCTTTCCCTCCTAATCTTCTCATTTTTAGAGGGATAAGATATGAGGGATAAGGAGTGATAACTATCCCTTCTTATCACTCCTTATCCTTTCTTTTCTTTTAATGAAGTCTATCCAAACACAATATGGTCTATCCTCTCCTTTCTTTTCTCTCCTTATCCTTTCAAGTCCCTCAATCCAAACGAAACCTTAATGAATGTTGCATCAATCAAGAAGTAAGTTTTTACTAACTAAATTGGTTTAATAATTTAAAGTATAATTTGAGTCTTATCATCAAACAATTTGATCCTCCATGGGCCAACAACTTACATCAAATTGTCCAGTAAGTCCAAACATCATTATAAATAAAAGAGATATAAATATAAGATAACTATTATAAGAAGATATGTACAAGTAAAAGTAATTATTACAAATAAATATATTAATGGAATAATTATTAGAAGTGACACATCACAATCACAATTTTGTTTTTGCATTAAGCCTATAAGTAATGGCACTTGGGTGGAAAAAGACATAAAGCCTATAAGTCGCTGTCATGTTTCTTTCCTAAATAACCACAGGTTTATCAGAAAAAAGCTTCATCCCCTGTATCACTGTGACAATTTTTTTTTAATAATGTTATTTGGTCCTATTTCTCAAACTGCGTTGTCAAATGAATTTTTATTTCTCTGATGCAATGAATAAGCTCAAGTGTGGTTTCATTTATTGCATCAAAGTGATAAAAACTAAAGTTCCTGCTATTCACAATGATTTTAAAAATTGATTTAAAAAATTATTTTTTTACTTTTGAATGATGGTGATGGGCCATGGGCACTAAAATTTTATTGTGATTTAATGAATGTTGCATCAATCAAGAAGTAAGTTTTTACTAACTTAATTGGTTTGTCAATAATTTAAAGTGTAATTTGAGTCTATCATCAAACAATTTGATCCTCCATGGGCCAACAAGTTACATCAAATTGTCCAATAAGTCCAAACATCATTATAAATATAAGATAACTATTATAAGAGATATGTACAAGTAAAAATAATTATTACAAATAAATATATTAATAGAATAATTATTAGACGTGACACATCACAATTTTATTTCTGCATTAAGCCTATAAGTAAAGGCACTTGGGTGGAAAAAGACATAAAGCCTATAAGTTATGCTGAACAATTTCACTCTCTCAACATTCAAGCTTTGATGATAAAGAACAACAAGCACATCAAATCTTGTCATTCTTTTGTAGCCATTCAACTATTCAAGATTAAACTTATTCAGGTCTCAAGACATGAAAGACAACAACATGCATGCAATGCCTAGAATTTTCAAGGAAGAAGAGTTTGCTTCAACCACTGCCAAACGAGTCAATATAACATGTGCGTTCACCATTTCCTGTGAAGAGGTTGCTTCATCATTGAATGACTGCCTTCCACTTACTGATAAAGTTTTGAAGTCATCATCAATTGGATCACATCAGTTCCATTTCCACTTCATACAAGATCTATTGGAACACACATAATATAACCTTCCTTTGTTGTTGTTCTCATTGGATTTGGTAGCCCTAATTTCAGCCACACTACCACAACAACAGAAGATTTCTCTGTACCTTAGATGCCTACCATGGTTTGCATGTGTACTATGAGACTCTATCTTTAGTTTGATAAAGATAGATTCAAATCCCTAATATTATACAAGCAAAGAGGGGAGAAAGAGAGAGTGAGACTCCATCTTTAGTTTGATAATGATAGCTTCAAATCCTTACCATGGCAAGCAAAGGGGGGAGAAAGAGAGAGAGGCAACTACTACTACCATGGCTGGCTTGAACGAAGAGAGAGAGAGAGAGAGAGAGAGATCTGTAGCTACTACAATGGCCGAATGGGTCTAGGTTAGGTATATGTGTAATAAAGGCTAAGGGGTATTGTAGTAACTATGTATAATGGTATACGAGTAATTTTTAGTTAGTCAAAAGGTTAAAAGAGTCATTTAATGGGTCAGAGGGGTAAAATAGACCTTTCAGAGCTAATGTCAGTAGATTCTTTTTAACTGCATCAGTTGCCGTAATCGAAGGGGGTGTCCGTTACACGGATCAAAACCTCAGGGGAGGTAAGTGGGATTATGCAAACAAAAGGGGAGATATGTGTTATTTGGGCAAACCTCAGGTCAAAGATATTTACCCTTTAATATTTAAACTAAAATAGTCACAACCCTCACTATACATACGAAAGGACCTTGGAGTCCATCATAAAAAGACGGTTGAAGAACGTTTTCGCAAATATTAGTTTAAAATTGAGTTTTCATATTCCGATATGTCTTCCCATTAAATAAATATATGCATTTAGACCATAAGTTTAATTTGTGTTGAAATTGCTTACATATTGTAGTCTAAACAAACTAAGTGTGTATATGTATATAGAATATATAGACACTTATTAGTTTTACTTTATTTAGTTAACATACTTACTATTTTAGAAGTATTTGAAGTAATATTTTCATGTATAAAATTTAAACAATATATATGTTTTGAAATAAAAAAAAAGTTTAAATTTCTTGACTTACATTCCATCAAAAATTAATATATATATATATATAGTAATACTTTTTGTAATTTAAAATTTTAATAATACACATCTTCTAACATTAAATAAATAATCCAAGTGAAGCTCTCACAAGAAGACAACAACAATTAAGTCTTTTTTCCAACTACTTGGGATTGGTTACATGAATTATATGTTTCCATTATGCTTTTTTTAAGGTCATAACCTTAGTCAATCCACATGTTATTATATCCTTCTTTAGTAATTCTACCCAAGTTAACTTTGATCTTTCTCTTCCCCTAGTATTACCCTCGATGTGGATTATGTCACTTTCATAATGGGCGCACTTAAAGGTCTTCTTTGCACATATCCAAACCATCTTAATCAGTTTTTTTTTTCATTTTATCTCCAATTTGTGCAACTCCAATCATCTTTTGAATGTGATCATTTCTAATCTTACCACACATTCATCTCAACATTTGCATTTTTCCCACAATCACTTTATGCAAATGTTGTTTCTTAGTTGTCCAAAATTCTATACCATAAACTATGATAGTTGTTTGATAGAACTTCCCTTTCAATCGTAAGGGCATACTCCTATCACACAAAATACTAGATACACTCTTCCATTTGACCCATCCTGTCTTGATTTTATAATTAACATCATCTCTGATTTCTCCTTCATTATGAATAATTAAGCCTAAAATAGTAAAAATATTCACTTTTTTTGTACTTCTTGATTCTCAATCCTCACTACATCCTCATTGTATTTCTAACTTTACTAAAGTTACACTCCATATATTCAGATTTAATTTTACTTGCCCTTTTAGTTTTAAAACTTGCCCCCAAACCTCCAGTCTGGCATTAACTCATTTCCTAGTCTCATCCAATAAAACAATATTATCGGTAAATAACATACACCACGAAATATTATCTTGGATATGTCTTGTATTCAATGGTGCTTGATATTCGATAGATGATTGTATTTTTGGACTGAATGACTTGAAATCTAGTATATTTATAGAGTGAACAAAAAGAGATAATAGAAACTTGGGAGGATGTGACTGAACCCAGGGTAGTCCGAGCTGCCTACATATCTCAGTCGTGATAATCAGGTCAAATGTAGTTTCAAAAACTATAGAAAGGCTATGGGTGAATTGGATGGATGGTATGAATGAAAATGGTGTAGATAGTGGGTGGTGTGTGTTTTTAGCAAATGTAGATTTGCTTAAGATATCTACATATCTCGGGTGTATCAAGAATTAGGTCAAACATAATTCAGGTAACCAGAATAAAAGGGGACGAATTTAAGGCTAGCCATAGATAGCTCAATCTTTCACGTCCCAAAATCCTTACTACTGAAAACACCCTATCTGAACCCGAATTCTTAAGGTGAGATGCTACATTTGTCATTTGGTTATCGCCTCATGACCCCCAATTACTTTGATACCAATCTATCACCCCTCAGTTCCACTGAGATTAACCTTGCGGAAGCTTAACTATTTCGTCTTGAGTTCCAACCTAGAACACTAGGATTCTGAACCTAGTCCTACAATATCATACTCACATGCGGAAGCATACATATGTCTTCACTCAAATAAGCTAATGGGCCCCTTTTTAGATAACCTAATAGAACAGTCCACATAATCAGCTCAACTCAACTACCAATAATTATGATTGATCGTAATGGATTCTACGATCAATCGTACATCCATCATACCAAGTCTCATAGCCTTCGGGAAAATGGTTTATAATTTTCTCCATTTTATGATCCATCATATTACAACTTATGATCTATCATAGGAATACAATCAATCGTAATGTTCTAAGAAAAAATCCCTCATTTCATGGCTTACTAACTTGCATCCATTTTTCCACTCCAAACATACATAAATTCACATAGATATATCAACCATAAATGAAGCTTAAACTATCCATTCATAATTCCATAATCATATGTATAAATGAATTCATAAAAAGATTCTTATATATGTACCTATAACTCAAGTGTATAAATAAGCCCGGACATCATTTCCATAATACAATTCCTCCTAATATAACATCATTACATATAAGCAATGCATTAAGTCCACATTTTAGACATGCATTTATAAAATCAATCAAAAGAGTTATCTATACTCCAAACCCAACTCAAGGTTGGTGGGACTCCTGCACTACCTTGTCATTACCTGAAAGAGATTTATACAAAAGGGATTGAACTCCAGCTTGACAATATACGAATTTGCTTTCTACACAATCATACCATGAGAGAATGCAATATGTTATGCACTCACCTTCGTTAACATTAGACCTGTGTCCCACACACGCACACGCAAATCCAACTACTCCAATCCGGTACTAATCAGTCATCACTTCAATAGTAATAATGGTTACCACAAGGTCAATGATAACTATCCTAGGCAAAGCCATCAAGGGCTTAGTTAACACCATCTTAGGTTGATCGACAACCCTGGACATAGATCTACCATCCATCATCCTATCTTTCAATAAAAAAAATTTCTTATCTCTTCCGTCATCACACACCCACACATTAGGTCATGTAATATACAAATGCCCTCAAATCATGCTATTATGCACATTTCTTATCCAATTGCAACTAGCATTCATTTGCATGTCAAATTCATATACGGAATCACATAGAGGCATTAATACAACTAAATATCATATTCAGATGCTCATTGAGGCATTTAAACAAACACTTTATCACATATATTCATTCATGTGCCAAATAAACTCCAAACTTCATATAAACATCATCGTATACATCCAAATGTCCCACATAAGTCACATAAGCACCAAATCATCAATTTCATATTATTAAAGCTTGAAAATTTCACGTATATACATGTTTGACTTCAAAATAGACCATTTAAACACATATGTAACTAATTGGATGCTCTAGACATTTAGCATACTCACACAAACTCTGAAAATTGTGAGTTAGACATCCATACCTCAATTTGGAAGAGTTCCAAATAAAATCCTAGATTCCACCAGAATGAGAATCACCCAAAAATGTCTTTGATTGGATTAAAACATAGCCCTCGCTGCATTGAACAACCCGTTCTTCTTCGGCACTTTCTGAATCTCAATTTAAAGGCTCTAAACCAAAGAGAGAAGCTAGAGAGATAACCGGCCGCTTTGGTCTTTGATTTCTCTCTAGAATATCAGCCCAAGGTGTATTTATAATATCCTAGGTAAAAAATGACCAAAATACCCCTCCACCACTTAACATACCCTCTTGGCTTAATTTCCAATCCTAGAAACGTCTATGGTTTCGAAATTCATTCCAACTCTATTAATATCTCATAAATGGTATAAAAAAATATTTTCTAGAGATTTTATGATTCTGGGCCTACCTAACCCGAGTCTCGAGCCCTGTTGGCCCAGAAATCTCAAATTGAACCAAATGGCTCCGAAGCTTCTTCAGACCTCAAAACAAGTCCCAACACATGTAACTTATATATAAAACACATACATAATCACTTATAAACATATTTCAGAAATAAATGAATAAAAGTAATAGAAAAATAAAACACGTTTTTACAATCTCCCAAACTTATAAAGAGTTCGACCCCGAAATCAACCTATATCTAAAGGAAAGAAATCCAAATATTTGGAATGGACTTTTAGCTCTCGCTTCCAAGTAGCTTACTCAACGTTATGATGATGCCCCAAAACCTTGACCAATGGAATGGTCTTGTCTCTCAAAACCTACTCTTCAGTATCAAGGATCTGAACCTGCCTCTCCTCATAAGTGACACCCTCATCAACATCCATATCAATCCAACTCAGAATATGGGATGGATTTGATTCATACTTTCTCAACATGGAAACATGAAACACATTATAAACCTTCTCCAATTGTGGTGGTAAGGCTAAACATTAATCTACCTCACCAACACACTCTAAGATCTTAAAGGGTCCAATGAACCTTAGGGACAACTTGGCACTCCGCCCAAAGTGCATTAACCCCTTCCATGGAAAAATCTTAAAAAACACGTAGTCTCCCACCTCAAAGGATAGTGGTTGTCTCCTCCTATGGGCATAACTCTTTTGCTGACTTTGAGTCATGAACAATCGTAGCCTAATTAGCTTGATCTTCTCAATAATCTCACGCACAATGTCAGGTCCTAAAGCTATGGTCTCACCCACCTCAGTCCAACAAACTGGAGACCTACAAATGGTGCCATTTCAATACTGACATGATAACTATTGTTGTATACAAATTCCACAAGTGATAAATGATTTTTGTTATACCCCGTTATTTTGAGGTTATTTAAATGGGTCATTTATTTATTTAGATTGTTGATTTGTGAATGTTTTAAATGCTTTAATTTAAAATTTGTCAATGTGTTAATTTATATTTTATTTAGATGCTAATTGTGTGGTATTAAATGCTTTGGTTATTTTAAATAAGTGTGTAGTAGTTTTATTAAATATTTTTTTATATATATAATTTTTTTTGGGTTTCTATTTTTATTGGTGAGGGTTGGACCTTTTATTTTTCTTTCATTTTGGGTTGGGTTTTGTTTTATTGTATATTTGGGCTCATGGAGGAAAGGGATGGGTTTATTTTATTTAGGCCCAAGCCCATATGTTTTAAAGAAGAATATATACTTATATATTAATATATTATGGTTTTCTAAAAATTTCATTATACATATATTTTTAGAGAGAGATATATAGAGAGAGGAAAAGAGGGAGATACAAACCCTATAAAAGATTTAAGAAGAGGAATTGACGAGGATCATGATTTTGGGCAAAGGGCTTTGCGTTTATGTGATTTCTACCTTTGTTTTCAAAGAGGCCAGTAACTTTTATTTTCTTCTCCTTTGAATTTATAAATTATTCACCTCTGAAACCATATCTATATGTATATATGTTTTTTTATAAAGCATGAATATATTGTGTTAAATTATGGTTTTGTTTCTAATATATATATTTATAGAAACTAAGGCTTTGTTTTTAGAGATATGCATGTTGACCAAAATCTAAGATTTTATTTATGAAATTTATATGTAGTGCATTAAATCATGTTGTATGTATTTATATTTAATTTCTGTGAACAGTGTCGATGTAAGACAGAATTTTCGACAAATGTATTTTGACTCCATGCGACTTATTCTTGATCAAAAATGACCTAATAAGCAAAGCCCAATAGCTTTTTTTACTGGCTCATGTCATTTTTAAGCCAAAAATTCTCGTATAGGTCTCCAAAATTACGTTTTTTCATCCTATAGGAAGACTGCTAAATATTTCATAAATTTTTTTTTGGACCAAATGAACTCAGAATTGGCTAAAATTTAATATTTATTGTGAGATATATATTTGTAATTAGCATATTTCGGTGATCAAAACCTGATTGATCCAGTTGTAATTTTTGGATTATTCTTTGTATCGATCATCGACAACTTCGAACTGACACTCAAGTGCATGGAAGCCGACAAATCAGTTAGAACACCATATAGTGCAGGTAAGTATGGTGAGGACACTCTACACTTTTTAGTTCCGAGCCTGTTTTGAAAAACTAGAGTTTTCATGAAAATATTAGAGTTTTTCAAAGTAGGATGTAGTAACCCTTGTGGACGGGTGTGAGTGGGCGTGTGCAAAGACAGACACTGGGCTGACCTACCACACTGACAGGGTACAGGGCACTCAATGGGATGTGCTTATATGTAGTATGTTCTCTTCAAATGGTATGAGGCCTTTTGGGGTAAACCCAATAGCAAAATCGTGCGGGCTATGGCCCAAAGCGGACAATATCATACCATGTGTTGGAGCGGGTTATTACAGTTGGTATCAGAGCCTGAACCAAGCCAGAAGTGTGCCGACAAGGACGTCGGGCCTCATAGGAGGGTGGATTGTAGTAACCCTTGTGGACGGGTGTGAGTGGGCGGGTGCAAAGACAGACACTGGGCTGAGCTACCACACTGACAGGGTACAGGGCACTCAATCCCACATCACCTGGGTGTGGAAAAGGGGATGTGCTTATATGTAGTATGTTCTCTTCAAATGGTATGAGGCCTTTTGGGGTAAACCCAATAGCAAAACCGTGCGGGCTATGGCCCAAAGCGGACAATATCATACCATGTGTTGGAGCGGGGTATTAGATAGGACCGGTCCCTAATATTTAGGAACGGTCCAACTTTTCTCTGCAGTTTTGTTTCTGTAAGTTTTCAAAAAGTCCCACCGATCTTATTTATTTGGCACCGGTCCCATTTAGCCTGTTCCAAATAGGAAACAACTATTGACAGAAATTTTGATTCCTATTGGGTTTGAAACTTCTAAGAGAGTTCTATTTTTGGTATTCAACTTCTTTTTCAAGTAGAATTAGAACTTCCTTGCCTATATATATGTATTCATATTTTCTCTACAAGTGTGCCCTGGAATAATATTTTTAGAGAGATAAAGTATATACAATATAATTAGGGCTATCTATTTTTAAGAACACACATCTATACTACACGAGTGATTTTTAGGATGGTGTTCTACTTCTGATTAGCTGTTCAGAGACTGTATCAAATCTATTTGCTGATCAGAACATTGGATTGAAGGTTCTTCGCTTGCTTGTTTGCTAAGGAAGAAATGTGACCAGATTGCACTACGAAGGGAACAGAATACTTGCTGAGTATTTTGGTTCTTCCAGCAACCTTTCTATAAGGGTGGTGATGTTAGCCGAAAGTCTGCAGCAGTTGGACGTGTTGTCGCAATCATAAGCTTGAGGTGTTCTGCATCAGATCCTTGACAGAGTGAAAAGAGGTGTGAGACTGAGATATAGTCTATTGTACTTTGCTTCATCATAGTGAATTAGTTCCTTGAGGCCTGCAGCCTCCCTCCATGGTTTTTCTCGCCTTGTGTTTCCACGTATATCTGGTGCATTCTTTTATTTACTTGCACTTTATTTATTTGCTTGCTTTAATTGTTTGATTAATTAGACTTAAAATTGAATTAATTAAAAATTAAGCAAATGAGAAAATGATCCTATTCACCCCCCCTCTAGGTTCTAAAATACTTTTTGCAATCGCTTCCGCGCCGCGCAACTCACAATTAGTATCAGAGCAGTGTTCTCTAATTTGTGAGTAGTTCCTTGCGAAGTATTTTTAAAATCAAAATTTATTATGGAATCTAGTATGAAAGAGGGTGGATCGATTTAGCGAACTCCTTTATTTGATGGTCCAAATTATACTTTCTAAAAGTCTCGCATGAAAGCTTTTTTAAAATCTCAAGGAGAGAGAGTTTGGATGGCTGTAGAGAATGGCTATAAAATTCCTACCACTACCACTGGTGATGGTGATGCTGTTGTGACTGTAGAGAAGGATAAAACAACATGGTCTAATGTTGAGCATGAAGATACTAATAATAACAACAAGGGTTTATATGCTATTTTTAATTCTGTTGTTCATTCTGAATTTGCTAGAATTTTTGCATGTTCCACTTCGAAAGAAGCATGGGATATTTTATAAGTAACTCATGAGGGTACCGCCAAGGTAAGGAGATCTAAATTACAAATGCTTGCCACTAAATTTGAAACAATTAGAATGAATGAGATGAGATGTTTTCTGATTTTTATTATAGGCTTAATGATATTGTTCAAACTAGTGCTAACCTTGGTGAGAAAATTTCTTTTTTTCAGATTATTAGAAAAATCATGAGATCATTGCCTTATAGGTTCCAAGCTAAGTTGGAAGCCTTAGATGAGAGCAGAGATGTAGATTCTATGGAGGTGGCTGAGTTAGTTGGATCAATTCAAACTTTTGAGATGAAATATCCAAAGCTTCAGAAATTAAAAAATTTGGCTTTGAAAACATCAAAGACTTCAAAGTCTTCAAGTTTGTCAAATTATTCAGATAATGATGTAGCACTCCTTGTTAGGAAATTTAGAAAGATTCTTGAATATGAAAAAGGTAAAAATTTGAGAAAAGGAAATCCTTCTAAATTTCAGAATCAAAGCTCATCATCCAAAGGTAAGGAAAGGAAAGAGAAAGAAGATGACTCTAAGAAAATTGAGGTTACTTGTTGGACATGTGGTGGAAAAGGTCATACATCTAATCAATGTCCAAGTCCTAAGAAAAATAGCTTTAGTGCAAATCAAATTTCAAACAAGAAAGTTATGAAAGCTATTATTTCTGAGTATGAATCTTCTAACTCTGATAGTGATTCTTCTGTTGAGAATGATTCTTTTGCTTTTGTTGCTTTATTTATATAGGTGAAATAGAGATATACAATACTCTCAGTCAAGTAGGGTTTGACAATTCAGAAGTTGAGCAGTCTGATGAAGAACCATGTGAAAGAAAGTTGCTAGAACTTTTTGAGAAATTGCTGGAAGCTTATAATAAAAAATCTGAGAAACTGAAGCAAGAAAACTCTGAGAAAGAGACTTTGAAGAAAAAGAATGAAGATCAATTAAAGTTGATTGAAGAAAGTAAATCAAAAATTCTGAATCTTCAAAGTAAAGTCAAGTTTCTCAAAAGCGAGGTAAGTCAAGCTATTTCTGCTAGAGATTCTCTTGTTGCTAGAATTAATTTTCTTGAACCTAAATTGAAAAAATCACAAGAGAAATTAATTGCTTTTACTTCTGGACAGATTAAGCTTGATAGCATGATTAGTGTTGGTAAGTCTGGAGGAGATAAGACTGGATTAGGTTTTGTTGGGTCATCATCTAAAGGAAAATTTGTTTTTGTTAATCCCAAGAATTTGATTGTGTCTGAACCCAAACCTAAGTCTCAAGTTGAGTCTGTGCATGCTAATGTTGTGTCCAATGTACTTTATTATTCTTTTTATAGTAAGAATGGACGTAGTCAACACTATTGCTATAAAAAGAGAAAACATTCTAATTCTAATTTTTATGTGCATAATTCTTTCACTAAGAATAGAGTTTATGCTAAAAAGCCACACTATTGGAACAAACCCAAAAATTCTTAAGGTAAAAATAATTCAAATAAAAAGAAGAATGTTTTTGTTTCTCTACAATTCTTTCTTGACAAATTGCATGTTAAAACTATCTGGATGAAAAAGGAAGATTTGGAGAAGTTTGTGCCTGTTGATACTATGGAATTTATTCCTAATAGGTCTTTGGGTGCAAAGCCCCCTAACTAGGTCATTAGGACTTTGATGGTCATGGATTGAGTTTATGTTCATTATTTATTTTCTATTGGACCATATCTTTTAGGTTATGATATGTTTTGTTTATTTTTAGTAATAATTATATGAGATTATGAAAATTATATTTTTTCTAAGAAATAATGTAAATTCTTTATATTTCTTTTTAATTTCACTTTGATTTGTGAATGCATAATTGGGACACTTAGTTTGTCAATGAATGAAGTACTTGAGTGTATGATCTAAACATCGATGACCAATGTGCTGTATTTATTTCTTTTTAGAGGTAAATCTTCTAAGTCCATACAATTTGTGCACTAGTCCTACTCTGAGAGAATTGATTGAAAACTAATATGAAGTTGACTAGAATATATTATATGAGTAGCATTGAAAGCTAAAATGATCAATGAAAAAAAAATGATGAAAAAAGATTATGTTTTTATTCAGCATAAAAAGAAAAAATAAATAAAAATTTGCTGAATATCTAAGACAAAAGGAAAAGGTTACCTTCGGGATGTGTTCGTAACTTCCACTACAATGTAAATCTTCAATGAGATATCTTTAAAAATTAAAAAGTTGTTTTGAGGAAAATAGCTGGCTGCCCGTAAGAGTGAAAGCCACCGTCTTAGAAATAAATAAAAAATGCTGAAATTGAATGAAAAAAAAAATGTTTGATCATGTGTAGTTATATTTTCTTTTTATCCAATATGATTTAGAAGATGGATCAAAGGAATTTGATTAATTTTTTATGAAGTTGGATTGCACACACACACATGGATTTATTAGATGAATTTCTAAATTTTTATAAATATTTGTGTGTTGAAAGTCGTGTCATGATCATGAAGTTGAGAATGAATTTTATGGATAAATTATGGATTTTAAAATTCTGCATTTATAAATGTTTGAAAATTTTCAGAAATTTTAGAACCTGAAAATGTGCTTTGATTATTCTCATAAGATTATCCATGTTTTATTTTTATTTTTGTTTAAACAAATTTTAAAAATCCAAAAATATATTTTATTTTGGTTTTGTGTTTATTTTTCACTCTTTAGGTGCTCAATTGTCAAATTAGAATTGAAAAGATGTGTTTTTTTTGGTGAATTAGAGGTCCAAAGTGTAATTTTTCATAATTCACAAAGTTGGACCGATCCGCATTATTGAGCACCGGTCGCACTTTTGCTGGTTCTGAGGAACCGAAAGAAGTTGGACCGGTCCCCAAATATGAGGGCCGGTTGCACTTAGCGGATGCCCAGTTTCTCTGAAATTCGCTTGCGCGCATGAGTGTTTTAAGCCCCTATTCTCACACACTCTCATTCTCATAATTCTTAATCTCTCTAACTCTTTACATCTTAAAAACACTCCAACTCACACACATTTCTCTTTATTTATTTTTCTTTGTGATTGATTGATATTGGAGGTTGGGATTAGACTTGTGGAGGATTGTATTGATTATTTGTGGATTTGGGAGAAATTATGCAAAAAAATATCTTTAAAATTTAGAGATTTTAGACTTGCACTCCAAGTGTTTGATATAATTCTTTAATGGAGCTTGTGATCTTGTATATGCTTCAATTCATTGTGACTTTCATGATTAGGTCTAAAAGAGTTAAGGGAGTGCTGTTAAAAGCGAAAGAAATTTTAATTTAAAATATCTTGGTTGAGACTCCTTATGTAATTTGGGTAACATATTTGGATGTTTTAATCAAAGTGTTTGTCATTATCATTGAAGTGAATACAACTGTTATGACTCAATTGTTGGTATTCTTGATCTTAACAGGCGGTATTATATTTGAGGACAAATCTTGATAAACCACCTATAGAGGATAATGATTCGAGCCTTATGAGTACCCAATGTATCTTTGATAATGGACATCATTCATTCTCCGACATCACTGATGATAACTAGTTTTTAGGTTTTGATGTTTTGATGATTTAGACTAGTTCATCTGTTTGCTAGGTTTATGATTTAGACGTGGTTATTTTTGGATACTCATGGTGACTTTGATTAGGTTGCATGTTGATCTTATGGATACCATATTTATGTTTGGATCATACTTTTGTGGACTTTGATGCAAAATTCAATGGATGGAGTTATATGTTCAAAGATATGTAATTTTTGGAGCTCATGATGATGATGAGGATTAGGTCTTGATGATAGGCTTAGTTATGTTTTGGTAGACTTTGAGTAGTTAACTCTATTTTGTCTAGGTTTGATGCTTGATCCTGTTATATTTTGTTTATTCCATCAACTGATATGTTTTGGATATTTATTTTATCAGTGATGATGATTATTTTTGTTTCATTATTGTCTTAATCTCTCTATGTGTTTCATGATTTATCTAAATCTCTTTGCTAATTTTTCGTCTTGTTCCAAAAAGGGGGATGTAAGGACCGTGACCATTTTTGGCCGATTTTATTGAATTTTCATTTAATTGTCATATTAAGACATTAAATGATTGTATATGTGTTTTAAATGTAAAATGCATGTTTAGATAACTTATTTAAGGTTTGGAGAAAATTTTGGAGCGTTTGACAAAAGTTGACTTTTTCGGGTTCGGTCAACCTAGGGGAGCAGGTCCCGTGGGCCCAGAAAATCCAAAAGTCTCGGAATAACCTCAAATTTTGAGGGTACCTTAAATAAATATTTGGCGTGCAAAGGAATTGATTTCGTATCAATCGGAGTTACGGAACTCCGAAAATGAGCCCGAGAAGGTTTGGTGAAAAGGTGATGGCATACTTGTAATTATGAGTAGGTCATTTAGGCTATAAATAGCCAAGAGAACTCAGCCATTCTCACTCTCTTCTCCCAGCTGTGTAAGCATCTATACATATATATACATAGCTTCTTCATCTTCTTCCTTTCTTCATGAATTTTGAGGGATTTCGGATGAGAGTTTGATTTCGCCGAAGAAGGAAGAAACGATCTACGCGTTGAGAGCTTGAGATTG